>CM038110.1:39635438-40368739 GCA_001642375.2 Mentha longifolia
TTGGATCCTTACTTCGACTCAATTTAAGGGATCTGGACCTTTCTTTAGATCCTTTATCTATAATTTCGGGATCTCTTATTTTGTCATCTTTTTATCTTGAGTGGCGGAAATTGATAGGCATTTATCCCTATCACATAGTATGTCTAATTGGTTGTATCGAGACACCGTGTCCGCATTTAGTTGAGAGATATCCCCTCAGGGAGTTCACAAGGTTTAATATACCAAGTCATGCATGCTGATTAAGTTCAGGTATAATAATAAGGGGTGAACGGGTACTACTTGAGGATAACAAGAGGTTAATTAATTAGGAACAGTCAGATGAGCTCTAATTAATTAAGCCCGTATCTTAGTGGGGAAGGAAGGAATAGGCGCCACCTCCTCCTATAAATAAGGAGGAGTTCTCAAACCCTAATATAATTCTCAAGAGAATAGGTGCCACTACCGAGAGCATAAGGGGATTCTAAGTTCCAAAGTTCCGAGACGCCCACACAGTCGGAGAACTTCGAGGAAAGGGATCACATCCCAGTAATCTAGACTTGTAGATTACTCCATCTGCAATCGAAAGATATAATCTCTAAACTCAATGTATGATGTAATTGCATGTAGAATTATCACATCCAATTCAAAGATCTAGTGGGAAAAAAGGAACACTTTCAAGCAACGGTTCCATCAACTGGTATCAGAGCCAGGTTCTAGAATTGGCTCTGTGATAATTTGATTAAATGTATGTTCATGCATGTGAGTCGATTATGCTATAACGTGTGCATGCTGCTGTCCGGGAACAACGTGTGTTGTTTTTAATCCCGTTTTTTTATTATTTTTTGTGGTTTTTAATCGGTGAGAAAATAAGGTATCGATTAGATTAGGATTCATTTTTCTGTAAATTTCCTTGTATTTTTTGATTTGTATTGTAAATTTGGAAATCAAGAGTTGAAGATTGAAGAACGAAGCACGAAGATCAAAGAAGATGGCGGTGGCGACGGTCGCACGCGGCGGCGCATCGTGCACACACACGCCAAGTTCGATCAGGGCTGCGGCTGTAGGGCCGCTGTTCGACACACCCCTCCCCATCGTAAATGATGCCGAAGCCCAGGGTTTAAACCCTAGGCTCTGTCACCGTCCAATGCGGCAGTGGCGGCGCCGGAAAAGCAGCGGAAAGGCAACTGGGAGCAGGCAACGGCAGCAGTGGTCGAAACCCTTAAGGTTTCAACCTGCACGCTGTTGCTACGTTCTCGATTGGGTACAGGGGCTGCCGATGAGCCCAGCATCGCGGCGATTCTTGGCGGACTGGTCTGGTGGCGGCTGGAGGCGCAGCGACGGGAAACTCGACGGCAGGCGAGGGGCGGCGCTGCAAACCCATTAGGGTTTTGCATGCTGCTTGCATTCGGTCAGAGCCCGAATGGCATGGCGGCAGCAGTTGGAACAGCCCAGCACCATTCCAGGTGCTGGGCGGTGGTGGTACACGGCGGGGAGAATGATTGCGGCGGCTGCGGGCGGAAGCGGATGACGACGGCAGTGGTAAGGGTTTTCCGCTGCACGCACGCCGTCGAGGGCTTCTGCTCTGGCTGTAGCACTGCTATTGCTCGAGATTAGCTCCTTCCAGTGGTGCTGAGCAGTTCACCAATCGAGTGGGAGCAGCTCAATGGCAGCGACGGTGTTCTTCGGAGCACAAGCCGCACCTTGACGTCAATGGGGGCTAAGGTTTTCTAAAACCCTAGCATGATCATCGACGGCTAGGTTTTTCGTAACCTAGTTCGTTCCAAAATAATTCGTCTCGTCTCATTTTGGAAATAGGGAATTCGGCGCCCTAATTCCATTTTGAGCTACAAGCTATTTTTGGAAGGTAGACTTGAAGACCGAGAGAAGACTTTCCAAATTTAGAAGACCGAAGCTTATTTCGGATTTTAATTAATTAATTGTAATAGATAGGTTTTATCCTTCCCGGTCGGCAACCTATTTATTTGTTTTAATTAATTATGCATGCTATGGATGGTTTAAATTACACAGTGTGATGAAAGCGTGGTTTTGCATGTTTTGGTTGCTTTTATTAAATGCGTAATAGAAACGAACATGCCTAGGGTGTCATAGCATGGATTTATGATTTCAAAGCGAGCATGTTTTATTACTTGCGCTTAGAAATCATGCGATATGACTTAATTGTCAACGTGCTTTGTATATCGCATAAGAAACCCTTTGAATTAAAAAGACTAAGTGGTAAATCAATTAGTTTTAATTAATTAATTGGGGACCTCCATATTTGATTTTAGGCGAAGTCAAGGAATAGGATTGTGTAGATGTCTACCCTAATTGGCCTGCACGATTTCAACCTCCTTGCCCGTATATTCATCGGTAAAATTTCTCAATAAGCTTAGAATATTCTTTAGGTGAGTGGGAGTTGTACGAGTAAACGTCCACCCTACGTGGCTTGCTCGTACAGGCTCTAGCTCGGTCCTTGGTGGAAATTTTAAGTAAGATAATCTAAGAGGGCGTCTACAATAATGGCACAGTTCTCGTTTTCTGTGCTATCTTGTAGATAAACTCGGTTAGGTGAATAATATGGTTAATGGTTATAGCTTAGCTACTAATTGATGAATCATCCCTACGAGATCACTTCTCAAAATAGTAGTGTCATGCCCCAGTTCCCGAAGGAAGGCACGTGTGTCGGGACGTGGCAAGGGGTTGGAATTAATAAGTGGGGATATAAAGGAGCTCATGGCTTGGGATAATATAATATTATTATTAAGAGAATTAAATATGGGACCAGGACGCACAACACGAACTACGGGGTAGGTAATAGGAAAACCATACTGCCCGTACCGGCCGCCTATATCTGAATACCCGTAGACATAAATAATAAAAATATTTAAATACAGGATCGGGACATACAACTCAAGCTATCGGGTTGGCTAAGCCAAACAACCCATGTTGGCCGATTTGTCTGAGTACCCATAATATATATATATAATTCATGGTGTAAGAAGAACGTAGAGATTTCATATCAAAATACGAAATTAACTTAAGAAATCATACATAGGGACATGGTCTTTATTTATAGGCATAACGGAAGCCTTTATTCTTTTGCACAGCAACAACAACAGTCATCTCCAGCTTCGTCTGCTCCACCAGCTCTCTAATCTGCAAAACATATGGAAAGGAATTGCAGGGCTAAGTACTAATGTACCCAGTGGACTTGTGCCCGAAAACATTTGTCATAAAAAGAATATTCATGATAATAAAGTATACATAGAAGGGTTTTGAAATCATATTTACTTCCATGCACACCAAACCTCGTTTTTCATGATTGTGCGCACATGCGTATTACCCTGTTACTCTTATATTAATCCCGGGACGTTACCACTGCCAGATCCCTTTTCATGATGGAGCCATAGTTTGGAGGCAATGGAATATTTCATCCAGAAGTTCTCCCCTCGAAGTTAGAATCAATTGGTGATTAACCCAATGACTTCTAACTATGCGCACAACCTCCCAATTAGTGTTTGAGACCAACCGAAAGACCCGATCACATAGATAAGAGCATTAAACATGTAATAATACATTAAAATATTTTCATGGATAATCCTATTTTATCAGAGCTTACTAACTCAAATAATACTTTGCAAGAATAAAGCCCCACCTTATAATCTCTTGATCTTTCGTTGGATACTATCCTCCTTAATAACTCGATCTTTAGTTGCTAGACTAATCTACGCCTATATTCTTAGAAATTTATAAGGATAGAACTATGGTAGCTAAAGCTTTTGTGATGAGGAGTATATAAATGAAGATATCAAGAAGGTATTTATAGGTGACGAAAAACTGCTTCGTCATAAGCCTAGACTTTCTAATGTTGCAAACCTATATGCCTATAATATGTTGTAAGGCTCCACATAAAAAACCAAAACAATAGTTGGTAGTTAAAGCATAACATAATTATCACCTTTTTTTCTTTAAAAAAAATGCTACAGAAATAAATATATTTCTATATTTACTAACATGGTAAATGTACCTATATACTGATATATATATATATATATATATATATATATATACACGTAACATATTATAGTAATTTAATGATATATGTATCTCTATGCATATACAAGTATACATATAATAAAGTACATATATAAAAGGATAAGGTTATGGAATCATATATTTTTATATAAATAATTAAATTCACTATCAAATAAAAACTTATAAATTTATAATATAATAATAGTTATCATAAATTTATTCACTATAATACCTTTATATAATTATATAGGCTATATTAATTATATTTATAATATGTAATTATTATTATCTATCCTTCAACATAAAATTATCTTATTCTAAATCCCCCAAGAGAATTGGAAAAATTTCTAAATTCATATATAAGACTTATTTTAACTAATTATATTTAATAAAAAAAAATTGGGATATTACATCCCTCCCTCCTTATAAAAAATTTCGTCCCAAAATTTCAAATATCTGGGTATTCTAAGTCGGGATACTGGGCTCTTATCTTTTCTTCTAACTCCCATGTAGCCTCTTCCTGGCCGTGATGATTCCAAAGTATTTTAACTTGTGGAATTTCTTTGTTCCTCAAAATTCAAACCTTGCGATCAAGTATCCTTATCAGTCTTTTCTCATATTGTAAGTCTTGACTTAGGACTACCTCGTCGTATTTAATCACGTATTTTGGATCAAACACGTACTTTCTCAACATGGAAACGTGGAAAACATTGTGAATACTTTCGAAATTGGGTGGCAGAGCTAATTTATAAGCGACGGGACCTATCCTCTCGAGAATTTCAAAGGGCCCGATGTACGTAGGATGTAACTTACCTCGTTTTCCAAATCGTATAATTCCCTCTGTAGGAGAAACCTTGAGAAACACGTGATGTCCAATTTCAAACTGAAGATCTATGCGTCTTTTGTCGGTATATGATTTTTTACCTATCTTGTGCCTGCTTCATCCTCTGTCGAATTAAATCAATAGCTTCTACGATGTCCTGAACCAAGTCTGGACCCAACAGTTTCCTTTCACCAACTTCATTCCAGTAAAGTGGTGATCTACACTTCTGTCCATATAAGGCTTCGTACGGTGCCATCCCTATAGTAGCCTGATAACTATTGTTATATGCAAATTCTACAAGTGGTAGAATGTCCTCCCAGTTGTTACCACGATCCGTGACGACCGCTCGAAGCATATCTTCCAGAACTTATATTGTTCTTTCAGACTGTCCATCCGTCTGAGGGTGGAAAACGGTGCTGAAGTTCAACTGAGTTCCCATTGCTTCCTGTAGGCTCCTCCAGAATTTTGATGTAAATCTTGTATCTCAATCTGACATAATTGATACAGGAATTCCGTGTAGTCGAACTACTTATTTAATATAAAGATGAGCTAACTTATCCAGTCCTAAAATCATATTTGTTGGCAGGAAGTGGGCTGATTTCATCAGTCGATCCACTATGACCCATATAGCTGTATTTCCCCACTTTGACTTTGGAAGGCTCACCACAAAGTCCATATTGATATGTTTCCATTTCCACTCTGGAATTGGCAGTGGTTGTAACGCTCCATATGGCCGTTGGTGTAATGCTTTCACTTCTTGGCATGCAAGACATCATTCCACAAATGATGCTATATCTTTCTTCATGGCCTCCCACCAAAAGTTTTGACGTAGATCCATGTACATTTTTATGCTTCCAAGGTGGGCGGTGTATGGTGTTGTTGGTCCTGAAAGTGACTCACACACGTAGATGGGGATGAATATGTGTGTAGAGAAGTGTTTAACTTCTCTTGCGTTTTTTATCATTTTTCAAGTAGACGCTCTGAAGACTTGTAAAGCTTTCAGAGCTTCTCACTTGAGTGAGAGTTGTGTGGAATGTGGTGAGACTTTAAAAGTTTCTTGCAAGTTAAAACCGATTGATTGTTTAGAGCGTGGTGTGCAGAGATGATAAAATCAAAGCTTGTAAATGAAGTAAGCACACAAACAATTTTACAGTGGTTCGAAGCAACTTTCCTACATCCACTCTTATCCTCAACGGGATGAATACCTTCACTTGGTATCCCTTATTTTATACTTCCAAGGGGAAGTGATTTAGAGCAAGTAACAAGCTCACTCTAAATCCTCAGAGATTCCGGGCTCTCGAGATGCCTATAACAACTTCAACTTTCTAAGAAATCAAAGACATTCCACTCAAGTATGCAAACTTAAGCTTCACAATCGAGATTTCGGCTAAACCAAAACAACAACCTTAGAACTCAATCTAAATACAATAGACTTTGTTTTGGGGGGTTTGTTTTCGTTTAAATTAAGAATCCTTTACAGTGAATAACACGAGTAAATAATAAGTATTCTCGAAGCTAGGTTTTGGATGAAATCGGTTGAACCTAGAGATAGAAAGTAATTGCTACTTACTCAAGAAAATGAGATTTTCTTGAGACGCACTAATGGATTAAAAAGGGTTGAAGAACTAGAGAGAATTCGAGTGCTTGATTGCTTGAGTTCTTGCTTTTCGAGTTTAATGCTTGTATGTGCGTTATCCTTATGCATAAGCAACTCTTTCTATTTGTAGAGGGAAGAACCTTACTTCCCATTAGAGACAAGCGGCGCGTGTTCCTCACTTTCTCGGAAATCATGAAAAAGTCATCAAGTGCTTTATAGCCTGCAGTACTAGGGGAATGTCACTGCATGTATGGTGGTTGAGTATAGGTATGGGCCATCTGTACCTTATCTTGACTTTTCTACACAACCTCTCCGTTGATCAATAATACGATGATACGTGGACTGCAACTACGGCGCACGTCAGCATCTAAAAGTTTGAAATTCAAACTTAAGGGTTGATGAGTCAACGAAATACGACTTGTACATCCTGATGCTTTAAGAGCAGCTTTGGAGTTGTGGCGCTTTGAGTAAACTATCTTGAGAGCGCTTCGCTTTAACTTGAAGTAATAGCACGCTCTGAGTATCTTTAGATTTAAAAGCATCTTGTTTACGCTCTTCGAGACACATAGCTGTGACTTTCACTATTGACGTTTTCCGATAAAACACTGCTTCATAAACCTGCTCTCTAGAATTATGAAAGCTTCCGAACAGATAAGCTTTACCAAAAATAAATCTAAAGCATCTTTAATAGATCATCAAAAATAATAAGGGAGATAATCTATTAGGGTTTTGGAATCAAATCAAAACAAATTGTTTTTAACTTTGATTCAGAGTTCCCCCTTAACATAATATCCTAACAGGTGTATCATGAGCCTCGCTCATAATCTCGTTTTTCAACTCCTCATTTCTTGGAATGCATAATCTCTCATTATATGTAAGAGCTCCATCTTTTGCAATTGCAAATCCTTTGGCTTCTCCCGTTTTAACCTTTGATCTCATTTTTTCTAAAAATTCATCTTTCTTCTGAGCTTCAATGATTCTCTCTCGTAAATCTGGTTTAGCCATTATTGCTGCTGTGTAACCTGACACCGTTTCTGGAGGGCACACAACTTGTAGTTCGAGGGCGGCAAATTCTCGAATAAGCTTTTCTTGTTCCGTGATCAAATATCCAAATTTTCCTTAACTTTTTTGACTGAGTGCAATAGCTACTACATTGGCTTTTCCAGGATGATAGCTATGGTACAATCATAGTCCTTAACCAACTCCAGCCATCTTCTTTGTCTCATGTTTAACTCCTTCTGCTCGAAGAAGTACTTTAAGCTCTTGTGGTCAGTGAAGATTTCGCACTTGACTCCATAGAGGTGGTGTCTCCAGATTTTTAGTGCATGGACAATAGCTGCTAGTTCCAAGTCATGAGTAGGGTACTTTAACTCGTGAGGTTTCAATTGTCATGAAGCATATGCTATCACTTTCTTGTTCTACATTAGCACGCATCTTAGACCTTGTTTTGACTTATCAATGAATACAGTGAATTCTTCGTTGCTCTCGGGACTTGCTAACACTAGGGCGGTGTTCAGTCTCTTTTTTAGCTTCTGAAAACTTCATTTGCAATCTTCAGTCTAGGTGTACTTAACTCCATTCTTGAGTAATTGCATCATTGGTTTGGCCAATTGGAGAATCCTTCAATGAATCTCCTGCAATAACCTGTTTAACCAAGAAAACTCCGTATTTCGTTAGCATTTGTTGGGGTCTTCCATCCGTTGATTGCCTCCACTTTTGTAGGATCGACTTTAATGCCTTCTGCTGAGACGATGTGGCCTAGAAACATAACTTCTTTTAACTAGAATTCACACTTGCTGAATTTGGCATATAACTTCTCTGCACGTAATGTTTCTAGTACAATACTTAGGTGTTCTTCGTGTTGGCTTTCACTTTTTGAGTATATGAGAATGTCGTCAATGAAGACAAGGACAAAACCATCCAAATATTGATGAAAAATTCAATTAATTAGATCCATGAATACTGCCGGGGCATTACTTAGTCCGAATGGCATAACAATGAACTCATAGTGTCCGTATCTGGTTCAGAATGCCATCTTAGGGATATCTTCTTTTCTCACCTTAAGTTGATGATATCCCGATCGAAGATCGATTTTCGAGAATATGGATGCTTCTTTCAGCTGGTCAAAGAGATCGTCTATCCTTGGTAAAGGATACCTATTCTTGATTGTGAGCTTGTTCAATTCCCTATAGTCGATGCACATCCTTAAACTCCCATCCTTCTTCTTTACAAAGAGTACTGGTGCTCCCCATGGTGATACACTAGGTTGTATGAAACCCAGGTCCAACAGTTCTTGTAGTTGAACTTTCAGCTCCTGTAATTCTTTTGGAGCCATCCGGTAGGGTGCTTTGAAAATTGGTGCAACTCCTGGTTCTAGATCAATCGAGAACTCAACTTGTCTATCTGGGGGTAGTCCAGGTAAGTCTGGAGGAAATATATCTTCATATTCTTGTACAACTGGTACTGTGCCAATCTCTTTCTCTTTTTCAGGTTGTTCTTTCAAAGTAACCCAGAAAGCTTGACAATTCCCCTTTTGCATAATTGACGCAACTTGTATTGCCGAGACGATTGGTACTCTCAAACAACTTCTTGTGCCATGGAGACTTACTATATCTTCATTATTTCCTTGGAAATAAACTTCTCTCTCCTTGCAATCAATGGTTGCCCCATTCTTCTCTAGCCAGTCCATCCCTAATATTACGTCAAATTCTTTCATAGATATGACGTACAAGTCTGCTACAAAAACCTATTCAACGATCTTAAACTCTTGATTCTCAAAGGCTTTTTTTGATAACATAGTTTTTCCTGACGGAATGGTTATTTGTTAGGATTGATCTATTTTTCTAGGTCTCAAGATTAGGATATCACATGTAATTTGTGAAATGAAAGAATGTGATGCTCGGGTATCAAATAATGCTAAGATGGGTATGTCGTTTAGGTAAATCATACCTGCAAGATTCTTAGTGCTTTGGCTACTTACTCCTGATTTATGGCGTATGCCCTAACTTGCTGAAGAGGTTTGGGCATCGGCTTCTGGTATCCTTGATTCATCCACGGAGGTGGAAGTGGCGGCGGTAAAGGTTGGAATCTTGGCATTCCCTGGTTCCTATTGGAAAAAGGATAATCACTGGAAAAGTGTCCTGGCCTTTTGCACCTAAAACAGTTATTGGTTCCCTTTCTGCATTCCCCAAAATGATACTTTTGACAGATACGACAAAGTGGTTTGTTTTGCCCTGGCTGTTGGAATTGCTGAGGATATCCCCTCCGTGGTTGTTTTCCATTGAAACTTCCTGAATTCTTTTCTTCCCATTTTCTTATTCTATTGGCTTAGTTCGGTACATGCTCGGGTGCTCTCTCTCTTTCACTTGGAAGTATAGATTCTATATCCATAGCTCTGCTTAGTATATGAGCATATGTAAGTAGTCCGTGGCTGGCTAAGGAAACCCCTATCTCGTGATGTAAGCCTCATCGGAATTTGTCGGCACGACTTGCATCAGTATCCACTAGATATAGAGCATAACGTGACAGTTGGTTAAACAGTCGGTCATATTCCATGACCATCTTCCTTCCCTGTTTGAGATTCTAAAACTCGTTCTGTTTTTGTTGTTGATAACAACCTGGTATATATTTTCCACATAGTTCTTTTTTGAAATCTCCCCAAGTATATTCCTCCCACTGCTCCGGAGTTATAGTCCGTTTTACTGACTCCCACCAGTAATTTTTTCACCCACCAGTTGATGAGTTGCTAACGTTAGTCGGTTTCTGACTCCACAATCGATATAGTTAAAAATTTTCTATCGATCTGATCCAGTTTTTGGCATCAGTTGGATCACCAAATCTATTAAAGGTAGGTAGATTTTGTCTACGAAAACATACATCGATCCTAACAATAGATTGGGGCTCTACTTGTTCGTCACATTCTGGGATTGCCTCATGGTGTCCATTTCTTGCTGGTTCCATTTATGTATCATAACTTTTGTTAATATGGTTTGTTGAACATGTTGGAATTTTCCCAATAAATGCTCAAAATTAAATCCATAATTAAGTTATGGTAATTCCATTAATTAATGGAATTTGATAATGGATTTGAAATCTACATTTTATGTAGATGAATCTAGTGTATTTATTTGTCTAATTCCATAAAGGAATGAATGAGAAATGAATGCACAGAGTAAAACATTTGAATGTGGGAGATAACATTTGCCCCACATTGGAAAAATAATAAAGAGTAGAGCCATTTATAAAGAATTTCCAAACACTAAGGAGCAATCAAGTGTGCTCCTCTATGGTGTGCCTTATGGTGTACCATAGTTGACTTTTTAGTCACCATTGACCAAACTCCTACGAGGATGGTGCGAAGCACCATCCGAGTCCGAGTCCGAGCCGTGCACGTCGCACTTGTCGCAATGGGCGCTTTGTCGGCGCACTTTGCACTTCGCACGTGTCGCGAGGAGCCGTAAGGGCCTTTGATGTTTTGGACGTCAACGGTTCGGTGGGTGACATGGACGAACAACGCGTGCCAAGTCCGCGCTAGGCGTACGTGTCTCGCTGGCGTGGCGTGTCAACCATTGACGCGCGTGTGTGTGTTGGGCGCATGCTGACATGGCGGTCTCCAAATGCGATATGTGGCATTCTGTGCTGATGTGGCGGACCGAGGCGCTGCCACGTGGCATCGCGCGCTGCTGTTTGGCACGCGCACCGAGGCACCTCTTCGGCCTCTTTCATGGCTGAACCAAGGTGTCTCCTTGGTTTGCACCTTTTGGTTCGGTCGCGTCCCTTCACTCGCACCACTTGGAAACTATAAATAGAGCCCCCTCATTTCGTTTCATTCATTCGATTTCATAGCAAATCATCTCAAACATACTAATATATCTTTGAATACTCAAGTCTCGAGTATTAAGTAAGTTCGCCGGAATTACAACGTTCTAGTACAAGAACTCGTAATCGTTACAACCGTTGTATCTTGGAGACAATTGTTATCGAACCGCGTGTACTGTGCGGAGCAATTTTGTCTTGCGGAGAGAGAATTAAATTCTCGCCTCGGTTTTTACTAAGTCGTTACTATGTCGATTCGCATTCTACACACCCGAAATAATAATCGCAAGACAAAATATCATGTGGAAATGGCGCAATCAAGCAGCACCAACATTCCAAACGCCCTCGCTCATGCCGAAAAACCGGAGAAGTTCTCAGGTTCGGAATTTAAGCGTTGGCAATCTAAAATGTTGTTTTATCTCAGTACTTTAAATTTGGCTCGATTCCTATCAGAAAATGAGCCCCATGTTGATGAAGATGATACCGATTCGGATAAACGAATCGCGTATGATGCATGGCATCATGGCGATTTTTTATGTCGCAACTACATACTCAATGGGCTAGACAACACACTTTATAGTGTGTACTCTAGTACCAAAACCTCCAAGGAATTATGGAATTCCTTGGAAACGAAGTACAAAACGGAAGACGCCGGCTTGAAGAAATTCATAGTCGGCGATTCTTGGACTTCAAAATGGTAGACAGCAAGGCTGTCATTGAACAACTGCAAGAGATTCAACTCATCTTGCACGACATACTCGCCGAGGGTATGGTCTTGTCGGAATCCTTTCAAGTGGCCGTAATAATCGAGAAATTGCCGCCACGGTGGAAGGACTTTAAGAACTATCTCAAGCACAAACGCAAGGAGATGGGTCTTGAAGATCTAATCATTCGTTTGAGGAGTGAGGAGGATAATCGTCAATCTGATTCTAAAACGGACAAGTCCTCGTATGAGGAAAAGGCAAATTTGGCCGAGTCGAGCAACAATAAGAAGAAGCGCAAGTTCAAAGGGAAGAAACACGACTCCAACCCAAAGAAACAAAAGAGGATCAAAGGAGATTGCTACAATTGTGGCAAACCGGGACACATGTCGAAGGACTGTCGCAAACCAAAGGCGGACAAGAAGAAAGAAGAAGCAAACATGGCGGAAGGAAAGACCGTGCCCATCGACATGAACGAGCTCAACCTCTCCGTAATTTTAGATGAAGTCAACTTGGTTGGAAACCCCTTGGGTTGGTGGATAGACACCGGCGCGACTCGCCATATTTGCGCCGACAAGGCTATGTTCTCGACCTATGAGGCGGTCACCGAGAAGAAGGAGCTCTACATGGGCAATTCTGCATCATCCAAGGTCATTGGATGTGGGAAAGTTGCTCTCTTAATGACATCGGGATTGATGCTCACATTGCTAAATGTGTTGCACGTTCCCGACATTCGCAAGAACCTTGTCTCGGGATCTGCTTTGAGCAAAGCGGGCTTTAGAATGGTCTTTGAAGCTAACAAATTTGTATTGACCAAAAATGGTCGCTTTATAGGAAAAGACTATCTAGACAATGGTCTTTTCAAACTATGTACTATGAATGTACAACTCAATGATGCTAATAAAGATAAAGTTGTTTATTTGCTTGAGCCTCCTAATTTATGGCATGATAGATTAGGACATGCAAATTACAAAACAATACGTCGTTTGGTAAAAATGGAGTTATTGTCAAAAATATCATTCGATCATCACAAATGTGAGGTATGTGTTGAGGCGAAAATGGCAAAACAACCATTCCATTCGGTGGAAAGGTCATCAAAACCTCTTGACTTAATTCATACGGATCTATGTGATTTGAAACTTGTGCAAACGAGAGGAGGTAAAATTACTTCATCACATTTATAGATGATTGCACAAGATTTTGCTATGTGTATCTTTTGAGAAGCAAGGATGAAGCCTTCGAAGCTTTCAAAAGTTACAAAAATGAAGTTGAAAATCAACTCAACACCAAAATAAAAATGATTCGTAGTGATCGAGGAGGAGAATATGTTGCGCCTTTTGAAGAATTCTGTCGTGAACATGGCATTATTCATCAAAAGACGGCACCTTACTCTCCACAATCTAATGGTGTTGCGGAACGAAAGAATAGAACATTGAAAGAAATGATGAATGCTATGTTGATTAACTCGGGCTTATCACATAACATGTGGGGGGAAGCTATTCTTTCGGCAAATAAGATTCTAAATAAGTTACCCCAAAAGAAACAAGATAAGACTCCATATGAACTATGGAAAGATAGGAAACCATCCTACAAATACACGAAACTGTGGGGGTGCTTAGCAAAAGTTGAAGTACCAAAACCCAAGCAATTAAAGATAGGACCTAAAACTATTGATTGCATTTTCATTGGTTATGCAAATAATAGTAGTGCTTATCGATTCTTGGTACATAAGTCAGAAGTACCGGACATAAACGAAGGAATGATCATAGAATCAAGGAATGCCATATTCTTTGAAACGATCTTTCCTAAGAAAGAAAAGAAGGACATAAGTTATGTCAAGAGAACTTATGAAGAAATCTCGCCTATGGATGTTAATCGTAGTGTTGAGTCAACACGCGAACTTACACCGGAACAAAGGCGAAGCAAAAGAGCGAAAACTACAAAATCATTTGGCCCCGATTTTGTAGTATATTCATTAGAAGATGAACCAAGGACTATCAAAGAAGCTTTGTCTAGTCCTGATGCTGATCTATGGAGAGAAGCAATAAATAGTGAATTTGAATCAATCTTAAGCAATCACACTTGGAATATTGTTGATCTTCCTCCGGGAAATAAACCTTTGGGTTGCAAGTGGATACTTAAGAAGAAATTCAAAGCTGATGGGTCTATAGATAAGTACAAAGCTCGGCTTGTAGTCAAGGCTATAGGCAAAAGGAAGGGTATGACTACTTTGATACATACTCTCCCGTAACTCGAATTACATCCATTAGAACGCTAATAGCCATAGCGGCGTTGTATAATCTTGAAATACATCAAATGGATGTAAAGACGGCATTCCTAAATGGGGAACTTGGAAGATGAAATATACATAGAACAACCCGAAGGGTTTGTGATCCCCGGCCAAGAGAAGAAGGTGTGTAAACTTGTTAAATCCTTGTATGGACTTAAACAAGCACCTAAACAATGGCACGAGAAATTTGACGAAGTAATGTTGTCAAATAAGTTCAAAATTAATGAATGTGACAAATGTGTCTACATCAAAGGCACCCCAAACAACTTCGTCATCGTATGTTTATACGTTGATGACATGTTGATTATGGGAAGTAGTCATGATGTTATCATGAATACAAAGGAAATGTTGAAAAGAAATTTCGACATGAAAGATATAGGATTAGCGGACGTGATTCTAGGAATTAAAATTTCTAGAACATCGGAAGGAATAATCTTATCACAATCTCATTACATTGAGAAAGTGCTTAAGAAATTCAAAGCGTTCGATCTACCTCCGGCTAGGACACCCGTCGATTTAAGTCTACACTTGGCTAAAAATCGAGGAGAACCCGTATCGCAAGAAGATTATGCTAAGATCATTGGAAGCCTAATGTATATCACAAATTGTACAAGGCCTGACTTAGTATATTCTCTAAGTAAATTGAGTCGATTCACGAGTAATCCCGTGAAGGATCATTGGACGGCTCTAACTAGAGTGTTGAGGTATTTAAAACATACCTACACGTTCGGATTACACTACTCACGATATCCAGCCGTGTTGGAGGGATATAGTGATGCGAATTGGATATCCGATACCAAAGACACCAAATCTACAAGTGGTTTTGTGTTTACCATTGGAGGCGGTGCCATAAGTTGGAAATCCTCTAAGCAAACATGTATTGCCCGATCCACTATGGAATCAGAGTTCATAGCCTTAGATAAGGCCGGTGAAGAAGCCGAATGGCTTAGAAACTTCTTAGAGGATATTCCATGTTGGGAAAAACCCGTGCCTCCCGTCATGATACATTGTGATAGCATGGCTGCTATAGGGAGGGCAAAGAATAGTATGTATAATGGTAAGTCTCAACATATTCGTCGTAGACACAATACCGTTAGGCAATTGATCACGACTGACATAATATGCATTGACTATATAAAGTCAAAAGACAATATAGCGGATCCGCTTACTAAAGGTATTAACCGTGATCAATTCTACAATGCAGTAAGGGGAATGGGATTGAAACCCACGATAAATGGACGTTCATAAATGACACTCCACCATGAAGATTGGAGATCCCATGAACTTGGTTCAAGGAGACAACATTTTGTGAAGGTTCAAGTCAAGTACTTGGAATCTACATAATCCGTTCTCGCAGCTGCCCAGGTACGAACCTGTCGTACATGGTAAAGGGTAAACTTGTGGAAAGTTTTTAATGATTTCTATTGCCTTGGAAAAGGTGGAGTATGACAGGCTACTCTTTATAGAAGATCACCTATATAAGTGAGAAGTGAGGCCGCTTCTAATTAATAACACTTATGAATCCAAGATATGGTCCAAGGCCAAAACGGACACAACGTGAGAACTGAAAGATATAAGATCTGTTATCGTGTGTGTGTTATTGTCTTGATTTGCACAAAAGCTGACCGGTTCAAGACATCACGTTCACCGAGCAGCGAGTAAATTCGATAACACTACACAAAGGAAGGTTCAAGGCTAACTACCACCTATCCTGATGCGATAACAGGTCGTCGGGACTTAGTATATGTTGCATATGCATTAATTTCATTCATGTGGGGGATTGTTGGAATTTTCCCAATAAATGCTCTAAATTAAATCCATAATTAAGTTATGGTAATTTCATTAATTAATGGAATTTGATAATGGATTTGAAATCTACATTTTATGTAGATGAATCTAGTGTATTTATTTGTCTAATTCCATAAAGGAATGAATGAGAAATGAGTGCACAAAGTAAAGCATTTGAATGTGAGAAATGTGGGGGATAACATTTGTCCCACATTGGAAAAATAATGAAGAGTAGAGCCATTTATAAGGGATTTCCAAATACTAAGGAGCAATCAAGTGTGCTCCTCTATGGTGTACCATAGTTGACTTTTTAGACACCATTGACCGAACTCGTACGAGGATGGTGCGAAGCACCATCCGAGTCCGAGTCCGAGCCATGCACGTCGCACTTGTCGCAATGGGTGCTTTGTCGGCGCACTTTGCACTTTGCACGTGCGCATTGTCGCGAGGAGCCGTAGGGGCCTTTGATGTTTAGGACGTCAACGGTTCGGTGGGTGACGTGGCTGTCGAGGGGCGGTGACGTGGACGAACAGCACGTGCCAAGTCCGTGCTAGGCGTACGTGTCTCGCTGGCATGGCGTGTCAACCATTGACGTGCGTGTGTGTGTTGGGCGCATGCTGACGTGGCGGTCTCCAAATGCGACACGTGGCATTCTGTGCTGATGTGGTGGACCGAGGCGCTGTCACGTGGCATCGCGCGCTGCTATTTGGCACGCGCACCGAGGCACCTCTTTGGCCTCCTTCATGGCTGAACCAAGGTGTCTCCTTGGTTCGCACCTTGTGGTTCGGTCGCGTCCCTTCACTCGCACCCCTTGGAAACTATAAATAGAGCCCCCCTCATTTCGTTTCATTCATTCGATTTCATAGCAAATCATCTCATACATACTAATATATCTTTAAATACTCAAGTCCCGAGTATTAAGTAAGTTCGCCGGAATTACGATGTTCTAGTACAAGAACTCGTAATTGTTACAACCGTTGTATCTTGGAGACAATTGCTATCGAACCGCGTGTACTGTGCGGAGCAATTTTGTCTTGCGGAGAGAGAATTAAATTCTCACCTCGGTTTTTACTAAGTCGTTACTCTGTCGATTCGCATTCTACACACCCGAAATAACAGAACAATAAAAGGTTATGATAAAGGCATGTTGTGGGTAAATAAATCTTAAACAACATATATCTATTCAAACATATTTCACATAATATACATATGCCTTTGTCTATCAAAACATGTGTATGCCTTCTTAAATGACTTTTTAAAACAAGCAACATATATATTAGTCAAAAGATATGAAGTCAGAGTGGCTCATAAAATACCCACACCAAAAATTCCGACTTCTCCTACAAAATACGTTAGTAATATATTATATAATTTTCTTTGATCCTCTTCATCTAAGAATTGTCCTGAAATGAGTCCTAGTGGCTCCCATCTTCATCTGGATCTGAGTCTGAGTGATCAGTTGCAAATTCGTTGATATTTATCCTAATACGATCAGTTGGTGCTATAGTTTTTATCCTGGATTTTCTGGTAGGTCCTCTTCTATTTCCTACTTTTGGTGTTGGTATTGCAGCCGCTTCTTGCTGCTCGAACCCTGGTGGGGGTGTCTCAGTCTGAACCCTAACTCTAGATGGACCTGCCTCATCGTCGTTCCTACCTACTGTAGGGGAAACTGAAGGTGGTGGCGCCGGCGTACTAACAATATCAGTTTGTATTGGAGATCCTAACATGATCCATTTTGTAAAGAACATGTGAACAAACTTTGAGAAATTGAGTATCTCCGCATCTGTAATTGGATCTCTTACACATATCTCTGATCTAAGGTATTCTGCCCACTCACTCCACTGAGCAGGTAGTAGCAGAATCATTCTACGAACGACTTCAACTTCACTGATCCTTCCTAGTTTTGCATTAGTGTAAAGCGTAGCCAAACGCCTGACAAATTCTCCTACTAATTCATTAGGAATCCTTTCGCAACTTCTAAATTGGTTTCTGTATTCCTCTAATACATAGCGGTTTACCCATTGTGTTCTTGGATTCATCTTACAACACCTGTAACTTAATATGTCATGTATATAACAATAGTTCAAAAACTATGTATAACCATGTGTGACCATTCTTCGACCTACTTGCATATTTATAATGTATCCTTGATAACAAATCTTTAAACTCACATTGTATAACATTAATCATTTATACATGAGTTACTTGGGTTCGATTGTCCCAAACATAACTAAAATCATAACATGAATCATGACCCATTTACTTTCATGCATGCTTATAAGATAATATCCTTTACCTTCCTTTTTTTTTTTGGAGTCTGGTGCAGCAGCGAGCTTGAGAGTTGTTGTTGTGCTTTCCTTTAAAGAATTGAAAATACAATTCTAATTTCAAAATAAAAAAGAAAACAATTTCAGAGCGGTGAATTGCTCTGATACCATTATGTCACGCCCCAATTCCCGAAGGAAGGCACGTGTGCCAGGACATGGCAAGGGGTTAAAATTAAGAAGTGGGGATCGAAAGGGGCTCATGGCTTGGGATAATATAATATTATTATTAAGAGAATTAAATACGGGATTGAGACGCATAGCACGAACTACGGGGTAGGTAATAGGAAAACCATACTGCCCGTACCGGCTGCCTATGTCTGAATACCCGTAGACACAAATAATAAAATATTTAAATACGGGATCAGGACATACAGCTCAAACTATAGGGTTGGCTAAGCTAAACATCCAATGCTGGCTGATTTGTCTGAGTACCCGTAATATATATATAATTCCTGGTGTAAGAAGAACGTAGAGATTTCATATCAAAATACAAAATTAACTTAGGAAATCATACATAGGGACATGGTCTTTATCTATAGGCATAGTGGAAGCCTTTATTCTTTTACACAGCAACAACAACAGTCATCTCCAGCTTCGTCTGCTCCACCAGCGCTCTAATCTGCAAAACATTTGGAAAGGAATTGCAGGGCTAAATACTAATGTACCCAGTGGACTTGTGCCCGAAAACATTTGTCATAAAAAGAATATTCATGATAATAAAGTATACATAGAAGGGTTTTGAAATCATATTTACTTCCATGCACACCAAACCTCATTTTTCATGATTGTGCGCACATGCGTATTACCCTATTACTCTTATATTAATCCCGGGACGTTACCACTGCCGGATCCTTTTACATGATGGAGCCATAGTTTGGAGGCAATGGAATATTTCATCCAGAGGTTCTCCCCTCGAAGTTAGAATCAATTGGTGATTAACCCAATGACTTCTAACTATGCGCACAACCTCCCGATTAGTGTTTGAGACCAACCGAAAGACCCGATCACATAGATAAGAGCATTAAACATGTAATAATACATTAAAATATTTTCATGGATAATCCTATTTTATCAGAGCTTAGTAACTCAAATAATACTTTGCAAGAATAAAGCCCCACCTTATAATCTCTTGATCTTTCGTTGGATATTATCCTCCTTAATATAATCTACGCCTATATTCTTAGAAATTTTATAAGGATAGAACTATGGTAGCTAAAGCTTTTGTGATGAGGAGTATACAAATGAAGATATTAAGATGGTATTTATAGGGGACGAAAAACTGCTTCGTCATAAGCCTAGGCTTTCTAACGTTGCAAACCTATATGCCTATATTATGTTGTAAGGTTCCACGTAGAAAACCAAAACAATAGTTGGCAGATAAAGCATAACATAATTATCACCTTTTTTTTTAAAAAAAAAATGCTACATAAATATATATATATATCCATATTTACTAACATGGTAAATGTACCTATTTACTAATATATATATATACATATACATAACATATTATAGTAATTTAATGAGATATATATCTCTATGCATATACAAGTATACATATAATAAAGTACATATATAAAAGTATAAGGTTATGAGAATCATATATTTTTATATAAATAATTAAATTTACTATTAAAATAAAAACTTATAAATTTATAATATAATAATAGTTCTCATAAATCTATTCACTATAATACCTTTATATAATTATATAGGCTATATTAATTATATTTATAATATGTAATAATTATTATCTATCCTTCAACATAAAGTTATCTTATTCTAAATCCCCCAAGAGAATTGAAAAAATTTCTAAATTCATATATAAGACTTATTTTAACTAATTATAATTCCCCTGGCTCAAGATTGTTGACCCCTTTCTTTTTGGCATTTTCGGCACGCATTTCCACACTTCTCAATGATGGGTTTTAAAATGAATTTTTGAGGTATTTCTCTTTTTACGGGATACTACAAGTGTGGAAATGCGTGCCGAAAATGCCAAAAAGAAAGGGGTCAACAATCTTGAGCCAGAGGAAGTATTTAGTAATTTTTTTTTAGGAATTTACAAGTAGGGTCCGGTTAAGGTACGGGTTATTATTTCTTTAGTTCACAAGGGTCCATGTGATGATAAGAGAAATAAACTGACTGTGTGTCATGGTTGAAAATTTTATGCTTGCATGGTCGCCCTACGTGACCCTCGTATAAAATTTTTGGGCTACTCGTTTGTTGGTTCAATGTTATTTTGTCAAACGGTTATAATATTGATAACAAAAATTATTCTTCTTTAACAAGTTGTTAACTGTCAACTTGTGTTATTTGGTTTCAGATATGTCTATGGATCTTTTTTGCAATCAAGTTCTTAATTCAGTAGTTTCCTCTAAGTGTGTTCCTATAGAGATAAGGTTCCATATTCTCAAACATCAGACATGGAAAAAGATAGTCTCTAAGAAAATGAGAGATGTTATTGATATACGACGTTACATCATGGAGTTCAAATATCTATTTACGATGTAGGAATCCTATGGTGGTTCACTCTCTGGAAAAGCAAAGTGTGACATCGTCTAAGTTCTCTATCGAGCTTTTATTCAGCCTTTTGATTACAAGTTATCCAGTCTCCTATTGACCATACTGATATTGAAGTTCTCTTCTGTCACGCCCCGATTCCTGTGAACCAGGGTGTGACGGGGGTTGGATTAAAGAAGTGGGGAAGAAAGGGGATAATATTAATTTATGACCATTTTACGAGTACTCTAAAATATAATCTGAGACTATAAAGAAAATGATGGGGTAAATCAGCGTCAAGTCGCCAAGTGGAGTCGACCATCTACTACGACACATTGGAATTACCAAGAGTGAGTAGGAAATCGAGCGTCCAAGTGGAACCATTGCATGGCACTTTCCACCCTGCATAAAGTAAAAGATGGGGTAAACCGGCTTTCAGTAAACTAGAGGAGTCGACATCCACTTCGAAAAATGGGATAACCATAATTGAGTGGGAATTCGAGCTTCCAAAAGGAACTGATACACGGTACTCTCCATCCAACAATAAGTAAAGTGGGAAGAGATAAATAAGTTTAGAAAACAAAGAAACCATATTATATAACTAGAGGGTTGGAAGATGACGCCCTCGACTTATTTATTATTACCAAACTAGTAGTCTTGTTATCAGAGTTATAAGCAAAATAACATAGCGGAAACTTTATAAGGCCCTGCAACAACCCCTGCCTCAGCCTTGCTGCGCATCACCTGCTTCCAGACCTGAAAACATTTGAAAGAGTTTTGGGCGGAGTACTTGATGTACTCAGTGGATCATGCCCCTTTGGCAAGCATTTTGAAAACTAGCAATTTTTCCATACATGGTATATCAAGAGGCTTGCAGAAAACAACTCTTGAAAATACAAATTACATTTTGGGGTGTGTGATGTTCATTCTTGGACTCAACCAAGGCTACAAATCACCTTTGGTTCATCTAGACCGGGTTCAGGGTCGAAACCCTAAATAATCCCAGTACTTGCAGAAAACCCGAGCCGAAACTCAAGGAATTCGCCATTAGTTACATACGATGGTGATCAAGGCACCATATGTAACCGGGGTGCGCACAATTCAAAGTTAGTATATCTGATACTAACGATGAATCTCGATCGATCCATAGAGTCATTTCTTGGAACATACACACAAAACATTTTTATGGATAATTGCATTTTATAACATAACATTTAAACAACATTAAAAACAATGCCAAAATATTTTACCCACACAAAAACATTTTGGACCCACCTGTAACTTGGAGTAACTTGAGAATAGCTCGTATATTATAAGGTCTCTTGCTAGGCCTCGGTATAAAGAAAGGATAAATTATTTTGTAGACCAAAGGTGTTGACATAAATTCTGGAATTTAGACGAGATGTGGTAGTTGTGATCGAGGCTTGAGAATGAAATACAGTGAAGGTGCACGTTAGGTATTTATAAGAAAACTAAGTTGCTTATTCATGCACTATAACTTACACACCTCAAGCTTATAGCTCTCTACACTCATGAGTCTAAATTCAACATGGGAAGGCCACGTCTCAAGTGAAGATAAACCTGACAACTATAACTTAAAACTTAACTAATATATATCCATGCACGTTTATATAATATAGTATAGGTTGTATCACTCAATAGTCTACTTTGATGGGAAAGGGCCACGTATATATCCGTAAATACTATTACTCTACACCTACATGAATATCCATCTATTTGATGAATATTTTAAATTCTTATAAATCCATGCATATATAGCCATGTTACGTAAATATCTAAAAATGTTATATATCCTTTAGTCAAAATTCATGAAATAATCATAATATATAATATATCTATATTACACTATTCATGCACTAATAATATATGTTGACATATATATATACTAGCTTACGTAATAGTATATATTAACTAGTTATGTATTATTTTTTATATATTCATTATATGTATTAATAAATTACATCCTTAATTATATCTATAAAAAGAAACTATCTCCTCTCTTTTTTTTCCTTAGTAGACTATTTTTTTAGATCTTAGGAGGGTCACTAAAATCTCTTAAATTTTCATGTTTTTTTTTTAATTTTTAATGTTGGGATATTACATCTTCAATAAGTTACGAGAGGTTGAAAAGGAGTGGCATAATGAAATCGAGAAGGCTAAAAGGCTTTAGAAGATGTTTGATGAATCTATGCTCAGAGAGAGATTGAACAAAGTCACGTGACTGAAGAAAATGAGAAACAGAACTAGAAACAAAAGAAGAATAAAGGTATGTATTATTTTTGTAACATGAAAAAACATATTAACATTGGTTTAGTCCTTATGGATGGATTTAACTGATGGATACTAATTATGGGTTGTTACAATTTCTTCGATGCTATGAAGAGGACGTAAGATGACTTCAAGCGATGGTTTTGGCAAGCACGGTCGGTTGATGCGGTTGCCAAATACTTGAAGACTTTATCTTTTAGTTTTATCTAGTGGATTTTGAGACGTTGTTTTGATACATTACTTGTTGGTTTTTCATTACATTAGTTTGCCAAGTTTTGGCGGTACATTGTTTTTGAGATCATTTATGGATGATTTGTTTTGACATTTGTGTTAATTTCATTTTAACACTGGTTGTTAAATGTTTATCATTCCTGTGTTGAAGTAATTATCTTGATACATGGTATATCTCAAATGTGATTAGATAAATGTAGAATTTTCTTTTGTTTCTCATCTCTTTTTTTTTTCCATCTTTGTTTAAAATATTACTAAACTATATCTAGTATCTATGATTCTACCTTATGGTTTGAGAACAAAATGGTCATATGACCGATTTTGTTGTAACAAACCGGAAATAAGGGATATTTGCACGATTGTAGTGCAAGTTAGTTGAATTTAGATTGGTGATGAGTTGGATTAGTAAAAAAATTTCAATAAAAGATTAAAAGGACAAGGTGACGAAGGATCGTTCTTGATGAACGTTCAAGAATGATAGGAATATTCAAGGAACATTAATAAGCCAAGAAGTACTAGAATGAATAGTCACAAGTATTCTGCACATGTTCATCTTTATTTTAGTGGGAGTGTTTTCAAGGGTACACTGAAATCATTTTTCGTTCAAAAAATTAGGTTTCTTGGGAAATGGACATGGAGAGAAATGACCACGAAAACTGGTTTAAAGATTTTTGGATGAGATGGTTGAAATTATTGGTATATGTTTTCGGTATTAGAGTAGAGAGGCTGTAGAGGAATTAGAAAATTATATTCATTCTGTTTTTTCTTCTCAATACAGTAGGTCTAGATATACTACAATTCTATATCTATACATGGTCGGATATCAATTGCAATACTCTATTTGAGAAAGATATCAATCTTCCTCAATCAGCTCTTATTTGATCGATCTCTTTCTTTCTGTAGCTAACACTCCCCCTCAAGTTAAGTAATGGGATTCCCAATACTTAACTTGTCCAATACTTCTCGAAATGATTTAGCACTGACCGCCTTATTTAAGATATCTGCAAGTTGATCTTCCGATTTGACATATGGAAGTTCAACAATCTTTGTTTCAATCTTTTCTTTGATGAAATGCCTATCAATTTCAACATGCTTGGTCCGATCATGTCGAACAGGATTCTCCGAGATACTAATAGCTACTTTATTGTCGCAAAACAACTGACACGTCTTTGATGTGAAAAGACTGAGCTCCGTCATGAGTTTCCTTAGCCATAGTATCTCTGTGAGGCCATTCTTGATTCCTTGGAATTCTGCTTCAGCACTTGATGGTGCAACAACCTTTTGCTTTTTACTTCTCCATGTAATAAGATTTCCTCCAACATAGGTGAAATATCCAGCTGTTGATCTCATATCGTTTGGATTCCCAGCCCAATTTGCATCGGTGAAGCCACAAATATCTAAGTGTCCATGCCTCTCAAAAAATAATCCATGCTCGGCAGTTCCCTTCAAATACTGGACAATCCTCATTGCAACTTTCCAATGGTCTTCTTGCGGTGAGTGCATGAATTGACTCACTATCCCTACAGCATATGCGATATCTGGTCTAGTGTGTGATAGGTGGATAAGTCTTCCTACTAGTCTCTGATATCTCCCCCTGCCAGTAAGTTTAGCTCCTTCAATTACTTGCAGCTTGTGATTTTGTATCATCGGGGTATCTGCAGGTTTACACTCTAACATCCCAGCCTCTGCAAGTATATCAAGAATGTACTTTCTCTAGCTAATGAAGATCCCTTTCTTTGACCTTAACACCTCGATTCCTAAGAAATACTTGAGAAGACCCAAGTCTTTCATCTGAAATTCACTGAACAAATTCTTTCTCAGATTGCTTATCTCTTCTACGTCATCTCCGGTGATGATCATGTCATCTACATAGATAATGAGATAAGTAATCTTCTTCCCCTTTCTCTTGAGAAACAAAGTATGATCTGAGTTACTCTGTTTGTACCCATATTTCTTCATCGCCTCAGTGAACCTCCCAAACCAGGCTCTCGGAGACTGTTTCAACCCATACAAGGTTCTCTTGAGTTGACACACTTCTCCATCTTTGAATCCCTCTGCAAATCCTGGTAGAGGGCACATAAACACGGATTTCTGAAGTTTTCCATGTAAGAAAGCATTTGTTACATCAAATTGGTGGAGAGGCCAATCCTTGTTAGCTGCTATTGAGAAAAGAACTCTCAAAGTATTGATCTTTGCCACAGGTGAGAAAGTCTTGGCATAATCCACTCCATATGTTTGAGTATACCCTTTTGCCACCAATCTTGCCTTGTATCTGTCGATTGAGCCATCTGGTTTACGTTTAATTATAAACACCCATCTGCACCCAATTGCTTTTATCCCTTCTGGCAGTCTGTCCTTGATCTATGTGTTATTTCTTTGCAATGCCTCCATTTCGGTGTTCATTACATCCCTCCAATGTTCAGACTCCATGGCTTCTTTCGCATTTTTGGGAATCTCCTCCTCTTTGTACAGTGCTGCCTCGAAAGCTCGTGCCATTTTAGTCAAATTCCCTGTTATGAAGTTAGCCATTCCATATCTTCTCTTGGTATTGATTCTTTATGGAGAATATCATTTTGGAGGGACTGCTCGTGTGCTACGAGGTGGGAGGATATATCTGCCAGTGTCACTGTCTATAGTGTTATCCTCCTCTTCTTCTGACTCTGCAATGTTAGTGGAGATAATATCCTCACTAATAATTGATTCAGAAGTTACCTCGGATATTGGAGTCAGATTTTCAATGGGAAAGGACTTTGGGGACTCAGGTGGAGAGGTGTGCTCGGCGATAGTGACTGCTGATGTCTCTTGTTGGTCAACGGAAGAATCATTCGATGTGTACACAAGCCAACTTAGGTGGTCTCCATGTCTATTTTCACTCCCCCCTGACCTCTATGGTGGTTTGTGTAGAAGAATTCAGTTTCAAGAAAATCGCAGTTCATGGTGGTTACAATTTTCTTAGTTGCTGGATCAAAACATCTATACCCCTTTTGGTTAATTCCATATCCTACAATGACACATTTTGTAGCACAGGGTGCCAGTTTGGTTCTTTCATGCTTGGGAATATGAACATAGACAGTGCACCTAAAGACTTTTGGTGGTAGACTCAAGGATTCTGGGATTTTGGCTTGTTTGGATTGTTGGAACTGCTGCTTGAAAGCATTCCTTTTTCCCACAGGATCTTCGAATTGGATGTGATAATTTAAATGCAACTAAATCATATAATCGAGTTTAGAATGTTATACCTCAGATCTGTGCCGATGGAGTAATCTACAGGTCTAGATTACTGAGGTGTGATCCCTTTCCTTGAAGTTCTTCGACTGTGTGGGCGTCTAGGAACTTTGGAACCAGGAACTCTCCCTCTGCTGATGATAGGCGCCGATTCTCCTCTCTAAAAACTTAGGTTTTGAGAATCTCCTCCTCCTTATTTATAAGGAGAAGTGCCGCCCCTATTCCTTGTCCACTAAGTCACGGGCTTTAATTAATTAAAGCCCGGTTTAGTTAATAATTACTGGAACAAATTCTAATTAAATATAATTAGAATTAATCCTAATTATTATAAGGAAAATAATATATAATTATTAAATTAATTATCTAATTCCTTAATTAAGAATAAATCTTAATTAATTAGATATTAATTTATTCCATAATTATATAATTAACCAGAGTACAATTATTGAGATCAGATGGACACTAAAAGAAGAAACTGGCGTCCCTTACACTACAGTAGGCACCACATTAATGAGCTCAAGCCTATAATGCCTCTTTTCAGTCCAAAACTAATATCCCTCAATAATACCTTGAATTCCTTTCCTGAAGAGCTCTTGGGCCACCCCAGGGATCTATGTACCAGACAGAGTTTAGCCTTACCTAATGAAATAACCATGATCAACCCAGAACATTTATTGTTGGGGTTGTTGTATATAGCTAAAGCAAAAACGTGTTTTAGTATATATGACATGTATTCCACTGGTAACAATCACCTATCTGAATAAATATATTAATAAGAATAAGCCCTATATCTCATGTTTTAGAACACGTGGACGGCTCGGGTGTCAGGGAGATCACGCAGCATTCGACAATAATTATGAGATATAAACAGTGTCACAGTCGAGATAGCTTAGGAAAACTATCGGTTTAGACTGCAACAAAACGGTAGTGGCGAGTCTCAGTCGCTAGTTATGTTGGTACGGTGGAACGTATTGACAGGATCGAGTGAGATAAGGTTCTTCTGATACTGACCCTAGCAATAGGTGAAGAACTAGAGATCTCGGGATTTAGAGAGATGATCTTAATCTCGATATGCTATTAGAGATATATGTGTTGATCACTGTTACTTTGAGTTGTATAGCTTAGGGTCTATCGCAGCATCCCTGATGACTTGCATCTTGGGTAACATGAGGGCACATAGTATGTCTAATTAGTTATATCGAGACACCGTGTCCGTATTAGGTTGAGAGATATCCTTCAGGGAGTTCACAAGGTTTATTATACCAAGTCATGCATGCTGATTAAGTTCAGGTATAATAATAAGGGGTGAACGGGTACTACTTGAGGAGAATAAGATGTTAATTAATTATGAGCAGTCAGAGGAGCTCTAATTAATTAATGGATATCGGAGTCATTAAACACGGGGATAGCTCTAAATAAAGTATCAGCCCCAATCTACAAATTGGGACAGAGCGGTGATTCAGTTGTGATTCTTTAGTGGAATGCATCACAACTCTAATGAAATAAATGTTTTGGGTTGATCATGGTTATTTCATTAGGTAAGGCTAAACTCTGTCTGGTACATAGATCCCTGGGGTGGCCCAAGAGCTCTTCAGGAAAGGAATTCAACATATTATTGAGGGATATCAGTTTTGGACTGAAAAGAAGCATTATGGGCTTGAGCCCAGTAATGTGGCGCCTACTGTAGTGTAGGGGACGCCAGTTTCTCCTTTTGGTGTTCATCTGATCTCAATAATTGTACTCTGGTTAATTATATAATTATGGAATAAATTAATATCTAATTAATTAAGATTTATTCTTAATTAAGGAATTAGATAATTAATTTAATAATTATATATTATTTTCCTTATAATAATTAGGATTAATTCTAATTATATTTAATTAGAATTTGTTCCAGTAATTATTAACTAAACCGGGCTTTAATTAATTAAAGCCCGTGACTTAGTGGACAAGGAAAGTGGCGCCTCCTCCTCTTATAAATAAAGAGGAGGAAATTCTCAAAAACCCGAAGTTTTGGAGAAGAGAATCGGCGCCTATCATCAGCAGAGGGAGAGTTCCTGGTTCTAAAGTTCCTAGACGCCCACACAGTCGAAGAACTTCGAGGAAATGGATCACACCTCAGTAATCTAGACCTGTAGATTACTCCGTCGGCACAGATCAAAGGTATAACATTCTAAACTCGATTATGTGATTTAGTTGCATTTAAATTATCACATCCAATTCGAAGATCCTGTGGGAAAAAGGGAATGCTTTCAAGCAGCAGTTCCAACAACTGGTATCAGATCCACGGTTCTAGAATTGGCTCTGTGATAATTGGATTAAATGTATGTTCATGCATTCGAGTCAATTATGCTATAAATTGTGCATGCTGCTGTCCGGGAACAACGTGTGTTGTTTTTGATCCCGTTTTATTCGGTTTTTTGTGTTGTTTTTCAAATCGGTGAGAAATAAGGTACCGATTAGAATAGATTCGTTTTTCTGTAAATTTCTCCATATATTTTTCGATTTGGTATTGTAATTGCTGCGAATCGAGAGTTGGAAAATTGAAGAACGAGGCACGAGAATTGAGGCAGATGGCAGCGACGACGCGCGTGGAAGCGCGTGTCGTACACGCGCCTTCTTCGATCGAATGGTTGCACCGTCTTCAGCCATGATCGCTGCCTTCCTCCTCGTCGGTTCATGACGGTCGACCTAGGGTTTAAACCCTAAGTCAAGGCGGCGCTGGAACGAGGATGGCGGTGGTGGGATCATCGGCAGAGGGATTGCTGCGGAGGGCGATGGCGGCAGGGGCCGAAACTCTAAGGGTTTCGGACATGGCTGCTTCGCCGGGTCGATCGAGGCATGGGGAACGACGGCGAGCCCAGCACCACCGAGGTGTTGGGCGGACTCGCAGTTGACGATGACAGCGACGGCATGGACGAGCTGAAGACGGCGGACGATAGGCGAGGTGACGCCGACGATCGGTGGCTGAGCGAACCCGCTAGGGTTTCGCGAGTTCGATCACGATCGGCGTCAAGGCGCTGTTCGTCGAGTCTACAACAGCAGCAACTCAACACCAGCCGAGGTGCTGAGCGGTGATGGTGGCGTTCAGACGGCAATGGCGAAGGCGGCAGTTGGCGGTGGAAGCGGACGATGGCGGCAGCAGTTAGGTTTCTGCTACACGAACGCCGTCGATGGCTTCTGCTCCGTCTGCTGCGGCTGCTGCTCCGTGATGGCTGGGAAGCTGTGGTGCTCGGCAGAATCGACGGAAACAGCAGCAACGGCTGCGATGGGCGGCGGCGAATGTGTCACCGCGCGCTGACCCATCGCGCCTGCTGCTGCAGCTGTTCCGGCTGCTGCGATTTCTGGCTCAAGCCCGGCACCCTCTATGGTGCTGGGAGGCTCGTCGAGCCAGTGGGAGCGGTTGGCGGCGGCGGTGGTTCGTCGGCAAAGCTGCAGCGGCTGAAGTTCGAAGATGAAGATGAAGACGATGATGATGATAGTGATTGGGCTGTGATGCACGCGCAATCTGACCCGATCAGGCCCGTTTGACACGTACGATGACGGCGCGTGTGATGCACGCGCGTACGTCATCATGACACGTGTCGGTGACGTGGCAAGCGAATGAGGGATGTTTGTTTTTTTTAACGAACGGTCCTCGTCATTCAACGAGGGCTAAGGTTTTCCGAAACTTTAGTGTGATCGTTGATGGTTAGGTTTTCGTAACCTAATTCATTTTCAAAAATCATTCGTCTCGTCTCATTTTGGAAATAGGGAATTCCGCGCCCTAATTCCATTTCGAGCTACTTGCTAATTATGGAAGGTGGACTTGAAGACCAAGTGAAGACTTTCCAAGACCGAAGCTTGTTTCGGATTTTAAATAATTAAATTGTAATAGATAGGTTTTATCCTTCCCGGTCGGCAGCCTATTTATTTATTTTAATTAATTATGCATGCTATGGATGGTTTAAATTATGCAATGTGATGAAAGCATGTTTTGCATGTTATTGTTGCTTTTATTAAATGCGTAATAGAAACGAACATGCCTAAGGTGTCATAGCATGGATTTATGATTTCAAAAGTAAGCATGTTTTATTACTTGCGCTTAGAAATCATGCGGTAGGACTTAATTGTCAACGTGCTTCGTATATCGCATAAAACCCTTTGAAAATTAAAAGACTAAGTGGTAAAATCAATTAGTTTTAATTAATTAATTGGGGACCTCCATATTTGGTTTTAGACGAAGTCAAGGATTAGAATCGTATAGACGTCCACCTACGTGGCCTACACGATCTCGAACCCCTTGCCCGTATATTCGTCGGTAAAATTTCTCAATAACTTAGAATATTCTTTAGGAGAGTAGGAGTTGTACGAGTAAACGTCCACCCTACGTGGCTTGCACGTACAGGCTCTAACTCGGTCCTTAGTGGAAATTTTAAGTGAGATAATCTAAGAGGGCGTCTACAATACCGGCACAGTTCTTGTTTTCTGTGCTATCTTGTAGGTAAACTCGGTTAGGTGAATAATATGGTTAAAGCTTAGCTACTAATTGATGAATCTTCCCTACGAGGTCACTTCTCAAAAAAGTAGGGTCCGGTTAAGGTACGGGTTATTATTTCTTTAGTTCACAAGGGTCCATGTGATGATAAGAGAAATAAACTGGCTCTAGAAGTCATGGTCGAAAATTTCATGCTTGCCTGGTCGCCCTACGTGACTCAAGTATAAAATTTTTGGGCTACTCGTTTGTTGGTTCAATGTTATTTTGTCAAAGGGTTATAACATTGATAACATAAATTATTTTTATTAAATAAGTTGTTAACTGTCAACTTATGTTATTTGGTTTCAGATATGTCTTTGTCCTCAATACACAATAAAATAAATCGTTTGCTAAATTCCCCTAATGGAATTCCTGAGGATTTCCGTGAGAAGCTGCTAAGAACCTTGGCAAGAAAAGAAATGGAGTTAATGAGGTTTGTGGATTATTTCGATATGAAATGGTACATCAAGGTGTTCACACATTTCTCCGTCATATACTTCCTAAATGGAGGAAAGATGGCGGGAAGAACGAGGTGTGAAATCTTGCTTTCTACTTTCCCTGATTGGTTTTTGGCCTTAAGGGAAGAAGTTGTTGGTGAAGTTCATCATGAGGATGTCTTTGCTTTATGCGAAGAATTACTCAAAATTGATGAAGTCAGGATCAACTTAATCCAAGAAGCAAGAAGGGAAAATCGACTCGATCAAGGGAAACCTCCCAATGAAAAAAAGGTTATGAGATACTCATCAACCTGGGATGAAAATGAATATACCATAAGTGACTATATTCAGTCACAAAGGTATAGGAGGTTTCTTGATTTTGTTGATGCAACCAGAGCCAAGGTTCAGTTAGCATGTGAACATAAACTTCCAGCTAAGAAGGTTTATGTAAGGCGGAATAAGAAACAAAAGATGGATGAAGGTATGTCTCTAAATGTAACATGGTGAAACATATTAGCATTGGTTTAGTCCTTTATTGGACGGATTGAACTGGTGGATACTAATTATGGTTTATTACATGTATTTCTTTGTAGGTGATGCCACAAAGGATGATGAGGCGGCTTCGAATCCTGGTGTCAGCGAGCATTGATGGTTGATGCGGTTGCTGATTACTCGAAGACTTCTGTTTCTTTGTTTTTGTCTTTTGGTTTTGAGATAGATGTTTGGGATGATACATTACTTTACTGTTTTTCATTACATTGGTGCCAAGTTTTGGCGGTCCATTTGTTTTGAATTGGTTTATGGATGATTTCGGTTTTAACATTTGTGTTAATTTGATTTTAACACTGGTTGTTAAATGTTTTTCATTCATATGTTGAAGTAATTATCTAGTAACATGGAATATCTCAAATATGATTAGATAAATGTAGTTGTTTCTTTGTTTCTCACCTCTTTTCTCATCTTGATTTGAAACATTACTAAACTATGTCAAGTATCTATAATTCTACCTTACAATTTGAGTATAAATTGGCATTATGACCGATTTTAACTCAAGTTGGATATAAGGGATATTTGCGTGTATTATATTGCAAATTAGTTGAATTAAGATTGGTGATAAGTTGGATTAGTAAAAGTTCCAATAAAAGATTAAAAGGATAAGGTGATGAAAAAGATCGTTATTGAACGAATGTTCAAAAAAGATAGGATCATTCAAGGAATTTCAATAAGCCAAGAAGTACAAGAATGAATAGTCACACGTATTCTGCACAAGGTCATCTTTATTGCAGTGGGAGTGTTTTTTTGAAAGAGAACACTAAATCGTTAAGAAACGACCACGTAAACGTAAAAGTTTAAATGAGAAGGTTAAAGTAATTGATATGATCCATGTTAATTTGCAAGGTTCATTGTTGGATTTAGATTCATGATGAAAAGAGCAGAGTTGATATGGAAAATATAGAAAAAGTTTTCTATATTTCTATATTAACACTTTTTGTACCTCATAAGTTACAATCCAATATCTGTTTAAAGTCAATGGCTTTTGGCAGGAGATATTCGGATATAACGGTTATGTTGGAACAAATGTGTATCAATTAAGGATATTATTCTGAATGCTTGATAACTCTTGCGGAGATTCGAATAATAGGAGCATTTATGGAATGACATGCATAAAATCAAGTTTTATGGAACGTGTCAATAAATGTTATAGTTCTCATGGTAATGAAGATGAAAGGCGTGATTTTCTTGTACATTATGTGATAATATCACTAACTTAGGCAACATTGTGAAAGTATTATCAGACATAATGGTGGTGGTTATTCGGACAGTTTAAGACGCAGAATTTGAATAATGTAGAGTATATCCATAAGGATTGTATACATGATTCAAGTATTCTATGTAGGTTACTGTTCTGACTAGGTTATCGATATAAATTATATCGAAAAAGTGTCAGATATTTATTATTGCTACGTGTAAGGTAACAAATATAGTTCATTAATGAACACGGATAATCGGGGAGTGATAGGGACTAAATCAGCTCCTTCCACGTCATAGTAATACGTGGCGTCACTAGTTGAGAATAAGCGAATGGGGAAGAGACACTTGTCCTTTGAATGAACGACAAGGCATAAGCCTTGAGCTTGAATAAAGCCTTATATGAAAACACTCCCGAAAAGTCGCCAAAAGACTTAGTATCTAGCCTAAAGAGCTCTCCCTTTAGGATCTAGCATTTTCCTTGAAGATGCTAGCATCTGGCCGAGAGAGCATCTTCCTTGAGGGATCTACCATTTTCCCTCAGGACCTACCATCTTCTTCAGGGATCTGCCATCTTTCTTGGGATCTGGCATCTTCCCTCAGGATCTACCGTATTTCTTCGGGATCTGGCATCTTTCGTGTAGATCCTAGCATCTGGCATCTTCCCTCAGGATCTACCGTATTTCTTCGGGATCTGGCATCTTTCGTGTAGATCCTAGCATCTGGCATCTTCCGTAGATCCAGGCATCTGGCATCTCCCGTGTAGATCCAGGCATCTGGCATCTTTCGTGTAGATCCTAGCATCTGGCATCTTCGCTAGGGATCTGGACCTTCTCTCGGGATCTGACATCTTCCCTCGGGATCTGCATCTCCGAGAAGCGAGCATCTACCTTAAAGATCTAGCATCTCCGAGAAGCTAGCATCTTCCCCAAGGATCTAGCATTTTCCTTGAAGAGCTAGAATCTTCTCTAAAAATACTAGCATAATTAATATTGCTCTTTACAACAAAGATAGTTTACAGAAATGCCACCGCCTCTCCTACAACTATAAATATATGGCAACCACTGCATATTTGGTAACAATTCTCTCACTCTAGACTTTACACTGAAGATTACGTGCTTCTAGCGCGAATCAACACACACTCACTCTAGAGGTTTCTTCTCCAAGAAACCTCAACAATTTTTCCAGTACTTGATACTGACTTGGGCGTCGGAGGTTCTTCCCGGAGGACCCCCACCCGCTCCTCCGGCTTTGTTTTGCAGGAATTCTTCAAGGTTCCCGGCAATATGAGCTGGAATTGAAGGCCATTCACTAGGATCTAGAGGATTCGATCCTCCTCTCGCTAATTATTATATTCATTCTAAGGACTCGATCCTTCACGAATTCGATTCTTATTTTTATTGTTGTTGATCTTCAACCCGGATCTAACAACTGGCGCCGTCTGTGGGAAAATCTGACTAAGGCGTCGATTTTCTCTTCGAAGCATACACGCTTCTCTTTATATCTGTTATTAAGCTTCTTTGAAAAAGGAGAATATTAACAATTTCTCTAGAATTTTGTTTATGTTTTTGCAGATTTTGCAAGAATGTTACAGGGAATGTTCGCAATTTTTCCTATAAAATTGGGGGAAAATACCCAGATCTAGAGGAAATTGGTGTTCAAGACATCGACTCATTCACAATATCCCTGCTAAGATGGATTAATCTAGCCATGAAATGAAATTATGAGGGGTCTGCCGCTGCTCATTCCTTATAATCTGGCGACATCGGCTGTTCAAAACCCTCAAATCCTGATTAAACAAAATCGGGTTTATCTTCTCCAAAAGAGACAATTAGATCATATTCTTAAATTGAACTTTTGTTCGAAGCTAAGTATTCGGATTGTTACATAAGTTTTGTGCTAATTTAACTAAATCTATTCATGATGCTGAAAACAGGAGAGTTTCTTTCTTCAAGTGCCCAGGCTGCACTCTCTTGACTGAACTGGGGGTTTCGTGCCCAGATTGTTTTGGGCCCCTTTACTCTATGGTGTGGCATGAGCTTAACAGGTGTTTCACACGCTCCAGTGGCAGGAAGGGGTGAGCCCTTGATTCGTCTAGAAAGACTCACAAAAATGGAGAAAACAACTACAATGGACGAAAATTGGAGCTGCTATTCTTCCACCTCCTATCGTCGACATTTTAGTCGACGAGACTCGGCAGTGGGTCACCATTAAATGGCAAAAATCAGGCCATCATTGCTTATTCAAACCTCGTACCGGGATTTGAGAAAAATCTGGGTCCTCTTTCTACAAGGAGTGACTATGCTCATCTCTAATAAGAGAAGTAGCTCTAACTCGCCATCGAAGGCCTCGGTCTCTCAGTCATGCTACCCCCGTAGTTAGCTCGTTTGAGAAAGCAAAGGGAAACATGGTGGAACTCATCCACAGAACTTCATTATCTTGATAAACATATGCTTGAAGTTCCGCCTAGCAGGTGTTTGCTGAAATGTCTCAAAGAAGAATAATGTGTTTATTCTTCTCAAAACTTACGCCATTGTGCCATCCTCTTGACGGGATCTGCTGATCCCTTGACCATATACAGCCTCAGATTTTGGACATTTTAAATAATTTTAAAGCCTAATATGAATCTTTGAAATGCAGCTCTAGTGAAAGCATATTCCATCGCTTTTCTTTAAGCTATTACTGATGGGAAAATAGATAAGGAGTGGATCTTTCAACTTCAACTTCCCAGGAATGTACACTTGGAATGGAGAAAGTAGCAAACACGCCCAACAGATGTTTGATAAAATGCTTAAGAGGCTTCTCTGCTCTTTCCAAAATCTATGCTGTAGATATATCCTCTCACTCCATCCTCCTGCTGTCTAAGCCTATTGATTGCTCCACCATATATTCCCTTAGATTTTGGTTTAAGTCGATGATGGGTAACATCGCAAGATGTAGCAACATCGTGCTCCACACAACTTTCAATTTGTGAAGTCATTTTCTCCATCATTTAACTTGGAGTTTTTGTGTTATCTGACGTAATTATGTTAATATCGCAGAGGGAAATGGCGAGCAAATGTAGCTCCGCCCATGTGCAGCCAAGCAAAGTTGGCGAAAACACCAAGCTGCAAGGCCATGAAACTGTACATAGTCAAATAAATCTGTGTTTGGAGTCGGTAAAATCATTCCAACACTTTTTACTTGCTAATCATGAGCTAATCGCATTGTTATTTAGCTATGAGGCATGATGAAGTATGAGATTAACTTGTGAATTTTTCTCGAAATTGTAGAATTATTTTCATCTTTGAGTGGGAATCTCAGATGAATCACCAATTCTGAACACCTATGTTCATTCAAGTTATTTGTGCACGCACTTGATTTCCGTGCATGATGAAAATAATATTGGCATTTGTGCATAAGGCTTTACTTATAGCTATGTTGATTGATAAGCTATTATTTAAACCTCTCTACTTTGCATCGTTGTTGATCTTTTCCTATAAGATTTTCATTAGCAGATTCGATGTGTCACGGAAAGGTGGGTTCAACCACTAGTGCCTGATTTATTTACCCTTGATGAAGGGAAGACTAGAATGGAAAAGTGGAAGGATATAGCTTTCTAATCCTCCTTTATTTTGTTGAAGTGTTCCTCTTCTCTAACATAAAAATCTAAATTATATACTTATGAAAAAGAAAAAAAATGGCAGCAAGGGACAAGCATTGTAGCTGTATCCTGTGGTCAAGTATTAGCAGTTCTGATACTACTCCTTATGCAAAATATGCTGAGGATTCTTCTTCCTAGCATAAATTATGGATGCTAAATCCTTATACAAGCTAGGTGTTTCTTACCTACATCTTCTAAAAAAATTTATGAAATGTCTACGATTGGAAATGCATATGCAAATTTAGCACCCACTGTGGGGGAGGGTGTGAACCCCTATTGGGACAATATTAATACGATTATCTTTGATGCTATACTAGAATAACAATTTTGCCTTTGTTCATGAGCAGAAATTCCATCAGAATCACCGAGAATGAAGTATTTCTATATACTCGAGTTATTTATTAAATAACATCAGTGTAAGTTGTGCTCATGAGTTGAGCGATGCTACTTCTTTTATGCACATATGACTATGCAATAGAGAAACTTATTCTTCTCTTCTTATTCTTTCTGATAAAACTCAATATGCACTCAGAAGTACGAAGTGTATTGTATCTTGATTTGCTTGAATTTCATAAAATCTTATAATATGATATTTGACCTCTTGGTGGTGAAGGATCTCCCTAAAACAAGATGATCTATTCCCAGATAAATACGCTTGTGAAGCTGCTGATCGGCCAGCTCGAGAAGAGCTTTTACAGGAAGTTTGAATTTAGCCTCAACATGTTTACTTGATTATTTGTGCTTGTCTTGAGTTGAGCACGGAAATCAAAAATTATCTCATGTGGCTATTATGCTATTTATACCTAACCTCTTCAGGTTATTGTGTTGAAACACATTCATGTTCTGCCATTTTGATGCAGATTTATTAAGTAATGATAATGTGAATAATCATAAGTTGGTTGTGTGCAAGCTCAGGTGTAGGAACAACTAGTTGAATGGTAGCACATAGCGGGACGTATTGAACAAAGAAGTCCTGATAAATCCCAGCTAGAATCTGGATGGAAAGTAATCGAATAAGGCGAATACAGTTAGGGTAACCTGCCCTCAGAGTACTGCACGTGGAAATCAGTAGATGCTATACAATTTCAAGGTGAAAGTGCCCCAGATTGTGGAGTCCGCCATGAGTACAGAAGCTATCACCATTGGTAGGATACACACGGTCCTCACACCCCGGCCGAATACATGCACCTGATGCTATAACTCCTAAACAAAAATAACAGAAAAGGGTGCATAAGCTCTTTGAGGGAGTAGTAGCATGAATTAACAATATCAGGACCAATGAAGAATTCTGCATCAGGTCTTAAAGCATTAGGAACAGGTGCTGAGTCTTCATGATCCCAAGTCAGGTTTCTATCAACTATTTTCTTATTACAATAAAGGAAGATAGTATTCTTTCTACATAAAGTTCCATTGAATAAACCAAACATATTCATGGTTTAAGTCAAGTTATTTTTATTCAGCTTATTGATTTACAATCCTCTGTGAAAAAGCTAACCCTTGTGCTCAAAAAGTTTAATAGCACAGGGTAATTTCCTTTGTGAAGGAATAACGCGAATACATAAATAAAAACAAAAAGGGGAGAAGACATATACGTATGCCAAGTGCAGCGGAAGCACAGAAGCTCACGGAGGCACGTAAGCTTCAGAAGCGCAAAGGTTCAGAAGCCAGAAGCGCGGAGGAGCGCAAAAGCTTCTTTGAGGCGCGCAGAAGCTTCTCTGAGGTGCAAAAGCACCAAAAACGCGGAGGTGCGCTGGAGTTTCTCTAAGATGCAGAAGCACCAGAAGCACAAAAATGCAGATGCGCAGGAGAACAGGTTCTGCCTATAATCAGACTCCTGCATCTACCGTGAAGTCTTAACTCTAGTATTCATTTTAATTAAATTTTTCCAGGAATTAAACTATGCTATTATTCCATTATCTGCTTGGTTTATAACTATGCCCTCAAGAGCCCTCATATTTTACTAACTTTTGTAGTTGAAAAAGTTTGATAGTAGTGGATGATACACTCCTTGAGAAATGGGCAAGGTGAAAGAAAAAGAGCAAATATGCTCGCCAAGAAGCACTTGAGGCCAAATGGAATATCAATCCTTAGGAACCTCAACTGCATAAACCAGAAAGCTTCTAGAAAATTTGGTACTCATTTCAACCTTGGTTATATGCACTTCGAATTAAATATTATTTCTTCTTTCTCAAGAAATTGGAGTCAATTTTTATTACTCCGGACATATTCCTTTAATATTTCGAGAGAAAAAGAGAGAAAATGTATATTTGAATCTTGAAAGGAAAAGAAGAAAATATCATCCACTGTCACCACTAATTTTGGTGAGTTTAAAAGTACCTTTATGAATTTGAATTGTAGATGCTACAAGCACACACCTGGAAAATGGTAATTAAAATAGGATCTGGAATGAGGAAATGGTAACCAAGGATAAGCCCTAGCAAAAGATCTAGGCTCTGCGGCCACTATCCTCATAGCCAAATCCTCCTTAGCACAGAGCCATTGGCAGAACTGAAAGGATAAACCCTGCCTATGCTGCAGGTACCTCACTCAAATGCCAAAGCTCTACATTTCCGGATAAGCCCCAGAACTCATGGGCTCCGATGAAATAAAAATCCCGGATAAGCCCCAAAAACACTTGGGCTCCGATGAAATAAAAGAAGCCCTACAAAGTAGGCATCTAGAAAGAAAATACAAAACAAAGTCTCCGGTATCTACTCACATATAAACTATCCTATTAAATAAATACTCAAGTCTAGGTAGAAATATATGTTTCTCCTAAAAATTTATAAACTAATCAATCATTCTATCTCGTTGTATCTTTTAGAAGAAGAAGGGATAAAGAGTTAAAAATCGCCCAAGTCATGGGTCTGAAATTAATGACTTGCTCCTGAAGCAAATTGTGAAATGATTGGCAGCAAGACCTGTACTTTTGCAATAATTTTTCTGCTCATGCAGTCACATCTGCATTGCACGCTTCTGCGCTTGCATCTGCACCTGCGTTTCTGCAGTCGCATCTGCACCTGCCCTTCTGCAGTTGCACCTGCACCAGCGGTTCTGTGATCAGATCCGCATTTCTGCAGCCATATCTGCACTGCATTTCTGCTGTCGGATTATGTCTGCACTGCATTTCTGTGGTCAAACCTAAGGCTTAGAAAGGCAAATGCCCTTAAACCATTCGCAAAGTTGGACCCAAATTGTGAAGGATCATATGTGGTCACTGAAGTATTGAAAGTATGAGCATATGAGCTCAAAGATTTGGAAAGAAAGGTTCTGCCAAGACCCAAAACATTAACAATTTCTATGCATTTTAATTGGAAATGCTACAAGCACACCCTTCGGAAATGATAAATAAAATAGGAGATGGAATGAGGTAGTGATAACCAAGGATTAGCCCTGGAAAAAGATCTAGGCTCTGCGGCCACTATCCTCATAGCCAAAGCCTCCTCAGCACAGAGCCATTGGTAGAGCTAAAAGGATAAACCCTACCTATGCTGCAGGTACCTCACTCAAATGCCAAAGCTCTATATTTCCGGATAAGCCCCAAAACTCATGGGCTCCGATGAAATAAAAAAGCCCTACAAAGTAGGCATATAGAAAGAAAACACGAGACAAAGTCTCAAGTACTTACCCAAATATAAATTGTTCTATTAAGTAAATACTTGGGTATGTAAAAATGGAACAAAGTTCCAAATACCCCATTCCAAGTAGAACTAAAAGTTTCTCCTGAAAATCAATGAACTAATTGATTGATCTATCTTATGTCTTTTAGAAGGATGGATAAAGATTTAAAATTTGCCCAAAATTTGGGTCTATATCACTATACCATATGTGATACTTCTCCCAAGAGGGTAGAAGAACACTTTCATAGCTTCAGCACCACAAACGAGAAGAAGCACTAAGGTACCCAGGCTGCCAACATGGATGAAGCATATGCATGTCTCATAGAAGATGTCACTTAAAAGAAGGTAACTGCAAACCTGAAATTAATAATTTGCTCTAGAATCAAATGATACAATTAATGGCAACCAAATCTATGCTTCTGCAAGCAGATTCGTATCTGCACATCCACTTTGTAGACAATTTTTATCTGCGCTTCTGCAGACAAATTTAGATCTGCACTTTGCAAGACCTATTTAGATCTGCTGACAGATTCAGATCTCCAGATATATTTAGATCTGCACTTCTACATGCATATTCAGATCTGCAAAAAGATCTGCGGTTCTATAAAATGATTTGAATCTGCATTTCTGCAGGCAGATTCAGATCTGTAAAAAGATCTGCACTTCTTCAAAAAAAAAAAAAAAAAAAAAGATTCAGATCTACACTTTTGCAGACAGATTCTGATCTACGATTCTACAAGCAGATTCATATCTGCACCTGCACTTTGTAGACAGTTCCGATCTGCGCTTCTACAGAATCGGATTTGCATCTGCACTTCTGCAAACTCGGATCTGCATCTGCACTTCTGACAGATTATGATCTGCGCATCTAAAACAGATTCAGACTTGTACCTATACTTCCGCAGATAAATTCAGATCTGCACATGCGCTCCCACAATTATATATACATATACATTACTGCAAACTATGAAGGACCATTATTGGTCACGGAAATATTAAAAGGAGGAGTATGTGAGCTCAAAAACATGAAAAGCAAGGGAGGTTTTACTAATACCTCGGAACGTTAACAATTTGAAGAAATATGTATCTTCCAAAATAGACCATTGAGTTTATAAATTATAATTCTTTCATTTTCTTATAATTCACTTGGGGGGGGGGGAGTAGGGGTATATCCCCTATATCCTGCCGTATAAGGCAAATATCTATTTCATAAAATTGATTTTTTATGAAAAAAAAATTTCCCAAAAAAAAAAAAAAAAAAAAAAAAAAAAGAGGAAAAGAAAAAAAATCTACTTAAATGAAGTAGAACAAATAGTAACGTGAGCAGTAAAATTACTTGCTCCTGACAGACTTGTTCTTAAAACAAGGTCTCTCGGAGCAGGGGGAGTAGCTGATAGGGACTAAATCAGCTCCTTCCACGTCATAGTAATACGTGGCGTCACTAGTTGAGAATAAGCGAATGGGGAAGAGACACTTGTCCTTTGAATGAACGACAAGGCATAAGCCTTGAGCTTGAATAAAGCCTTATATGAAAACACTCCCGAAAAGTCGCCAAAAGACTTAGTATCTAGCCTAGAGAGCTCTCCCTTTAGGATCTAGCATTTTCCTTGAAGATGCTAGCATCTGGCCGAGAGAGCATCTTCCTTGAGGGATCTACCATTTTCCCTCAGGACCTACCATCTTCTTCAGGGATCTGCCATCTTTCTTGGGATCTGGCATCTTCCCTCAGGATCTACCGTATTTCTTCGGGATCTGGCATCTTTCGTGTAGATCCTAGCATCTGGCATCTTCCCTCAGGATCTACCGTATTTCTTCGGGATCTGGCATCTTTCGTGTAGATCCTAGCATCTGGCATCTTCCGTAGATCCAGGCATCTGGCATCTCCCGTGTAGATCCAGGCATCTGGCATCTTTCGTGTAGATCCTAGCATCTGGCATCTTCGCTAGGGATCTGGACCTTCTCTCGGGATCTGACATCTTCCCTCGGGATCTGCATCTCCGAGAAGCGAGCATCTACCTTAAAGATCTAGCATCTCCGAGAAGCTAGCATCTTCCCCAAGGATCTAGCATTTTCCTTGAAGAGCTAGAATCTTCTCTAAAAATACTAGCATAATTAATATTGCTCTTTACAACAAAGATAGTTTACAGAAATGCCACCGCCTCTCCTACAACTATAAATATATGGCAACCACTGCATATTTGGTAACAATTCTCTCACTCTAGACTTTACACTGAAGATTACGTGCTTCTAGCGCGAATCAACACACACTCACTCTAGAGGTTTCTTCTCCAAGAAACCTCAACAATTTTTCCAGTACTTGATACTGACTTGGGCGTCGGAGGTTCTTCCCGGAGGACCCCCACCCGCTCCTCCGGCTTTGTTTTGCAGGAATTCTTCAAGGTTCCTGGCAATATGAGCTGGAATTGAAGGCCATTCACTAGGATCTAGAGGATTCGATCCTCCTCTCGCTAATTATTATATTCATTCTAAGGACTCGATCCTTCACGAATTCGATTCTTATTTTTATTGTTGTTGATCTTCAACCCGGATCTAACAGGGAGTATGTTGGTAAATGAGGTAACCGACCTTAAATCTATGTGTTCACTTAGAAAGGAGAATCATACCTTGGAGAATCTCGGAACAGTAAAATGTTTATGAGAGTTCTTTCATGACAAGCTAAATATGTAGTGGGAGCTACTAAAGCAGCTGTATGGTTGGAAACTTTACTTTGTGAAATGGTAGTAATCCTATCTTGCAAGAAATCTCACATGAGTTTTCAAGTGCAGAAGCAAGATTTACGGATTTGTCAACCTGGGAAAACACATAGGAGTACCGATTGGTTTATGTAACCATAAGGCGATATTGCGTGTATAAAGGAACATTAAAGCAGGAATGTTTATATGGCGGTTTATTCACTAAATTGAGTATGCCGGTACCTCGGAAGCACGTGGTGGGCATTGTCTCAGTGATCCTCCCACGGTAAAATCTTTCAGTATAAGTGGGAGAAGATGTGAAATACAGTGATGCCATATAGTTTCCGATAGACACATGGGTATACTAAAAGTTTTTACTTTAGTATAAGTGGGAGATTGTTGGGGTTGTTGTATATAGCTAAAGCAAAAACGTGTTTTAGTATATATGACATGTATTCCACTGGTAACAATCACCTATCTGAATAAATATATTAATAAGAATAAGCCCTATATCTCATGTTTTAGAACACGTGGACGGCTCGGGTGTCAGGGAGATCACGCAGCGTTCGACAATAATTATGAGATATAAACAGTGTCACAGTCGAGATAGCTTGGGAAAACTATCGGTTTAGACTGCAACATAACGGTAGTGGCGGGTCTCAGTCGCTAGTTATGTTGGTACGGTGGAACGTATTGACAGGATCGAGTGAGATAAGGTTCTTCTGATACTGACCCTAGCAATAGGTGAAGAACTAGAGATCTCGGGATTTAGAGAGATGATCTTAATCTCGATATGCTATTAGAGATATATGTGTTGATCACTGTTACTTTGACTTGTATAGCTAAGGGTCTATCGTAGCATCCCTGATGACTTGCATCTTGGGTAACATGAGGGCACATAGTATGTCTAATTAGTTATATCGAGACACCGTGTCCGTATTAGGTTGAGAGATATCCCCTCAGGGAGTTCACAAGGTTTATTATACCAAGTCATGCATGCTGATTAAGTTCAGGTATAATAATAAGGGGTGAACGGGTACTACTTGAGGAGAATAAGATGTTAATCAATTATGAGCAGTCAGAGGAGCTCTAATTAATTAATGGATATCGGAGTCATTAAACACGGGGATAGCTCTAAATAAAGTATCAGCCCCAATCTACAAATTGGGACAGAGCGGTGATTCAGTTGTGATTCTTTAGCGGAATGCATCACAACTCTAATGAAATAAATGTTCTGGGTTGATCATGGTTATTTCATTAGGTAAGGCTAAACTCTGTCTGGTACATAGATCCTTGGGGTGGCCCAAGAGCTGTTCAGGAAAGGAATTCAAGGTATTATTGAGGGATATCAGTTTTGGACTGAAAAGAAGCATTATGGGCTTGAGCCCAGTAATGTGGCGCCTACTGTAGTGTAGGGGACGCCAGTTTTTCCTTCTGGTGTTCATCTGATCTCAATAATTGTACTCTGGTTAATTATATAATTATGGAATAAATTAATATCTAATTAATTAAGATTCATTCTTAATTAAGGAATTAGATAATTAATTTAATAATTATATATTATTTTCCTTATAATAATTAGGATTAATTCTAATTATATTTAATTAGAATTTGTTCCAGTAATTATTAACTAAACCAGGCTTTAATTAATTAAAGCCCGTGACTTAGTGGACAAGGAAAGTGGCGCTTCCTCCTCTTATAAATAAGGAGGAGGAAATTCTCAAAAACCCAAAGTTTTGGAGAAGAGAATCGGCGCCTATCATCAGCAGAGGGAGAGTTCCTGGTTCCAAAGTTCCTAGACGCCCACACAGTCGAAGAACTTCGAGGAAATGGATCACACCTCAGTAATCTAGACCTGTAGATTACTCCGTCGGCACAGATCAAAGGTATAACATTCTAAACTCGATTATGTGATTTAGTTGCATTTAAATTATGACATCCAATTTGAAGATCCAAGTCAAAGTAACAGTGATCAACACATATATCTCTAATAGCATATCGAGATTAAGATCATATCTCTAAATCCCGAGATCTCTAGTTCTTCACCTATTGCTAGGGTCAGTATTAGAAGAACCTTATCTCACTCGATCCTGTCAATACGTTCCACCGTACCAACATAACTAGCGACTGAGACCCGCCACTACCGTTATGTTGCAGTCTAAACCGATAGTTTTCCCAAGCTATCTCGACTGTGACACTGTTTATATCTCATAATTATTGTCGAACGCTGCGTGATCTCCCTGACACCCGAGCCGTCCACGTGTTCTAAAACATGAGATATAGGGCTTATTCTTATTAATATATTTATTCAGATAGGTGATTGTTACCAGTGGAATACATGTCATATATACTAAAACACGTTTTTGCTTTAGCTATATACAACAACCCCAACAATCTCCCACTTATACTAAAGTAAAAACTTTTAGTATACCCATGTGTCTATCGGAAACTATATGGCATCACTGTATTTCACATCTTCTCCCACTTATACTGAAAGATTTTACCGTGGGAGGATCACTGAGACAATGCCCACCACGTGCTTCCGAGGTGCCGGCATACTCAATTTAGTGAATAAACCACCATATAAACATTCCTGCTTTAATGTTCCCATGTACACGCAATATCGCCTTATGGTTACATAAACCAATCGGTACTCCTATGTGTTTTCCAGTTTGACAAATCCATAAATCTTGCTTCTGCACTTGAAAGCTCAATGAGAGAACTCTCATACAGCTGCTTTAGTAGCTCCCACTACAATTTTAGCTTGTCATGAAAGAACTCTCATAAACATTTTACTGTCCCGAGATTCCCCAAGGTATGGTTCTCCTTTTCTAAGTGAACACATAGATTTAAGGTCGATTACCTCATTTACCAACACACTCCCCGATTCTCCGTGTTCATTAATGAACTATATTTGTTACCTTGCACGCAGCAATAGCAAATATCTGACACTTTTTCGATATAAATTATATCGATAACCTAGTCAGAACAGTATCCTACGTAGAATACTTGAATCATGTATACTATCCTTATGGAAGTACCCTACATTTTTCAAATTCTGCGTCTTAAACTGTCCGGATAACCACCAGCATTATGTCTGATAATACTTTCACAATGTTGCCAAAGTTAGTGATATCATCACATAATGTACAAGAAAATCACGCTTTTCATCCTTATTACCCTGAGAACTGTAACATATATTGACACGTTCCATAAAACTTGATTTTATGCATGTCATTCCATAAATGCTCCTATTATTCGAATTTCCACAAGAGTTATCAAGCATTCAGAATAATGTCCTTAATTGATACACATTTGTTCCAACATAACCGTTATATCCGAACATCTCCTGCCAAAAGCCATTGACTTTAAACAGATATTGGATTGTAACATATGAGGTACAAAAAGTGTTAATATAGAAATATAGAAAACTTTTTCTATATTTTCCATATCAACTCTGCTCTTTTCATCATGAATCTAAATCCAACAATGAACCTTGCAAATTAACATGGATCGTATCAATTACTTTAACCTTCTCATTTAAACTTTTACGTTTACGTGGTCGTTTCTTAACGATTTAGTGTTCTCTTTCAAAAAAAACACTCCCACTGCAATAAAGATGACCTTGTGCAGAATACTTGTGACTGTTCATTCTTGTACTTCTTGGCTTATTGAAATTCCTTGAATGATCCTATCATTTTTGAACATTCGTTCAATAACAATCTTTTTCAGCACCTTATCCTTTTAATCTTTTATTGGAACTTTTACTAATCCAACTTATCACCAATCTTAATTCAACTAATTTGCAATATGATACATGCAAATATCCCTTATATCCAACTTGAGTTAAAATCGGTCATAATGCCAATTTATACTCAAATTGTAAGGTAGAATTATAGATACTTGACATAGTTTAGTAATGTTTCAAATCAAGATGAGAAAAGAGGTGAGAAACTATATTTATCTAATCATATTTGAGATATTCCATGTTACTAGATAATTACTTCAACACATGAATGAAAAACATTTAACAACCAGTGTTAAAATCGAATTAACACAAATGTTAAAACCAAAATCACCCATAAACCAATTCAAAACAAATGTACCGCCGAAACTTGGCACCAATGTAATGAAAAATAGTAAAGTAATGTATCATCCCAAACATCTATCTCAAAACCAAAAGATAAAACAAAGAACCAGAAGTCTTCGAGTAATCAGCAACCGCATCAACCATCAATGCTCGCTGACACCAGGACTCGAAGCCGCCTCATCATCCTTTGTGGCATCGCCTACAAAGAAAAACATGTAACAAACCATAATTCGTATCCACCAGTTCAATCCGTCCAATAAAGGACTAAACCAATGCTAATATGTTTCACCATGTTACATTTAGAGACATACCTTCATCCATCTTTTGTTTCTTATTCCGCCTTACATAAACCTTCTTAGCTGGAAGTTTATGTTCGCATGCTAACTGAACCTTGGCTCTGGTTGCATCAACAAAATCAAGAAACCTCCTATACCTTTGTGACTGAACATAGTCACTTATGGTATATTCATTTTCATCCCAGGTTGATGAGTATCTCATAACCTTTTTTTCATTGGGAGGTTTCCCTTGATCGAGTCGATTTTCCCTTCTTGCTTCTTGGATTAAGTTGATCCTGACTTCATCAATTTTGAGTAATTCTTCACATAAAGCAAAGACATCCTCATGATGAACTTCACCAACAACTTCTTCCCTTAAGGCCAAAAACCAATCAGGGAAAGTAGAAAGCAAGATTTCACACCTCGTTCTTCCCGCCATATTTCCTCCATTTAAGAAGTATGTGACGGAAAAATGTGTGAACACCTTGAGGTACCGTTTCATATCGAAATAATCCACAAACCTCATTAACTCCATTTCTTTTCTTGCCAAGGTTCTTAGCAGCTTCTCACGGAAATCCTCAGGAATTCCATTAGGGAAATTTAGCAAACGATTTATTTTATTGCGTATTGAGGACAAAGACATATTTGAAACCAAATAACATAAGTTGACAGTTAACAACTTATTTAATAAAAATAATTTATGTTATCAATGTTATAACCCTTTGACAAAATAACATTGAACCAACAAACGAGTAGCCCAAAAATTTTATACTTGAGTCACGTAGGGTGACCAGGCAAGCATGAAATTTTCGACCATGACTTCTAGAGCCAGTTTATTTCTCTTATCATCACATGGACCCTTGTGAACTAAAGAAATAATAACCCGTACCTTAACCGGACCTTACTATTTTGAGAAGTGACCTCGTAGGGAGGATTCATCAATTAGTAGCTAAGCTTTAACCATATTATTCACCTAACCGAGTTTATCTACAAGATAGCACAGAAAACGAGAACTGTGCCGGTATTGTAGACGCCCTCTTAGATTATCTCACTTAAAATTTCCACTAAGGACCGAGTTAGAGCCTGTACGTGCAAGCCACGTAGGGTGGACGTTTACTCGTACAACTCCTACTCTCCTAAAGAATATTCTAAGTTATTGAGAAATTTTACCGACGAATATACGGGCAAGGGGTTTGAGATCGTGTAGACCACGTAGGTGGACGTCTATACGATTCTAATCCTTGACTTCGTCTAAAACCAAATATGGAGGTCCCCAATTAATTAATTAAAACTAATTGATTTTACCGCTTAGTCTTTTAATTTTCAAAGGGTTTTATGCGATATACGAAGCACGTTGACAATTAAGTCCTACCGCATGATTTCTAAGCGCAAGTAATAAAACATGCTCGCTTTTGAAATTATAAATCCATGCTATGACACCTTAGGCATGTTCGTTTCTATTACGCATTTAATAAAAGCAACAATAACATGCAAAACATGCTTTCATCACATTGCGTAATTTAAACCATCCATAGCATGCATAATTAATTAAAATAAATAAATAGGCTGCCGACCGAGAAAGATAAAACCTATCTATTACAATTTAATTAATTAAAATCCGAAACAAGCTTCGGTCTTGGAAAGTCTTCACTTGGTCTTCAAGTCCACCTTCCATAATTAGCAATAGCTCGAAATGGAATTAGGGCGCGGAATTTCCTATTTCCAAAATGAGACGAGACGAATGATTGTTGAAATGAATTAGGTTACGAAAACCTAACCGTCAATGATCATACCAAAGTTTCGGAAAACCTTAGTGCTCGTTGAACGACGAGGACTGTTCGTTGAAAAAAAAAAAAAATGAACATCCCTCGTTCGCTTGCCACGTCACCGACACGTGTCACGACGACGTACGCGCGTGCATCACATGCGCCGTCATCGTACGTGTCAAACGGGCCGGATCGGGTCGGATCGCGTGTGGGCTGGGCAAATGGGCCAGCTGTGTCCCTTGCAGCCCGGCATCCCAGCCCAATCACCATCATCATCATCGTCTTCATCTTCATCTTCGAACTTCAGCCGCTGCAGCTTTGCCGATGAACCATCGCCGCCGCCGACCGCTCCCACTGGCTCGAAGAGCCTCCCAGCACCACAGAGGGTGCCGGGTTTGAGTCGGAAGTCGCATCAGCATCAGCAGACGGAGCAATCACAGCAGCCGGAGCAGAAGCCCTCGACGGTGTGCGTGCAGCGAAAAACCCTATCGCTGCCGCCGTCGTCCGCCTCCGCCCGCAGCTGCCGCCTCAGCCTTCGTGTGCGACCACCGCAGCGCGAGTCCCTGCCGCCGTCGCCTTCCGCTCCTGCCGCTCTGCCATTGATCCTGCCACCACCATCCTCGTTCCGGCGCCGTCTAGATCTAGGGTTTAAACCCTAGGTCAACCGCCATGAATCGACGAGGAGGAAGGCAGCGATCATGGCTGAAGACGGTGCAGCCATTCGATCGAAGAAGGCGCGTGTGCGACACGCGCTTCCACGCGCGTCGCCGCCGCTGTCTCCTCGATTCTCGTGCCTCGTTCTTGAATTTCTTCACTCGATCTCCACCGCACAGAATTTACAAGAAATTGAAATACAAAGAAATTTACAGAAAAACGAATCCTATTCTAATCGGTACCTTATTTCTCACCGATTTGAAAAACAACACAAAAAAACCGAATAAAACGGGATCAAAAACAACACACGTTGTTCCCGGACAGCAGCATGCACAGTTTATAGCATAATCGACTCGAATGCATGAACGTACATTTAATCCAATTATCACAGAGCCAATTCTAGAACCGTGGCTCTGATACCAGTTGTTGGAACTGCTGCTTGAAAGCATTCCTTTTTCCCACAGGATCTTCGAATTGGATGTGACAATTTAAATGCAACTAAATCATATAATCGAGTTTAGAATGTTATACCTCAGATCTGTGCCGACGGAGTAATATACATGTCTAGATTACTGAGGTGTGATCCCTTTCCTCGAAGTTCTTCGACTGTGTGGGCGTCTAGGAACTTTGGAACCAGGAACTCTCCCTCTGCTGATGATATGCGCCGATTCTCCTCTCTAAAAACTTAGGTTTTGAGAATTTCCTCCTCCTTATTTATAAGGAGAAGTGCCGCCCCTATTCCTTGTCCACTAAGTCACGGGCTTTAATTAATTAAAGCCCGGTTTAGTTAATAATTACTGGAACAAATTCTAATTAAATATAATTAGAATTAATCCTAATTATTATAAGGAAAATAATATATAATTATTAAATTAATTATCTAATTTCTTAATTAAGAATAAATCTTAATTAATTAGTTATTAATTTATTCCATAATTATATAATTAACCAGAGTACAATTATTGAGATCAGATGGACACTAAAAGAAGAAACTGGCGTCCCTTACACTACAGTAGGCGCCACATTAATGAGCTCAAGCCCATAATGCCTCTTTTCAGTCCAAAACTAATATCCCTCAATAATACCTTGAATTCCTTTCCTGAAGAGCTCTTAGGCCACCCCAGGGATCTATGTACCAGACAGAGTTTAGCCTTATCTAATGAAATAACCATGATCAACCCAGAACATTTATTTCATTAGAGTTGTGATGCATTCCACTAAAGAATCACAACTGAATCACCGCTCTGTCCCAATTTGTAGATTGGGGCTGATACTTTATTTAGAGCTATCCCCGTGTTTAATGACTCCGATATCCATTAATTAATTAGAGCTCCTCTGACTGCTCATAATTAATTAACATCTTATTCTCCTCAAGTAGTACCCGTTCACCCCTTATTATTATACCTGAACTTAATCAGCATGCATGACTTGGTATAATAAACCTTGTGAACTCCCTGAGGGGATATCTCTCAACCTAATACGGACACGGTGTCTCGATATAACTAAGTAGACATACTATGTGCCCTCATGTTACCCAAGGTGCAAGTCATCAGGGATGCTGCGATAGATCCTTAGCTATACAAGTCAAAGTAACAGTGATCAACACATATATCTCTAATAGCATATTGAGATTAAGATCATATCTCTAAATCCCGAGATCTCTAGTTCTTCACCTATTGCTAGGGTCAGTATCAGAAGAACCTTATCTCACTCGATCCTGTCAATACGTTCCACCGTACCAACATAACTAGCGACTGAGACCCGCCACTACCGTTATGTTGCAGTCTAAACCGATAGTTTTCCCAAGCTATCTCGACTGTGACACTGTTATATCTCATAATTATTGTCGAACGCTGCGTGATCTCCCTGACACCCAAGCCGTCCACGTGTTCTAAAACATGAGATATAGGGCTTATTCTTATTAATATATTTATTCAGATAGGTGATTGTTACCAGTGGAATACATGTCATATATACTAAAACACGTTTTTGCTTTAGCTATATACAACAACCCCAACATGGATAACGCATCAAGTGGGGTTTTTTTGTTCAGAATTCTTGTAGGGAGTCGGTTGATCAAGAAAATAGAGGTTGCTACCGCTTCAGGCCAAAGAAAAAGAGGGACACGGGATTCAATCATTAGAGATCGAGTTATTTCTAAGATGATTCTATTTTTCCTTTTAGCTACCCCAATTTGTTCAGGTGTATAGGCACCCGAAGTTTGATGAATTAAACCATTATTGGCAAAAAAATCAGACATCGAGTGATTAACAAATTCCCTCCCATTATCAGATCGGAGCATTTGGATGGTAGTGTGGAATTGGGTTCTTACCATTTTAAAGAACAAGACAAACTTATCAAACACTTCAGATTTATGTTTCAAAAAATAAATCCATGTTACCTTAGTGCAATCATCAATAAAGGTCACAAAATACTTAATGCTATTTCCCCCAATAACAGGTGCAAGACCCCACACATCCGCATGCACTAAAGAAAACATAGAATTAACTCTAATATTGGAAGGTTTAAAAGATTGTCGATGGCTCTTAGCCAAAACACAGGTTTCACAAAAAAAATCTTTTGGAAATAGAAATGTTTAGGAACAAGAGTTTAAAATAACCAGAATAAGGATGTCCTAGTCCTTAGTGCCATAATCGAACTTCATCTTTCGTCGACCTTTGAGTTAGCATTGCACTACCATGGTGAGCTACTCATCCACATAATAGAGCCCTTGTTCCTCAGTGCCACGCCCAATGATCCTCTTCGTCCGGATATCCTGCAATACACAGAAGTTTGGGAACATTAGCAACGTACAGTTCAGCTCCCGAGTCACATGACTCACAGACATCAATCTCTGGGATAAGCTAGGAACAAATAAATAATTCGACAAATAGAGATTTGGAGATATCTCTATAGTTCCATCTCCTGCAACAGTAATCAATTCCCCATTTGCTGTTTTGATAAAGGTTTTAGTAATCTTGGAAAAATTACTAAAATCTTTCACCTCCGGAGTCATTGTCTCTGTGGCCTGACAATCAAAAATCCACCCCTTTTTATGTAAATTAGAATCATTTTGCACATGAAAAATAGCGGAAACATCTCGCAATGGTGCAAAACGATTATATGTATCAAAATTTGAATTTTTGAGAATTGAGGGACCATTCTGCAATTTCTAGTGGTGAAAAATCGAATTAGGGGTTAAATGTTTAGGGTTAGGGATTTTAACCCTAACCCTCATTTTACCTCCGCCGTCTTCCTCCTCGGCTCTCCTCTCGGATATTCGCCCTGCAAAATTCCTGACACCCCTGTTGCCGCCTCCACTGTTGCCACCTCCGCTGTTGTCCCCTCCACTGCTTCCTTCTCCAGTGGCTATGTTCTCGTGGCCTCCTCTTCTGTCATCTGTCCCGCGTGCGAAATTTGCAACGGCTCTCTTTGGTTTTTCCTCCCACCATTCCGGGAAGCCGACTTTCAAGAAACAATTTTCTCATGTATGCTTTTGTTTCCTGCAGTGAGAGCACCACAACTTGCTTTTGTCCACCGATTTGGAGCTGTTGGCGGCAACGGAGCTGTTGGCAGCGGCGTTCTTGGATGGCAGCGGTCGTGATGGTGCGTCGTTGCCTCCCCGGTTTCTCTGGGCTCCGTATCCGAAGCCGATCTCCCCCGATGATGAATCGGCGCTTCCAGCGCCAGCAGCGATTCCGGTGGGTATTGGGGATGGTGGCATGATTTGTCATCGAGCTGTCTCCCTTTTCACCACTCCATAGGCTACTTCGACTGAGGGGAGGGGATCTTCCTTGAGGATGTCTCGTCTGATTCCTTTGTACTTCGGATCTAGTCCTGCCAAAAATTTAAACAACCGCTTCATGTTGGTGTGTTGTCTGAATTGCTTCACGCCTTTGTCGCAGCATGAAACCGGTTATTTTTGGCACCTATCGACATTAATCCATAACCCATGGATTTTCTGATAATATGTCTCTAGATCCATGTCTCCTTGGCTGATTGTATTTGCTTTCTCTTCCAGGTCGTAGATGAGGTATGGGTCGGCCTTGCTCTCATAGGTAATCGCAAGATTATCCCATATTGCCTTTGCCGATTGATGGTGTGCGAAGTCGGTGATGATATCATTTTTGATATTATCGACGATCCATGAGAAGACTACGAGATCCATTTCTTCCCACTCTCGGTATCCCTTATCCCCTTCATTTAAGGGTTCATCTCTGATGTGAGAGACTGCCCCTCTGCTCCCGATCGCTATCCTCATAAGCCTTGACCACAATGGATAATTTTTTCCATTGAGCTTGAATGCCACACTGACATTCTTGCTTGTCTTTAACTTATGAGTTTCTTCATTGGGTTTATTTTCTTCGGTATCTGACATTTTTCTGGCTGTAGGTTTGGTGAAGGAAGAGGCTAAGATCTTTGCTTTATGGAGATTGGTATAAGGGCGGTGATGAATTTTTTTTAAGCCCAAACCGGCTCTGATGCCATGTTTTCGGTATTAGAGTAGAGAGGTTGTAGAGGAATTAGAAAATTATATTTATTCTATTTTTTCTTCTCAATACATTAGGTCTAGATATACTACAATTCTATATCTATACATGGTAGGATATCAATTGCAATACTCTATTTGAGAAAGATATCAATCTTCCTCAATCAACTCTTATTTGATTGATCTCTTTCTTTCTTTAGCTAACAGTATAATTCATGAATTTTGTGATTCAAGGGAATTCATTGGTTTGCATAGTCCACAATTGGATTCGAATCCATGGCTGGCAATGGAAATGCAAAGGCAATGGAAGAACAAAGGTAATATGGAAAATATAGAGAAAATGGGATCTTGAGTCCATTTTTAAGGCTTTGTCAGGATAAAGTTTCCAAAAGGTTCTATATTTCATATTAACACCTTTTGTCCCTCATAAGTTCAATCCAATATTTGTCGAGCCAATGAGCAGTTTGGCTAGTAATATTATGATATGACAGTTTTGCTGGGACTGGTATGTACCAATAAAAGTACATTACTCCGAATGCTTGATGGTTTCATGCAGAAATTCGGATAATGGGAACATTTGTGGAATGACATGTATAAAATTAGTTTTATGGAACATGTCAACAAATGTTGGAATTCTCATCATTATAAAGATGTTTTAGAGTATTTTCTTGTACATTATGTGATAATATTATTAACTTTGGCAACACTATGAAAGTATTATCGGAAATAACGGTGGTGGTTATCCGGACAGTCTAAGATGCTGAATTTGAATAATGTGGGATATATCCTTGAGGGTAGTATACATTATTCAAGTATTCTACATAGGTTACTATTCTGACTAGGTTGTCGATATGAGCTATATCAGAAAAGTGTCAGATATTTGTTATTGCTGCGTGCAAGGTAACAAATATAGTTTATTATCGGATTAATGAACACGGATAATCGGGGAGTATGCTGGTCAATGAGATTATCGACCTTAATCTATGTGTTCACTTAGAAAGTAGAACCATACCTTGGAGAATCTCAGAACAGTAAAATGTTTATGAGAGTTCTTTCATGACAAGATAAAATTATAATGGGAGCAACTAAAGCAGCTGTATGGTCAGTCACTTTAGTTCGTGAAATGGTAGTAATCCTATTTTGCTAGAAATCTCACATGGAATGTGGAATTTTGAGTGCAGAAGCAAAATTTATGGATTTATCAAACCGGGTAAAACACAAAGGAGTACCAATTGTTATGTAACCATAAGGTGATATTGCGGGTATTAAGGAACTTTTATTAATGGAATGTTGTTATGGCGGTTCATTCACTAAGTCTTAGTGATCCTCCCACGGTAAAATCTTTCAGTATAAGTGGGAGACGATGGATGTGTAAACAGTGATGCCATATAGTTTCCTATCGACACATGGGTATACTAAAAGTTTTTACTTTAGTATAAGTGGGGGATTGTTGGGTTTGTTATGTATAGTTAAAACAAAAACGTGTTTTAGTATATACGATATGTATTCCACTGTTTACAATCACCTATCTGATTAAATATATTAATAAGAATAAGCCTAATATCTCATGTTTTAGAACATGTGGACGGCTCGGATGTCAAGGAGATCACGCAGCGTTCGATAATAATTATGAGATATAAACAGTGTCACAGTCGAGATAGCTTGGGAAAGCTATTGGTTTAGACTGCAACATGACGGTAGTGGCGGGTCTCAGTTATTTGATGTGTTATGTTGTTAGTGTGTTTTTATGTGAGTTTTGTGTTCTTTTATGTGTTTTTGGTTATGTGTTAGGAAAGGTGGAGAAGAGGAATGAATGGATTGAAATGAAGAAAGAAAAAGAAGAGATGAAGAAGAAGAACAAGAGGAAAAGGAGGAAGAACCGCAGGATACACCTGGCGGCCGCCAAGTCCCAGCTGGCGACCGCCAGGTCAGCAAAGTAGGAGTTTCCGCAAGAAGCACCTGGTGGCCGCCAAGTTCCAGCTGGCGACCGCCAGCTCGACGGACTTGCATGGATTATTTCCTTAATAGATTAGGTTTTTCATAACCTATATATATGTAAACTCTATAGAACGAAAAGAGCTTTTGCCTACATTAGTTTTGAGTCTTCAATACTCTAGTTTCGTATTTATTTTGGTTCGTTGTCAACATTGGTGATCCGGATTCCAAGATTCAATTCTAGTTCTCTTTATTTCATCGTTTGTTAATTAATCATACTTCATTTATATTGTAGTTTAAATTCTTTCTTTGCAATCCTTAGATTTGTTTTTATTGCTAAGTACTTAGATTAGTTTTACATGTTTTCATTGCATCATCATCTTTAGATTTATTTTTGTTTGTCCTAAAGTTAATCATTACTCTTAGTTTAAATTGCATATTAGATCAGTTTTCATAATAAGTAAATCATTGCTTTTACTTCCGAAGGAGGTTAGAGACACAGAGCTCAAGCCTCAGCATCAGAACCTGCTACCTACTTACCATGGCATCGCCAACGAGGATGCTCTAACCTTCATACGAGAATTCACCTTGATAGTGCAGTCCTTTCCACTAGGAAACATCACAGAGGATCAGTTGAAGATGAAATGTTTCCCTCTGTCTCTGTAGGATCGAGCCAAGACGTGGTATCTTACTCTCCCAGCCAATTCATTAACCACATGGAAGGACGTCTGTGAGCGCTTCATGCTTAAATATTACCCGAACCGGAAGACGCAAGAAATCCGGTCTCAGATAATGAACTTCGAGCAAGGAGCAGACGAACTATTCCATGATGCATGGGAAAGATTTCAAGAGCTGCTACAACAGTGTCCCCACCACCAGCTAGTTCCTGAGATGCTCTGCCAATACTTCTATGAAGGATTACATCAGACAAGTCAGTTTATGGTGGACAGTACAGCTGGAGGGAACATAGCTGTAAAGACTGCTGATGAGTTGAATGAGATATTCAAAACTTTGGCGGCAAGTTCTCGATTGAAGCTCATCCGCCCTAGAAGATGACAAGCTAGTGCAGTAACTTCAGAGGACACTAGTTCTGATCTACGTATGCAAGTGGCAGCTATGGCTCGGAAGATGCAAGAACTGGAGATGAAAGCTGAGGCCACGCCATCGACTTCCCCTGCCAAAATCCTCAAAAATCGACAATCACAAGTGCAAGTGCAAGATCAAGAGGAAGAATTTGAGGTATGTGAGATTTGTCAAGAAATTAGGCATGGCGCTGATAGCTGCCCACACATGGCGGAGTTTACCTATAAATGAGGGGCTGAAGTCTACTCTGCTCAAGGATATATGCCTCCGCAAGGATATCCATCCCAACAAGCTCCTCATCAACAAGTTACAACGGGACGCTAACCACCACAAGGATACGGATTTCGTCCTCTCCAAAACTGAGGAAATGGATCCAACTTTCAGTCCTGTCGACCACCTCAACAACACCAACCCTATTATCCTCAATACACCCCGCAATATCCTACTCAACCCTACTACCCTCCTCAAAACCCTTACTATCCTCCATCTCAACCACCATATTACCCTCCTATGCCCTATTACCAACTTCCACCTTATATACCTCCACAACAGCCTTACTATCCTCTACTTCAACAACAACCTACTCACAATACTCGCCCACAAAACCAACCTCTTCAACCTCCACCTCAAAACCCACAAGTTCAGCCACCACACCCAAATGAAACTCAAGAGGCGGTGAATAAACGTTTAAAAATGCAACTTGGGCAAATGGCGACCCAAATCCAGCAGAGCTTGCAACCGAACAAGATTCCGGCCCAAGGCATGCAACCTCATCAAGTACAAGCTGTCACGGTGCTGAGAAGTGGTAAGACGGTGGACAACGAGGTCCACAACCCCGCCATGCAGCAGAAATCTGCATCTGAGAGCTGGCGCCCGCCAGCCCCAACCCGGCGCCCGCCAGCTCCTTCCGCAGGCTCCACCTGGCGGCCGCCAGCTAACACCCGGCGCCCGCCAGCTATTCAAAACAAGGACACGACATCCGAGACTGAACCAGATGCCGATTCTTCTCTTCACAAGGCCTCCAACCCATATGTTCCGCCCATTCCATACCCGAGTCGGGTCAAAAAGGCGGATAAGGAGGGCAAATTTTCGGAGCTATACAAGATGCTATCAAAGGTCAACGTCAACCTCCCTCTACTTGATGTCATCCGGAATGTGCCTGCTTATGTCCGATTTTTCAAAGAGCTTGCATCAAAGAAGAGGAAGTTTGACGAGTCAGAACCGGTCATGGTCTTCAAGGTAGCAAGCTCTATCATGCAACAACCAATTCCTCAAAAGCAACGTGATCCAGGTATCTTCGTGATTAATATTGCTTTAGGTAATGGTAAGGAAGCATCTGGTATGTTAGATCTTGGGGCCGGTATCCATCTCATGCCTTACAACTTGCTGATAGGTCTATTAGAGCTAGGATAACTTAAACCAACTCGCATGACCTTACAACTTGCTGATAGGTCTATTAGAGCTAGGAGAACTTAAACCAACTCGCATGACCTTACAACTTGCTGATAGGTCTATTAGATATCCTAGAGGAATCATAGAGGATATTCTAGTAAGTGTGGGGGGGTTAATTGTTCCGGTAGATTTTGTGGTCTTGGAAATAGGGGAAGTGCAAGAAAATGGAAGGGAACATACTCTTTTATTAGGAAGACCTTTTATGGCTACTACTAACACTCTAATAGATGTTAAGAATGATACTATTAAAATGTCTGTGCTTAATGAAACTGTATCTTTTTCCATTCTTAACTATGATAGAGCTATTCCATCTGCTGAATTCATTGATAATTGTTCCTATATAGACATGATTGATGCCTTGTCCGAGAAAGAGTATGTGCAGGATCATAATGACGAACTTCAAGAAGTATTCATGGGATCCGGCGACATGGAAGAGTGGGCGAGAATGGAAGCTGACCTTGGGATTCCAGTCCCTATGGTTCCCCTAGAGCCGTCTAAAAGGGAGCTGGAACGGATGAGGAAAGAGGAGGAGAAAGTTGATCTGAAGGAATTACCAGCACATCTCAAGTACGTCTTTCTTAAAGATGGGGAGAGAAAGCCGGTGATCATTTCCGCCACATTAACTAAGGAGGAGGAAGCAACTTTGGTTCAAGTGCTGAAGAAGTACACCTTAGCTTTCGGTTGGAGTTTAGCTGATATTCGAGGAATAAGTCCGGTGACTTGCATGCATCGGATAAATTTAGAGGAAGGAGCTCGACCGAAGAGAGATGGGCAAAGGAGGTTGAATCCAGTGCTCATGGAGGTAGTACGCAAGGAAATCTACAAATTATTGGCTGATGGAATAATCTATCCGATAGCCGATAGTGAGTGGGTTAGCCCGGTGCACGTGGTGCCAAAGAAAGGAGGGATTACAGTAGAGATGAACAAGAAGCAGGAATTGGTTCAAACTCGTCCCGTGACGGGTTGGAGAATGTGTATTGACTATAGGAAGCTTAATGCTTCCACGAAAAAGGACCACTTTCCTCTTCCTTGCATTGATCAAATGCTTGATAGATTAGCCGGACAGGAGTTTTACTATTTTCTTGATGGTTTGTCAGGTTACTATCAAATCGCAATCACCCCGGAGGATCAGAAAAAGATGGCATTTACAAGCCCCTTTGGAACTTATGCTTATAGGAGGATGCCTTTTGGCCTCTGCAATGCACCTGGTTCGTTCCAAAGATGTATGATGTCTGTTTTCTCTGAAATGATTGGTGATTTTGTGGAAATTTTCATGGATGACTTTTCAGTTTTTGGCTCTTCATTTCATGATTGTTTAGATAAAATTGAAAAAGTCTTGAAACGATGTGTGGAGAGTGGCTTAACTCTTAGTTGGGCAAAGAGTCATTTCATGGTCCGGAGTGGGATTGTTCTGGGTCATGTAGTTTCTAATAAAGGCATAGAGGTGGATAAGGCTAAAATTGAGGTGATTGATAAGTTGCCACCACCTAGGGATGTAAAAGGTATTAGAAGTTTCTTAGGACATGCCGGTTTTTATCGGCGTTTCATTAAGGATTTTTCTAAAATTAGCCAACCTCTTTGTAAATTGCTTGCCCAAGATGTTCCCTTTTACTTCGATGATGCATGCCTGACTGCTTCTAACATGCTTAAGAAGAAATTGGTGTCTGCTCCAATTGTTGTTGGTCCTGATTGGTCGCTACCTTTCGAGATAATGTGTGATGCATCTAACTCTGTTGTAGGAGCTGTCTTAGGTCAAAGGTTAGATAAAATGTTGCGTGTGATTTATTATGCGAGCTTGACTCTAAATCCTGCTCAAGTAAATTACACGACAACTGAAAAGGAAATGCTAGCTGTGGTTTTTGCCTTAGATAAATTTTGTGCATACATAATTGGATCTAAGGTAATAATTTATAGTGATCATGGAGCCCTAAGGCATTTATTGACCAAAGCTCAAGCTAAACCTAGACTTATTAGGTGGGTGCTTTTACTACAAGAGTTTGATATTGAAATCAAAGATAGGAAGGGTAGTGATAATTTGGTAGCTGATCATTTGTCTCGTCTTGAGACTGCTCCTCCTTGTCTGCATAATGATGATATTCCTGAATCTTTTCCATTCGAGAATGTGTCTAAAATTGACCAAGTTGATTGGTATGCTGATATTGCTAATTACTTGGTTAATAATGATTGTATCCCTGATCTAACAAGCCAGGAAAGGAAAAGGTTTATTTATAAGTGCAGGCAATACTTTTGGGAGGACCCTTATTTGTTCAAGCTTGGCAAGGATGTTGTGATCCGGAGATGTGTACCGGATAAAGAACAACTGGAGGTTTTTAAACATTGCCACGAAGGTGTGTGTGGTGGCCATTTTGGTGGCCAAAAGACTGCACACAAGGTGCTTCAAAGTGGTTTATTCTGGCCTACCTTGTTCAAGGATGCTCATGTTTTCTGCCAAGCATGTGATCGGTGCCAAAGAGTTGGCTCCATTGGGAGACGAAACGAGATGCCGCTACACCCCATTTTGGTAGTGGAAATTTTTAATGTTTGGGGCATCGATTTTATGGGTCCTTTCCTTACTTCTCATGGTTTTGAATATATATTACTTGCTGTTGATTATGTGTCTAAGTGGGTTGAAGCCATCCCCACTAGAATATGTGACTCTCAAGTTGTCTTGAAGTTTATGCAGGAAAACATTTTGTGTAGATTTGGGTTCCCTCGAGCAATCATTAGTGATGGGGGAAAACACTTCTACAACAAGTTGTTCGAAAAGTTGATGAAAAAGAATGGGATCAGACACAAGGTGGCAACGCCCTACCATCCTCAAACTTCGGGTCAAGCTGAGACAAGTAATAGACAAGTGAAGGGAATTTTGGAGAAGTTGATAAAGCCATCGAGAAAGGATTGGTCGGAGAAGTTGACTGAGGTTTTGTGGGCATACCGGACGGCTTATAAAGGAATTTTGGGAATGAGTCCATATCGATTGGTCTTTGGAAAGGCGTGTCACTTGCCCGTGGAGATTGAGTACAAAGCTTATTGGGCGCTCAAGCAATTGGATCTCACACATTGCAATGCTCGGAGCAAGCGACTACTTCAAATCGAGGAGTTGGATGAGTTGAGGAACGAGGCCTACGAAAATGCCAAGATCCACAAAGATCGCATGAAAAGGTTGCATGATAGGTGCATTTTGAATCGAGAACTTAAGCCCGGAATGAAGGTTCTTCTATTCAACTCTCGTCTCAAACTTTTTCCGGGCAAGCTTAAGTCAAGATGGAGTGGCCCTTATGTGGTAGTCCAGGTATTGCCATATGGCAATGTTGAAATAAAAGATGAGGCCACGGGATCGTCATTTTATGTGAACGTGCATCGGCTTAAGGCCTATTTTGAAGGAGAAACGGCACCCGACACCATTGAGGAGACACCGTTCTCCGATCCACCAACATCTTAAGACACTTAGAGGCATCGAGCTAATGACGTTAAACAAGTGCTACGTGGGAGGCAACTCACGTTTTTGCTATTTTTCTTTATAAGTTTTGATAGTTGTATTATTAATTTTTCGTTTTTCTTTGGTAGGAGATAAGAAATTTCCGCAAGGCATACCTGGCGGCCACCGAGACTAAGCTGGCGACCGCCAGCTTCTGTTTCCGTAAAACTCCCAGCTGGCGACCGCCAGGCCTGCGCGACCAGCTATATTTGAAAAAAAAATGGGCGGGTTTTCATAACCCTAACTCTACAATTCTTCTTCTCATCTATTTAAAATCTCCAATTCACTTACATCACTTCTTTCTTGCTATTAAATTGTTAGGAATCCCCTTACCCACTTCGTCGCCGTCGATTTGAACCGATTGGTTCGAGTTTTCGCCGGAGGAAACTTCATATTCGCCGCTAGCTCATACCTGGCGACTGCCAGCTACCACCCGGCGACCGCCAGTTCCAAGTTTTGGAGGTTTTTCGTTTCACGCTATCTCCAAGGTCTTTCTCTTATTCTTACTACTTACAATGGCCCGTCCAAGTAAGAGGAGAGTCGGTGAGGAGGGTGAATCAAGTGGTGCACCGGAAGAAAGGGGAGATATGTTAACTCGATATCCGGGGTGCTACTTCCCAATTGAAACCTCCATTGAAGGTAAGCTCTTTGTTCGTCTTAATAATATGGAAATGAACCCTCCAATGCATTTCAATTTTGCTCTCCTTGAGAACTTAGGCATAAGAAATAGGCTAGATGGATATCTTGATAACCTTGGCTTGAGATAATATGCTAGTGTTCAAAGGGATGGGTATGATCAATTATGTTTGGAGATGATTTGTACTTTTTCTATGGAGATAGCGGATATCATCGAATGTAGGTTGGGAGGCCGACGGGTAAACGTTACTAGGAATATCATGCATTCCGTTTTTGGGTTCACTCGAGATAATGATGCTTTGAGAGGTATTCCTAGGTCACTTGCTGATTTTAATCCTAATGAAGCATGTTTTGAGTTGAGTGGTATGTATAATTGGGGGATGGGGAATGTGTCTAGTTCATATATTCGGGATAATGCTTTGTACTTGTTGCATAAATTTTTGAGCTATAACATCTCGGGTAAGCATGAACCTAGCAAGGTCAATAAGTTGGAGTTTTTCCTTCTTTCTTCGGCGTTGCACGGTTGGAAGGTGTGCATATCAAGTATGATTTGGAACCAAATTGATCAAATACGGGTTCGTACGAAAGTGCATCCGGCATTCTCTGCCATTGCGACCGGTCTTGCTCGCCACTTTCGTGTACCGTTCCCAACACCTTCTATGGAGAGGATAGAGAGTTTGGAACTCTCTTATGATATGCTTAAGAATGCCCACATGGTGCGATCGGAGTATGAATTCTTGCCCTTTGAGCAACGTCCATCCGTCCAAGCTTATCATGCTAGATTTGGTATTGAGGATGAGCAAGACGAAGAAGAGGAAACGGCTTATGAAGCCAGGCATGATGAGCTCCAAGGTCCACCTCCACCTCCACCACTAACATATGTCACTCACGAGGCCTTTACCACTTTCCAAACCGATCTTTGGAGTCGTCTTGATTCTCAACAAGCGGCAATTCTTGGATCTTTCACTAATCACTTCGGGGCAATGAACACGAGAGTGTCTAGTCTTGAAGATCAATTTGCTCGTTAGACCGGCATTCTTCCTCGACGGTCCGGATCGGGGGAAGGTTCTTCACATCCACCACCACCTTGAGTTTTGTTTGGTACTTGGCTTTGGAGTGCATGTGGCTCTTGAAGTTGGTGCCGTGTTGCGTCGTCATTTGTGAAGTTTTCTATATCCCTCTCTTTTATTTTTGTGCTATCGGGACATTGCTTGATTTCAGTGTGGGGGAGGGGTTAGAAACTTTTTGTGTTTATTTTGTGATGTTTTGTGTAAAGCATGCTTCATTCTTTGTTTTGTGTCTTAGCATGTTGTTTAGATCATTTCAAGCATGAGTGAAAAGTTGTGATAATGGGCTAATGATGTGATTTTGTGTTTTGTTTTGAAAAAGAAATGTGAAGCATGTCATTGTTTGTTAAGTATTTCATGGTAAGTGTAGACTTTTGGCCTCTTATGAACATAGATCATTGAGCCTATTTTGTGTGAGATTTGAGCCTTGTGACTATTACATCATATTATAGTCATTTTTCTTTTGAGTGTGTGAATATTCAAGCATGCAATTTTGTCTCTAGAACTTGCTTTGGTTTCTCCCTTGAGATTACATAGTGTGCTTTATGATGAAGAAAGGATTTTAGGCCATTTTTCTTAGCCCTTCTTATCCTTTTTCCTTGTCCAAATTCACTCATATTATCCTAGTTAGCCCCTTTGAGCCTTGAGGTCTATTTTAGACCTAATTTTCTTTGAAAAAGCCTTGGGATGGGAAGGAACTTGTGAATGATATGAAGTGTGCTCTTCAAAAAGAAAATATTGGGAAATGAGATAGAAAGAATGATCTTGGTGCTCATTGATTAATGATCTCTACCTACATAAGCTCTAGATATATATATATATATATATATAAAAAAACAATAATAATAAAATAAAAAAATAAAAAAAAGTTGAATAAGAGCATAAGTAGGTAGAAAGAAAAGTTGAAAGATGAGATCATATATGTTTTTGGTTATGAGCTTTATTGTGGTATGGCTTGAAGTAGTGTGGGGGTTTTGAGTGTTGGAATGACAGTGAAAAGAGAGTGAATAAACCTTTGGGGTTGTTAACTCACTTTAGCCAAATTTCCTTACCTACCAAAGAGCCTACATTACAACCAAAAAGAAGTCCTATTTGATCTTTGTCTTAAGCACACATTTAAGTAGTGGAGAGGTGAGACGACATGCAAGCTTATGGTAGACAATTTGTGTGACTTGAATTGAGTGTTTCTTTGTCCTAATCTAAACACTTGAGAGATGAGAGTTCACTCACACATTTATACCCATTTTGTGAGGATTTATGTTCAAGAGGTTGGAAGTTGAAAGTTGCTATGACTTGCTTAGTGAATGGTGAAGTGTTTTGCATAATATCTCTTGTTCTTGATAAATTTCTGAAGCCAACATCATTGTCACTCTTTAAGTTCATGTCTTGAATGGTTTAAATGAGTTTTGCTTGAGGACAAGCAAAGGGTTAAGTGTGGGGGATTTGTTTGATGTGTTTTTGTGATAGTTTTGTGTTATGTTGTTAGTGTGTTTTTGTGTGAGTTTTGTGTTCTTTTATGTGTTTTTGGTTATGTGTTAGGAAAGGTGGAGAAGAGGAATGAATGGATTGAAATGAAGAAAGAAAAGGAAGAGATGAAGAAGAAGAACAAGAGGAAAAGGAGGAAGAACCGCAGGATACACCTGGCGGCTGCCAAGTCCCAGCTGGCGACTGCCAGGTCAGCAAAGTAGGAGTTTCCGCAAGAAGCACCTGGCGGCCGCCAAGTTCCAGCTAGCGACCGCCAGCTCGACGGACTTGCATGGATTATTTCCTTAATAGATTAGGTTTTTCATAACCTATATATATGTAAACTCTATGGAACGAAAAGAGCTTTTGCCTACATTAGTTTTGAGTCTTCAATACTCTAGTTTCGTATTTATTTTGGTTCGTTGTCAACATTGGTGATCCGGATTCCAAGATTCAATTCTAGTTCTCTTTATTTCATCGTTTGTTAATTAATCATACTTCATTTATATTGTAGTTTAAATTCTTTCTTTGCAATCCTTAGATTTGTTTTTATTGTTAAGTACTTAGATTAGTTTTACATGTTTTCATTGCATCATCATCTTTAGATTTATTTTTGTTTGTCCTAAAGTTAATCATTACTCTTAGTTTAAATTGCATATTAGATCAGTTTTCATAATAAGTAAATCATTGCTTTTGCTTTCTTACTTGCATTAATTTTCTTATTTGCCTAGGGTTAGTTTTTATTGCTTTCTTAGATTTAAATTCTTAGTTCATGTTTAATTGCTTACTTGCTTTATTCACTTTTCTTTTAATTAATTGTTTGATTTATTTGTTTTGATTTAAATTCTCTTTCTAGGAATTAATCATAAAAACCTTAAATATTTTATTTGCTTTCTTAGAGTGATAGTGTGTGAGTAATTGTGAAAGTAACTACCCTGTTAAGTTTTCCTTTGTGTTTGACATTCGGGTTTCACTTAACTAGTCTACGATACACCTAGTTTATTTGCTAGTACTAATTTTTAGTGAAACAAATTTTGGAGCCGTTGCCGGGGAAAACTTTAGGTAGTTAAATTTACGATTGTGTTTTTAATTTTTGTTTTATTTAAAAAAAAAAAAAAAAAAAACGGTCCTAAATAACTTCTTTTTCTTTACTCATTCTTTTATGCTTTCCATTGATGCTTTTAACCTGTTTGGTAAGTGTTGTGCATGCATGGTCGAAGAAGTCTTCAAAACGATCTCTTGCCGTTCGTAGATAACATCAACAGGAGAAAAGCAGTGCTGGCAAGTGCAGAAAAAGGAGAAAGGAGTGAAGGATCGATTAGTGGTCTTGGTTTGCTCTCATCGCCAATTTTCGAGCAGTCTTTGAGTCTCGAGTTCGTTACATTGAGAACTCATTCAACTAGAGAAACATTTGAGCCACTTCCTTTCGACGACGGTTCAACTTCTAGTTCTGACGAGTCTACTGAGGCAGAACCAACAAGGAGTATGGCTAGAGTCATTGGAGAATTTACTCGACCCACTTTCCCGTTATCATCATCAGCCATTGTTCTTCCGAAGGAGGTTAGAGACACAGAGCTCAAGCCTCAGCATCAGAACCTGCTACCTACTTACCATGGCATCGCCAACGAGGATGCTCTAACCTTCATACGAGAATTCACCTCGACAGTGCAGTCCTTTCCACTAGGAAACATCACAGAGGATCAGTTGAAGATGAAATGTTTCCCTCTGTCTCTGAAGGATCGAGCCAAGACGTGGTATCTTACTCTCCCAGCCAATTCATTAACCACATGGAAGGACGTCTGTGAGCGCTTCATGCTCAAATATTACCCGAACCGGAAGACGCAAGAAATCCGGTCTCAGATAATGAACTTCGAGCAAGGAGCAGACGAACTATTCCATGATGCATGGGAAAGATTTCAAGAGCTGCTACAACAGTGTCCCCACCACCAGCTAGTTCCTGAGATGCTCTGCCAATACTTTTATGAAGGATTACATCAGACAAGTCAGTTTATGGTGGACAGTACAGCTGGAGGGAACATAGCTGTAAAGACTGTTGATGAGTTGAATGAGATATTCAAAACTTTGGCGGCAAGTTCTCGATTGAAGCTCATCCGCCCTAGGAGACGACAAGCTAGTGCAGTAACTTCGGAGGACACTAGTTCTGATCTACGTAAGCAAGTGGCGGCTATGGCTCGGAAGACTAGTTAGAGATGTTGTGCTAAAGCTTACATCCGGAAATGCTCTAACTTTGAAGAACGTGCTACATGTTCCCGACATCCGAAAGAACTTGGTCTCGGGCTCTATACTAGTTAGCAAGGGGTTTAGACTAGTTTTTGAGTCCGACAAGTTTATTTTATCAAAGAATGGTAGTTTTCTTGGTAAGGGTTACCTCACCGAGGGCCTCTTTAGGTTGAATGTATTAGTTGTGCGCCATGTAACGAAATCTATCTAGAATAATGAGAATGCTACTACTTCCTCTTATATGCTTGAGTGCTGATTAACACGTATTTTATGTGCATGTTGAGTGTGTTTTGTATGTGTTTGATGCTCTATTTGTGTGTTTACATGTTAGAATGATAGGGTTTTCACACTTATGGCATACTTTATACTCTTCTCGTTTTCTTTCGGTTTTTGATCTATTTTTGTAGGAATTGAAGAGCATTGAAGTATCTAAAGATCGGAAGCCGGAAATGAGGATGAATCGAGCTTCAAGAGGTGGAAGTAGAAGGTCAAAAGCCGGTTTGAAGAAAGGAAATCAAGAATCGAAGAAATAACCGGAAGAAAGAATCGAATGAGAGAAGAGTCGACCGGGAGAAGGAGAGCCGGCGACCGGCTGGACCGCCGGCCAGGCTGCCGGCGCTGGCCGGTTGAGAGGCTGCAAAGATGGCGACCAAGGCGGCGACTGGCCAGGGCGCCGCCGTCCCTTCCTCCTTCATTTCTTGACCGAGTTGGTTCGTCCAACTCGGTCCAACTCGACCCAAAACTCACCTTTTATGTATTTAACCCCAAAATCTTCCTCCATGGAGTATCTTTGGCATATTATTAAGGATAAGTGATGGGATTAGGCTTTAATTATGAATTTACCTTCTAATTTCATGTTCATTTTTCTTAGGGCTATGTTTTATTATGTAATTGTGATTGATCACCATAGTTGCATACGAAGTGTTTGATCTAAAGCTTTGGAGGCTTAGATTAGATGCTAGGATCAAGAGATTTGCATGCTAGAGTATAGTAGGGTTAAAAAGGAACTCCATGATCTATTGCGAGTTAATGAATTGCTTAATATCTTAGTAGGAATTAAGCCTTTCATTAATCTACTTGATTTCATTACAATGAGGAATTGAGTGAATCATACTTAGGAGGTTTCCCACATGAAATTGGATTAAAATGACTGATTCTATTTAAAGTGTTACATCCCTATCACTTAGACCTAGTTGAAGTATAATTGGAGTCACTTTTATTTCCTATTGATTTTATATCATTTGTTACTTGTTACTTATTTAGTTAAGTTATTAATTACTTTTCATTTTTCATTAATCGTGTTGAGGCAAAAATGACGAAATAACCGTTTCATTCAGTTGAGCGGAGCATGAAACCCCTTAAGTTAATTAACATTGATGTGTGTGATTTAAAGTTTATGCAAACTCATGGTGGTAAGAAGTACTTTATCACGTTCATCAATGATTACACGAAATACTATTATTTTTTATCTTTTAAGAGGTAAAGATGAGGCTATTGAAGCATTTAAAGACTTCAAGAAACTAAGTTATCAAATTAAGAGTGTTCGAAGTGATAAAGGTGGCGAATATGTTGCTCTGTTTGAAGAATTATGCAACGAAAGTGGTATAATTCATCAAACGATGGCTCCATACTCACCCCAATCAAATGGCATTGCTGAACGTAAGAATTGAACTCTTCAGGAGATGATGAATACTTTATTGATTAGTTCAGGGTTGCCCTAAAATATGTAGGGGGAAGCTATCTTGACAGCCAACTGCATACTGAACAAGATTCCACTCAAAGGTAAAGTGATCGCTCACTTTTTGAGGGTGAGAAATGCAATGATATCGAATATTATATTCGAGTCGAATCCACAGGGAATGCTATGGTGTGAGAATTTCAAGTAGTAACCTAGCTATCTAATCACTACCCAAGCTACCAAACATCATGTTTTTGGGTTTTCTTTAAACTAACGATCAAATTAAATGACGATTAATCAAGAAACAACAAGTAAAAAATGATTGAAATCAATAAGAAAAAGTATGGTTCCAAATATAATCTAACATTCACAAGAGACATAGGTTTTGGGATTTGCAAGGATAAACCAATTTAATCTAGATCAAAGGGGAGTTCTCTATATGATATACATTAGTTCTTTTCTCAAAGCAACAATGTATGTAGATTAACCTATGACATCTATCTCCGACTAGGACTCAAGATGCATATATCAACTCCTAATGGCACAATTAATATCTAGAATCTCCTATTAGCATGAATTTCTAATAAGTTGTGATTTGATGCTAAGTGCTATGAATTAAAGCCTACTAAGCATTTAACCAAACACCTTGTATGCACTCAATGATGTCCAATCAATCATGCAATATAATTCAAGACCCAAACCACAAGACCTATGCAATAGAAGGCAAATCCAACTACAATACCCAAAAACCTAAGAATCTAGCTCATGTCTTCATATATTTGAAACCAAACCAAAAAAAGCTTAGCTAGATACAATTAGAGCAAATGAACCATAAGAAATGAATGAAACCATAATCAAAAGATAGGGAATTAAAAATGGACAAAGTAATGGAAGGATCTCCAAATCTTCAAACTAATTCAACATGAATTGATCAAAATACTAAAGTAGCAAAAGATAAATGTAATTACGGTTCTAGAGTGAATAGGAATGCTAAGAATCCAATTATATCTAATTTAGAAGTTAAATACATCAAAATAGGTTAATGGGTCGAGTTAGACCGAGTTAGACGAGCTAACTCGGTCGTTTAAGGGTTTTTGGGCGCCCAGACGGCGGCCGGGCCGGCTGCCGTCCAGGGTGCAGCCCAGGCCGCCGTTCATACTGTCCCTCAGCCACCTGGCCGGCGGTCTGGCCGGTGCCCTGGCAGGTCTCCGGCACTCCTTCTCCGTGCACAGTTCCACGGTTTTGCCTCGTTCTCCCTCGTCCGGACTCCGATTCTCGATCCGCTTTTTGCTATGGCTTCCTAACAAACTCCTCTTCGACATGGAATAGTTCAATTGGCCAAATAAGTTCTTCATTATTCCTGCAGAAAGTATAAAAAGACTCGAAAGAAGGAGGAAAACATAAATGAAATCAAACTAGTGAAACCCTAGCTATATAACTTGAAATTCCACATTTTTAAACATAGGTTTCACTCTAATTAAGCTTGTTTCTTCCTCGTTTCCGGCTCTCGATCCTTAGCTACTTGAATGCTCTTTCCAATTCCTACCAAAATAGATCAAAAACCTATATAACTTGAAATTCCACATTTTTAAACATAGGTTTCACTCTAATTAAGCTTGTTTCTTCCTCGTTTCTGGCTCTCGACCCTTAGCTACTTGAATGTTCTTTCCAATTCCTACTGATCCGCCCTCACTTTAGGGGTGAGGGAGATGCAATGATAATCGATGTGTATAATCGAGTCGAATCCACAGGGAATGCAATGGCGAATGAGTTTCAAGTAGTAATCTAGCTACTAAACCTACTATCCAAGCTACAATATATCATGTTTTTTGTATTTTTCCAAAGATTAATGACAAATGCAAATAACAAAATCAACTAGCAAACAAGTATCGAATGATAACTATCAATAAGAGAAAATATGGTCCCAAATATAATCCAACATTCACTAGACACATAGGTTTTGGAAGTTGCAAGAATAAACCGATTTAATCCAATTCATACGGGAGTTCTTTATAGGATATACATCAACTCTTTTCTCAAAGCAATCAATGTAAGTGGATTAACCTATGACATCTATCTCTGCTAGGTCTAAAGATGCATAAATCAACTCCAAATAGCTTAATTAATTATCTAGAATCTCCTATTAGCAAGAATTACTAATATGTTATGGTTTGATGCCAAATGTTATGAACTAAAGCCTATTAAGCATTTAACCAAACACCTTGTATGCACTCTATGATGGCCAATCACTCGTGCAATAAAATCAAGTCCCAAACCACAAGACATATGAATTAGAAGGCAAATCCTACTACAATATCCAAAAACCTATTAATCTAGATCATGTCTTCATATATTTGAAACCAAAAGGAACTTAGCTAGAGATAATTAAAGGAAATAAACCATAGAAAGTAAATGAAATCATGCTTAAAAGAAAGAGAATTTAATAAGGAAGAAGAAGATGGTCTTCAATTGCAAATCCACAAAGTATAGCTTCAACAATCTTCAAAATACTTAAAAGGAAAGAGGGAAAATATTCTAGGTTTCTTGGGAGAATAAAATATGCAAAAAGATGTCCAAATGGGGTGAATTCTAGGATTAAATACATTGAAAATCGAGTTTGAGTCGAATCGGACTGAAACAGGATGAACCGGGGTGAGTTTGGGCAAGCCGAACTCGTGCCTTAAGTTGAGGAATTCCGGTCAACCGGCGGTCTAGTGGCTTGCCGGCGGTCTGGCAGACCGCCGGTCCAGACCGCTGAACTCTCTGTCCAATGGCCGGCGGTTTGGCAGCTTGGCCAGAGGTCTGGCAGACTGCCGGTCAGGCCGCCGGCCCTCCTTCTTTGACCGGTCAATTCCGTCTTCTCTTTTGCGCGCCTTCCCCATGTTTGCTCGTTCTCTCTCGTACGAACTCCGATTTACGAACCACTTTTTGCTACGGCTTCCTAACGAACTCATCTTCGACATGGATTGATCAATTTGGCCAAATGAGTTCTCCATCAACCTGCAAAAAGACACAAATAGACTCGAAAGAATGAGGAAAACATAAACAAACTTGAACAAGCGAAACCCTAACTTTATAAATTCAAATTCCACATTCTTAACCCGAAGTTTCACCCTAATCAAACACGACTCTTCCTCATTTCTAGCCTTCGATCCTTAGTCACATGAATGCTCTTTCCAATTCTTACAAAAATGGATCGAAAACCAAAAAGAAATGAGAAAAATAGAATGTATGCTACAAGTTAGGATACCCTAGCATTTCTAACACTTAAGCACCCAAATCGAGACTTAAACACATGCAAAACTAACTCAACATGCACATAAAATACGTGTTAATCACTCCCCCAAACTTAAGCCATTGTTCATCCCGAACAATGAAACGAACAATCAAAACACTTAACACGTATGGAGTGTGCATTTCAAGTTCATCGATGCCTCATTTCACTTCAAAACCATTTAAACTCAAGGAAATCATCAAGTCAAGCCAAACACTCATGAAATTACTCACTCTCCTAGCATAGAACTCAATCACCTAAACACATTCGACTCTAGACCTCACAAAAAACGTGTGTATCACTCGATCACTCAATATATGGAAAAGGTAAGCACTCATAGAAATCATGCAATACATAACTTTAACCATAAGCTTGCCTATCAACTCAAGTTTCTAATACTACAATGCATGCACAAATTAGGATCAAAAAGGTCTTTCTTAAGCTTGTAATGTAGGGACATTGGTTAAGGTAGGGAATTTTAGGCTAAGTGGCTTAAATCTTCATCTAAGCTCCTTCACCTCTTTTCTTCACTTCTCTAAAGTATGAATTTCTTCATCTCCCACCTTATCCAACCCCTTTTTAGCTAATGAATTCCAAGCTTCTACCAAATATCTAAAGAAACACCCCTTTATGCTCTTATTCTTCTCTTTTTCTTGTAAGAACTTTGTTCTTACCCTTTTTTTATTTTTTTTTATTTTTTTATTAATAAGAACTTTGTTCTTATTCTTTTCTTTACTAACTTAGAGCTCATAGGAGTATCCTTTCATTCCAAAACAATTCTCTAAACTCTTCACCATCACCAAACATTTCTTATGAATTTTCAACTTCCACCAAGGTTCCCTTAACCATCCTTCACCCCCTATCGTCCGGTTCAAGAAGAAGGCTCTATTCAAGGCTCAAAATGGGACAACAATGGTAATGAAAGATAGGTTAATGTTTAGGGAAAATGGGCTATGCAATGATGGCCTAAGATCATCTCCTAATCATGCAAACATGTAATATTTCTAACTAGAGTATCAAGGCAAGTTCTAGTAAAGAATATGCAATGCAAGATCAAGCTCTCAAGAAAGAATATTACTATATAAAATGCATAGTTTAAGGCTCAAAATCCTCTCAAACTTTTTGTCTAGAGCCTAAGTGCATAAGATCAATCCTTCATGCCATTCAAGTGAAGTAATCTAATCATGCTTGACTTTGACTCGAAAAATTTCAAAATATTTCATCATTTTCATCAATCATCGGCATCTCACTTGAAAACACTAGAGCAAATCAACACGATCATTTCACACTCAAGCATGCAAACATTCATTCACTTAAAATTTTTCCTTTCTTAAAAATTTCGCATTCAAAACCACAAACTCATGAAAAATATTCATTTAACCCTAATTCATCCCCAAATGCACAAAATAAAACATAAACTTTCAAACAAATTCAAAAACCATCAAACAAATTCATCGAGTAACACAAAATCCTTCAAAACATTCCACAAATTAAACTCATCATCAAAGAAATTCATTTCCCAACGTCAACAACCCACAATTCTCATCCACAATCCAAGCAAACAAATCTCAATCAAATAGATACCATCAAACCACAAAAATACCTCAAACCACAATTTTAAAGCCAAGCAACATCAAACATGAGAGACAAAGACAAAGAGACTACGACAAGAGTGTAAAGCAAGAGAGCAAAACATGGAAAAATAGCAAGATATGAAATGAAAGTAATCTAAAGTAATTTAAATTCATTATCCTACCCCCCTCCCCCAAACTTATTTTAGAAAATAAATTCTAAAATTAGTTTGGAGGGAAAGATATATAATGGATTTAAATTACACTTACAACATTCCAAGCTATGATGATGGTGGTGGTCGGGGCCAAGTCGCCCCTTGAGCAATTTGGTAATCCCGGAAGCTTTCCAAGAACTCCATCATCGATGTTGCTTGCTTCTCCATCCTTGTACTCCTTTCCAATTCTTCAAGTTGTGTGACTCTCATCAAAGTCACTTCCCTCCTCATCACCATTACTTGAGCATCCAAAGCTTTGAAGTTATTCTCCATTCCTTCCATTCTACCCTCGAGAGCCTCAAACCTCTCATCGTAGCAAACATCACTTGGACCTTGATTATTCCTTCTAGACTCATCATCATTATCCTCCATCCTTCCTCTTCTTCCACCCCCCGGTGCTCTCTTTCAAACTCATCCCGGCCTCTTTCACCAAGAGCATGCTCATCTCCTTCACCTTGCTTGAACATTCGAACCCTCATGATCATCTTATGTAAGGGAGTGTGCAAATACCAATTTACCCTTTCATTAAAATTTGTAACTAGCATGCTCATAGGGTTTGGAAGAGGGTATAACTCCTTGCCATTGATTCAGAAGTAGTAAGGAGGGGTACTAAAATTGAGGAAACGTAAGTACCGGAGCTTGATAAAATCAAGGAGAAAAGCACCTCCCATTGGAGGATAGCCACCGAGGTTTCCTTTTATCTTTCTTGCAATTGGAGTGAGCATACCTCCAATATTGATCTTTCCTACTTCACCTCGAGAGTGCTTCTTCAATTGGGGAAGAAATAAATCACAAAAACTTATTTTCCTCCCGGTGAGCATAGCATGAAGGATAAACAAATCATCATTCCTCACCGAAGTGTTCTCTCTTCTAGCAATGATAGTATGTGATATGATCTTCAACACCATCCGAAGTACCGGATTCCTCACTTCATTTGACTTTGAATACCCGGATTTATACCCCTCTTCCGAATTTGGCACGAGCATCTTCCAAATGGCCTTTACATCGAACACTCTATCAATGAGTCGATCCCCTCCATGTGGCACACCAAAGGCATTATCGATTTCCTCATATGTCATCATATGCTTGCTTCCAAATAATTGGAATTCAATGCTCCTCATGACGTGCATATGGGAGGTATCCAATGTACTTAACATCTCAAGTACAACCTTCGAATATGTCCTCCGGTCTTGAATGTGCTCATTAAGGAAATTTCCCCATCCAATATTATCAAAAAGGGCTTTCACATTTTCATAAAGCCCCAATTCCTTTAATACCTCACAAGATGGAAATCTTGTCTCTTCAATGCCTTTGGTGACTATACTAGCAAATCCGGCCCTTTCTTCATGAGTGTTCAAGTGTAGGTTATGAGTTTCCGGGACTTTCGGATCCATTGTGCGTGAAGTGGTTTCTGAAGGGTGAGATGAAGAGGAGCCATCTTTTCTCCTTTTATTAGAGTAGGTTACTAATGCTTTAGTGGGTGCCTTAGAAGGGAGAAATTTAAATCAAGGGATTTGTATTTAAACTAGCCATCAACCCCCCCCCCCCCTCCCATTTTGCCTTTAAACATCCAAGAAGGGAATGTCAAGCAAACACCAAGAAAATCATTAACAAAACTCCCCTAAGTTCAAGAAAAATTTATCTCTATCCATTCATGCATATCCAAGTGAAAATAAATTCAAATGCATATGGAAATTCAAATCAAGAGACTTAAACCATGAATCTTCATATTTCAAACTCAAGAATCCATGAAAACATACCCTCTTCAAGCAATGAAGCATTCAAGAGATGTATATCCTATTCAAGAATCAAGCATAAACATTCACTCATTCATCAAGAGATTAAATGTATTCCAAATTCATTCTAAGTATGCTCAAGTCCATAAGAGATATGGTCCATCAAAGAATGCACATTTCAAGACTTGATATAGCATAAATCCTAAAAAGAAGAATTAATACTATTCAATTCATGATCAACACCACATTTTTTTTTATTTAAGAATTTTAAAGATTCAAGCAAAATCCTAGCAAGAATTTCTACCCATTTTCATGAATTTGATAAGCAAGATATACATACCAATTCATATAAAACAAGTAGAAACTCATAAAAGATAGGATATATAACTCATTACCTCATTGTCTTGAATGAAATTGAAGAACTTCACTTCTTTCAAAAGAAAAATGAATTTTCGTTTTATATGAAGATGTGGGTGAAAATGTGATTTTCTTGGTTTAAAATGCAAGTTTTGGGATGGGTAATGGACCTATGGAAGGACTAAACTTGATTCAAAGTGAATTGAGAGTAATTGGTGGATGAAAATTTAGGATTTGGAGAGAAAATGGGCTATGTTCTTCAATGTTTAAAATAAAAAGTGGAATAGATGAAAGAAAAGGTGGTTCAAGCAAAGAAATAAGGTGAAGGGGAAAAAGAGGGGCGGCGGCGGTCTGGGAGGTCGCCGGCAGTCTGGCAGACCGCCGCCCAGACCGCCGAAATCTCTGTCTTCTATGGCGGTTTGTGCTCAATTCCCGGCGGTTTGGCAAACCGCCGGCCAGACCGCCGTCCTCTTCCGGCTCGATTTTGGGCCGTTTTTCGGCCCTTCCAACGACAGGGGCTGACTCCCGACCCTCTATCGAGACCCCCTAAACATGTTTTAATTTTTTAATTTTTAATTTTTAATATTTTTTGAATTTTTATGGAATTTTCCAAAATAAAACGAAAAGTGAAACGAAAATCGAAAATAAAATTCAAACTAAACTAAAATGAAAAATAAAAGGATACATGTTGAGGTACCTCTCAACGAGCGCTTTGTTTAACGTCGTTAGCTCGACATAGCCTCCAAATCAAGCATCATTAAGAAGAATGGTCGACTCCTCCTTAAACTTCTTCAAATTGAAATAGTGCTTGAGTCGATGTCCATTAACAACGAAGGTAGAACCATCATTCTTTAGAAGTTCAAATGTGCCATTCTTGAAACTCCTACTCACAATGTAAGGACCGGTCCACCTTGATTTGAGTTTTCCGGGGAAAAGACGAAGATGAGAGTTAAAGAGAAGAACCTCGTCTCCCGGAATGATCACCTTGCTTCGAATCTCCAAATCATGAAACTTCTTGGCTCTTTCCTTGTAAATCTGAGAATTTTCATAAGCCTCGTTTCTCCATTCATCCAATTCCTCAAGATGATTCTTCCTATTCACTCTCAAGATTAATCCTCTTTATAGCCCAAAATGCCTTATGCTCAATCTCTAAAGGTAAGTGACAAGACTTTCCAAAGACAAGCTGGTAAGGGGACATACCAATCGGGGTTTTGTAAGCAGTTCGATAAGCCCACAAAGCATCATCGAGTTTCTTTGCCCAATCCTTTCGATTAGTGATTGTTTTCTCCAAGATTTGCTTAATTTCCCGGTTTGCAAGCTCGGCTTGACCATTGGCTTGAGGATGGTATGGAGAGGTAATTTTGTGCTTCACTCCATATTTAGCAAGAACATTTCCCAACCACTTGTTGTTGAAGTGAGACCCCCCATCACTAAGCAAAGCCTTTGGAGTCCCAAACCTAGTCAAAATATTCTTCTTCAAAAACTTGATCACGACCTTGGAATCACTAGTTGAAGTTGGAATGGCTTCGACCCATCTTGAAACATACTCAATAACAAGAAGGATATAAGAAAAACCACAAGAAGTAGGGAATGGTCCCATGAAGTCTATCCCCCAAACATCAAACAACTCAACCTCAATCATGATGTTTTGAGGCATCTCATCCCTTTTTATGATATTTTCCATCCGTTGACACCTATCACAATTATTCACAAATATTTGGCAATCTTTAAAGATTGAAGGCCAATAGAACCCACTTTGAAAGACCTTCCAAGCCGTACGATTAGCCCCAAAATGACCCCCATTTGGTCCTTCATGATAATCTTCAATAATCTTGAGCCATTCACCTTCCATGACACATCTTCTAATAAGACCATCGGCACATCTTCTCCATAAGTATGGATCTTGCCAATAATAGAACTTCACATCTTGAAGGAACTTGGCCTTTTGATAATCCGAGAGATTTGGTGGCAACTCTCGAAGCACAAGGTAATTAGCAAAGTCGGCAAACCAAGAATCTCTGCACTTCAACACCATGATCTTCTCATCCGGGAAAAACTCATTGATACTCAACTTTTGATCTTCCCCTTCCACTGGATTCTCAAGACGTGACAAGTGATCCGCTACTACATTCTCACATCCTCTCCTATCTCGAATCTCCATATCAAACTCTTGTAGAAGGAGAATCCACCGGATGAGCCTAGGCTTTGAATCCTTTTTAGCAAGTAGATGCCTAATTGCCCCATGATCCGTGTAGACAATGGTATGATTGCCTACCAAATAAGATCAGAACTTGTCAAAAGCATAGACTATAGCCAACAACAATCTCTCCATCGTGGTGTAGTTCCTTTGAGTGGAATCCAAAGTTTTGCTAGCATAGTAGATCACACGAAACAAATTGTCTCTCTTTTGCCCCAATGCTACACCAACCGCCCAATCACTAGCATCACACATCAAAATGAAAGACTCATTCCAATTAGGAGTGATTAACACGGGTGTAGATACTAAAGCTTTCTTCAATGCCTCAAAAGCCTTCAAACAATCTTCATCAAAGTTGAATTTAACTTCCTTTTCCAAGAGAGAGCAAAGAGGTTTGGATATTTTTGAGAAATCCTTGATGAACCGTCGATAAAATCCGGCATGGCCTAGAAAACTCCGAACGGATTTCACACTTGTAGGAGGTGGCAACTTCTCAATAGCAACTTTTTTTTTGCTCTATCAACTTCCAACCCTATTCTTGAAACTTTGTGGCCCAATACAACTCCCTCTCGTACCATAAAGTGGCATTTTTCCCAATTAAGAACTAGGGAAGTTTCTTGGCATCTTTGCAAAACCTTGGTCAAATTTTCCAAGCAATGATCAAAAGAAGTCCCAAATATAGAAAAATCATCCATAAAGACCTCCATAATGTTTTAAATTAACCCATGGAAGATAGCCATCATGCATCTTTGGAATGTGGCAGGAGCATTGCACAATCCAAAAGGCATTCTCTGAAATGCAAATACACCGTATGGACAAGTGAATGCCGTCTTATGTTGATCTTCTGGGGCGATCATCACTTGATTGTATCCGGAGTAGCCATCCAAGAAACAATAATACTCATATCCGGCTAAACGATCAAGCATTTGGTCAATAAAGGGCAACGGAAAGTGATCTTTTCTAGTAGCGGAATTCAATGCTCGATAGTCAATACAAACTCTCCAACCCGTCGCTACTCTAGTGGTGATCAACTCATCCTTCACCACCGTAATCCCCCCTTTCTTAGGAACAACTTGAGTAGGACTTACCCACTCGCTATCCGAAATAGCATAAATCATCCCGGCATCCAACAATTTCAACACCTCTTTCCTCATGACTTCTTGCAAGACATGATTCAACCTCCTTTGAGGTTGAACCCTAGGACGACAATTATCTTCCAAAAGAATCCGGTGCATACACATAGATGGAGAAATTCCTTTGATATCATCAACAGACTAACCTATCACATCTTTGAACTCTCTAAGGACACGCAACAACTTGTCCAATTCAGACTCTGACAAGTGTTGTGACACTATAATGGGAAAAGAGTGATTATCACCAAGGAAGGCGTACCTTAGGTGATCGGGAAGAGGTTTCAACTCTTGAGAAGTGATTGGAGTAGATTCCACCTTGGTTGAACTTCCATTTTCCCCCGGTTGGTTGATATCAAGGTAATAGACTTCATCCTTCAATGATCCTTGATTTGCTTCCAAATAGGCAATTGATTCCAATAAATCATCACAAGCATCATCCAAATCGGAATAAGAGTAGAGAGAATTGGAAATGATTTCCTCCGTGAGATCTTTTGCCATAGATGTAGGCAAGGTGGTGATTGCATTGCATTCCTCATATGTTGAGTCATCTCCTCGCTTCATAGCATCAAAGATTGAAAGAGTGAGGGTCTCTTCATTGACTCTAAATGTAAGATTCCCATCTTGCACATCAATAAGAGCTCTTCCAGTTGCTAAGAAAGGACGCCCAAGAATGAGGGGCATATCCTTGTCCTCCGGCATATCCAAGATAACGAAGTCCGCGGGGAAGATGAACTCCTCAACTTTCACTAATACATCTTCAACTACTCCTTGAGCATAAGATATAGAACGATCGGCCATTTGGAGGCAAATTGATGTAGGTTTAATCGCTCCTATATCCAACCTTGAAAATAGACAATGGCATCAAATTTATGCTAGCTCCAAGATCACATAAGACATTTCCACACTTTTTCCCTCCAATCACACATGCTATTGTGAAGCTTCCGGGATCCTTCTTTTTCAAAGGCATCTTCCTTTGGATCACCGCACTAACTTTCTCCGTTAGGCTAATTATTTTAAATGAACCAAACTTTCTCTTGTTAGCAACGACATCCTTCAAGAACTTCACATAACCGGGTATATCTCGGAGTGCATCAAGCAAGGGAATGTTGATTTGTACTTTATTGAATATTTCCAAGAATCTCATTAACTTTTCGTCAACCTTATGCTTGGCTAGACGATGAGGAAATGGAGCCTTCATAATAACATCCTTGGTAGGGAGAGGAGCCTCTACTAGCACCGCCTTAGGAGTTTCTCCTTGAACTTCTTTCCTTGATTCTTTATCACTAGTTGGAGACTCTTCATAGGGTATGTCTTCAACGAGAACCTCCTCTTTTTCACTTCCGGATATATCTTTATTCTCGTAGGCTCTTCCACTCCTCAATGTGATAGCATTGCATTGGTTCTTGGGATTTAACTCCGTATTACTTGGAAACTTTCCCGGAGTATGTTGAGTGGTGTCTTGGTTAGCCATTTGACTTATTTGGCCCTCAATCATCTTCACTTGCTTTGTTAAAGAGGTAAGTGAATTCTCCAAGGCACTCACCTTTTGCCCGGTTTGTGTGATAAATGAGCTTTGTTGATTTGCCATTTGTTGGACAAGTTGCTCAATAGAAGGAGTTGTCTTCTTAGGTTCTTCGATTACTCCTTGAGAAACGGAAAATCCGGGAGGTGGGAATTGAGCATTATTAGGATTTCCGTAGGAGAGGTTGGGATGATTCCGGTTGTTGGGATTATAGGCTTGATAGCCTCCTTGATGACCATAAGAATTGCCTCCTTGTGACCTCCCTTGAAATTCCGCTTGATAATTCCCTTGAAAACCACTTTGAGCTCCTTGAAAATTTTGCTTGTTGAAATTCCCATAAGGCCTTTGGTTCACATAGCTCACTTCCTCATTCCCATTGTACTCTTCATTCTCTTGGCTTTGGACCACTTGAACATCTCTCTTCGACTTTTTCTCTTCTTCAAACTCCTTTTTGAGGAGGGTGTATTGTGTGGCCAACTCATCAATCCTTGCATCTTCAAGTATAGAATTCACCTTCTTCGTGGGACCTCTCTCCAATGGCCATTGATAACTATTAGCGGCCATCTCTTCAATAATCCTAAGGGCTTCCTTTGCATTCCGATTCACTAAACAACCCCCGGATGTAGCATCTACTATGCTCCTCGTGTGTGGAGAGAGTCCACTATAGAAATTGACAATTTGTTGCGCTTCACTGAATCCGTGTTGAGGGCACTTGCATAGCAAGTCCCGATACCTCTCCTAAGCTTCAAATAAAGTTTCATCGACTTGTTGAGAAAAGTATGAAATCTCCGAAATGAGCTTTTGGGCTTTGGAAGGAGGGAAGTACTTGGCAAGAAAAGCTTTGCATAATTTTTCCCATGAAGTGATCTCGCTCTTTTCAAGGTTTTTAAACCACTACTTCGCACGATCCCTTAGAGAAAAGTTGAAGAGCTTCATCCTTATTGCATCCTCCGGCACTCCATTATGTTTCACCGTGTCACAAATCTCCAAAAATGTGCTCAAATGAGCATTAGGATCCTCATTTGGACTTCCACCGAATTGCTCCGATTGTACCATTTGGATAAGGCCCGTCCTTATCTCAAAGTTGTTTGCATTGACACGAGGTCCCCATGCTCCTCCTTGAAATTGATCCGTAGGAGATTCGAACATTTGATTGAGTAGAAGTTGTTGATCTTCTTCAGCCCTTCTTTCTTGCTCATCTCTCCAAGCTCTCATATCTTCAAGTTCCTTCCTAAGAGCCTCATAATCTTGATTATTAGTCATTTCTTCTTCTTCAATAGAATTCTTTCTTCTATGTCTTCTTTCAAAATTCAAGATCAAAGGTTGAACAACTCTTCCCTTGGACCTTGTGTGCATAAACCTACAAAACAAAAATCAAAAGAAATAATGCTTGAATTAGTAATTCAATAACCAAATCGACTATTGAAACTCAAACTAAACATTCCCTGGCAACGGCGCCAAAAATTGATCCGCCCTCACTTTAGGGGTGAGGGAGATGCAATGATAATTGATGTGTATAATCGAGTCGAATCCACAGGGAATGCAATGGCGAATGAGTTTCAAGTAGTAATCTAGCTACTAAACCTACTATCCAAGCTACAATATATCATGTTTTTGTATTTTTCCAAAGATTAATGACAAATGCAAATAACAAAATCAACTAGCAAACAAGTATCGAATGATAACTATCAATAAGAGAAAATATGGTTCCAAATATAATCCAACATTCACTAGAAACATAGGTTTTGGAAGCTGCAAGGATAAACCGATTTAATCCAATTCATACAGGAGTTCTTTATAGGATATACATCAACTCTTTTCTCAAAGCAATCAATCTAAGTGGATTAACCTATGACATCTATCTCCGCTAGGTCTCAAGATGCATAAATCAACTCCAAATAGCTCAATTAATTATCTAGAATCTCCTATTTAATATGTTATGGTTTGATGCCAAGTGTTATGAACTAAAGCCTATTAAGCATTTAACCAAACACCTTATATGCACTCTATGATGGCCAATCACTCATGCAATAAAATCAATTCCCAAACCACAAGACATATGAATTAGAAGGCAAATCCAACTACAATATCCAAAAACCTATTAATATAGATCATGTCTTCATATATTTGAAACCAAAAGGAACTTAGCTAGACATAATTAAAGGAAGTAAACCATAGAAAGTAAATGAAATCATGCTTAAAAGAAAGAGAATTTAATAAGGAAGAAGAAAATGGTCTTCAATTGTAAATGCACAAAGTATAGCTTCAACAATCTTCAAAATACTTAACAGGAAAGAGGGAAAATATTCTAGGGTTCTTGGGAGAATAAAATATGTAAAAAGATATCCAAATGGGGTGAATTCTAGGATTAAATACATTGAAAATCAAGTTTGAGTCGAATCGGAGCGAAACTGGACGAACCGGGGCGAGTTTGGGCGAGCCGAACTCGCCCCTTAAGTTGAGGAATTCCGGCCAACCGGCGGTCTGGCAGACCGCCGGTCCAGACCGCCGAACTCTCTGTCCAATGGCCAGCGGTTTGGCAGCTTGGTCGGCGGTCTGGCAGAACGCCGGTCAGGCCGCTGGCCCTCCTTCTTTGACCGGTCAACTTCGTCTTCTCTTTTGCGCGTCTTCCCCGTTTTCGCCCGTTCTCTCTCGTACGAACTCCGATTTACAAACTGCTTTTTGCTACGGCTTCCTAACAAACTCATCTTCGACATAGAATGATCAATTTGGCCAAATGAGTTCTCCGCCAAATGAGTTCTCCATCAACCAGCAAAAAGACATAAATAGACTCGAAAGAATGAGGAAAACATAAATAAACTTGAACAAGTGAAACCCTAACTTTATAAATTCAAATTCCACATTCTTAACCCGAAGTTTCACCCTAATCAACTTGACTCTTCCTCATTTCTAGCCTTTGATCCTTAGTCACATGAATGTTCTTTCCAATTCTTACAAAAATGGATCGAAAACCAAAAAGAAACGAGAAAAATAGAATGTATGCTACAAGTTAAGAAACCCTAGCATTTCTAACACTTAAGCACCCAAATCGAGACTTAAACACATGCAAAACTCACTCAACATGCACATAAAATACGTATTAATCACCTACCAAAATAGATCGAAAATCAAGAGAAAATGAGAAAAGTATAAAGTATGCTACAAGTTAAGAAACCCTAGCATTTCTAACATTTAAGCACATAAATCGAGACTCAAACACATGCAAAATACACTTGACATGCATATAAAATACATGGTAATCACTCCCTCAAACTTAAGCCATTGTTTGTCCCGAACAATGAAATGATAAAACACTTAACACGTATGGGATGTGTATTTTGAGTTCCTCGATGCCTCATATCACCTCAAAAACTATTTTAGTTCAAGGAAATTCTCAAATCATGCCAAGCATTCATGAGATCACTTACTATCCTAGCTTAGAACTCAATCACTCAGGCATATTCAACTCTAGACCTCACAAGAAGTGTGTATCACTCAAGCACTCAATATATAGGAAATGTAAGCACTCATCGAAATCATACAATACATCACTTTAACCATAAGCTTGCCTATCAACTCAAGTTTCCAATACCACAATGCATACACAAATTAGGATCAAAAAGGTCTTTCTTAAGCTTGTAATGTAGGGACATTGGTTAAGGTAGAGAATTTTAGGCTAAGTGACTTAAATTTTCATCTAAGCTCCTTCACCCCCTTTTTGTTCACCTCTCTAAGTATGAATTCCTTTATCTTCCACCTTATCCAACCCCTTTTTAGCTAATGAATCCCAAGCTTCTACCAAATATCTAATGAAACACTCCTTTATGCTCTTATTCTTTTCTTTTTCTTGTAAGAACTTTGTTCTTACTACCTCTCTTTTTTTTTTTTCCAATAAGAACTTTGTTCTTATTCTTTTCTTTTCTAACATTGAGCTTATAGGAGTTGGAGTAGGAGTAGTACCTTGTGGTTTCTTGTAGAACTTTGTCTTCTCATTAAACTTTTGTTCTCCAAGTAACTTTTTTGTCTCGGAAACATAAGAAGCACCTCTTCTTCTTTCCATCAAATTCTTGTCCTCCGATCCCGGAATTCCATTGTTGAGCTTTATCCTTTTATGATATTCATGAATCTCTTCCTTTGACTTGCTTTCAATGTCTTCCAAAGGAGGCCAATAATCCAGGACCGTCACGGAGTATATATCATTAGCAAAACTCTTTAGTGTCCATTCCTTCTCATAAAGGCTATGATCGTGAGACGGACCCCAAGGAGAGACGCTTTGACCACCCCACTTTTTCCTTATATAAAATGGCACATATGGCGATTTGTCCTCTTGGATCTCTTGTGAAGGTTTGGAAGTACCTCACTCACCACATGGATGGCGTTGCATTGTTGCTTTGGGTTTTCTTGAGCCTTGCTAGAGGATTCTCCGAACTTGTATTGAGTGGTAGCTTGGTTAGCCATTTGGCTAATTTGGCCTTCCATCATCTTGACTTGTTTTGACAATGAAGTGAGTGAATTCTCCAAGGCATTGACCTTTTGGCCGGTTTGAGTGATAAAAGAGCTTTGTTGATTGGCCATTTGTTGAACAATTTGCTCAAGAGAAGGGGATGTCTTCTTAAGTTCCTCAATTATCCCTTGAGAAAAAGAGAATCCGGAATGTGAAACTTGAGCATTGCTAGGATTTCCATAAAAGGGATTGGGAGGATTCCTAGTGTTGGGATTATAGGCTTGGTAACCTCCTTCTTGACCATACGAATAACCACCTTGTTGATTGCCTTGAAATTTCCCTTGGTGTTCTTGAAAACCTTGCTTGTTGTAATTGCCATAAGGACTTTGATTAACATAACTCACATTTTCATCTCCATTGAACTCCAAAGTCCCTCCAGAGTGATCACCATGCATTTGAGCTTTCCTTTTATTTTCATATATTTTCTTCAAGTTGGCAAGCTCCAAGGCTAAAGCATCATACCTTGCATCCTCAAGAACCGAGTTCACCTTCTTTGTAGGGCCTCTCTCCATTGGCCATTGATAACTATTGGCCGCCATCTCCTCTATGATCCTTAAGGCTTCTTTAGCATTCCAGTTTACAAGACAACCACCGGAAGTAGCATCAACTATGCTCCTTGTGTGTGGAGAGAGTCCACTATAGAAATTCACTATTTGTTGAGCTTCGCTAAACCCATGTTGAGGGCACTTGCGTAGCAAGTCCTATACCTTTCCCACGCCTCAAATAATGTCTCATCACTATATTGAGGAAAAAAGTGAGAGATTTCTGATATTAGCTTTTGGGCCTTTGAAGGTGCGAAGTACTTGGCAAGGAAGACTTTGCAAAGTTTTTCCCAAGTGGTAATCTCGTTCTTGTCAAGGTTTTTGAACCACTCATTTGCACGATCCTTTAATGAAAAGTTAAAGAGCTTCATCCTAATGGCATCCTCCGGGACTCCATCATACTTCACCGTATCACATATCTCAAGAAATGTGCTCAAATGAGCATTAGGATCTTCATCGGGCTTCCCTCCAAATTGTTCGGATTGGACCATTTGGATAAGGCCGGTCCTTATCTCAAAATTGTTTGCATTGACACGAGGTCCCCATGCTTCTTCTTGAAATTGATCCGTGGGAGATTCAAACATTTGGTTGAGTGGAGGTTGTTGAGCTTCTTGAGCCCTCCTTTCTTGCTCATCTCTCCAAGCTCGCATATCTTCCAATTCCTTCCTAAGAGCCTCAAACTCTTGATTGTTAGCCATATCTTGTTCTTCACTAGAATTCCTTCTTCTATGCCTTCTTTCAAACTCTAAGATCAAGGGTTGAACAAGCCTTCCCTTGGACCTTGTGTGCATAAACCTACAAAACAAAAATCAAAAGAGAAAAAATCTTGAATTAGTAACTCAATAACCAAATCAACTATTGAAACTCAAACTAAACATTCCCCGGCAACGGCGCCAAAAATTGATCGCTCACTTTTTGAGGGTGAGAAATGCAATGATATAGAATAGTATATTCGAGTCGAATCCACAGGGAATGCTATATTGTGAGAATTTCAAGTAGTAACCTAGCTATCTAATCACTATCCAAGCTACCAAACATCATGTTTTTGTGTTTTCTTTAAACTAACGATCAAATTAAATGACGATTAATCAAGAAACAACAAGTAACAAATTATTGAAATCAATAAGAAAAAGTATGGTTCCAAATATAATCCAACATTCACTAGAGACATAGGTTTGGGGATTTGCAAGGATAAACCAATTTAATCTAGATCAAATGGGAGTTCTCTATATGATATACATTAGTTCTTTTCTCAAAGCAACAATATAAGTAGATTAACCTATGACATCTATCTCCGACTAGGACTCAAGATGCATAGATCAACTCCTAATGGCACAATTAATATCTATAATCTCCTATTAGCATGCATTTCTAATAAGTTGTGATTTGATGCTAAGTGCTATGAATTAAAACCTACTAAGCATTTAACTAAACACCTTGTATACACTCAATGATGGCCAATCAATCATGCAATATAATTCAAGACCCAAACCACAAGACCTATGAAATAGAAGGCAAATCCAACTACAATACCCAAAAAGCTAAGAATCTAGCTCATGTCTTCATATATTTGAAACCAAAAGAAGCTTAGCTAGACATAATTAGAGCAAATGAACCATAAGAAATGTATGAAACCATAATCAAAAGATAGAGAATTAAAAATGGACAAAGTAATGGAAGGATCTTCAAATTTTCAAACTAATTCAACATGAATTGATCAAAATACAAAAGTAGCAAAAGAGAAATGTAATTAGGGTTCTAGAGTGAATAGGAATGCTAAGAATCTAATTATATCTTATTTAGAAGTTAAATACATCAAAATAGGTTAATGGGTCGAGTTAGACGAGCTAACTCGGTCGTTTAAGGGTTTTTGGGCGCCCAGACGGCAGCCTAATCGGCGGCCTGGCAGGTTGCCGTCTAGGTTGCAGCCCAGGCCACCGTTCATGCTGTCCCTCAGCCACCTGGGTGGCGGTCTGGCCGGCAGCCTAGCAGGTCGCCGGCGCTCTTTCTCCGTGCGCAGTTCCACAGTTTTACCTCGTTCTCCCTTGTCCGAACTCTGATTCTCGATCCGCTTTTTTCTATGGATTCCTAACAAAATCCTCTTTGACATGGAATAGTTCAATTGGCCAAATAAGTTCTTCATTATTCCTGCAAAAAGCATAAAAAGACTCGAAAGAACGAGGAAAACATAAATGAAATCAAACTAGTGAAACCCTAGCTATGTAACTAGAAATTCCACATTTTTAAACATAGGTTTCACTCTAATTAAGCTTGTTTCTTCCTCATTTCCGGCTCTCGAGCCTTACCTACTTGAATGCTCTTTCCAATTCCTACCAAAATAGATCGAAAACTAAGAGAAAGCGAGAAAAGTATAGAGTATGCTATAAGTTAAGAAACCCTAGCATTTCTAACATTTAAGCACATAAATCGAGACTCAAACACATGCAAAATACACTTGACATGCACATAAAATACGTGTTAATCATAAAGATATTACACTTTATGAGTTATGGAAAGGTTGGAAACCATCGTACAAATACCTTAAAGTGTAGGGGTGTTTGGCGAAGGTTGAAGCGCCTCTACCTAAACGAGTTACAATCAGCCCTAAAACGATTGATTTCATCTTTATTGGGTATGTGCTTAATAGCAATGCCTATCGCTTTGTTATCCACAAGTCGGAAGTCCCGACATGACTATGGGAACAATGATTGAGTCAAGGAATGCAATATTCTTTGAACACATATATTCTTCTAAAGACAATGATAGAGTAGAAAATAATTCTAGCAATAGAATTGAAGGTAAAGCCAATAGTTCTAAATCTGAGGATGAAGAACCTAAGTCACGTAAGCGACAAAGGTCTAATTCGGAAGATAGTGAACTGAGACGTGGTAGTAGAGTTCAGAAACCAAAGCAATTTGGTTCGGATTATGTGGTATCATGTTGGATGAAGAGCCAAGGACGATCAAAAAAGCTTTTGCTAGATCGGACAGTCCGCTTTGGAGAGAAGCGGTACAAAGTGAATTTGCTGGAAGGTTGCAAGCCTTTAGGATGCAAATGGATCCTAAAAAGAAATACAAGGCAGATGGATCAATTGATAATTACAAAGCCCGTTTGGTAGTTAAAGGGTTAACAAAAGGAAGGGTACGATTATTTCGATACCTATGCTCCTATAACAAGGATTATGTCTATTCATGTGCTTCTCACAATTGCTGCCTTGTACAATCTCGAGATACACCAAATGGATGTGAAAACTGCTTTCCTCTATGGAGATCTAGAGGATGAAATCTATACGGAACAACCAGAAGGATTTGTAAAACCTGGTCAAGAGAAGAAGGTTTGCAAACTGGTTAAGTCCCTCTATGGATAGAAATAAGCGCCACTTTAATGGAACTTGAAATTTGGTAATGTGATGTTATTAAATGGGTTTAAGATAAACGAGTGTGATAAATATGTTTACATTAAGAACATGAATAATGGGTATGTTATGGTGTGTCTTTATGTAGATAACATGTTAATCATGGGTAGCAATATCCGTGTGATTAACTAAATGAAAAGCATGTTAAAGATGAACTTTGACATGAAAGACTTGGGTTTAGCGGATGTAATTCTTAGACTGAAAATTCTAAGAAAATCCGATGGGATTGTCTTGTCACAATCTCATTATGCTGAGAAAGTGCTCAAGAAGTTTAACACTTTTGAAAGCGTGCCCGCAAAAACCTTGATAGAACTTAATGTTCATTTAAGCAAAAACTGAGGTGAGTCGGTTGCTCAAGAAGACTATGCTCGGGTCATAGGGTGTTTAATATATCTTACAACTTGCACTCGACCCGACATAGCGTGTGCCGTGAACAATTTAAGTCGTTACACGAGCGATCCGAGCAAGGAGCATTGGAGAGCTCTTGTACAAGTTTTGAGATACTTGAAGTATACTCAAAGTCATGGGCTACATTTTTTGAGATATGCCCCGGTACTTGAAGGGTACCGTGATACGAATTAGATTTCGGACATGAAAGATTCGCTTTCTACAAGTGGGTATGTGTTTACAATTGGGGGTGGAGCTATTTCGTGGAGGTCCACAAAATAGACGTGTATAGCCCGATCCACCATGGAGTCGAGGTTTTACATACTCAATTATCCAACACATAATTCATCCTTCAAAGTTTCGGCAACATTGTTTTGGCTCTATCTTAGACATATAACAAGCATGACACATATTATCACAGATAACATTCAAGCAAGCCATCCTTACCAGTTGATGTTTCTCTAATAATCTGAGTGGAAGGATGATTCTTTCGAATTCTTCCTGGTGGATCATGTCTTTCCAACTGCTGGAACAAACCTGCATCCTAATTAGTATGATCATCAGAATTTCGATTAAATGTTTCAAGCATCTGATCTGGTAAAGTATGTGATGTTAATTCTGATGATTGAACAACATCACGTGTAACATCTGGTTGTACTAATTCTTCTTCAATCTCTCTTCGTTCCTCAATCAGCATCGAAGCATCATCTTCACACTTATTTCCTGAAAAATTAGCTGCATCATCAAATACAACATTAATTGACTCGTGAATGCTCTTCGTTCGTAAATTAAATACATGATAATCAGACACACCCTTTATCACTCTTGGAGTCAAACTTGTTCAATTGATTCCTATCATTCAATATATAGCAGACATACCCAAAAATATGAAAATACTTAAGATTTGGCTTTTTTCCTTTCAGTATCTCATATGGTGTCATCATCGTTCTAGGCCTTAAGTACACACGATTAGTGATGTGATAGGCAGTGTTAACAGCTTTAGCCCACAACCTTTTGGACAGATTTTTGGCATGCAACATTGCTCTCACCATCTCTTGCAACGTTCGATTCTTCTTCTTAGCCACTCCATTTTGTTGGGGTGTTTTAGGAGCAGAAAACTCATGTGTGATGCCCTTCTTTGTGTAAAATTTAGTGAATGAAGCATTCTCGAACTCCCTGCCATGGTCAGTTCTAATCCTGGCAACACTTTGACCATACAAAACATGAAATTTCTTATACAATTTCTGAAATAAAGAAAATGTTTCAGATTTTTCACGCATAAATTATACCCAAGTAAACCAAGAGAAGTCATCAGCATACACAAGCACATATCTTTTACCTCCAATACTTTCAACTTCTATAGGCCCAATGAGGTCCATGTGAAGCAATTCAACGCATCGTGTTGTGTTGCATGCTGACAACATCGGGTGCGACATCCTTGTTTGTTTACCTTTCTGACAAACGCACACAACAGAGTCATTAAAAGTGAAGTTGGGCAATCCTTTGACTGCATTAATCTTTACAAGCTTCTGAAGATTCATGATATTAACATGGCCCAGCCTTTGATGCCACAAATCGACTTCACCAATCTTGATAGCATGGCACACACTATCTTTCTCAATTTGATAACAATTGTCAGATGACCTTCTTCCAAACATAACACAATTGTTAGCTTTATCAATTACTTCACATGTATATTAATCGAATTTGATAAGCATTCCATCATCACACAGTTGACTAATGCTAATAAGATTAGCTTTCAGCCCTTCGACATGTAGAACATTTGAGAGTTTTGGAAAGTTCTGGACATCCAAAGTCCCTCTGCCAACAATTCTTTCTTTTGTACCTCCCCCGTAGGTAACATTTCCTCCATTAATGCTCCCATAGCCATCAAGAAACTCTTTGACTCCTATCATGTGTCTCAAGCAGCCGCTATCAAAGTACAACTTACCTGTAATGTCAGCCTTCAAGGAATAAACAACGAAACTTGTTTCATTATTATTAAAATGCTTCTTGTGCAAAGGCTCTTTGGGAGACTTATCAATGTTGGACCCGATTTTGGGCATCATTTGGTTCAATACCCTCCACAAAATCCATATTATCCGCCTCCGCCATCACCTTATTACCCACCTCTACCATACTATCCACCATACACACCTCCACAACAACCATATTACCCACCGCCACCACCACAACAATATCCTTCTCAAAACACTCGGTCACAAGTTCCACCTCCAAATCCTCAAGTACTTCCACCTAATCCTCAAGTGACTCAAGAGGCTTTCAACAAGCGTGTTGAGATGCAAATTCGGCAAATGGCGGGCACAATGAATCAGCTTCAACAAAATCTGCAGCCAAATAAGATTCCAGCCTAAGGACTTCAGCCACATCAAGTCCAAGCAGTGACCGTTTTGTGAAACATAAATTTTTTTGACAACAAGGTCAAAATCACGAGAGGCTACCCCAGCGGTCGTTGGGTCCAGTGGGCTGCTGGACCCCCCCAATTGAAAAACACGATAGCAACTTCCAGCAGACCGTTGGGCCCAGCGGGCCGCTGACCCCTGAAGATTCTGACGAAAAGGCTGATTCAAAGCCTAATTTCGAGCCTGCTCTCCACAAGGTATCGAATCCTTATGTTCCGCCATTCCCTACCCAAGTAGGTTCAAGAATCAGAAGAAGGATGTATAATTTTTGGATCTATACAAGATGCTTTCCAAGGTGAATATGAACTTGCCCCTGCTCGATGTGATCAGAAATGTGCATGCTTATGTCCAATTCTTCAAAGAATTGGCATCCAAGAAGAGGAAGTTTGATGATTCTTAGCCGGTCATGGTGTCTGAAGTTGCAAGCTCAATCATGCAACAACCTCTACCTCCAAAGCAACGTGATCCAGGTAGCTTTGTAATTAATATTACTATGGGTAATGGTAAGGAAGTGTCTAGCATGTTAGATCTAGGAGCTGGAATTAATCTTATGCCTTATTCTATTTTTAAACAATTAAAATTAGGTGAATTGAAACCTACTTGCATTACGCTATTTCTAACACTTTGATAGATGTTAAGAATGGCACTATTAAAATGTCTGTTCTAGAAGAAACTGTGTCTTTTTCTGTTCGTAAATCTGATCGTGATATTCCTTCTTCAGAATATGTGGATAATTGTTCTTAGGTTGATGCGATTGATGCATTGGCCGAGAAAGTTATTTTGCAGGAACACGAAGAAGAGATGCAAGAGGTGTGCATTGGATCTGGAGATATGGAAGAATGGGCTCGAATAGAAGCATATCTTGGAATTCCCATTCCGATTCTTCCACTTGAACCAACAAAGAAGGAGAAGGAGCGCATGAGCAGGGAGGAGGAGAAAGTGGAGTTAAAGGAGCTTCCTTCACATTTGAAGTACGCCTTTTTGAAAGACGGCGAGATGAAGCCTGTGATTATTTATGCAAGAAGAAGATGCCCTTGTTCAAATGTTGAAGAAGTACAAACTCGCTTTTGGATGGAGTTTGGCCGACATTTGAGGTATAAGTCCAGCCACGTGCATGCACCGAATCAACCACGAGGAAGGGGCCCGACCAAAGAGAGATGGGCAACGTAGGTTAAACCATATTTTGATGGAGGTGGTTCGTAAGGAAATCTATAAATTGTTGGGAGAAGGAATCATCTATCCAATTGCAGATAGTGACTGGGTGAGCCCGGTACATGTGGTGCCAAAGAAAGGAGGAATCACAGTTTCTATAAATGAGAAGAATGAGTTGGTGTCAACTCGTCCTGTTACAGGTTGGAGAATGTGCATCGATTATAGGAAGCTCAATGCTTCCTCCAAAAAGGACCACTTTTCTCTTCCTTTCATTGATCAAATGCTTGATAGATTAGCCGGACAAGAATTTTACTATTTTCTTGATGGTTTGTCAGGTTACTATCAAATTGCAATTGCTCCAGACGATCAAAAGAAGATTGCGTTCATCAGTCCGTTTGGAACCTATGCTTATAGAAGGATGCCCTTCGGTCTCTGCAATGCACCGGGTACGTTTCAACGTTGCATGATGTCAATCTTTTCTGAGATGATAGATGATTTTGTAGAGATTTTTATGGATGACTTTTCAGTTTTTGGTTCTTCCTTTCTTGGTTGCTTGAGTAAAATTGAGAGAGTCTTAAAAAGATGTGTGGAAAGTGGTTTAACCTTGAGTTGGGAAAAGAGTCATTTCATGGTTAGGAGTGGAATTATTTTGGGCCATGTTGTGTCGAGTAAAGGTATTGAGATTGATAAGGCTAAGATAGAGGTCATTGAAAAGTTACCTCCACCTAGAGATGTCAGGGGAATTAGGAGCTTCTTAGGTCATGCTGGTTTTTATCGACATTTCATTAAGGATTTTTCTAAAATAAATCAACCCTTATGTCACTTGCTTGCTCAAGATGTGCCTTTTAATTTTGATGATGCATGTTTGACTGCTTTTAACACTCTTAAGGGAAAATTAGTGTCAACCCCTGTTGTAGTTGGTCCTAATTGGTCACTTCCTTTTGAAATCATGTGTGATGCTTCAAACTCTGCTGTAGGTGATGTCTTAGGTCAAGGAGTTGATAAAATGTTGCATATGATTTATTATGTGAGCTTGACTTTAATTAAATTCTACTCAAGTAAATTACACCACAACTGAAAAAGAGATGCTTGCTGTAATGTTTGCCTTAGATAAATTTTGTGCTTACATCATTGGGTCTAAGGTAATAATCTATAGTGATCATGGAGCTCTTAAGCATTTGTTAACTGAGGCACAAGCTAAACCTAGACTTATTAGGTGGTTTTGTTGTTACAAGAGTTTGACATTGAGATTAAAGATAGAAAAGGGAGTGATAATTTGGTTGCCGATCATTTGTCTCATCTTGAGAATGCTCCACCTTACTTGCATGATGAAGCTATTCTTGAATCTTTTCCTTATGAACATGTTTTGTAAAATTGAGATTGAGGATTGGTATGCGGATATTGCTAACTATTTAGTTAATAATGAATGCATGCCTAAGCTAACCAAACAAGAAGAGGAGAGGTTTATTGGTACTTGCAGGCAATACTTTTGGGAGGATCCTCATTTATTCAAGCTTGGCAAGGATGATGTGATCCGGAGATGTGTTCTGGATAAGGAGCAAGGAGAGGTATTGAAGTATTGCCATGAGGGAATATGTGGAGGCCATTTTGGTGGGCAAAAGACTGCTCACAAAGTGCTCCAAAGCGGTTTGTATTGACCTACTTTGTTCAAAGATACCCAAGCTTTCTACCTTGCATGCGATCAGTGCCAAAGGGTTGGCTCCATTGGAAGAAAGAACGAGATGCCTCTCTACCCAATTTTGGCCGTCAAAATTTTTGACATTTGGGGTATTAATTTCATGGGTCATTTTCCTAAATCCAATGGTTTTGAGTATATCTTGCTTGCCGTTGATTATGCGTCTAAGTGGGTTGAGGCTATCCCCACTAAGACATGTGATTATCATGTTGTCTTGAAGTTTATGTAGGAAAACATCTTGTGCAGGTTTGGATTTCCTCGTGCAATCATTAGTGATGGAGGGAAACACTTTTGCAACAAGTTGTTTGAGAAGCTCATGAAAAAGAATGGAATCACGCATAAAGTGGCAACTCCATATCATCCTCAAACTTCGGGGCAAGCGGAGACAAGCAATAGGCAAGTTAAAGGGATTTTGGAGAAGATGGTGAAGCCGTCGAGAAAGGATTGGTCGGAAAAATTTAATGAGGCATTGTGGGCATATCGCACAGCTTACAAGGGAATTCTTAGAATGAGCCCTTATTGACTCGTGTTTGGAAAGACATGCCACTTGTCAGTTGAAATCGAGTATAAAGCATATTGGGCACTCAAGCAACTCGATCTCAATCATGGAGATGCTCGAAGCAAAAGGATGCTACAAATGGAGGAGTTGGATGAGCTCCGGAATGAAACTTATGAGAATGCAAAGATTTTCAAGGATAAGATGAAGCGACGTCATGATAGACGCATTCTCATTAGGGAATTTAAGGCCGGAATAAAGGTTCTTTTATTCAACTCTCATCTCAAGTTGTTTCCGGGCAAATTGAAATCAAGATGGAGTGGCCCGTACACTGTCGTCAAAGTTTTTCCATTTGGAACCATTGAAATTATGGATGAAGAGTCGGGCTCATCTTTTTGTGTAAATGGGCGGAGATTGAAGATTTACATTGAAGGAGAGACGAAGCCTCACACCATTGAAGTTACTCCAATTTCTGATCCACCACCATCTTTAAAAAGTTTCCGTCGAGCTAATGACGTTAAACAAGCACTTCGTGGGAGGCAACCCATGGTATCGTAAATTTTTGTTTCTTCTTATTTTTGAATTCGTTATTAATTTTTCCTTTTATTTTGCAAGTTAATAATAAAAAAAATAAAAAAAAGGGGGCGAATATTGCACAAATTAGGAGGAATTGAGGAATTTTTGAAGCACTCGGCTAGCGGTCTCTGAGCCTCAGCGGGTCGCTGGGGAGAGTTTCAGCGAGGAAATGCGAGAGGCCAGGCCAGCAGGCCGCTGGACCTGGTAAAAATTAAACACGGGGATGGGTTTAAACTCTTACAATTGCGCCCCCTTTCTCCAATTTCACTCTCCCTAAATGCGCGTTTCTCTTTCACTCTACCATCGACGCCGCCCAGCTGCCGTCTTCATCACCACCAGCCTCTGACCTCACCAATTTCCGGCCCTTCCTCCATACCCGCCGCCATTTTCCACCATTTTTCCGTTGCCGGCTGTTCCTCCCTTTCAGCACTGCCGCTGTAATTGCTGTTATCACCGCCGTTGCCTCACGCCGTTCAGCTATCAACCACTGTTGTGTTTTCTCTCTCCGGCCAAGCTTGTCTTCTCCATTAAAGCAGCAGTTGCCGAGCTTTTTCTTTTTCGACACTGGTTGTTAGCCTTCGCCCCACCACCTCTATTGCAGCCTTTGTCCCACCACTTCTTCACTATAACTCGTCCTAGCAAGCGATCGGCTCGTTCCCAAGAGCATACTCAAGAGAAAGAAAGTTTGAGAACCCGACTCCCACATAATGACCTCACTTTTTCAAGATTGTACTCATGCCTATTTCCCCTCTTATCTCATGCAGAAGGTAAACTTTTCAGTTCCCTATTGCGTCTGAAAATTACTCCACATCATTATGATTGGAGCTTGGTCACTAGTTTGGGTATTCGGTCTCAATTGGTGAAATATTTGAAGAATTTGTGTTTGTACAAGCTAGCTGAGCATGTTAATGTTGGATATGATGCGTTGTGTTTGGAGATGATTGTTTCTTGAGATTATAAATCTGTGAATTCAAGCATGACTTGTCATTTGTTGGGAGTTGAGTATGAGGTTACTTTGAAGGATATGCATGATGCTTTTGCATTTTCTATAGATGAAGGGGCTTTTATGGGTATACCTGAGAATTTTAATGTTAATGATGCTTGGCACGAGTTGACGGGGTTTCATAATTGGAATCCGAGCGGAACGCAAGTCAATTTTCTTTGAGATGGTGCTCTTTCCTTTTTGCACAAGTTTCTTGCTTATAACATTTCGGGGAAGCAGGAGGCAAATCGGGTAAATAGCGATGAGGTTTTCTTACTTTGGTGTGTGAAACATAAGAATAAGGTGTGTCTATCCACTTTTGTTTGGGCTTATATTGCTAGTATCAAGAAGAGGGGCAAGAGTCATCCTTCTTTGCCTCACATTGCCGCCGGTTTGGCAAGACATTTTGGTGTTCAACTCCCAGGTAGAAATATGAATGAAGTTAGGAATGTTCAGATTAGTTTGGCAGAGTTGGTAAAAGGGAAAATTTTGAAGTCTGCAATTGAGTTTTTCCCCGTTTCTACCCGTCCTTGTGTTATGGACGAAAACGAGCTTATAGGACGACCACGAATTGATAGGGAAGGTCCTTCGGGAATAGGGGAATCATCCTCTGATGTTGCAATGGAAGAAGCGGCTTATGAAGAGCCTTTATCTCCACCGGAGGGGCCTACTTATGAGTACCGTGCCGGTTTTGGTTATGATACTTCCTTTCAAGACCGCTTGATGGAGCGTCTTGATGAGCATGGAGCCACTCTTCGAGCTATTAACTCACATTTGGGCTCAATTGGTATGGATGCGAATAGTCTTGATGGACGAGTCTCCAATCTTGAGACTAATTTTGCTCGTTGGTCGGGAATCAACCTCACTCGTTGTACGGAGACGGATCCTTGGGCGGGCACTCCTTATGCCAATTTTTCCGATTCCTCCAACCCACCTTCCTAGTTTGGTAAGTTTGTTAGTTTTTCTTTTTGTTTTTGATTAGTTTTTATCATTGTTTTAGTAGGTATTATGCTTGGTTTTTCTTTGTCTTTCTGTTTTTGTAGGTTTTCAACTTTGGCGTTCCTTGTGGATTTCAAAGCTTGATTGCCGAGTTGTGTCGTCAATAGTGAAGCTTTCTCATCTCTTTTCTCTACTTTTGTTGCAATGGGGACATTGCATGAGTTTAAGTGTGGGGGCGGGGGGGGGGGTGTAGAAAAGTTATGTTTAGGATTTGTTTTGTGATCCTATTTTTGCTTAATCCTTTTGCATGTTGTTCAACAACTATGTTGATTGGTCAAGTATGAGTTATGTTTTGTGATAATGAGGCTAATGATGATTCCTTGTTTTTTATTAATATATATATATATATATATATATATATATCTTACTTGTGAGCATGTTATGGCTTAATAGGTTCGATTGGTAGATTTAGACTTTTAGCCTCCTCGGACTTGAATCACCATTTTAACCCTTGTTGTAAGGATTTTGAGCGTTGACTTATGCATGATCATAGTCATAATTTCTTTTTGTGTGTGAATATTCAAGCATGCATAATTGTCTCTAGAATTTGCATTGGTTTCTCCCTCGAGGTTGCATAGTGTGCTTGATAATGAAGAAGTGATTTTAGGCCATTTTTCATAGCCTTTTTCTTTCCCCTTTTGCCTTGTCCAAATTAAAATTATAAATCCTAGTTAGCCCCTTTGAGCTTTGGAGATCTATCATTTAGATCTATTTTCTTTGAAAAGCCTCGGGTAAGGGAATAATGTTTATGGATGAGCTTGGTGTAGAAAAGATATGCTTATTTGTTTCACTTATAGAGAAGAAGAAGAAGTAGGAGTTTTGGTATTCACTAGTAAGTGCTTTCTACCCATATAAGCTCTATATATATATATATATATATATATATATATATATATTATTTTTAAAAAAAAAATAAATCAAAAAAAAGGAAAAATAGAGAACATATTTCTCTATATATATAAAAATAAAAATAAAAAATAAAAAAAAAGAAATAAAGTTTGAATAAAAGCATAAATGGGTAGAAAGTGAAGTGTGGAATTGATAGGAAGTTTTGGTTGTGTATTGAAGTTTTTCTTGCTATGGTTTGAAGTAGTGTGGGGGAATTGAGAGTTGATATGAGAGTAAGAGTTGAGTGAATAAGCCTTTGGTATTTTAACTCACTTAAGCCAAATTTCCTTATCTACCAAAGAGCCTACATTACAACCAAAAATAAAGTCCTATTTGATCTTTGTTTTGAGCACACATTGAAGCAATGGAGAGGTTAAACGAATTGCAAGCATATGTATACATTGTGTTTGTTTTGAATTGAGTAATCTTTTGTCTAAAATTATACACTTGAAAGAGAGAGCTCATATATACATGTTTTCCATGCCGTGAGGATTTTTGTTCAAGGAGGTTGATTGTTGAAAGTTTGCTATGAAAAACTTTGTTGGGAAATAGCATGTTTCACTTGTAGTTCTTTTAGAAAATCCTGAAGCCTAATGCATTGTCACTTCGTAATTTATTTCTTGATATCATATCTTGTATAGTTTGCTTGAGGACAAGCAAATGATTAAGTATGGGGGATTTGTTTAGTGTATTTTTGTGTCGATTGTCTAGTGTTTCGAAGTTCTTTTTAGTTGCTTTTGTTAGTTTTTATTGTTTATTTCTTGTGTTCTAGGTGAAGTTGGGATCGAGAGGAAAAATGCTCAAAAATTGTGAAGAATCGCATTTTTGAAGTGAAGAAACAAGTCTCAAGTGTGCAAAGAATGAAAGGAAGTGAAGTGGATCGAAAAGAAGAAGAAACGGGAAAAATGGAATGAGAATTGAGCCAAAGTCGAGTAGGCAGGCCAGCGGGCCTGCTGTTTCAAAGAGAATTGCGAGAGCTGGACCCAGCGGGTCGCCGGAATGGGCTGAGTTTTATTATTTGTTTTCTTATTAGATTAGGTTTTAGGAGATATATATATATATGTAAACTCCTATGAACGAAAATCACTCTTCCTCCTTAGTCTTTAGCCTCCAAAACTTTAGTTTAAGATTGGTTTATGCTCTCGGGATTGAAGACGAGTTTTGATTCAAGTTTAATTCAAGTGCCGATTTCCTTTCCGTTCGTTCTTCATCTTTAATTTCGTTGTTCCTTTCGTTGTTAATTTCATAAGTTTAATTTTATAGATTCGTTTTGCTTGTCTTACTTGTTACTTTGATTCCATCTTGTTATTTGCTTTCTAGAATAAATTTAATTACTTTAATTTTCCTTAGATTTATTTTAATAAGTATGTTAGGATTTTCCTTAGATTTATTTTAATAACTATGTTAGGATTTATTCGCACTAGTTTAGTTTATGTCGCTTTCTTTATTGCTTTCTTTTCAATTCTTGCCTAGGTAGATTTATTGTTTTTTAATTTAGTTATAAGTTTAAGTCTAGGATTAATTGCTTTTAATTGTTCTTATTTCTTTACTTGCTTTAATTTGATTTCAAGTCTAGATTAGATTTATTTGCTTTCTTTTAATTAAGTCTAGGAATTAATAGTTAATAAAAATTCCCTAAATATTTACTTGCTTTTGTAGAGTGTTTAGCGCATGCGTTCATACGATAAATCACCCTGTTAAGCTTTTCTTGAGATTCGACATTTGGGTTTTACTTGCTAGTACTACGATAGGCCTAGTTCTATTGCTAGCACTATTTTAGGTGAAACACTCGGGCTCGGTTAAATCGGCCCAAATGCAACGAAAAATTAGAAAATAAATTTTAATTAATTTATTTATTTTTTGGAGGAACGGGAGATCAAGATGACGGACTTTGAAGACCGGAGCCTGTTCCGGAATTTATTTTATTTTGTAATAAAATAGATTAGACGGGAGTAGTCACACCACAAAAAGTGAGTTTTATTTTTGTTTTTATCTCGTTTTTCTTATCAAAGCATGCTATGGATGCAATTTAATTTTATGAGCATGTTTTTGCCTGTCGAGGTGAATAAATTGCGCTTAGTCGAAGTTTTGGTAAAAGTGTATAAACGTCCACACGGACGTGGCTTGCACATTTTATCAAAATAAGTTCACTAGATTTAAGATTTCTTAACAAAAATGTTTTAATCAAAATGAGTAGTGGGAGATATTTTAAGTAAACGTCCACACTAACGTGGCTTGCTTAGAGTAGTAACTACGGATTTCTCTAAAGTTGATTAGAAACAAAGATAGCTTAAAGAAAATGGAGTATTTTCTAAGTTAAGCTAATATTGTGGTTATAAGCTTAGATATTAATTAGGATACAACTCCCCAACGGAGTTCCTTTGCTAATTAATATGGTCTAGTAAGGTTCAACTATTAATTTTATTTGCCAAAAGGAAATAAGGTTGGCTAGAGAATAAAATTAAAGATCGAGTATCTGGTCGAGTAACGATAACGTAAACGTCCACACACGAATGTGGCTTGCGGTCGGCGTTACTCGGGTTGTTGAATGTTTTGTTAAATGTTAGTTTATCAAAAGGTTACAATATTTACGTTACAAATTTATGCTTACTCTTTTCTTACAAGTTTCTACATGTTTTATTTTCAGATATGACTTTAGGCCCGTTGATAAATGTTCTCACTTCGAGTCCTTTCGATGGCTCCAACTTTTTGGAGTGGAGAAAGAATCTCGAAGCTGTTCTAGTTGCTGGTGAGTACACTGATGTGCTTGCACTTCATGCCCCTCCTACTCTCACTGAAAGGTCTTCTGAGAAAGATCGAGACGAGCATAAGAAGTGGCATGAAGTGAATGACAAAGCAAGGGAGCTTGTCATGTCTTCACTGTTAGATGGGATGCAATATATGGTTAGCCATTTGATTACTGCATCAAGTATGATCGAGATTCTCGAGAATATCTTTGATGATGGCAAGATGCCCAACATTAAGTTGGATTCTGCGGCAGTCAAAGCTGCGGAAAAGGCATTGGGATTCACTCTAACATTGAAAGATGTGGAAGAGAGGATCAGAAACAACAGAAAGAAAAAAGCTTTGTTGAGTGGGAGAAAATGTGACGTCAACCCTAAGGATGATGTCAAAGCCGGCGGCAACATCAAGCCTAAACATGATGTCAAGGCCACTGGCGGCAACATCAAAAAGAGAAAGTTGAAGGGTAAGTACTTTAAATGCAACCAGATGGGACATTGGAAGGTTGACTCGAGATACGGTTACATTTACCTACTTCGCCACAAATCCGAGTGCTTTGATAAGTTCAAAGAGTTCAGTCGGGAGTGGAGAAGAGATAAGGTAAAAATATCATGTCATTACGATCTGATCGTGGTGGCGAGTACCTCAATACCGAGTTGAAGAAATTCTTGTCGGATAATGGGATCACGTCCTAATTGACTACACCGGGAATGCCCCAACAAAATGGTGTAGCAGAGAGAAGAAATCAAACCCTCCTGGAAATGGTTCATTCGATGATGAGTTATGCACCTCTACCAATTTCGTTCTGGGGATATGCTTTAGAAATAGCAGGTTATCTCCTCAATCTAGTACCTTCAAAATCAGTAAGTAAAACTCCTTCCGAATTATGGACAGGGCGCAAGCCCAGCTTGGGTCATATTCAGGTTTGGGGAAGTCCAGCACACGTGCTGAACAAGGAGGCCGATCTAGGACTGAGGTTAGATTGTTTATTGGATATCTTAATGGAACGAAAGGTGGCTACTTTTATGGTACTCAGGATCAGAAGGTCATTATAAGTACTAATGCCTGATTCCTAGATGAGGACTATATAAGTAAGCACCAGGCGAGGAGTGATATAGTGCTCTATGAGTTGAGAGCAATGACAGTCAGTGATTCAATTCAGCTAAGTGTACAAGAGGATGTACCATAAGTTAGTGCACCAATTTCCGACACTGTAACGCCTTCGGTGCCTCGACGCAGTGGGAGGGTTGTTCGTCAACCCGATCGGTTCATATTTCTAGGCGAGTCCACTAATATTCTCACTGGTCTTGATCATGAAGAGACCGACCCCTAGACTTACAAGGAGGTAATGGAGGACGAGGATGCGGATTCATGGTGAGAATCTATGGATGCTGAGATAGAATCCATAGTGGACATGGATGTGTACGATCTTGCGGAGCTGCCAGATGGCAAGAAGGCCATTGGTTGCAAGTGGGTGTACAAAAGAAAGAGAGATTCTGATGGGAAGGTTATAGCCTTCAAATCAAGATTGGTGGCGAAAGGATGCACTCAGCGTGAGGGCATAGATTATGAGGAAACATTTTTGCCAGTTGCCATGATTAAAACCATCAGAACTATCTTATCCATGGCAGCGCATTTAGACCTAGAGGTTTGGCAGATGGATGTCAAGACTGCGTTCTTGAATGGTTATCTTGAGGAAGATAGGCATGTTTATATGCGTCAACCTGAAGGTTATGTGGCTAAAGGCCAAGGGCATCTCGTATGGAAGTTGAAGAAGTCCTTATACAGACTTAAACAAGCTTCAAGATCCTTGAACATATGTTTTGATAGTGTGATCAAATCATATGGATTTGTTCAGTGTTCATACGAGAGTGCGGAGGGAAGCGTGGTACTCTTAGTACTATACGTAGATGACATACTTCTCATTGGCAACAATGTGAACGTGTTGTCAGACGTAAAGGGTTGGTTGTCTGAACAGTTCAAGATGAAAGAATTGGGAGAAGCTGCTTACATCATAGGGATCAAGGTGATTAGAGATCACCAAAAGAGGATGTTAGGCTTAAGCCAAGCTTCATACATTGATACTGTGATCGCCCGATTCAGCATACAAAATGCCAAGAAGGGATTTCTTCCTTTCAGATATGGCATCGCTCTATCGAAGGAGATGTGTCCGAAGACACAAAAGGAGATAGACGACATGAAGGTTGTACCGTATGCTTCTACGGTTGGAAGTCTCATGTATGTAATGTTGTGTACTAGGCCGGATATTTGTTATGCCATGGGATATGTGGCAAGATATCAGTCTAACCCTGGTTAGGGACATTGGACGGCAGTTAAGCACATATTGAAGTATCTCAAGAGAACTCGAGATCATGTGCTAACATACCGGTCCGATGAGTTAATCCTGATAGGGTATTCGGACTCAGACTTCCAGGCTGATCGAGATGAGAGGAAATCTACCACTGGTTATGTGTTCACCTTGGGAGGTGGAGCTATCATTTGGAGGAGTGTGAAGCAGGAGTGCATCGCAGACTCCACCATGGAAGCCGAGTATGTGGCTGCTTGTGAGGCTGCAAAAGAGGCTATGTGGCTCAAAAACTTCCTTTATAAGCTAGATCTGGTCTCGAGTTTGCCCAGATGTATCACAGTGTATTGTGATAATTCTGATGCGGTTGCAAACTGTAGGGAACCTAGAGCTCACAAGGCGAGTAAACACATAGACAGAAAGTACCACATTGTATGAGATTTCGTACAACGGGGAGACGTAGAAGTGAAGAAAATCCCTTCAGCGGATAATCTGGCAAATCATTCATAAAGAGTCTGACAACAAAGGTATTCAACAAGCATGTCAAAGGATTAGGGTTGTAGAGCCTCCCACACTAGAAACTTTGAGTATAAGTGGGAAAAAAATATGTAATAGATGCTAGATATAGACACTTGCCTATTGTCACATTGTATATTAAAAGTTTGCTTTAGTATAAGGGAGAGATTGATGGATTTGTATACTAGAAAGCAGGCCTTTTAGCTTGTATACATGTGGTTTCCATATTTCACTAACAATTTCCAATCTGATTATGTATGAATTGTTTGTTAAGCATTCAACATATATCCATTATCTCAAAGTTGTATTCTATATGGTGTGTTGTAGATCACAGAAGACCATAGTAGCCGGTGTCTCTTGAGATATAAATAGTTATCACAGTTGAGATAGTTTAGGATAAAACTATCGGTATAGACTGTAGCATAAATAGACAGGTATCTTGTCTTGGTTACTTGTTTATCCTAGTACGTTGATCGTATTGATAGGATCACGGGGAGGTGAATTCTTCTATTATGACCTAAGTAGAAGAATCAAGACCTCGGGGACTTAAATGTTATTTAACATAACACCTTAACTCTAATTGAGTGACTAAGGGTGTATAGTTACAGTCTGTTGCTTTGATTTACCATGACTAAGAGTTATATCTTGTAACTCAATGTGATCCGTATCTTGGGCAACAACTATAACTAGTACAATCCTTAGTGCATTTGCAATAGAGCATTGTATCCTGGTAGAGTAGGTTGATCACATCCCCTAAGGAATTCATTAAGGATTATCATACTAAACCCTGCAGGTGGATTAAGTTCCAATATGATGAATAAGGAATGAATGGTACTACTCAGGAATTAAATAAGAAGTTAATTAACGAAAGCGGTCAGAAGCTTTAGATTAATTAACGGATGTAGGACATCTTAAATACGGGGGTGATTTAAGTCTAATACTAGCCTTGAGCTCAACAGGGATAAAACAGGTAGTTTAGTATTATTACTCTATTGGAATGTTTTAATACTTATGATCTAAATTTTACTCTGGGCTGAGTATAGAGAATTCAGACATTGGGAGGCCCAATTGTTATCAGCTAGTACATCGCTGATCTGGCCCAAAAAAAGTTCAATAGGCCACAGTTAAGGAAGAAAAGATCCAATCATCATTGAAGCCCAGTAAGGGGCACCAATGATGATATGGGCGGCCATGTCTTGGTCTGCGGGCCAAGACTGCAACTTAAGCCCATTCTCCTCTTATAAATACTCACTTAAGGCCTCTAGGTAAAGTAATTGATCATCTCCTAATCAAGGAGAGGCTAGGGTTAAGTGAGAGAGAGAGAGAAGGAGCAGCGGCGGTTATCCCTAGGCGGCGGCAGTTTTGCTTCATCTTCCGGTGGCTGAATTTGTAGTGTGTTGTCCATCCAACATCGAATTCGAGTGGGGAAACAAATCAGAAGATCTTTCGGCGAGCTCTTTCACACAAACACAAAAGGTATATCGATTAAACACCCTACGATATGCAATTAATTTCATAGGAGCATGATAGGATTAAATCAAATTAATCATAACCGAAAAACGAATCCTTGGGCGCATGAATTGTTCTTCGCTGTTCGGTTCCTTCAAGTAACTTTGATTATATAATTTTTTTCAGAATCGCAAAAGTAATGAGATTAGTAAACAAGCAGCTTTCTAACAGTCAATATCAAACTAGAAGTATCACATAAGGAAACTTGAGACAACGATACCATAAATTCACCCACAGCTTGAAGGAGATTTGATCCATATTTCTGAAAAGGTACCATAGAAAGATTGGTCCTCCTATGCACTCCCTTTCTGTTCAAGAGAAAAGCTGCTCATGAGAAAAAAAAAAAAAATCAAGATATATAAGTAATGACATATTTACAGTAGCTGTTAGGAGTAGTGCCATGAACACAAAAGAATAAATGTTTCTAAAGAGCGATAAAAGTTGTATGACCATATGATAAAAGGAAAAGGGGATTACTCATAAATCTAATTCAGCTTTTCCAACTCTCCCCTTCTCTCAATGATTACCTACAGTTAAAGATAAAGAAATTGAGCACGGATACTGGATATATACCTAACTCCCTATTTCAGCTACTATGGCCTTTACTCATATGTCACAAATTCACATCTTCTAGTTAGTTTGTTACCTTGAAGGACTCTCCAGCTAAAGAATAGTGTGTGCAAGTCAGAATAAACCACCACACAAGAAAAAAGAAAAGAAAAAAAAAACACACGAAGAGAATAAAGATGAAAAACAACAAAGAAAAAAGGAAACCGCGGCTTCTAAGTGAATACTTAGACTCGAGATTCCTCAAATCTCCAACAGCAGGTGATAGCTCTCCACCCAAGTTGAGATTTGACAAATTCATTAATTCAGAATACTACAATAGTAATTTAATATTTAGCTAAGTAAACAAAAAAATTGCTGAACCAGAACTTAGCAATTTGTTCGATATCAAATACTAACAATTAACTAGGAATCAAGAATCAAGAGAGGAGAGGAGAGGGAAAAAACATACAAAGCAACAACATAAATGCTAAAGTTGCCGCAAGAAACCCCTCTCCATGAGCAGAAATCATCATTGTCATTGCTAAAGAAACTTTGATAGACATTACCGAAAAAAATCAGCAGAGGCACAGAGAAAATTTCACACCACTTTCATTATCCAAAAATCTTAGCTCTCATAATCAAAATTTAGTTTCCGAATGATTCGATAACAATAATAGAAGGCAATTCATCGGCGTAAGAAAAATTAATTGCACAAAACTTATATTACAATCATTCTGGGAAGGCTGGGAAGCAAGCCTTATAACTTAAACTCTGAATTAAAAAATCTAAACTAGAAGCTAGCATGAATGCTTCATAGTGAAAAAGTGATTTCAATTTGAAATGAAAATGAAATTAGAGTCTTTGCTTTTGAGCAATTCTCATATCATACAATCATCAATCCTCAGATTAATATTTATCATTGTGCCAGCACAACCCAACAAAAAAAAAATGAAAGGAAAAAAGAAGTTTCAATAACCAAAGTTCGCAAATTACCTCCTTGAAATTATGAAATAGCCAACTGCCAAGCCTCCGCTCCAAGTGGGGGAATCCGTCCGGAGTACCAGGAACGATGAGAAGGATGAGTCCTCTATTCCCGATTTCATCAGCTCTCGCGCTCATGAAAGCTGCGAGATCTAGGCTCCAACCACGCGCTAGGAGTCGCCCTTGTTGGGAAGCCCTAGCTTAGCGGCTTGGAGAGCCGATGGAGAGAGAAGGAGGAGTGGGCGACAGCGATGGAATTGAATTGGAATAGGCACCGTGGAAGGACTCCGGAACTCCAACGGTGTGTTACGACGTCTCCGGCGGGAGGGAGATAAACAGATGAAGAGCATGTTGAACTCGTTAGCAAAGTGATCGCTGAAGAAGATTTGGAATTCTAGGGTTTTAGAGGAGGATGGGTAGTTCTTTTTTTTTGAGTGATTTGTACAGATTTTGAACCGTGGGTCCATTTTCAATTTTAGTGTATAAAAAAAATAGTTTTAAAATTTAATACATAACGATTTAATAGAGAATTGATATCTATAGGTACCCACATAGATAACGGTTTTACACAAAGTGTTAGATTCGGGTTGAAGATCTACAACAATAAAAATAAGAATCGAATTCGTGAAGGATCGAGTCCTTAGAATGAATATAAGAATTAACGAGAGGAGGATTGCATCTTCTAAATCATTCCAGTTCCCTTTAATTTCGCCTTGTCTCGTCGGGAACCTTGAAGAATTCCTGCAAAACAAAGCCGGAGGAGCGGTGGGGGTCCTCCGGGAAGAACCTCCGACGCCCAAGTCAGTATCAAATACTGGAAATATGTTGAGGTTTCTTGGAGAAGAAACCTCTAAAGTGGGTGTGTGTTGATTCGCGCTAGAAGCACGTAATCTTGAGTGTAAAGTATAGAGTGAGAGAATTGTTACCAAATATGCAGTGGTTGCCATATATTTATAGTTGTAGGAGAGGCGGTGGCATTTCTGTAAACTATCTTTGTTGTAAAGGGCAATATTAATTATGCTAGTATTTTTAGAGAAGATTCTAGCTCTTCAAGGAAAATGTTAGATCCTTGGGGAAGATGCTAGCTTCTCGGAGATGCTAGATCTTTAAGGTAGATGCTCGTTTCTCGGAGATGCCAGATCCCGAGGGAAGATGCAGATCCCTAGTGGAAATGTCAGATCCCGAGAGAAGGTCCAGATCCCTAGCGAAGATGCCAGATGCTAGGATCTACACGAAAGATGCCAGATGCCTGGATCTACACGGGAGATGCCAGATGCCTGGATCTACGGAAGATGCCAGATGCTAGGATCTACACGAAAGATGCCAGATCCCGAAGAAATACGGTAGATCCTGAGGGAAGATGCCAGATCCCAAGAAAGATGGCAGATCCCTGAAGAAGATGGTAGGTCCTGAGGGAAAATGGTAGATCCCTCAAGGAAGATGCTCTCTCGGCCAGATGCTAGCATCTTCAAGGAAAATGCTAGATCCTAAAGGGAGAGCTCTCTAGGCTAGATACTAAGTCTTTTGGCGACTTTTCGGGAGTGTTTTCATATAAGGCTTTATTCAAGCTCAAGGCTTATGCCTTGTCGTTCATTCAAAGGACAAGTGTCTCTTTCCCATTCGCTTATTCTCAACTAGTGACGCCACGTATTACTATGACGTGGAATGAGCTGATTTAGTCCCTATCAGCTACTCCCCCCTGCTCCGAGAGACCTTGTTTTTGGAACAAGTCTATCAGGAGCAAATAATTTTACTGCTCACGTTACTATTTGTTCTACTTCATTTAAGTAGTAGGGTTTTTTTTTTTTTTTTTTTTTTTTTTTGGAAAAAAAATTTTCTCATAAAAAATTAATTTTATGAAATAGATATTTACCTTATACGGCGGGATATAGGGGATATACCCCTACTCCCCCCAAGTGAATTATAAGAAAACGAAAGAATTATAATTCATAGACTCAATGGTCTATTTCAGAAAATACAAACTTCTTCAAAATGTTAACATTCCGAGGTATTAGTAAAACCTCGCTTGTTTTTCATGTTTTTGCGCTCATATACTCCTCCGTTTAGTATTTCCGTGACCAATAATGGTCCTTCATAGTTTGCAGAAATGTATATGCAGATATAATTGTAGGAGCGCAGATGCAGATCTAAATTTGTATCGGTACAAGTCTGAATCTGTTTGTAGATGAGCAGATCATAATCTGTTTGCAGAAGTGCAGCTACAGATCCGAGTTTGCAGAAGCGCAGATCGGAATTATCTGCAAAGTGCAGGTGCAGATATGAATCTGCTTGTAGAAGTGCAAATCTGATTTTTATTATTTTTATTTTATTATTATTTATTATATATATATATATATACATATATATATTTTGTAGCAGCGCAGGGCAGATCCGAATCTGCGTGCGGAACGTAGATCTGATTCTGTCTGCAAAGTGCAGATCTGAATCTGTCTGGAGAAGCACATATCGGAATCTGTCTAGAGAAACACAGATTAAAAATCTGTCTATAGAAGCGCATATCAGAATTTGTCTGTAGAAGTACAGATCGGAGTCTGTCTGATGATGTGCAGACTAGAATCTGTCCGCAAAAGTGCAGATCTAACTCTGTCTGCAGAAGTGCTGGTGCAAATCTGAGTTTATGGAAAAGCAAATGCAGATGCAGATCCAAGTCTGCAGAAGTGGCAGATGTTGCAGATGCAGATCCAAGTCTGCAGAGGTGCAGATGCTGCAGATGCAGATCTGAGTCTGCAGAAATGGTAGATGCTGTAGATGCAGATCCAAGTCTGCATTCAGATGTTGCAGATGCAAATGCAAGTCTGCAGAGGTGCAGATGCAGATCCAAGTCTGCAGGTGCAGATCTGAGTCTACAGAGGTATAGATGCTGCAGATGCAGATGCCAGCACAGATTCGGGTCTGCAGAAGTGCAGGCTGAATTTATCTTCATTTAAGTGGCATCTTCTATGAGACCTGCCTATGCTTCATCTATGGTGGTGGCATGGATACTTCAGTGCTACTTCTTGCTTTGTGCTGCTGGAGCTATGCAAAAATGTTCTTCCACCCTATTAGGAGAAGTATCACATATGGTAGAGTGATGCAAACCCATAACTCAGGCAAATTCTAAATCTTTACCTGTCCTTCTAAAAGACATAAGATAGATCAATCGATTAGTTCATTGATTTTCAGGAGAAACTTTTAGTTCTACTTGGAATGGGGTATTTGGAACTTTGTTCCACTTTTATATACATAAGTATTTATTTACTTGAATACATTATGTTTGAGTAGGTACTTGAGACTTTGTCTCGTGTTTCCCTCCCAAATGCCTACTTTGTAGGGCTTTTTTTTTTTTATTTTTTTTTATTTTATTTCATTGGAGCCCAAGAGTATTTGGGGCTTATCCGGGATTTTTATTTCATCGGAGCCCATGAGTTCTGGGGCTTATCCGGAAATATAGAGCTTTGGCATTTGAGTGAGGTACCTGCAGCATAGGCAGGGTTTATCCTTTCAGTTCTGCCAATGGCTCTGTGCTGAGGAGGATTTGGCTATGAGGATAGTGGCCGCAGAGCCTAGATCTTTTGCCAGGGCTTATTCTTGGTTATCACTACCTCATTCCCTCTCCCATTTTATTTATCATTTCCCAAGTGTGTGCTTTGTAGCATTTACAATTAAAATTTATAGTGATAATTTTAAACTCACCAGAATCAGTATAATCAAGGTTTAAATGAATACCAATTTTTCCAGAGGCTTTCTGGTTTGTATAGCTGAGGTTCTCAAGGATAGATGCTTCATTTGGCCTCAAGTGCTTCTTTGCAAGAATATTTGCTCCTTTTCTTTCATGTTACTCGCTTTTCAATGAGCGAGTCACCTCATGCTATAAAACTTATTCAACTAAAAAAGTTAGTAAAATATGAGGGCCCTTAAGGGCATAATTATAAAATAACTAGATAGTGAAATAATAAAATTATTCAAGGATACAAGTCATATTCAACTTGTTCAGCAGTTTGCCAAAAGAAGGGGTTGTCCCCTTATTATAAAGAATTTTAAGAACTCAGACAATATTATTGAAGTCGGAATTTAATAATTGGGTGCAAATGGTCTCAAAAACCTGATTTAAAGTGACGAAAACCCAGCATCCGTGTGGCCAGATCCTAGCATAGGCACGGACCTGATATCCTTTTTGTCCAAATCAAGCTTCTGATAGCAAGCATGACGGGGATCTGCCATTTTGCTATTTTCCATGCTTCTGAGTTCCAACAGATAAACATGATTCGTTTTCTATAAATCATCACAAAAGTTGGCTGTTAATTCACTAAAAAACTTTAATTCAAATAAAGATTAGATTTGGGATTCCCTAAATTTTTCTTGTTTTCTTCAACTTGGTGCTTCCGACCTCCAAACCAAGAGCATCTGGCAGCAGGTATGCGAACTTAGCAGAAGGTAAGAGAACTTGTATGCAGGTGCCTTTTTGAGTGACCATCTATTCTTTTGACAGGTCCTGAATGGGTATTACAGTTGTCCTTCCCTTTTCTTTTTATTTATTCGTGTTATTCCTTCATAAAGGGAATCATCTTGTGCTATCAAACTCTTTGAGCACAAAAGTTAGTCTAAAAAATCAATGAGCTAACTAAATAAAAATGACTTTACTCAAATCATGAGTATGTTTGGTTAATTCAATAACATCTTATGCAAAGACAAAACTATCTCCCATTATTGCAATAAGAAATTTAAATATAGTTAGTAAAAACCTGACTTGGGATCATGAAGACCTAGTACTTGTATGGTCATAGTTCTGGTACAGAATCCATAGATTTGGTAATAGGTGCAAAGACCTTGCAACAAGCTAAGAGGACTTGCCAGCATGTGCTCTCTTCTTGAGCGAGTATTTGCTGTTTCTGCACTTCAGCAGAAGCCTTTCCGCGACTCTACAGGGCCTTGTGGCCTTCTACGCTTCTGGCCTCGTGGCGCTTCTAGCACTTTTGCGCTTCTGGTGGAACATTTGTATACGGGTAGTGGAGAGAGCAAATTAAGGTTTTTCTATTTAGACATTTTTGTCAAACACCTGTGAGGCAGAGTTTCAGGAATATATTTATCAAAATAATAAAGGTCTGTGAAACAGTTTCACCACGTTTTGCCTTCGTTGTCCTGTAGTTTAACAACAATTTTTCTTCAATATTAGCTTTAACAGAAGCTGTTGAACAGGCCTTCAATCTGTAACTCAAGAATCCATATTAGTTTCGCAAAGGTATTTAAACCAATCACGAGGGAGTTGCTTATGTATTTAAAAGCAATATAATTCACTGCTCCGCTTCAGGTGGTGCGGATCAACGAGGATTTAAATCCAAAATCAGCTCAATTTGTGGAATATGATAGTTCAGATCATGAATATGTTTGGCCAATATGATAGAACCTAATATTTTTGTTTAGGAGTTCTAGCAGCAGGTATGTATGTGTATCCCTGCCAATGGTAATAGCTTCTACACTCATGGTGGGCTCCACAACCTGAGGCACTTTCTATTGTATAGCATCCACCGACTTTCAGGTGCGGGTTTTCCGAGGGCAGATTACCATAAGATAACTTTGGTACATCCTTTATTTTAAGGACTGATCGCGACCTGTATCTTTCATGATTCTAAAGAAATTTGTGCTTCCAAACCCAATTCTGAGATGGCAACTTGTTGTCGTTACCATTCAACCATGTGTTCCTGCACCCAAACTTACACATGATCAACTAATGATTATTCACATTATCATTACTTAATAAGTATGCATCAAGATGGCAGAATAGGAACGTGTTTCAACACGATGACAAGAAGAGGTTAGGCATGAATAGCATAATAACCATATGAGATAATTTCCGATTTCCGGGCTCAACTCAAAGCAAGCACAAACAGTCAAGTAAACATGTTGAGGCTAAATTCAGATAATTCACTCTGTAAATATTAGCCCAAAATTTTTCTGATAAATTAAAGGAGTCAGACTTCCTGTAAAAGTTCTTCTTGAATTGGTAGAACAGCAGCATTGCAAGCTTATTTATCTGGGAAGAGACTATCCTGTTCTAAGGAGATTCTTCATCGCCAAGAAGTCAGTATAATATTATCAGAGAATATAAAATTCAAGCAAACCAAGATACAGTACACTTCTAAATGTACACTGAGTGGGAAGAATAATATGAAAAGAATCAGTTTCTCTATTGCATGGTTATACCTCATCTGAGTGGAAAGAAGACCATATACCATATAGCTTTCCAAACATGAATATTAATAACATAAAGGAGCCCTCAAGAATGAGGCTAACAAATGACATGCGTATAAAAGAGATAACATCGCTCAACTCATGAGCACAAATTCATCATTCTCAGTGATTTTGATGGAATTTCTGCTTATGTACAAATTCAAAATTGTTATTTCGAAATAACATCAAGAATAATTTCATTATTCTTTTCCCAATAGGGGCCTACACCTTTCCCAAGAGTGGGTGCTGCATTTGCACACGCGTTTAAGATTGCAAAAATTCCATAGAATTTATAAAAAATGTAGGTGAAGAATACTTAGCTCGGGTGAGATTTAGCATCCACGACCTATTTTGAGTACTTGGTTCATGTCTTTGTAACATAACCGGGGTGAGAGCAAGGCACCTCTCTTCTTCATTTCATTTGTTTGCGTTATTTCCTTCTTCAGGGAAGGAGAAGTGTCCTGTACTCGGTGTATTTTGCATAAGGAGTAGTATCAGAACTGCTAATACTTGACCACAGGATACAGCTACAATGCTTGTCCCTTGCTGCCATTTTTTTTTTTTTTCATAAGTATATAATTTAGATTTTTATGTTAGAGAAGAGGAACACTTCAACAAAATAAAGGAGGATTAGAAAGCTATATCCTTCCACTTTTCCATTCTAGTCTTCCCTTCACCAAGGGTAAATAAATCAGGCACTAGTGGTTGAACCCACCTTTCCGTGACACATCGAATCTGCTAATGAAAATCTTATAGGAAAAGATCGACAACGATGCAAAGTAGAGAGGTTTAAATAATAGCTTATCAATCAACATAGCTATAAGTAAAGCCTTATGCACAAATGCCAATATTATTTTCATCATGCACGGAAATCAAGTGCGTGCACAAATAACTTGAATGAACATAGGTGTTCAGAATTGGTGATTCATCTGAGATTCCCACTCAAAGATGAAAATAATTCTACAATTTCGAGAAAAATTCACAAGTTAATCTCATGCTTCATCATGCCTCATAGCTAAATAACAATGCGATTAGCTCATGATTAGCAAGTAAAAAGTGTTGGAATGATTTTACCGACTCCAAACAGAGATTTATTTGACTATGTACAGTTTCATGGCCTTGCAGCTTGGTGTTTTCGCCAACTTTGCTTGGCCGCACATGGGCGGAGCTACATTTGCTCGCCATTTCCCTCTGCGATATTAACATAATTACGTCAGATAACACAAAAACTCCAAGTTAAATGATGGAGAAAATGACTTCACAAATTGAAAGTTGTGTGGAGCACGATGTTGCTACATCTTGCGATGTTACCCATCATCGACTTAAACCAAAATCTAAGGGAATATATGGTGGAGCAATCAATAGGCTTAGACAGCAGGAGGATGGAGTGAGAGGATATATCTACAGCATAGATTTTGGAAAGAGCAGAGAAGCCTCTTAAGCATTTTATCAAACATCTGTTGGGCGTGTTTGCTACTTTCTCCATTCCAAGTGTATATTCCTGGGAAGTTGAAGTTGAAAGATCCACTCCTTATCTATTTTCCCATCAGTAATAGCTTAAAGAAAAGCGATGGAATATGCTTTCACTAGAGCTGCATTTCAAAGATTCATATTAGGCTTTAAAATTATTTAAAATGTCCAAAATCTGAGGCCGTATATGGTCAAGGGATCAGCGGATCCCGTCAAGAGGATGGCACAATGGCGTAAGTTTTGAGAAGAATAAACACATTATTCTTCTTTGAGACATTTCAGCAAACACCTGCTAGGCGGAACTTCAAGCATATGTTTATCAAGATAATGAAGTTCTGTGGATGAGTTCCACCATGTTTCCCTTTGCTCTCTCAAACGAGCTAACTACGGGGGTAGCATGACTGAGAGACCGAGGCCTTCGATGGCGAGTTAGAGCTACTTCTCTTATTAGAGATGAGCATAGTCACTCCTTGTAGAAAGAGGACCCAGATTTTTCTCAAATCCCGGTATGAGGTTTGAATAAGCAATGATGGCCTGATTTTTGCCATTCAATGGTGACCCACTGCCGAGTCTCGTCGACCAAAATGTCGACGATAGGAGGTGGAAGAATAGCAGCTCCAATTTTCGTCCATTGTAGTTGTTTTCTCCATTTTTGTGAGTCTTTCTAGACGAATCAAGGGCTCGCCCCTTCCTGCCACTGGAGCGTGCGAAACACCTGCTAAGCTCATGCCACACCATAGAGTAAAGGGGCCCAAAACAATCTGGGCACGAAACCCCCAGTTCAGTCAAGAGAGTGCAGCCTGGGCTCTTGAAGAAAGAAACTCTCCTGTTTTCAGCATCATGAATAGATTTAGCTAAATTAGCACAAAACTTATGTAACAATCCGAATACTTAGCTTCGAACAAAAGTTCAATTTAAGAATATGATCTAATTGTCTCTTTTGGAGAAGATAAACCCGATTTTGTTTAATCAGGATTTGAGGGTTTTGAACTGCCGATGTCGCCAGATTATAAGGAATGAGCAGCGGCAGACCCCTCATAATTTCATTTCATGGCTAGATTAATCCATCTTAGCAGGGATATTGTGAATGAGTCGATGTCTTGAACACCAATTTCCTCTAGATCTGGGTATTTTCCCCCAATTTTATAGGAAAAATTGCGAACATTCCCTGTAACATTCTTGCAAAATCTGCAGAAACATAAACAAAATTCTAAAAATTTCATTAATACTATCTTTCTTTTTCAAATAAGCTTGTTCTTTAACAAAAAAGGGAAAAATAACAGATCTACAGAGAAGCGTGTATGCTTCGAGGAGAAAATCAACGTCTTAGTCAAATTTTTCCCACAGACGGCGCCAGTTGTTAGATCCGGGTTGAAGATCTACAACAATAAAAATAAGAATCAAATTCGTGAAGGATCGAGTCCTTAGAATGAATATAAGAATTAACGAGAGGAGGATTGCATCTTCTAAATCATTCCAGTTCCCTTTAATTTCGCCTTGTCTCGTCGGGAACCTTGAAGAATTCCTGCAAAACAAAGCCGGAGGAGCGGTGGGGGTCCTCCGGGAAGAACCTCCGACGCCCAAGTCAGTATCAAATACTGGAAATATGTTGAGGTTTCTTGGAGAAGAAACCTCTAAAGTGGGTGTGTGTTGATTCGCGCTAGAAGCACGTAATCTTGAGTGTAAAGTATAGAGTGAGAGAATTGTTACCAAATATGCAGTGGTTGCCATATATTTATAGTTGTAGGAGAGGCGGTGGCATTTCTGTAAACTATCTTTGTTGTAAAGGGCAATATTAATTATGCTAGTATTTTTAGAGAAGATTCTAGCTCTTCAAGGAAAATGCTAGATCCTTGGGGAAGATGCTAGCTTCTCGGAGATGCTAGATCTTTAAGGTAGATGCTCGCTTCTCGGAGATGCCAGATCCCGAGGGAAGATGCAGATCCCTAGTGGAAATGTCAGATCCCGAGAGAAGGTCCAGATCCCTAGCGAAGATGCCAGATGCTAGGATCTACACGAAAGATGCTAGATGCCTGGATCTACACGGGAGATGCCAGATGCATGGATCTACGGAAGATGCCAGATGCTAGGATCTACACGAAAGATGCCAGATCCCGAAGAAATACGGTAGATCCTGAGGGAAGATGCCAGATCCCAAGAAAGATGGCAGATCCCTGAAGAAGATGGTAGGTCCTGAGGGAAAATGGTAGATCCCTCAAGGAAGATGCTCTCTCGGCCAGATGCTAGCATCTTCAAGGAAAATGCTAGATCCTAAAGGGAGAGCTCTCTAGGCTAGATACTAAGTCTTTTGGCGACTTTTCGGGAGTGTTTTCATATAAGGCTTTATTCAAGCTCAAGGCTTATGCCTTGTCGTTCATTCAAAGGACAAGTGTCTCTTTCCCATTCGCTTATTCTCAACTAGTGACGCCACGTATTACTATGACGTGGAATGAGCTGATTTAGTCCCTATCACAAAGCATTATCTTTTTATAAAAGTACACCCACATAGATAACAGTTTTTGTAAAAACCGTTAGGTATTAAAAAACACACACATACATAACGGTATTTCATAAAACCGCTATATATGAAGTGTTATCTATGTGCAAATTTCTAGTAGTGTAACCATAATTTCTTTCGATTCATCTCTTCTTCATTCTCCTCTTCTAATTGGTTTCCATCACCACCATGATCACCAATTGCTTTAGAGGATGGAATTCCTTCACCATTTTCACCATGGAAAGTTTGAGGATTAGCAGTTGAAGAGCTAGAATTTAGCTCTTCTTGAAGCGTTTCGCTTGGATCCTGTTCCAATCGCTCCTCAACATCTTCAAGATCTACAGTGCTTGGTGACTTAGCATTCATACTCGAGCGAGTCACTGGTCCACTGGTAGTCATTTCTACATTATTCACTTCTACCTGGTCCTGCACTTTCTTGAAAGAAATCTCATCAAACACAACATGAGGTGTTTCTTACACCATAAGGGTTTGGTTGTTGTAAAAACGAAATGCTTTACTTACTGCAGAATATCCTAAGAATATTCCGGAGTCAGCCTTGCTATCAAACGCTCTCAACTGTACCTTACCATTATTGTGGATGAAACATCTACAACCAAAAATATGAAAATAAGAAATATCAGGTTTACTCCCTGTCCATAATTCATATGGTGTCTTTTTGTGTCGTATGTTGATGCCAATACAATTTTGAACATAGCAAGTGGTGTAAATCGCTTCTGCCCAAAATCGCTTGGGCAATTCTACATCAGTTAGCATTGAGCGAGCTGTTTCTTTGATAGTGCAATTTCTTCACTCAGCTACTCCATTCTGCTGTGGAGTGCGGGCCACTGAAGTCTAATGCTTGATGCCATGTTCCGTGCAATACGCTTCTATAACTGAGTTGAAGAACTATGTTCCACGATCCGAGCGAATTTTGATCATGGTATGACCCTTCTCATTTGTAAACTGCTTTAACAACTTTGGAAGTTATTGAAGCGTATCCTTTTTCCTGAAAAGAAACACTACCCAAGTGAAGCGTGAATAATCATCAACCATCACTAGAGTATATTTCCTTCTATTTAGGGTTATAGGTGAGATGGGGCCAAAGAGATCCATGTGCAGCAGCTCCAATATGCGCGAGATTGCAGTCCCTTCAACACTTTGGAATGATGCTCTTGCTTGCTTGCCGCTTTGACAAGCTGCACATAGATAATCTTTATCAAAGACTTCATTAGGAATGCCACGTACGGGACCTTTCCTAGAAATCTTGTTGAGTGCTTTAAAATTAAGATGGGCTAATCGACGATGTCATAGCCACGTTCTTTCTGAAGAACTCCTTGCTACTAAATAGGTTCCCACGTTACAAGCTTTCCAGTTTGCAACGTACATGCTTCCTTTTTGCACACCTGTTATAGCGATCTGCATAGTCGATTTGTTCTTGACAATACACTTGTTAGCAACAAACTCGACACTATAACCCTTATCACATAGTTGGGAAATAGAAAGCAGATTGTGTTTAAGACCATCAACATATGAAACATTTTGTAGTTTCACATGTCTAATGCAAAAAGTACCATACCCTTTAGTGAAACCTCGTGAGTTATCAAAAAAGGTTATTGAAGGACCCTCTTCTTCAATGAAATCCATGAAAAAAGATTTTTGACAAGTCATGTGACAACTCCCTTCAATAGCATGAGAAGCCTTGTTGAAATCATTAAGTTTAGTTCGTAAGCATTGCTCACCCCCTTGAACAACTTGGAAGAGTTGTTGAAGGTCTTTGAACTTAGTTCGTATATTGAGGAGATCGCATTCTTTCTCCTCCAGCATATCTGCGAGCTTGTTGTTCTCACTTCGACAATTAACTACCAACTTGTCAAGTTGTTGATGACTCTCCTTCAAACAATTATGGCTCGTATGGAGATTATTAAGATCTAGTTTCTTGTAGTTAATCTTATCCTTTGCAAGAACAAGATCACTAGTCAACTTCTTATTATCTTCCATATAGCGAACTAGTAGTTTTTGAAGTGATTCATGATTCTTGGATAATTCCAAGTAGTCATGAAGCAGGTCATTGTCAACTATTTGTGATGTGTTATCTTCCCAATTTTCTTGGGAGTCATTCACATCGCAATGCTCGTGTGCATGTGCATGACTTGTGAAAAATCTTTTCTCACAAACTTCATTGAAGAAGAGGGTCCTTCAATAACTTTTGGTGATAACTCACAAGGTTTCACTAAAGGGCATGCTACTTTTTGCATTAGACATGTGAAACTACAAAATGTTTCATATGTTGATGGTCTTAAACACGATCTGATTTCTATTTCCCAACTATGTGATAAGGGTTATTATAGTGTCGAGTTTGTTGCTAACAAGTGTATTGTCAAGAACAAATCGACTATGTAGATCACTCTAACAGGTGTGCAAAAAGGAAGCATGTACGTTACAAACTGGAAAGCTTATGAGGAGGGAACCTATTTAGTAGCAAGGAGTTCTTCGGAAAGAACGTGGCTACGGCATCGTTGATTATCCCATCTCAATTTTCAAGCACTCAACAAGATTTCTAGGAAAGGTCTCATATGTAGCATTCCTAATGAAGTCTTTGATAAAGATCATCTATGTGCAGCTTGTCAAAGCGGCAAGCAAGCAAGAACATCATTCCAAAGTGTTGAAGGGACTGCAATCTCGTGCATATTGGAGCTGCTGCACACGGATCTCCTTGGCCCTATCTCACCTATAACCCTAAATAGAAGGAAACATACTCTAGTGGTGGTTGATGATTATTCACGCCACACTTGGGTAGTGTTTCTTTTCGGGAAAAAGGATACACTTCAACAACTTCCAAAGTTTTTAAATCAGCTTACAAATGAGAAGGTTCATACCATGATCAAAATTCGCTCGGATGGTGGAACAGCGTTCTTCAACTCAGTTATATAAGTATATTGCACGGAACATGGCATCAAGCATCAGACTTTAGCGGCCCGCACTCCATAGCAGAATGGAGTAGCTGAGCGAAGAAATCGCACTATTAAAGAAGCGGCTCGCTCGATGCTAGCTGATTCAGAATTTCCTCTCTGAGTTCGGCATCCATTAGCCCGGTGTTCCTAGAACTACCCGGCACCGCTAGATGGCCCTGAAATCCCAGTTTGGCACAGTCGTCTAAATACCTTTGTGACATGTACTTCTTATATGCCTCGGCATCCACTAACATGTTGACCCACATCCTTTCGATTTGGATTAACTCTTTAAAGAGTGTAGATAGGTCATCATGATAGAATGCCCCACCGAACGACTTTCTCAAGTCACGGTATTCATCTGGCAGAGAAAATAGTACAATATCACATTTGGCTTCATCGGTTAATGAACCACCATATTGTTGCGATATAAAAACAAGTTGACATATAGTCCTATCGCATGATTTCTAAGCGCAAATAATAAAACATGCTCACTTTAAAATCGTAGAGACAGCATGCTATGACCCCTATGCATGTTAATTACTATTACGCAATTAATAAAACCAAGTATAACATGCAATTCATGCTTTTAATTATCGTTGCGTAAATTTAAACCTTCATAGCATGCTTTATAAAATGAATAAATAGGCTGCTAATCGGAGGAAAAATCCTTTCTATTACATTTAATAATAAATCCGAATATTTTCCGGTATTCTTTCTAAATATGGAAAGGTCCACCTTCGGTCATGAAGTCCTCCTTCCAAATTTGTCTTAGCTCGATTTAGCTAGGATTAGAAAACCCTAGTTTCCAAAACGGGGCGCTGAACGAATTTGGAACGAGCTAGAGTTCAGAAAACCCTAGCCGTTGATGATCGGGCCAAGGCCTCAAAAAGTTGGGGCTGTCATCCATGTCGAGCACGCTGCAGCCCTACGACCACCATCTCGTTCGCAAGAGTTTGGCCATGCACCGTGTCGAACCGCGCGTGTGTTGCACGCACCATTGCGGTACATGCCGGATGCTCATTTCTGCAGCCCCGACGATGAGCAGCTGGACTCGTCAAGCCTGCTGTATCCCTCGCAACATGGCTCGAGCCCTCGGCTCGGTCACGGGCTATGCCAATTGTTGTCGCCCTTGTTGGTTCGCGCGCTGCCACCATGCAGCACCGCCGAGCCCTCGGCGGTGGCACCGCTGCCACCGGCCAACTCCCACTAGGCTCAAGGCTCGCCTAGCACCTCGACGAGGGGGCTGGGCTCGAGCTCGAGCTGCAGCAGCTGCCGGACTGGCTGCACGTCGCACGCGTTTCGGCAAAACCCTCAGTGGCGGACCTGACCGAGACTAGACCGCACTTCAGTTGGATCGAAATGAAATGCCGAAAGTAAAGGAAAGCATGACAATAGTGGCGGACCAGACCGCACATCAGTTGGATCTTTAAATTGAAATGACGTAAAGTAAATATACGTATATATATATATAAGCGATAAAGACAGTGATGGTCATCCGCACATATCGATTGAAATGTAAATGACGTAAAGTAAATATATATATATATATATATGTAAAAGCAATAATGACAGTGACGGTCGTCCGCACATGTCAGTTAGGAAATGTTAGTCACAGCGGCGATAGTTCGCACTTCAACTGGTTTTCGAAAGAGGGTTTGAAGTTAGAAGTTAGATGCGTAAATGTAAGTGCTTTCAAAGTAAATGACAGAAATTAAAAGAAGATAGTAAATCGAATGGAAAGACTCGAATATATTGGGGTTTCAATCGGAGGTTTAGAGTGTTGGAAGTTTAGAAGGTGAATAGAGTTTTGTGCCAAAGCACTTGATTGAAAAACGACAATGAGATAGCATTCCTTCTTCTTCGATCTCTTTCTTTTCCGCCCGGTCCCACTCGCTCCGCCGATGAACAATCTGCAAAACAAAGGAAGTTCGACAGGGCTGAGTACTATTGTACCCAGTAGGGATCATTGCCACTAAACAAATGTGCATGAAACTCAAAGAGTTAGAGATAGAAAGAAATCCTTTCGTACGAATCATAATCGTACTATTTTGGCGCCAAGTTCCTAACTTTTCATGTTACTCTTACTCTTGCGACAGACGGTCATGATAATTCCATTCATCATGACATCAAATCATGGATTCACTACCATCACGATACGTATTCGTGGATTCACTACTCGAATTTGCACAACTCTCAGCCCAACGTTTCAGGCCGACCGAGAGTTCGATCGTTAGTAAGAGCCTTAAACAATGAAAAGTAGGATTCACAAATACTCTTGAAACAAGCCTGCACTTCAATAATATAGGGCTTAATAACCCGACGGAGATAGATATCAAGAAAAATCCCTACCGTTACCAAACACAACAGTTTCTTGGTTTGCGTACCTCTCAGGTCAGACTCTAACTCCGGGTTCCTCAGGGAATATTCTTACAATGATTTTTAGGACATTTAGGAACTCTCGGTTCATTAATAGGAATTTCCTAACTCAAAGTCTTAGCGACTAAGTAATCGATTTTAACGTAGGACTTAATAGAAAACATATTTCGGACGTTCGCATGGCTTTGACACAGATGGGAAAGTTGTCTAGAATAATTTTTAAAGATATTTGGTGTTGAGAAATCAGCCATGCAAGGTGTTTGGACTTTTTACATAAACCGATTGGAAGACATTTTCTAGAACTGCGTGAAAACCGTAACTTGGATGGGTTTGATATTTTAGCACATGCTAGAATATACTGAATAGGTGTTACACAAATATTTATATAATATTCGGGCAGCACCCGGACTGTTTAAGGATTTAATTCGGTACGGAGAAAAGTCATACCGAAAGTTGACGAAATCAGAAAAACCTTCCCGATTAAGTAGGCTAGGGAAATGCCAGGAACAACTTTAATAAAGGGTCGGAAGACAAAAGGTGGCCCGGGGGCCACCCCAAGGTGGGCGGCGGCGGCGGTGGTGGTTGTTCCGATAGCTTCGAGCTGCCGGATGCAAAAATGGTAGAAGGGAAAAATGCTCAGAGCCTCAACATTACTTTAAAACGATAAACCTTACATGCATGCTCGAAGCTTGGGGGACGGGGATCATATCACTTTATTTTAAATAAAACAAAAATGGGAGAAACTTGTTGAAAACGGATATCATATTTGGAATGCATGCATGGATAAGGACGTGTGGACACTAAGAAACCAAGAATTGGAGAGGGAAGAGGAAACAGGCGGCGGCGGTGGTGGCTGCCGGCGGTGATCCGGGCTGCGTGACTCGTCACGGCTTATACCCATAGGACCGTCGTCTCGCCAGGGTTGCCCTGCTTCTTTCGGCATACCTTTTGGACTTCGAACGATCGAGAAACTTCAGGATAAGCTCTGAAAACTTTTTGTTTTATAAAAGTGAGTTTGGATGAGAATGAAATTTCTAAATGCCCTAGGCCCCTATTTATAGAGTTTCAAAAACCGGCACGGTCATTTGCAAAAAGTGTTTTTTGAGCATACGAACTCGGATTTTAGAAATTCAAGTATCTATGGATTCCAAATGGAGAATTGAGAAATATGACACTAAGCAGGATGGTTTTGGAGATTCGAGAATAAAATAATATTTTATTGGTCGACACGAAAAACGGAAGTTTTGCTAATAATTCCTAAAAATTCCGAACTTCTTTCATTGGGCTAATTTGGCTTCAAAAAGACTAAGGAAACTCTCTTTATATTTTTAGGATTTTTATTTAACCCTATAGGATTTTCCGGGTCGTTACAAAGCTACATTAATGATGGAGCTTTTGGAGAGCTTTCGGGAGTACCAAATTGGTCAGGGGTGACTTGGCCACGCCTGCCCCCATCATAGCTTGGAAAGTTTGTAAGTGTAATTTAAATTCATTATTTATCTTTCCCTCCAAATTCATTTTAGAATTTATTTTCTAAAATAAGTTTGGGGGAGGGGGATAGGATAATGAATTTAAATTACTTACATTTCATGTCTTTCAATTTTTCTTTAATCTCTCTTGTCTTCTACTTCTTTGCTCTTGTCTCTTACTCTTGGTTTGAATGGTTGTGACTTGGTGAATTTTTGAGGCTGATTACTTGATTGGGATATATTTGCTTTGATTAAGTGGATGGAAATTGTTGGTTTTTGGAGAGAAATTTGTTTTGTGATGGTTTTATATTCTTGGGGTTATTTGAAAGTTGCTTTGGTTATTGTTTGTTTGTTTTGTTGGTTTTTGAATTTGTTTAGTAGTTTGCTACTTTGTTTTGTTAATTTTTGGAGGTTGATTAGGGGTTAAATGGAAAATCTTGCTTGTTAAGTTGGTTTGTTAACGAGTTTGGGTTAATGAACTTAAGTGATGAAAATTCTTTCTTGTGTGAATGTGGTTTGTTGATATGAGCTCATAATGGAGAATTTCTTTGAAAAAAAAAAGTTTTGAAAGAATTGAATGTTTGAATTGGATGCTTGTAGCTTGAGTGTGAAGGATCGTGTTAATTTACTCAAGTGCTTTTGAGTGAGGTGCCGATGATTGATGCAAAAATTGGTAAACATTTTTAAAAAAATTTATGTTAAAGTTGAGCATGATTAGGTCACTTCACTTGAATGGCTTGAATGATTGATCTTAGGCACTTAGACTCTAGGCAAAAAGTTTGGGAGGATTTTGAGCCTAAAAATTATGCATCTTACATAGTTAATATCCTTTAATGTGAGCTTGGTTATGCATTGCATTTTCTTTGCTAGAACTTGCATTGATACTCATGTTAGAAGTGTTACATATGTGTGTATTGTTAGGAGATGATTTTAGGCCATTATTTCGTAGCCCATAATTCCTAAACACTAACCTATCTATCATAACCCTTGTTGTCCCATTTTGAGCCTTAATAAGCTTTTCATTCTAAAACCGGATGATAGGGGGTGAAGGATGGTTAAGGAAACCATGTTGGAAGTTGAAAATTCATTGGAAATGGTGGGTGATAATGAAGGGCCTTGAGATTTGTGTTGTATTGAAAGAACATTCCTATAAGCTCAAATTTAGAAAAGAAAAAGATAAGAACAAAGTTCTTAGAAAAAAGTAAAAAAAAAAAAAAAAAAAAGAGAGAAAAGAGAAAAGAGAAAAAATGAGTAAGAACAAAGTTCTTACAAGAAAAAAAAAAGGAAAAAAAAAGAAAGAATAAGAGCATAAAGGAGTGTGTCTTTTGTTTACACGGTTTCATTTCGTAAACATCAATTCATATCGTGAGAACCTAATTATTCATGGTTTAATGTTGATTATCGAGTAATTTATTTTTCAAAAGGTAACATAACTACTTATTATATCTTAAACACGGCCAAAATATCATATAGTAGGGAAAAAATTGAAACCGTGTAATAAAGAACATGTATCATTTTTTCACTTTTTAACCGATAATACCATGAAAATATGCAAAATTGAAATGTACATTTTTAGTTTTTAATAAAATATCGTCGAAATTGCACCAAATTCATAGCCTAAAACTCCAAAAAACTAGAGGAACATCAAAATTTTCTCTCTCTACAATTAGAATGTTTATAAATTTGTGTTACACTTTTGTTGTTGTTGTTTCATTTTGTTCTATTTTCTGATTCATCAATAAATGTAAGAACACTTTAATTGAATTTTTTCTGATTTAATTGTTGTCAATAAATGAATTTTCGATTTTTGATTTATTTTTTTTACAAAAATTTAATGTATAAACCGTGTTTTGCTGAGATGAATTCGAAGAAAATGAGATAAAAGATAGAGAGAGAGGCGCGACCGTGTACAGTAGGAGAGAGAGCATATTCTTTTTATCTTTATTTATAAGTGGGTCCATTTCATAAGGTTATTTTTGTCTTTTCATAGCTTTTTGGGTATAAAACTTATACTTTTAAACTTGTGGGTATAAAACTTATATACTTATTTTTTTTGGGTATTTTTAACTATTAAGACATTAAGAATATATACTAAAAAAATTAATATGTGGTGCCCACATATTATAATGAGTGTGGATGAATTAGAGATAAATGTAATGTTAGGGATAAAGGTTGTGTTTGTTGGGCTAAAAATGGAAATGCGACAACTCAAAAGAAACAACCTAAAATGGAAAGTGAGCCAAGTCGAAAATAACGGAGGGAGTATAAGAATGTCAATTTTCACACTTTTAGTTTTGTACAAATTATACCCAAACTTTGGAGAGTGGGACTAAAATACCCTTCCCCCTTTCTACTCTCACCCCCTCACCCCCTTCTACTCTAACCCCTCCCCCCCCCCCCCACCTCTCGAAGTTTGGCTCGTAAAAAGCTCGTTCGAAATTTGTTTGGTTTAAAAACGAGCCGAGCTCGAGCTTACATGTGTTCGGCTCGTAAGATCACAAACATGTTCGGCATTAAAGCTTGCGAACATGTTCACGAGCTTCAATGCCGAACATGTTCGCGATCGTGTTCGCGAATCTCAATGCCGAGCATGTTCGCGAACATGTTCGTCAATATATAAGTAATACTAAATATATTCATTAGAAACCGTCGTTGTAGCTTGTTGGGCTTTGGAATTATTAGCAGGCAAGCCCACACCTGAAGCTCTAGCTACTACGTTTTTACCTTCTGAAAACAACATACGGCTAAAATCATGCGTTACCCGGGGAGGCAAATCAATGTCAAAGTACACAAAGGATGGGGAATCATTTCGTCTTTCGTCTTCCTTTGTATTTATATTTGCAATTTTCTTCTCATATCGACGAATTAGAAGAAATGTCAACCGGCAACCAAGAGAGGAGTTCAAGTCTGCTTAGTATTCTCGGCCTCCAGATTCAATTAAAAATGAAAAGCTGGACTTGCTTCGTGGAAGGCATAATCCGCCATACAGGGGTTTTCTTAGGCCTGTTCATATGGTATCTAACTATGTAAAGGAAGCTACTCAATGGGCACGCTCTAAGAAATTGGCATCCAATCGAGTAGGTGATTTTGGATTAGCTCCTGTGATTTCGGGTTGTTTTAGTTTTTGACTGTATAAAATCTCATATCATATTACAAGAAAGTATAACTGATACGAAAGCAGCTATTCCACGACCAGCTCAGGAGCAGTCCTAGAGTCTTTGGAGATAGTTAACCGCTTCAAAACCTGGAAGAAGACTTTAACAAATATCAGTGAATTCCATAATTCCACTTATTCAAACAACTCTTAGATAGCAAGCACTAGCTCCCTATAATTTTTTAAATATATAATTATATTTTAAAATGAATTTAAAGGTTGAGTATATGAGAATGAACGAGCCCAAGCCCGAGTATTTTTGAACTTTTTATTAGAACGAGTCGAGTTCGAATCCAAGCTCAAGCTCGAGTTCAAATTCAAATTTAAATTGTCGATCCCGAATACTTACCTAGCCAAGCTCGATCTTTATACATTTGTGTCGAGTCGAGCTCGAGCTCAAAATTTTTTAGGCGAGCCGAGCTTGAACATGTCAAAGCTCGGCTCGATTCGGCTTGTGTACACCCCTAGTTGCGGATTCAGAGCACCATATCAAAAATCGACATGTTTACACGGCATCTCCTCCATCTTCTATTTCTATTTATCTAAAATATGTATATATTTACTTATCCATTGCTATTGTATTTTATATATTTTATATTTTAATTACATTGTCATAATTATCTTATATTTTGTTCCATATGTATCTTTGCTTTTAGTTTTATATTTAAATTCTGTTATTATAAGAAATTCTATATACACGTGAGCAACTCATGTGATTACATGATGTATGCCAATGAAGATTTCTATTTCTGTTTAATTGATCTTGATTGATGAGCTTTACTGTAAATTTAATCTTCCCCACTACCTGTATATTAATGGATGAGAAATGATCCCCTACCCACCGTGGGCACGCTTAATGTGCCCACGGTTGATGTGGCAGTGCCACGTCAATAATTTTTCCTTTTGGGATTTAGTTTTTTTTTGTTAGGGCTTAGTTTTTTTATAATGTTTAGTTTTATAAGGTATACTAATTAATTTTTTCCTTAAATATAATGTTGTCACCTCATCCGTGCGCATATTAAGCATGCCCACGGTGGGTAGGAGAGCATTACTCGTTAATTGATATATGCATAGTTACAACGATTAATAAAATAAAAAAATAAAATAATAATAATTGTCACAGCCCGACTTAAAATGAAGATGATTAAGCCAGAAAAACCGTGACTATAGAAAATATAAATAAAATAAAATAATATTCTTAATAACCTGTCAATAATTAAACCTTCAATCCTGACAGCAAGGTAATTATATCTGTATATCCTCAATTATGTGAAAATAATCAATAAACTCGTAAACAAGAATATTCCAAGGTTGAATCGAGGATAAGAAAAATATAGACAACTTTTGAACAATAATTAAAAGTCGTCAAGAACTAGCACCCTTTTTATACATTGGTAAAACAAGTTCACTTCCATTAACATGGATAACATCCTCGGAGTTCAGGTGAACACAACAACTGAATATACACGACTTCAAGACTTCGAAACATCAACCTCAGAATGTTGGAGCGGAATTAATCAAAAAGGGGTTACATGTATGCAGACACATAACCCTAGAACTCGAACTATTTACATTATTATATGTACAAGAGAGTATTATTTCACATCACAACAAAAGCTCCGCTCAGCACATTCTCGTCGTCATCCTAGCTTTGCCTGCACATTTTAAAAATAACATGCAGGGCTGAGTACATACTAAGTACTCAGTGGATAAGCATGTCACGAGTGATTTACTTTAAATAACACAAGACATGCTAAAATACTTTTTAGTTTCCTCATCATCAAACATTAAAGACTGCAGTCATTTATTATGCATGAATAACATCTACAACATCATGTAGCGTGTTGAGAAGTAGACCTCCTTCTCAAACACATTGACTGGCCGACCGAAAGGACGGCTCACAATCACCTCAGTGTACACATATCATGCTAATCGCATGACCGAATTCGTCTTCCATCATGTAGATGATCATACAAAACTCAAATAATGGCAAGTTAATCATTTTCTTAAAATATCATGCTTCATATACGTATGCATATAGCATCGTCATTTAATTAGAAAGCCCACCTGACTCCGTTTAGCTTCCACTTATTACTTTCTCTGCCTTAATTATTCCCAGGCCTCGGATTACTGCTCGTTCCTTCATTAAAATAATAATATAACTATAAGTAATATGAAACAGAGAAGTAATTAGAAATAACTTTATATACTTAATTTATCTCCTTATCTTATTCTCAAACTTTTCCCAATAATCTTAATTTAAATCCTTATCCAAAAATATTCATCCTATAAGAGAGTTTAATTCATCTCTTTCATCTTTCATTTTAACTAAAAAGAAATAAAGTTGCAGCCTCAACTCATCCTAATCGAATAGGCATATATCTTCCCATAGTACATGTATTGTTATTATTCATCGGTCTAGTTCATTTAGCTCTCGATTACAAAGTCCGGAACTTAAGAAAAATTCCTATAACTCATAACTAATAGTTAAACTCATTTACCTACTCATTTCTCATACTCGGTCATTGGAACTCAACTACGATCAAACTTTAAAAAATGTAGAAAATAGAAAAGTTTACAAAACTTGTCTATTCTAATTCAAATAACTTCAGATAAGCTTAAGGTAGGCTAGGAAATAATTTCCAAGCTTCAATATTAACTTAACACTCTTAAGAATTTAAAAACCTCAACTACTTCAACCTGTCATTTTCATTTTTGTCATAAGGCAGCTCCAAAAATCTCCCAAAAACTCACTTTAAGCATCAAATAATGTCAGTTTCATATCCCCCTTATTAGTTTTAGGAAATAAAATAGAATCAAAAATTCCCCACTTTGATCAAGAACTCAAATTTTGAAAATTGTCAAATTGGTCTCTAACAATCCTCACCAACTCCATTCTTGCTTCTTACAATCCATATAAACACCTAATCATACTCAATTTTACAAAAATAAATTTCGGAATAAAAATCCCCAAATTAAACCTAAAAATTTAAATTTCAATCCTTTTGAGAAGAAGAGATTTCTTTTGATTCAAACATCACTTCTCATACCAAAGGAGGTTCTAAATCCAAGAAAATTAAGAATTCAAATCCCCACATCATTCTAGAAAAATCAAAATCCCTGTATGCTCAAGTAAGTTTCTATTCTCTCTACTTCCTTCAATCACTAATTAAACAAGAGAACTTTACCTTAAATAGAAGTCTTGATTTGAAAAGCTCCTTAATATATACAGATGGAGATGTGTGCGGTTGTATGCGAAAGGAGAAGAAAACAAAACAGAGGAAGGGGGAGAAAGTGACGGTAACAGAGGGAAAGAAAAAGGAATGAGGGAAAGAAAAGAAAAAGAGGCACGGCTGTTGCCCCCTTAATTCCCCCTCTCTTTTTTTTATTATTTCTCTTTTCCTTATCCCCCTTTTTTTTTAATTACGTTCCTTGCTACTTTCTTTTCTTTCTTGCTTTTTTTCTTTTATTATATATATATATTTTATTCTTTACTTATTAATTTATAGAAACTTATTTACTTACTTAACTGAATAGATATATATTCCTTTCTCTAATTCCTCATCATAAAAAAAAATAATCATCTCATATCACACATCTCTAGATTTTAAAAATTAGAGGAATTAATATTCTAAATCTCAATAGTCGAGAATTAAACGGAAAAATAATACGAGTTAAAAAAAAAAAACCGTAATAATTTCCGTCTTCCTCCTTATCTCAATAGCATCTCTTATTAAGCTACTACCTCCATCCCATTTATTTAGACCTATTTACTATTTGACACGTATTTCCACCGAAACTAGTACGGGTTTTAAAACATAATTTTGTAGTATTGTTTTTTTTACGGGATACTATGACACTCATAGTATCCCGTAAAAAAAACGATACTACAAAATTATATTTTAAAACTCGTACTAGGTTTCGGTGGAAATACGTGCATAAAGCAAATAGGTCTAAATAAATGGGATGAAGGTAGTATTATATATTATTATTAGTATAATAATATCTATTATCGATTAATTAAGCTAACTAAAATACGGGATATTACAATAATGGTCTTCACCACCGAGAATATGTGGTGACTCACAATGACATAAATTTTAATAAGAGTGGAGAATTATTTTACCTATTCTAGTATTCCTTCCGTTATTTTTGACTTGGCTCATTCTTTTTGAGCACATAAATTAAAAAATATAATAAAAAAAAATTAATATGTGGTGCCCACATATTATAATAAGTGTAGATGAATTAGAGATAAAGGTAAAGTTAGGAATAAAGGTAGTGTTTGTTGGGCTAAAAAAGGAAATGCGACAAGTAAAAAAAAAAACAACTTAAAATGGAAAGTGAGCCAAGTCGAAAATAACGGAGGGAATATAAGAATGTCAATTTTTAACACACTTTTAATTTTGTACAAATTATACCCAAACTTTGGAGAATGAGACTAAAATACCCTCCCCCTTTCTACCCCTCCCTCCCTCCCTCTACTCTCACATGACACACACACACTCTCTTTCTATTTTCACTTGTTTTTCTTCTTATTATTTCTATTTTCTCTTCTTTTTCATTTTTTTTCTCTATTCTTTCTTATTTATTCATTTTATTTTTTGTACTATTATTTATATTATTATTCTTTTTTCTTTAGTTTTTTCCTTGTTTCTTTGTTTTTTACCGTTTTATTCTCTTTTCTTTTTTTTTTAAATGTAGGTTTCAAATTTACCGTAAGTGGGTTTTGAATGAATGATCCGCCCTCACTTTAGGGGTGAGGGTAGAGAGCAATAATAATCGATGTAATATAATCGAGTCGAATCCACAGGAAATGCAATGGCGAATGAGTTTCAACTAGTAATCTAGCTATTAAAACTACTATCCAAGCTACAAGATATCATGTTTTTGTGTTTTCTCAAAGATTAGTGACAAATTTAAATAACAAAACCAACTAGCAAACAAGTATCAAATGATAACTATCAATAAGAGAAAGTATGGTTCCAAATATAATCCGGCATTCACTAGAGGCATAGGTTTTAGGATTTGCAAGGATGAACCGATTTAATCCAATTCATAAGGGAGTTCTTTATAGGATATACATCAACTCTTTTCTCAAAGCAATCAATGTAAGTGGATTAACCTATGACATCTATCTCCGCTAGGTCTCAAGATGCATAAATCAACTCCAAATAGCTCAATTAATTATCTAGAATCTCATAATAGCAAGAATTACTAATATGTTGTGGTTTGATGCCAAGTGTTATGAACTAAAGCCTACTAAGCATTTAACCAAACACCTTGTATGCACTCAATGATGGTCAATCAATCACGCAATAAAATCAAGTTCCAAACCACAAGACATATGAATTAGAAGGCAAATCCAACTTCAAAATCCAAAAACCTATTAATCTAGATCATGTCTTCATATATTTGACACCAAAAGGAATTTAGCTAGACATAATTAAAGGAAATAAACCATAGAAAAGAGATAAATTCATGATGAAAATAAAGAGAATTTAATAAGGAAGAAGAAGGTGGTCTTCAATTTCAAATCCAACAAGTGTAGCTTCAACAATCTTCAAAATACTAAAAAGGAAAGAGGGAAATATTTCTAGGGTTCTAAGAATATTAAAGTATACAAAAGATACACAAATGGGGTGAATTTTGGGATTAAATACATAGAAAATCGAGTTTGAGTCAAATCAGGGTGAAACGGGACGAACCGGGGCGAGTTTGGGCAAGCCAAACTCACCCCTTAAGTGGAGAAAATCCGGCCAACCGGCGGTCTGGGAGGTCGCCGGCGGTTTGGCAGACCGCCGAACTCTCTGAACCCCACGGCGACCTGGTAGTTTGGCCGGCGGTCTGACAGACCGCCGGTCAGCCGCTGGTCTTCCTCCTTTGACTGGTCCGAGCCCATCTTCGTTTCTTGCGCGTCTTCTCCGTTTTCACCCGTTCTCTCTCGTACGAACTCCGATTCTCGAACCGGTTTTTGCTACGGCTTCCTAACAAACTCCTCTTCGACATGGAATGATCAAAGTTGCTAAATGAGTTCTTCATCAACCTGCAAAAAGACACAAAGAGACTCGAGAGAACGAGAAAAATATAAACAAACTTGAACTAGTGAAAACCTAACTCTATAAATTCAATTTCCACATTTTTAACCCTAGGTTTCACCCTAATTAAGCTCGATTCTTCCTCGTTTATAGCCTTCAATCCTTAGCCACATGAATACTCTTTCCAATTCTTATAAAAATGGAAAACCGAAAGGAAACAAGAAAAGTAAAAAGTATGCTACAAGTTAAGAAACCCTAGCATTTCTAACCTTTAAACACATGAATCGAGACTTAAACACACGCAAAACACACTCAACATGCACATAAAATACGTGTTAATCAATGAAACCATCAGGTTTTGTGTAGTTGGTAAGACATTGATGTAATCTTGCCATTCATAGTACGATAGTTGGCAATATGTTGATAACATCTTGCCAAATTATATGAAAAGTAGCAAGAACATGAGATTATGTGATATTAATGTGAAATGCAATACAATGAAGGCAAGTAATCGTTAGGTACTTGCCTATTGATGGTAAGAAATCGTTAGTTACTTGCCGGCAGAAGGCAAAAAATGAGGTGATTTTTTAGATTAATTGAGAAATTATTTATGTTGGTCCCTAGAACACGCTTTAGACAAGATTTATAGTGGTTCGGAGCAACTGCTCCTACGTCCACTCTTATCACCATTCCTCGATGATGAACTTCACTCAAATTTGTGAGTTTATGCGATAGGCACTCACGAGCCTATGAGTTTATACAATCGGCACTCATGGGCCTTACAACCTTTACAAACTAAACTCTCAAACTTGGTTTGGGTTTGTGTTCGTATAGTTTCCAACTAATGAGAAATCCTTTTACAATGAAGCATAATGTAGAAGGCTAAGGATTTCTCTCTAAGGCTTATGGATATAGAAGTTGAAGCCTTATTGTTGAGCTAGAAGGTTGGATCGTGTTCAATCTATTTGGGAGAGATGTAGGATGGTTTCTATTTTGTTTGCTTGCTCTCTCCTATCCTATATTTTTATGTAGCTTGAACCTTCTATTTATAGAGAGGGAAAACAAATCTATCCGTTGGAAAGATAGATTGCGTGCACCTCTCGCCATGTCCAATCCGAATCAGAACTTTTACTATTTAGTGCATAGTCCTAGGAGAATAGTTGTTAACTTGTCAGTCCCTAGTCTTGCGCATTCGGCGATTGGACGGTTCACCGTTCTTTTGAGCAATGTGGAGCGGACACGTGGTCTGGCAGCTGGCACGTCTCACCTGCTTGTCAGACGCTCTCGCTTTGACCTGAAAGCACGCTCTGGCCCTGGAAGGCGCTTTGTCTGCTTTGAATTTACAGCTGAAGCGGCTAAGGGTGGAGACGCTTTGCGTGATGAAAGCGAGCTCCTTCACACTTAAACTAAGCACGCTCTTCGAGCTGTTCAGTCGCTCTTCTTTCATGCGGCTTTGTTGCAGATGCTTTATTCTCAGGGTACGCTCTGGTCTGGAAGCGCTTTGTACTTGAAGCACGCTCCGGCTTTCCTTCCAGACAGGTTAAGGACGCTTCGCTTCTTGCCCTGTACTTTGCTGCTCTCGCTTTTGCTTCGGCACGCTTCCTGACAAGTGCTCTGTCATTGGAAGCACGCTCTGGCTTGTCTGGACGTTCCGTCTTTGAAGCGTTCCGTTGTTCTTCCTTTAGCCAGGCATTTCAGCTTATTTTAAGCGTTCTCACATAGATACTCTAAGAGTTACATTTTAATACTTAGAGCTCCTTAACAGATGAGTTCTTCTAATACATTAAAATGTACATAGTAACTTAGAGTTGGATCATCAAAGATAATAAGGGAAATATTCTATTTAAAAACACGGGTTTTGGAATCGAATCAAAACACTTCTTTTATTATCAACTTGATTCAAGTTCCCCCTTACATAAGTATCCTAACAATTTCCCCCTTTTTGATGATGCCAAAACCCGAATGAAAATTCAGGTGAATAAAATCAAAGTTTCAAAAACTACAGTAAAACACTCTAGTTTTCAAAGCTAAGACGACTAAAGCTACCTAAAGACCTACGGGTGGTGAGAAAAATGCTTTGGATGTCAAGGCTTTGTATTTCCACTTGTACATCACTAGTCTTCAAGATCTTCTTTTTGTTGATCAAGTACTTGTATTTCTTGATCAACTCATCGCTCATTCCCCCTCACACAGATGGTATTTTCCATTTCTATCTTTCCTCCTTTGTGGTGTCATCAAACCTAATTTTCATTATTGGTTTGGTTATTACCATCAAGGTGGAAAGTGATCCTTCCAATGGTGCTTTGGCAGACCTCATAGAAGCTTTATGGACGGCAGATCACTGCTGTGGTGAGGGTTAAGGCATCGCACTTTCAAAGCACGAGAGGAGCGGAAAGGCTGAAGTTCATCTTTGAAGGCCACTTTATGAAGAATTACTCCCTTAAGCTTATCGTTCCCCCTTGAATTGATAAGCGAGGCATTGTTCATCGGCTGCATAGAAAGCGATCATCAACTCTGTTTCACAAACTCGCCGAATCTCCATCGTCATAGTCTGTGAAAGCGTGGAGAGAAATTTTCACGCTTTGAGAGGGACGCTTCGTTGAAACTCTTACAGCCGAAGCTCTGACTGAACTTCCTTCGCGCATAATATTCTTCTCTGGTTCTTCCAGAGAGCGGGATGGATAGACTGACCATGGTTGCCCTTCCAGATTAAACTCAGGTGATCTGAGTTCGGATAGAGACATTCCTTGTGCCAGCGCTTTGATATCCATAGTGGTTATGGGTATTACCCTGATATTTTGCCACTTCCCTTTGAAGGCACGGGTTACTTGATTGTTGACTTCCTCGTAGGAGAGATCTTCCCATCGTGAGTCTCCAGCTTCAAGAAGGTTCGGGATTTGATTCTTGAACGCTTCAAATCTTTTATCCTTCTCTATTGCAAGGTTGAGGACCTCTTGCAAAAGTGCTAAAAACCACTGCTCCTGGATCTTCTCCGAGCCTTGGGCGAGCGAGCGAAGAGCCTCGCACAACTCCTTGGTTGCGCTGTAATACATGATGTATGATAGCAAAGCGTCGGAGGTGGTTGCTTGAGTGTTGTTGCCAACAAAATTATACAGGTGCTCTAGCTCGATGACAGGACCAAGCTCCATCATATCCCACGTGCGGCTACAAACTGAATTGAGATACGCTTTCACTTGAGACATCCAAGTGAAGCGATCTACAACTGAGTATCAAGGAAGCGATATTGTCTTCATGTCGAGAGGGCCGACATTAAGAGCAGCTTCCTTGAGTGAAGTTGGGAGATCATATTTTTTGATGGATCGGCTCCGGTTGACCCACTGTAATGCTTTCGCATTACCAATATCAAGAAACAAGGGTCTATTGGAACCCCTGCTCTGATACCACTTGTTGGTCCCTAGAACACGCTTTAGACATGATTTATAGTGGTTCGGAGCAACTGCTCCTACGTCCACTCTTATCACCATTCCTCGATGATGAACTTCACTCAAATCTGTGAGTTTATGTGATGCGATCACAATATGCGGAAGCAAGGACTCGAACACACGTCAATGAATGGTTGATTCAATCCAAACAATAACTATGAAATATGAACAATAATTCCCTGAAAATTCTACCCACAAATACACTGAATAGGCGTCGACAGAAACCTAAGCAATTTCAATTCCGATTAAGCTCAAATTTTAGCACGAGTTACAACTTAGGGTTATGAAGAACATATCCAAAATTCAGTGAAAACGCACGATCAGTTTTCAATTTGGCTCGGTGGTCAGTTTCGGGACGAGTTAGGGTTTCAAAAATGGATCTAGAATTAAACTACGGGTTTCTGGGATATGATGGCTATACGAATGATGGATAATGGATTTTCGGGATGTATGAAAGATGAGGGATGGCTGGGAACGAGAATCAAACAAAGGGTTTAACAAAATTCGAAAATTAAAGGATGAAAATTACCAGAATCGAACCTCGAATCTACAAGGATCCGAAACGCGATTATCAAGCAATCTTCGTGGCTCGACTAACCCGGATACTACGAGATATCACGAACGAGTCGATTTGAATTCAAGTTTGAAATCGCCAATATCAAACTCTACCAAGAACTCTTCAGTTTTTTTTTTTTTGTGAGACAAGAGAATAGCGTGAAGCTGTTTTCATTCAATCAAGTCTGCCTAAGTAATGAACGAAAATTAGTATAAATACTAATCTAAGAAGGCCGAAAATACCAAGTAATGGGCCTAAGAAAAACGGGCCAATTAATCACCTAAACATATTGTGATAATTGGACTAAACTAAATTAAAAATAAATACAAAGTTTTTAAGCCCAAATAAAATATATAACATGAGCAACTAAATAAATTCATCAATGCTGGTCCCTGGATCATCATTATGCGATAGGCACTCACGAGCCTATGAGTTTATACAATCGGCACTCATGGGCCTTACAACCTTTACAAACTAAACTCTCAAACTTGGTTTGGGTTTGTGTTCGTATAGTTTCCAACTAATGGGAAATCCTTTTACAATGAAGCATAATGTAGAAGGCTAAGGATTTCTCTCTAAGGTTTATGGATATAGAAGTTGAAGCCTTATTGTTGAGCTAGAAGGTTGAATCGTGTTCGATCTATTTGGGAGAGATGTAGGATAGTTTCGACTTTGTTTGCTTGTTCTCTCCTATCATATATATTTATGTAGCTTGAACCTTCTATTTATAGAGAGGGAAAACAAATCTATCCGTTGGAAAGATAGATTGTGTGCACCTCTCGCCATGTCCAATCCGAATTAGAACTTTTACTATTTAGCGCATAGTCCTAGGAGAATAGTTATTGACTTGTCAGTCCCTAGTCCTGCGCATTCGGCGATTGGACGGTTCACCGTTCTTTTGAGCAATGCGGAGCGGACACGTGGTCTGGCAGCTGGCACGTCTCACCTGCTTGTCAGACGCTCTCGCTTTGACCTGAAAGCGCGCTCTAGCCCTGGAAGGCGCTTTGTCTGCTTTGAATTTATAGCTGAAGCGGCTAAGGGTGGAGACGCTTTGCGTGATGAAAACGAGCTCCTTCACACTTAAACTAAGCACGCTCTTCGAGCTGTTCAGTCGCTCTTCCTTCATGCGGCTTTGTTGCAGACGCTTTATTCTCAGGGCACGCTCTGGTCTAGAAGCGCTTTGTACTTGAAGCGCGCTCCAGCTTTCCTTCAGACAGGCGCTCCTGCTTTCCTTCCAGGCAGGCTAAGGACGCTTCGCTTCTTGCCCTGTACTTTGCTGCTCTTGCTTCTACTTCAGCACGCTTCCTGACAAGTGCTCCGTCCTTGGAAGCACGCTCTGGCTTGTCTGGACGTTCCGTCTTTGAAGCGTTCCGTTGTTCTTCCTTTAGCCAGGCGTTTCAGCTTCTTTTAAGCGTTCTCACATAGATACTCTAAGAGTTACATTTTAATACTTAGAGCTCTTTAACAGATGAGTTCTTCTAATACATTAAAATGTACTACCTCCATCCCATTACATTTGTCACATTTACCTTTTTGCACGTATTTCCACCGAAACCTAGTACGAGTTTTAAAATATAATTTTGACGTATTCATTTTTTCACGGGATACTATGAGTGTCATAGTATCCCGTGAAAAAATGAATACGTCAAAAATATATTTTAAAACCCGTACTAGGTTTCGGTGGAAAAACGTGCCGCAATAGTGAATGTGACTAATGTAATGGGATGGAGGTAGTACATAGTAACTTAGAGTTGGATCATCAAAGATAATAAGGGAAATATTCTATTTAAAAACACGGGTTTTGGAATCGAATCAAAACACTTCTTTTATTATCAACTTGATTCAAGTTCCCCCTTACATAAGTATCCTAACAGTTTAAAAGTCACATTACAGTCGACTTATAATGACTTCTTATTGAAAATAAATGTTATGTACTACCTCCATCCCATTACATTAGTCCTCTTTGCTTTTTGATTGTTCGGCACGCTTTTCCACCGAAACCTAGTACGAGTTTTAAAATATAATTTTGACGTATTCATTTTTTCACGAGATACTATGACACTGCGTGCCGAACAATCAAAAAGCAAAGAGGACTAATGTAATGGGATGGAGGTAGTAATAAACAATTGAAAGTTTTGTAAGTTTTGTACATTCACAATGCACAATCACGCAACAAACACAGAAACACTATATATGAAAACTTCAAAATCCAAAATATGAACACCATCAAATTCAAAATCCAGAAACAAAACACTCGCCATGTAATACAACTCATTTATGGTAAAACTTTTACTTACTAATGGCAAGAAATGGTTAACTTCTTGACTTGATAAGGTAAGAAATGAGGTAATGTAACTACCATTAACTGGGAAAAAGACGAGACAATAAATTACACCATTTATTACCTACTGATGGTAAGAAATCGATAAAATCTTGCCATTCATGCTTAGATAGTTGGCAAGATGTATATGATGGCTTGCCAAGTTATGCAAAGAACACAAGAACATGAGATTATGTGACATTCATGTGAAAGACAATACAAAGAAGACAAGTAATGAAGATACTTTTACCATTCACGTTTAAATATTTGGTAAGTTATTAAGGAAATATTTCCAAAGTTATTTGCAGCTATCAAATCCTTACCACTTATTAGAAATATACATAGCATTAGCAAGTAATTGCAAAGTATGGGTAAAACTCTTACTTAATAATGACAAGAAATTGTTAACTTCTTGCCTTGATAAGACAAGAAATGAGGTAATGTAACTATCATTAACTGGGGAAAAGACGAGACAAGAAATTACACCATTTATTACCTACTGATGGTAAGAAATTGTTAGTTACTTGCCGACAGAAAGCAAGAAATGAGGTGATTTCTTAGATTAATTCAATTTCCAACATAATAAATTCAATTTTTTGCCAATTATTTCACATTAAAACATAAAAACTGTCCAATTACAACAATCAAAGAAGGCAATACAAAGAAGTCTATTCTTGAAACTAGGGGTGAGCAAATTAATCCAAAAACCGAAATACAAACCAAACCAAACTGACTTATTTAATTTGGTTTGGTTAGTTTGTTTATTTTGGTTAATTCGGTTTGAAATTATTATTTTTTTGGTTTTTCGGCTTAGATCGGTTTTGTTTTCTTAAAACCAAACAAAACCAAAAAACTAAATTATATTATCTAAATTTAAAATAATTATACACTAAAATTTTAATTTTATTGATTCTATATTTCCTAAAATTAGTCACTCTTAATCTTCTTATTTTCATATTTAGTATTGAAGTCTTGTTACTTTTTGAACACTAAAAACTTCTTATATTGTTGATTTTGGATGATTTGGTTATTTTTAATTTTTTACAACGATTGCTACGTATGTATTAGTCGATTATTTTGTTTAATGTTGAATTTACTTATTGTTAGTTTCTTTGAGATAATACTTATTTGTTGGTTATTGTTTAACTCAAAATATTATATTTGTATTGTTTTGATCTTATATATGAATTATTGGTACTGAAATGATATCATATGTAGTATTCAAAAGATATGATTTTTTTTTTTGGACAAACCGAATTAACCAAAATAACCAAATATATATTTTGGTTAATTCGGTTCGGTTTCCAAAATAATTTTGGTTTGGTTTGGATATAATTTTAAAATTTTCTTTTATTTGATTTGGTTATATTTCAAGGCAAAACCAAACCAAATAACTTAATGCTCACCCCTACTTGAAACAAATTACAACAAAACAAAGCCCCATAAAAGCAAACAAGAACCAAAAATTAAAGATAAACAAGTAAAAATTCTACACAAATTTGTCCTCTCCCAAATCTGCAAAAAAAAAAAAAAAAAAAAAGAAAAAAAAAAAAAAGAGAGAGATAAAGGAGAAAAAGAAGAAAACAACAAATCCTATCAATTAATCTAACCAATCAATCCTCTTTCCAGTCACCCAAATCCTCCTTCCAGAAAATCCACCTACAGAAGAAGACCAAAAAAACCCAAATAAAAAACCAAAGAAGAGAGATAAATGATTAATGAAGAGCCAGTGCCCATTAATTACTGAACACCGAATTCATCCATTAATTATCCAAAAATAGGCATAAAATTAGAATTGGTGAATAGAAGCCCAAATTGATAAAACAAAATAAAACATAAGCCACGAAAGGGGGAAAAGTTACCGGCATAATTAAAGGTATTGGATAAGCATTATTGTAGCCACAAGCCTTCACGTCGAGCTTTAGGAAGGAGGGAGCCTACATCTAGGTCGGAAATGCCGAAACCAAGAAGCTCGACGTCCGCCGCCCACCGTTTGGTCAACTCCTCCGCTGCGCCGCAGACAGTAAGACGATCCCCTTGCTCCGTCGAGAGAGCTCTCCAACGAGAGAGCTTGTCGCCGAAATCGAGAGAGAGATGAAGAGAGAATACAGATTTCAAATCCTAAGAAGAGAGAGAATGAATAATAAGAAAAGAGGAGGAGGAGGGTTTAAGTATATATGCAAGGGTATTTTAGTCTCATATATGAAAATATGGGTATTATTTGTACAATCTTATATGTGCTTTAAAAATTGAATTCCTTATGTGATGTTAGGTAGATTGGGGTATTATCTCTTTTAATAAAAGGTTGGTATATATTTGATAAATGTGGTATACAAGAAATAAAATACTTCCTCCGTTCTCAAAAACTCTTGACTTAATTATGTTTTGGATTGTCTCCAAAAACTCTTCATCTTTTATTTTTAGACATGATCCACCATCACAATACAAATAAACAATACGAATAAAGGTGAGATCACATCTCCAGTATCAATAAATAATACTCCCTCCGCGTCTCCTTTGGTAGTCCTGTTGCTTTTTGGCATGAGATTTTTGGAGAGTGTGTGTAGAAATAAAGTGTAGTGTTTAATATTTTAATATAAAATTTAATTATTTAAAACTAGAGCATCAGATGCATAAAAACATATTGATGTCTGATCTTAAATGAAAGATCGTATCAAGACCTTTAATTTAGTATAAAAATCGTAAAAAATCGGAGAACAAACAAGCAAGTTATGATAATTTAAACTTTTACAATTTAAATTATATTGGGATACTTGCTGAAAGGAGAGAAAACAAGGAAAAGGAAATCCCCGTTACAAGTGACTCATTTGTTTTATTAAACCAAACACTTAATAAAAGTAATCATTATAATTACCATTCTCTTATTTGACTTGATTTCATTCTATTTCCGTTACCAAATTTGAACCGAACGACCCCTAAAGTAGTATCAAATATGTGCGTCTTTGCCGTATCATATCAGGTTATTTATATAGAAGTTTTGCATCATTTCCTACATTCTTTATTTTTATTTTCCTAAAATTTTGAATTCACGTCATCATGTGCTTTAGAATTCACTTATAAATAAACCTATACACAAGATGTATCTCCCTAACTAATATTCATATTTTTTTGGTAGAGCACTTGATAGTGATTATAAAAATTTTATGAATTCAATACATTGAAATTTAATAAAAATAATATTTTATTTTAGACTCTATGTTGACTTTGATCGTATAAGGTGTTGTGATCGGGACTTTTTAATGACTTAGCCACATAAATCATAGCATTTAATAAACTTGACACTCAAATAAATCAAGCGTGCCATATTATTTAAATTAAGCATTTAAATTCGGAATATGAAAAAAATATATAAATAAATATATGCAAGATGCAACGTGCTTTATTTTAGATAGAGTCCCAAATTAATTAAGCGATAGTTGCCAAGAATGCCCAAGATGTAGGGAAAATTATTATGCATGTTTATTGATTTGCCCTCAAGTTAACAGCAGGATTATTAATAAATTTAATTTCAAATTCCAATCATACTATCAATCAAAAATTCCGCCGCTGCTACATGCCTAAGTGACATCTCATTTTTCATTTTTATCTATTTAGAATACGCCTATATGTAATATTTATTTTTTGATTTTTTAATTTGCTTTGATTTTAGAGTGAACAATTAAAGTGCCCTTTTAGCACATAAAAAATCAAAATATACCCAATACATAAAAAAACACAAAAAATGCTCAATTTTTGGGCAATGGCCCTAAAATACCCTCAACTCCCCAAAAATAAATTCCCCCATTTCTCTCCCACTCTCACACGATCCCAACCCAAAAAACAATTAATTGACAGAAACCTGTTACTCTCTCCATAACCCTCAACTCTCTTCTCTCTGCAAATCCATGTTGGAAATTTGGTGTTTTGACCAAATAAATAATAATTAATATTTAATTTATTAATTAAATTAAATATTATATTATTGTTCTACTCGCGGAGTAGATAAACGTGGTGTATTTATATGCTCAAAACGATTTCCGGTGAGTGAGATATAAATGTTAAAAGGTTGGTGGAGAGTTACTTCTTTCTTGAAAGAAGTGTAAGTTAAGTGGTTGTGGATGAGGTCGGCTTCGGCCTCGGGTCTTAGTCTTTGACTTCGGCTTCGGCCTAGGTCTGCGACTTCGGCCTCGGCCTCGGCCTCGGTCTTTGTCTTCGACTTCGGCTTCGGCTTTGGTCCTCGATCTTAGACGTCGGCCTCGGTCCCGGCTTCGGCCTCGGGCTCGGGCTTTGGTCCTTAGACTTCGGCTTCGGCCTCGGTCTTTGACTTCGGCCTCGGCTTAGTCACTTCGGCTTTGGCCTGTGCCACTTCGGCATCGGCCTCTGCCACTTCGGCTTCGGCTTATGCCAGGCCTGTGCCACTTCGGCTTCGGCCTATGCCACTTCGGCTTCGGCACCTCGGATGACTGCCTAGCTCAGCTGCATCCGGAAGAGGTTCTGGAAGGTGACTCTTCAGCTGAACAGTCAGGTGACTCTTCAACTGAACAGTCAGCTTTTTCACCTTTCGACTCCACCACTACCTCAAATAGCCTTTATGGCTGATTAATGCATTTAATGCATTAAATTCCCCTACATAGTGAGCAGCTTATAAATAGAGGGGATTGTAGGCATTTGAAGGAGAAGCATAAGACATAAAATCGCATCTTGCTGCATATTTCTCCTTTGTTCATTGTTCGAGCTCAGTTTTCACCTATATCCAGTTCGCCGGAGCTCTTGAGTTTTGCGGTGCTGCTGCTCACGAGACGAAAGTCGTTTTATCTTTGGGGACGATACGCTATTACCGAGAGCACTACCGGGGCGTATTTCATCTTGCGGAAAGAGGGTTTTCCTCGACTCGACTTTTATTATTTTTTGTTCGTTGTAATCTTCATTTAGGTTTGTACGCCTGGCAAGTTAGTACTCAATTTTCCAACAATCCACACCGGCAATCTTCCCAACCAGACGCAGTGGCCTTTCCCCGCCGTCGACGGCGTTCGTCGCTTCACAGAGTACTTTTGTTGTTCTCGCTCCTCACTCCCATAGTGCTGCGAAGTTCAAAGAGAAAGAGGAAGGAAGACAGAGCCGACGCGCAAGACGACCTGCCGCACTCCGATGCTCCGACGGATGAGCCGGTCCAAGCGCCTCCCAGTGGCCATCCCTTCATACAAGCAGAGGTAAGAAAAATAGGGTTTTTGCATGTGGTTTTTGGTTGCATTGTTGGACTGTTGATGGATGAAAAAAGCTTTACTTTTTAAATTGTAGAGAAGAGAAAACCGAAATTTAGGGTTTTGGGAAAAAGGGATTGACACCTTCAATCTGTTGAGTGTATTTTTTTTGAGAAATTGAAGTTGCATGTGGCAAGAATGTTGAATATTGGATGTTGAGTTTAGTTTGGGTGTTTTGACCTGTTGGTTAAAGAGAAAGATTGACTACTTGAATCGATTATACACTGGAAAAATGAGGATTCTGTGCCGCAAAAGAATTAGGGATTCTGGAAAAATCGAAAAGTTGATAAGAATTTTATATTTTTTGGTTAGAATGTTTCACGAGAAGGTTAGAAAAAAGAAGTATTTCTGATGAAGTCAAGAACATTCCTTTGAATTATATATGTATTTGGTTTCTCGTGGTCAGAAATCTGAATTTTCAAGATATTGGGTTGCATCTTGGTTAGAAAAATATTGTGTTTAGGTTAGTTTTTCACATTGAAGTTAGAAATGGTACAATTCTTAGAATTGAATTACAAATTTGCGGTTTGGTTATAATTCTTAGATTTTGGTTAGAATTTTCCCAATTTGTATGTTTCCGATCAGTTGGTTAGAAAGGATATACATTTCTGTATTTCTTACTAGTTGGTTAGAAAACATATAAAATTCTTACTAGTTGGTTAGCAAGTAAGAAAAATCAACATGATGGTTAGAAAGATATACAATTCTGATATTGTGTGAAAAAAGATGTTGTATTTTGTTGGGTGAGATTTGGTTTGGGTGTTTTCACGTATTGGTTGAAGGGAGAAGTTGACAACTTGAATCGATTATGAAATGCAGAAAAAATGAAAGATTTACTGCTGTAAAAGTATTAGGGTTTCTGAACAAACCTGAGTTCGATTAGTTGGTTAGAAATTTTTGCTGTTTTGGTTAGAATTTGTCACATGAAGGTTAGAAAATGTATATATTTCTGATGAAGTGAAACAGATTCATTATAATTATATTGTGTTTAGGTTAGATTTTTGAAATTGAAGTTAGAAATTGAAAAATAACTTGGGATTGAATTACAAATTTGCTGTTTGGTTTGAAATTGCAGATCTTGATAATAATTTTTCCAATTTGTATGATTCTGATAAGTTGGTTAGAGAGGCATATACATTCTGATCAGTTTGTTAGTAGTTGGTTAGAAGACCAATGAATTTATGTAGATCTTGATCAGAATATTTCCAATTTGAATGATTGTAATCAGTTGCTTTGAAGGTATATACATTACTGCATTTGTTACTAGTTGATTAGAAAAGTAATAAATTTCTGACTAATTGGTTAGAAATGAAAATAAGATTCAACATGAAGGTTAGAAAGATATGTTATTCTGATATTGTTCATGATAAATTCTGACAATGAGCATCTATTAGTTGTATGTTGGTTAGAAATTGTTGTTTTCTTATTGTTATATGTTATAATTAGATGTGAATTCTGACATCTTGTGATGTGGTTTGTTACCATCTCTTGCATTCAATGATTATTTCTGCTTATGCCTGCAAGGTTGAATGAGATTATCAAAGGCTGAATTTGCTAGATAAAAAGCACAAAGTGATACCGGGTGGGTATGAAACCATGGTAGGAGACGTGAACGCACATAGGATTATCAATTCTGAAGTACATAGGGAATGAGCTGGGCGACTTAGTCAAGAAATCTTCAGTTTGATTTTAAGTTTGGGGCTTTGAAAGGTAAGAAAATGCTCATGGTTCCTTAATTTCTTATTTAGAAAATGATCAGAAAATCTTAATTTCGTATCATTCTAATAATATCTCATATAGGACATGAGGTTTGATGAAAGATTAGAAAAATGCTAATTTTTAACCATTCTAGACTTGTTTACATGAAGCTAAGAAAGGTTAGAAAAATGATAATTTATAACCTTACTAGGATTTTTTTGGTTTGTGGTTAGAATTTATATATTGCTAATAGGATTCAATGTAAGAAAACATGAAATTTCTAACCTTTACGACGTTGTTTGTAAGAAAATGTTAGTTTCTTATAAAGTACTATATAAAAATCTGATGCTTAGTGAAGTAGATTCTAACGTTCTCTAATCAATTGTCGCCTTCGAACTAAGTAGATTCTTACAATGCTAACTTGCAACAGGTAGGGAGGCCTTTAGAGAAACCAAAACCGCAGACGCTACGCTATACTGCATGCAGTGGCGACTCCAGGCTGGTGCATTGGGGGTACAGTTGTACCCCAAAAAAAAGAAAAAATTAGTAGTATTATGTATTAATTTTGATCCCCTACAAATTACAATCGCCCAACTCCAGCTGCTCTCGTCCTCCAGTCCAGCCCCTCCGACTCTGAGTTCCGACTTCCGACGGTGACTCTAGGTTGACAGTGGGTGGCGCCTCCAAATCTCAACTAAAAATCAAAATCATTTGTAGAAAAAGGTAAATATTGTGAAATTAATATACAATTTGATATTTGTATAAATTGCAATTTCTATCTTTTAGTTTGTAAATTATAAGGTAGTTTTGTATGGGTGTTTTTGTAGTGGGGGCAGCCGACAACCTTGAGTGGAGAATGGGGATAATCAAATTAACTAATTGAAACTAATCTATAAATGTTGGAAATTTTGAATAAAAAAATTGAAGTTTCTTTATTTATTGAGCAAGAAAACTAATGGATATATATATATATATATAAATAAGAAACAAGTCAAGATGAAGATGGTCCCCATTTTCGTTCAATTAATATGCTTCCTAATTTTATTTTATTTTATTTTTATTTTTTATGAGATGGTCCCAAATTTATTATGTTCAAGAATTCATTTTATTATTTCTTTGTTTTAGTTCCTCTTTCAAAAAAGAGTTAAGGAAATTGTATTTTTACACCTAAATTTGTCTATTAAGTGTAGGAAATCATGAGTGATACACAAAAATCAAAAGGAAAGACAAAGCAAGTCGATCTTCGACAATTTATGTTCAAAAGAATGAAACTACAAGAAGATTTGTGCTCTTCACCAAAAGGTAATGAAAATCCATCTAATGATAGTACTTGTCATCCAAACAATTCCCATCAAGATCAAGAAAATGCTACGAATTTGAATAGTTCAAGTACTAGAAGTGTGCCATTGGAGGAGAAAGAGTTGATTTATGATGTTGAGCTTCTTCCTCATGATCCGGGAAAAAGAATAAGCATAAAGGATTATCCTTCAAATCAACGAGATTCGATTAGGAGAGCTTATATCCTTAAAAAACCTTGTCAACCGAAATCTCACAATTTTTCTCGAAAAGAGCTTGGAGGTTCTCGTCGATTTAGTGTATCTTGGTTTGAAAAATGGGATTGGCTTGAATATAGCATTGAAAAAGATGCCGCATCTTGTTTTGTTTGCTACTTGTTCAAGGATGATGTTCCGGTGAATGTGGGAGGGCCCGCATTTGTTAAAGAAGGATTATTTCTCGCACCCCCGAATTATAAATCCTGGAGTCGCCACTGACTGCATGAGGCAAGTGGAATGGATCATCTCAAAAGTACAGCTACCGAGGGGTTTGGAGAACCCAAAAAAGGTGATGAAATACCGTCGACATGTGGCGACGACCATCTATGCTCACAGCACGGATTGCAATGTTGGCCATGACACTTCAATACCGTTCAATGTAGGGGGTAGCATGTAATAGTCTTAAAAAACAAATATGCTTTTTGTAAGTAATTGTTTCTTGGGGGGGGGGGGGTGAACACGCACGTACAAAAACCAACTCTTTTTTTGTTTATGTGGGTGCTATGGACATGGAACAAGACATCTCTTTTTTGGGTGAAATTCTAGACATAATCGACTTTCTTTTGGCACATATGTTATGATTTTCTTACAATGGTAATTCAAGCCGTCGTAATTTCTTTAGTGCAAATTTATACGTTTATTATAAGAATTTATTGAACAAGTTGTTAGAAAATAAGTATAAAGTTATAAGAAATTTTAACTTTTGGACAACCTGTATAAGAAAATACAAAAATTCTGACAATAAGAAACTTCTGCGACAAGGATGTAAGATAATGCGTTATTTCTTACAACACAGAAGTAAGAAAATCGCAAATTTCTTACTACCGTAAACTGTTTGGATCATATTGTAGTAGTCAGAAATTGGAAAAACTTCTTACAATCAACAACAAAAAATCATAATTTTGCCCGAAAACCATCAAAAAAAGGGATTGACTATGTAGGGGCTGAGCACAAACATAATTAGAAGTGTGCTAAGAACTGACATTGGTCATAAAAACTTGGAAAAACCTGCTGGGATCTTGACATTTCTTCTGAGTGTGGCCAACAACACTACAAATACCGCATTTTTTCGGGTTGCGAGGGCGCTTCACGCCTCGTGTGTTGGTGTCATCAACAACTTCTTCTACAGCATCCACAGGTAGAACCTCGATAAATTCGGTGCAAGTGGTAGAATAATGACCAGATTTATGGCAACGAGAACATGCACGAATGTAACTTATTTCTTACTCTCTACTCAATTAGAATTGCATAATTTCTTACCTTCATTAACAAAATTCTGACTTGGCAAGAATTTGTTAATGTGGTAAGAATTTAACTTATTTCTTACTTTCTACTCAGTTAGAATTGCATAATTTCTTACATTTGTCAACAATATTCTGACTTGCAGAAGGGAAGAAGTTTACAAAATCTTATCAACTAGTTTACTTGTGCGAAAATTAAGCTCATCAAACAAGAAATCAAGAAATCGTTAAATTCTGGAGCTGGATGAGTCCGAGAAACATCAAACGAAACCAAAACAACAAACAAAAATAAAACAAGAAACATCAAACACACACGAATAAGCAAAAGACACATTCATTTACTTTCTCAGCAAGTTCAATCAAAGAGAGAAAAAAAATGCAAATAAATACAGAATAAATTGCTTCGAGTATGAGCAGATCCAAAATTGCTTGAAAAAAATACAGATTGGTGCTGCATCAAAACCCTAGCCATGGACAAAATCAAAAAAAAAAACCTTAGCCATGGGCAAATAAAAGAAAATGAGGAAAATGAGGATAACTTTACATATTTATGACAGATTCTTGAGTTACTGTTCGAGCCAAAAAACAAAATAAAAACGAAAATGATCAACTACTTCGCCGCCGTCAACGTCCACGATGCCACCACCATCTCTTGTGCGTGATTCAAATTCAACAAAAACTAGGGTTTATATCTTCAAAACTAACTAGGAAGAAGAAAACTGAAGGAAGACAAAAAGATAAGACATAACCAACCTACATGGCCGACGTGTTGAAGGCTATCTTCTGTAAGTTGTGGTCGTCGACGCCGTGAACGACAGAGAGCTGCGATGCAAGCCCTACGTCGACGACATCGCCGTCGTCTGCGTCTTCAGCGTCTTCTCCGGAATCGGCGTCTTCTGCGTCTTCTCACCGTCTTCGCCGTCTTCTTGCCGTTGTCTCACCACCGATAACCCTAGCACCGTGAAGATCTTCCCCCCAACATTGGCCTGTGTAGAAACAAAGATGAAGAAAGGAAGAATAAAAAAGAAAAGAATGAAGAAGGTGGGCAATTTAAAAAAAAAAATAGCTAGGGGCAACTTAGTCCCATTTTACAAAAATTGGGCAAAAATTGGTAATTTTATGTGGTGAGTATATATTGTTTTCTTATACTCTAAGTGGGCAAATATATGCATTTCCTCTTGATTTTATTTATGTTTTTTGTTCTATTTGCTTTTCATAGAAATCACCCCCTCAATTCATTAGTCTAAACAAAATTCGATGTTTACAATAAACATCCCTCTAAATCTCTAATTTAATTTGCACGTTTAAAGAAAAGGATAAAAAGTTATGAGAGTAGTAAAAAACACAAAAATAGGAAATTTAATATAGGAAATTTAGTAGAAGAGATATTAGTCACATGATTTGATCCCAATAGCCAAACCAAAACAGTAGAACGATCTCCATTCAAATGTACCAAAAAGGTGACTTAATCGAGCGAGATAAGATTCTTTTATTGACTTGACTATATCTTTATCTTTTTAAAGAAATATAATAGCTATGTCTATGTTAATTGTGGTTTATTTGTTTATTTTCTTCGAAAGGTATGTTTCATTTGTTAATAGTGATTATATATCATCACATCATATCATTGACCTTTGCTCCTCTTCATATCATGTTGCCCTCAACGAGACATCACCAATAATGGAGACTTATACAATTTAATCTCATTATTAAAATAGATCTTGATTTCTTAATCACTAATAATTATATGGGACACACTTGGGTCAGCTGGAGGCACCGTGCGGCAGGGCTAAAACAATGACACTTTTATTCATATAGATTGACACTTTTCTGTATAAAGATTGACACTTTTAAAAATTATCATTTTATTCGTAAAATAATTATGTTAAAAATTGGCACTTTTATTCATATAGATTGACACTTTTCTGTATAAAGATTGACACTTTGGGCCCGGCCGCACGGTGCCTCCGGCTGACACAAGTTTTTGTCTAATTATATTTGGTCCTAAAATTTGCCACGTTAAGGATTGTAAACCTTTGAGACATTACTTTCTTATCTTTTGATCTATCGTTTGTTTATTGTTGTGAATTAAAATCACGTAGTTTGATAGAGCTCGTTTCCTCTATCAAGAATCCGGCGCCTTGTCGCACAAGGTCGTCGGCGTACGAGAGCTGAACGCGGGAGACAATCCCGTCGGCAGCGATGTGAAAGAGCTGAACGCGGAGGTCTTTCTCCGTCGGCAGCGATGGGAGTGCTCGCGTGAGGCGAGAAGAGAGAATTAGGGCAAACAATATAATTCTTATTTCTTCAATTCTTCAATGATAATAATGAGATTACAAACCCATATTTATAGGGCTAGAATATCTACTAAATAAGGAAAAGATAAACTAAAGATGAATATAAATCTAAACAAATAAATCTAAAAGATACTATCCTAAAATAATTGATACTATCGTATCAACTCTCCCCCGGTTGAAATCCACCTTGCCCTCAAGGTGGGTACCACGTTGCCACGAACCACGAACACCGGGGCGAAGCGAAACACCACGAGCACTGAAGTGAGATATCCCCGCCTGGATCAAACACACACCAAACAATTCCCCACAGTTGACATGATATGGCACTCGTGATAGCAGAGGTGATACACTGGAGATTGAGTGCGTGGGGCCTCGATTCAAGCTTCATGACCGACTGTGCTATCTCCAAAATAACGTTGGATCCGTAGATGTCCAGAATATGAGCATCGATTGAGGGGTCGATACCTTGCTTGGTAATTGCGGGGCCACGAGCTTCATGAGAGCAATTTAAAATAACGCCATTGCCTACATAAACTCGGGAGGACTTGGTTGGAGTAAGCGGCTGTTTGAGGCTCGCTGCTAACCGAGAGTGCACGAAATCCTGCGTGCTTCCCATGTCGACGATAGTATAGTCAGGTGTGCGTTCCTCCTCGTCCAGCTGCGTGTCCACCAAACTCTGGACGGATGCAAGATCACTCGCTCCCCACCGGCGGAAGGGCCCTGATTGAGCACTGCTCGTGAGTGCCTGCAAGGGTGATAAATCATCCGAGATAAATTCGTTGTCCGAATCACGTTCGTCGTCTTGAGGCAGTGAATTGTCCTCATCCTCCCCAAAGTAAGCCAAGATCTTAGTTTGACACACATGACCTCGGTGCCATTGCTCGGGACAGTAAAAACACAGACCCCGGCGGCCGCGCTCGGATTTCTCTGCTAGGGAGACGTGAATGGGTTCCGGTGTGACACACTCGCTCTCTCGGATGACGTGGGGCTGAGGTGGTTGGTATGAAGTCTGGCTCGGAGTGGAAGTGTGTGTGGGACAATGCGCACGCCAGCGGCTGCGTGAGAGCATGCAGCTCCGCCTGCTGCTCCACCGTGGATACGACTTGGCGCAAGGCAAGTGCCTTGGATGCCGGGTGTGATTCTCGGCGATGAGGTGCATCCCATGATGTGTGTTGGAGCTGCTCATCGTAGTCGTCACCATCAAGCTGAAGATGAGATAGAGGGTGGTCCCAGGACGAGAACGAGGGTTGTGGATGTGAACGAGCATCGTCAGCGGAGGTGTGCGGAAAGGCTCGTCCGAAGACCCGATGATTGTTGCTCACGAACGCGCCGCGACGGGGAGCGTGTTCCGGGCCACGATACTGGTTGCAACCCAAGGAACTCAACTCCTTAGATTGGTGGAAACGGGTGCCCCCACCGGTATCGAAAGAGAAGTCCGCTCCGTCCAGAACTGGGTGGCGGCGGGTGGCGACTGCGTGAGTTCCCGAATAGCAGGTCTGGTTCAACGTCGCCGTCGAAGTGATGTCCACGGCGCGCGGAAGAGGCCACGCGAGTCTCGACCGCGTCGAGTCTGGCCATGATGCGTTCCATGGCGGCTGTCCATGGGTCGGCCGCTGGTGCTGGAAGTCGGAACGTCGAGAATAGGCACGCGGAATGTGCGCTGTCGTTGTAAGCCATGAATGAGTTCGGCGCAGGTTTAGTTTTTATTTTTTATTTTTATTTTTAAATCAAATACTATACCTCAAACAACTTACTGCGATGGTGGTGGGAAAAAAAAGAAGCAGGCTGTGGGCAATTTGGTGGTGGGGCGGTGAATTTTTTTTTTTTTTTTTTTTTTTTTTTTAAAGCTTTTGGAAGCAGAATAGGATGTTGCGGGACAGGATGATGTGAGTAGCGGCTGTGGTGATTTGGCACGGGAAAGGGGGACGTCTGGGCAGTGGTTGCCGGCGGCGTGACTGATGTGATGATGGCGTGAGTTCGGCTATGAAAGCTCTCCGGGAGAGACCTCTCAATGAAAGCACCAATTGATAGAGCTCGTTTCCTCTATCAAGAATCCGGCGCCTTGTCGCACAAGGTCGTCGGCGTACGAGAGCTGAACGCGGGAGACAATCCCGTCGGCAGCGATGTGAAAGAGCTGAACGCGGAGGTCTTTCTCCGTCGGCAGCGATGGGAGTGCTCGCGTGAGGCGAGAAGAGAGAATTAGGGCAAACAATATAATTCTTATTTCTTCAATTCTTCAATGATAATAATGAGATTACAAACCCATATTTATAGGGCTAGAATATCTACTAAATAAGAAAAAGATAAACTAAAGATGAATATAAATCTAAACAAATAAATCTAAAAGATACTATCCTAAAATAATTGATACTATCGTATCATAGTTTCACCACATTTTAGGTTTCACACAATTTCAAGTTCATAATTAATTAGGGTTAGTATCTAAACTAAAGAGTACGCGTTATTCTTTTAAGTGTTGGTTAAGAGCTTTAACATCATATCACCTTAATCATCTCATTTTACAATTTTCGCATGACTATTAAATTGTGGCAATTTGAAACATCAGCATGAGTACTTCTTCCGTCTACGAATATAAATTCGTTTTTGGCCGCTCGCAAAAAATGTGTTTAGTCTAACATAATGGACCCTATATCCATTCTCTTTTCACTCTTAAAAGTTAACTAAAATCTATTTTAATATTCATTTCACTATAATAAATACTCACATAAAGTGGAACCTAAAGACCACTATAACATGATTAACATCCCTTCATTACAAAAATTAAAACTCGTATCAAAAGATTCTAAACACATTTTTGTGGATGGGTAATATTATATAATTACGTCGTCTAGCTCGTGTAATTATTTCCACTAATGAATCAAGTTTATTAAAACCTAGTGCTTCGTATAGTACAACACCTCCAATTAAACCAAAACTTAAAGTTAATTAACACTTCATATTATCTTGAAGCTTGACAAATGATGGCATTTAAATTAATAAATATCAATCAAACTAATTTTCATCTTTTTTTTTATGATATTGAACTGCAAAAAACACAAATTGAGCCCGACAAATACAAGTTGTGATAAATTTAGCTCGAATTTCATATGTAACAATTCTATGCTTGACAATTTCAGTCATGTAATGAATTTCAACACCAAAAAAATATTATTTCATACAATTCTATGCGTGACAATTTATCACAATATAAATTTATCCGACTAAACTTTGTATATTTTGACTTAAAACTACTGAAGGGCAGTGAGAAATATAAGTAATAAATGCAGATCCATTCTCACCCCCAACTACCCCTACGGATCCATCTGGCGTTGGACTGAATTCTATTCCACACTTGACCATTTTTTTCAGATCAAATATTATACGTAAATGAAAAATAAAAAGAAATTTTGTAATTTAGAAAATCAAAATCTTAAATTCTTTCATCGATCTATCTTACTTACCCATTCGATTTTCTCAATAAAACAAGACAAAGATTTGTATCAGTCCGGCAGCATAGTATGATCAAGCCTTGAAAAACAACCCAAAATAAGGTCTTATAAAAATATTTAATAGACCACAATGTGAGTCCGGACTGATGTAAATGTATCCCATAAAATAAACGCGTGTGTTGCAAAATTAGAACGCCATCCAATAATATATAGCAGGCATCACTATTAATAAAATACATAAAAACAATTAATAATAATAATAACATAAGACAACGAAGCGCAGCTCAGTTGGTAAGACGCTTCCCCTCCAATCCAAGAGGTCGGTGGTTTGAGTCACCCTGGGTGCGTGAGTGTGTGTGTTATATTTGTTTGATAAAAATAAAAATAAATAAAATAATAATAATAATATAATAATAACATAGTAGTATATATTCTTACATGAAAACTGTTTGAGGCGCAGATTTCAGAGGCAGTCTTAACAGTGAAAGTTCGAAGAAAACTGTTACCAAACTTGCAGTGAGATTACGATCGATAATAACAATGACAACAATTATGTGTATATAAGTCCAAGACAAAAAAATACTATACTATATATATATAATATATATATTAAAAAAATCCATACATAGAACTATCCTAGGAACTAGGAAGAAAGAAATATACGTACGTAAGAGAGCACTTAGTACTCAACAAAAAACAATTAATCGAAATAAAAACAACTTTCCATACACAAAAAAAAAAAAAAAAAAAAAAAAGAAGGAAAAAACTGCTTCTCTCTCTCTCTCTCTCTCTCTCTCTCTCACCTGAGGCAGAGGCAGTCAGCAGTAGTAGAATAGAGAATCATTGGTGGTGTTGGTCTTCCTTGGGATCTTCTTCGTTCCTCTCGTGCCAGCACACAAGCATGGCAATGCAGCGGCGGAGAATGTAGAACTTGGCGCGCTGCTTCTTCGCCAAATGCCTGCATTTCTTCGCTATAGATCTTGAACTTGAATTTGAATTTGAATATTCGTCCCTACTCTCCTCCTCCTTCTCCTTCTTCTTCTCACCCTCATCCATTCTATTTTTTTTATTATTATTATTCCTACCACAATACAATTATACTACTACTACTACTGCTGCTATATAGTACTCCATTATGCTTATGCATATATATATACTACTCCTACTATGTTAGCACATGTGTTATCTTATCTTGACTCGAGTGTAGTGTAGTGTACTGTAGGTTCTTTAGTTTGGTGCTTTTTTTGAGGTGGAAAATCTATGACAATGTACGAACTCATAGTCTCAGTCTTTGATGAGAGAGAGTGAGAGTGATTAATAATTGAGAGAAAAGTGGGTGTTTTTTTTTTTTTTTTTTCCATGTACGTATGTGTGAGTCAGAGCGCGCGTGTGTGTGCGTTGGGGGTGAAAGACAAAATTTAGAACACCTGAGTAAGGATGGGGGGGCATTTTACATGCTTTACACTTGGACATCTACCCTTACTTCATATACTTATCTCTCATTCCACAATTTATATATATATATATATAAATGATATGTTGCACCTCAATCCGATTTGTGTTCACCTTCGTGAACACCTATCGTCGTTTGTTTATTTTAGCATTATTTTATTTAATTTTTTTTAATTATTTTTATTTTCTATAAATAAATATCGAAATCATTAAATTTACAAAATATATAAAAATTCAAACTCAATTTGTTTTTATATAATAAATAATATGTTAGGCATCTCCTGTGGGCATCTTTAATGGGCACCACTTACATTTTGACAATTTTATCATATTTTTCTTGTTTTTTCATTGGTATTTAATTATACTAATACTTCAAAAACTATTAATAACATTATTTCATTAACAAATTATATAAAAATCAAACTTCAATTTATTAAAAATCAAAAAATGTATATTTTATTGTTCTATTACAGTAATAACAATGAAATTAATCATGTAAATATATATGTAATATAGAATCCTATTTGTATGTGTAGTGTAGTTGGTCTTGGCGTGAATTTATCACGAGAAACACAAAATTTTGGGTGAGGTCATCAGCCCGTACTTTTGTGTGAGACCAGTCTCACCGAGGAGGTGGCGTCGGCTGCCGGCAAATTCGAAGGAGGAGGGGGAGAAGTTCATCGGAGGTAATCATAAAAAAAATTATTCAAAAAAAAAAAAAAATCTCCGAAAACAATAATTTAATTAATTAATTATAGAAAAATTAATTAGAAATATAATTTCCATTAATTATTTATATATTTAATATTAAATTTAATTCCATAAACCACACTCCCCTAAATATTTTAAACACTAAACACTCTCGTCTTAAATTTCGTGTTGAAAAGAAAAGTGTCTATGTCAGCGAGACGGAGAGTGTAATATTTAAAAATATGACAATCATTATGAAAAAAAAAATTAACTAACATGAATAAGAGTAATAATTATACTGAAGAAATACGACGATTATCACGAAGGAAAGTCGAAACCTCTTCTAAGGAAAATTGATAATAATTCAACAATTTTAAAAAGTGTTAACACTATTGAAAAGGAATACAATTCATATTCTAAAAAATGACACTTGTCATTAAAAAAAAAAAAAAAAAACAATTGAATCCGGCTTAGGGATGTACACAGGTCGGGGCGAGACCCGGTATTGCTTCACCATCCCCATACCCGCCTCAAAAAATCCTCCAGTACCAGACCCTATACCCGCTTAAATTAAAGCGGGAGCGGGGCGGGGACTACCCGCTAGGGGAAAGGTACCCGACAAATACCTGTTTAATTTATTTTTCTATAAAAAAAAAGAATTATATAAAAAAAATATTTTTTATTAAAAGTATAATCATTACTAAAAAAATAAAAAAAGTGTAAATTTATCAAACAAAAATAATTAAACACTAAATTTATTAAAATTTTAAATATAATTTACAAATATATATATATTAAGTTTAATGGGGATCTATAAACCCGCCCCCGCCCCCGCCCCGAACCCAACTCGGGTACACATTTTTATACCCAAACTAGCCCCCGGCTCCGATTTTCTCCACCCGTCTTCGCCCCATTAAGGGCGTGTACCCACGGGTAAAATTGACATCATTTATCCGGCTAATTGTAAGTTGAAGCCGGCTATACAGCGTCACGAGAGTGTGTAGGGGTGAGCATAGAAAACCGGAAAACCGAATCACCCGCCGAACCGAACCGAAAATATGGTTAACCGAACCAATGGTTACGGTTTAATTTTCTAATTTTAAAAAACTGAGTTAATGGTTCGGTTTTTGGTTTTTATGTCAAAAAACCGATGGTTAACCAGATCGAACCGGTATATATTAAATAATTAGAATTGTATTTATTAGATTTATATTATGTATTTAGTTATTTATTCTCTTTTACTATCCTTAAATATTTTTTCGATCCAAACATATTATTTCTTCTACGTTATTACTCGTTACACACATATGTGATGTTGTATATATATATATATATATATATATATACTCTATTCTTATATACTACATGTATTTGTTATTTGAACTAAAATTTTATTTTCTTAACCACGTGATTTATGTACTTTTCTAAATTGTATGTTATACATATTAATCTTCTATAATTTAATTTTTTTATAACATGAATTTTAAATATATATTTTGATTATGGTTAACCATTGGATAATGGTTAACCGAACCGATTTTTAGGTTAACCGTATAAACGGTTTTTGGTCGTTATTTATCATTTTTTTACGGTTAACCGAATCGTTTAAAAACCGCATGGTCGGTTTTTTTATATGCTAAACAGACGGTTAACCGATCCGTGCTCACCCCTAAGAGTGTGTTTCAATATCAACAAAACTTTAAATTAGTACAAACTTTGTTTATTATTTTAAAAAAGATAAATATATAAGATTTTGACCGGCAATATAATAGGAGTCATATATATTTAAATGATTTGAACATTCGATTTAAATGAATATTTAGAAGTCATAATTGAATACCAACCCAGAATTTTAAGAATTTTCTAAAATCTAAATTCAACACCTATTCACTTTTGAAATACAAAAAAAAAAATATTTGGAAATCTGGATTGAATACACTCATTAATGAGTGAGGGGTGGTTGGATCACTTATTATTGGACTCTTTATGTTAGTGGGCACTTGTTTTGGGCCGAAGGTATATCTTAGTCATAATTATTGCACAACTTTTTTAATATTTTTAAGACAAATTATAATCCAAAATGTTAGCATTTGTATAAATCTTAGTTTTTATATATTTTGCTTTTCAGTTCTTATGCACATTTATAAACAAACGGGCCGAAAATGCACATTTGGGTCAATACTTTAATATTTATATTTGTCTTACCAAAAATAGTTACCAAAAGATGATTAAAGCCCTACTTTTCATGAAAATTAAAACTTGTTAATTTGTTCTTTTGGGCCTTCGAGGCTTCACTATATTTAACTTTTTCTTAAAGAAGATTAATCATATTTTACATTAAATAGAGAAATTTAAAATTAAATTAAAAAATTAAAAAATTAAAAAAAAAATTAAAAAAAAAACTCCTCCACACTTTAATCTTGTGTTGAGCTATAAACACTATTTGCGAATTAGAAGAGTTTGTACTTTTCATAAAGTATAAATAGCCTTTAAGGAATATATTTGTTTCGTCCTAGCGTTTAAATGTAGTAGCTCAGTTTTGAAGCAACTAAATTTGGAAGTTAATAAGGTATACCAAAAAAACTAATGTTTCGAAACCTCCAAAGCCAATTTATTAAGAACATTAAGGCGAAACAATTACACGGAAAATGGAAGTTAATAAGGTACATGATCTCGAGTGTACAAAAGTTGTAGAAATGGCATAGTTAAAAGAGGAATGCTCTCAAACATACTGTTGTCACTTTATTTATGTGCACACTTAATGTATCTGACGATAATATATTTAAGACAAATTATTATTAATATACCATATAAAAATAAATCATACAAAAAAACTAAAGCCTACCAAAATAAATTAAACTTTAAAAAGAATATTTATTAACGTGACATTTTCACATTTGTAGAAATGGCATAGTTAAAAGAGGAATGCTCTCAAACATACTGTTGTCACTTTATTTATGTGCACACTTAATGTATCTGGCGATAATATATTTAAGACAAATTATTATTAATATACCATATAAAAATAAATCATACAAAAAAACTAAAGCCTACCAAAATAAATTAAACTTTAAAAAGAATATTTATTAACGTGACATTTTCACATCGGTCGAGAATAAATTAAATGTGTTCACAATAGGTAGAGAAGCATTCATAATACTTAAATGATGAAAATGGTAATTTTATAGTTTTTGGTTTTCAAAATCTTGTCCCGTGATTCTATAATTTATTTAAAAAAATAATTGGGGCAAGTGTGTTCAAATTGCTAATCGTTTGATTATATGATCTTCTACCTAGATTGAGTACATTTAATTTGTTCATCATTGACGTGATAATAACATATAATAAAACAATTTACAATACATATGTGCACCGTAGATTAATGTGTACATTGTTGAAAGCTGATGTGGCGCTTCCGCGTAGATTGTGCCTCATCAATAGTGAACACATTAGTAGAAAGCATTCTTATACGAACATCTAATTCTTTTTAAACCAAAATTCATCGTTCTGACTTGTCATAATATATAAGTACTCAACACTAATATTATATTTCAAAGACGTTTCATTAATTTACACGAAGTTTTTGAATCGATCAAATATAACAAAACCAAGAATGGTAGTCTGCACTCTAATGAAGAAATATGAGTATTTTTACACACCAACTGGAATGATCTAGGGTGTGAAAGCAAAGATTTTGCCTGAATTCACGTTTCATAGAATCCAAAATTAATATAACTTAATTACATTGTGAATTATGGTTTGGGGCATGTGATTATGCCTAACTTAGCTGCTAAGAAATGCATTATACTTCAACAAGCGAAACAAATGCATGTTCATGTATTATAATTTTATTGTCTTTTTGTACAACAAATTTCAATAATCATGTACATGGATATCACCTCATTTTCCTAAGTTCTCAGGATTTATTTTAGTTTTGATTCTTCCCATGTTATGAATGTTGTGAGAGAGTGCAGATAATTAAGTTAGATGATAAGTCTATCTCCCATGATAAAATTAATTAATTAATAAATTAATGGAGACGTGTGTAATTTCATCATCGTCAAAACTTTGGTTGTTATGTAATACTTTGTATATAGATGATTGTGAGTTACTTATCGTTACTTATAAGCCACACATAATGTTTACACAATTAGGGTGTGATAGGATGTGGTCTAGCTACTAGGCCCAAGCATCAGACCCAATATAATTAGACCTGGTCCAGCTTGGCCTATATCAGCTCGGCCCACTCGAAACTCACTTTGGCCCAATCCCGGACAAAGCCCAACAAAGCAAGTCTAGAAGCTCGGCCAAGCCCAGCTACCCACGATCACAAACGTGGAGGCGGTTACCCACAATCTCCATGCGGAACTACCCATGACCTCAGTTGTAACCGTTATTAATTCTCTATAAATAGTGTTTCTTGTATACGACCAAGGACATATTGTAATAGCTACTAGAACACTTGAATACAATATTTTATCTCTTTTTCCGTGGACGTAGATCTAAGAAACGATCGAACCACGTAAAATCCTCTTGCGTTCTTCATTTTTCTCTCGTACAATCACTCTAAAATTCCACGATCGATCACTGGCGCCGTCTGTGGGAAACAAATTTTTGTGAAACCGATCAGAGTTTTTGAGTGAAGATACGATGGTGAAACAAACCCGCTCCACCACCACCGCTGCTGCCGCCAAGGCAAAACAGCACCAAACCGACCCGCCCACTGATCAACCTCGCAACGAGGAGGAGGCCGACGTGAGTCAAGCTCGGAACACCGCTTCCCAAGTCCGACTTGGAGAACAACCCATAATCCACCAAACTCCCGAAGGCCACCTGGAGGACGTCTCATTGGGCTAGTCCGGCGACTCAACTAGTAGCGGTGGGCAAGGCCAGGGCGGTCGCCGACGCGGAAACGCCGCACTCCAACCCGAGCTTGGAGATGCACTAAAGGCGTACTTAGACCTCCACGAACAAGACTTTCGCAAGTTCGTCGATCAACATCGACAACAGAGTCAACGCGGAGAGGACAGAGCCGAACCGTCACAACGGCGATCCCCAAGTCTCCAGATCGTTGGAGATAGGATTTCCGAACTTCCCCGAAGGCGACAGAGCAATAATCACCGTGGGAACAACGGCCGCGCTTCACCGCAGCGCGGTTCGACATCACCTCGTCAAAATGTCATTCCACCTCGGCGTGACGAAGGAAACATTTACCAGGGAAGATTCACCGTCTACGGTCGAATCTCGACTCCCTTCACTAATAGGACCCAGGTACTCTATACTCCTCTCCCGTCGACGTATAGAGTACCTCCTATCCCGCCCTACAACGGGTCACAAGACCCCAACAACTTTTTATCCCGGTTCCAGTACAACATGATGAACCAGGGACTTGCCGAAGATGTTTACATGTGTAAAGTCTTCCCCGAGCTGCTAGTGGACAACGCTAGAAGCTGGTTCGACAACCTACCTAATGGCAGCATAGGGTCGTATGCCGACCTACTCGACGCCTTCGAGCGTCGCTTCTTTCAAAAAGTCGAGGTGAAGATCAGCCCAGCCCAGCTCCTAACCTTAAGGCAGGGACAAGAAGAAACGATCAGTGACTTCCTGGCCCATTTTTATAATGAGAGCCTTAAAGTCGATCGTCTCTCCGATGACGTTCTCATCTCGGCATTTCAAAATGCCATTCAGTCCGGGACTCTCTTCAGAGAGCTCGTGAAGGCGCGACCAACGACCTCCAGGCAGCTATGGAGGATCGCTGATACATTCGCGGAGGCGATGAGGCTGATCGGAAAAAAAAGGGCAGCGGATCGACCCGAAAACAACAATAAGAAGAAGAAAGAGGAGCGCACCGACCATGGGCAAGGTCGCCGGAGTGCCCTCGAAAGGTTACAGCGAGGACCCCTCGAGTCCCGCTTAGGACCTCAGCCCAACCAAGACCGAAGTCAGTACACACCGCTGACAAAGTCCAGGGCCGAAATATACGAGCTTTATGCGAACTTGTTCGAGAAGCCACCACCCTTGTCCCGAGGTGGATCGAAGCTCCGATCCAAGGAGAAATACTGCAAGTTTCATAATGACTACTGTCATGAAACCGAGGACTGCAGGGACCTCGCCTCGGACATCGAGCATATGGTATGCGACGGTACCCTTAAGCTGTACCAAAGTCGCAACCAGCAAGAGGCCCGACCTCAAGGGAAGGGCAAGAGAAAGAAAAATAGGGGAGGCAACAACTGCGCACCCCACCAAGACAAAAAGTCAAAGCACGATGACGAGGACGAAGACGAGGACCAACCTCAATACGACAGAGTCATCGGTGCCATCACCAGGCTGCCTCCAGGCTCAACAAAGTCATCACTGAGAGCCGAGGCCTGAAGCCAACAGAGAGAGGAACCTTCACAAAAGAGGTTCAAAAAAGACGAAGTCATCACCTTTTCCGATGACGACCCGGTCCCCAACGCCACACCCCATCAGGACGCCACCATAATTCAAGCCGTGGTGGCTAACAGCTTGATTCACAGGGTGTTCGTAGACAGTGGAGCCTCAGTGAGCGTGCTCTTCAGAGACTGCTTCGACAAGCTCGGGATCGAAGAAGCCCGGCTGAAGCCGGCGTCCACTCCGTTAAAAAATTTTACACAACAAGAAACGACAACGGATGGCATCATTCCACTTCCCGTCACTGTTGGGAAGAGCCCGTTGTCGTCGACAAAGATCATCAACCTCTTTGTCGTAAAAGCTAACTCTCCCTACAATATCATCTTAGGGAGAGATTGGCTGGCAGCAACAAAGGCGATTTGCTCGGCATATCACCTGATGATCAAAATTCCGTCTAAAAACGGAGTGATCACACTTCGGGGAAATCAACTTCAAGCCAAGGAGTGCATGCAGGTCGCACTTCGAGGTGTTGGGAATCAACACCCTCAAGCATAGCAACTACAGAACCCCGAAGAGGTGGAGCAGACATCGCATCCATCCGTTGAGCCGGTCGAAGACGTCGCATTATACAAAGATGACCCTGCCAAGGTCGTCAAAGTAGGGTTCGTTGGAGAGTACGAGCTCCGAAGTCAGATTATCCGGCTACTTCGGGAATACAGAGATGTCTTCGCTTGGTCACCGCTAGACATGACGGGGGTGGCACCAAGCGTCATCACTCATCACCTCAACATCGATCCTGAGGTGAAACCAGTTCGGCAGAAGCAGCGAGCCTTCGCAGCCGAAAGAAATCAAGTGATCCATGACGAGGTTCGCCAACTGCAAAAGGCCGATATTTTATTCGAGGTGAAATATCCGACCTGGTTGGCCAACCCCGTAATGGTAAAAAAGCAGGGAAGGGGATGGCGGATGTGCATAGACTACACCGACCTTAACAAGCACTGCCCAAAAGACTGCTACCCCCTTCCTAACATTGACAAGAAGATCGAAGCTCTTGTTGGCCACAAGATGTTCAGCTTCTTAGACCTATACAAGGGGTATCACCAAGTCCTCATGAGCACGGAGGACGCGCCGAAGACCGCCTTCGTCACGGACTTCGGCATCTATGCATATAAAAAAATGCCTTTCGGACTGAAGAACGCTGGAGCTACATACCAAAGGATGGTCGACAAAATATTTGAGGCTCACATTGGTAGAATTGTCGAAGTGTATGTAGACGATATAGTCATAAAAAGCAAGGAAATTGCTACTTGTGTAGACGACCTTAAAGTTGTTTTTAGCCTACTTCGTGAAGTGAATCTAAAATTAAACTCAGAAAAGTGTACTTTTATGGTCCGATCTGGAAAAATTTTAGGGTGTTGGGTTTCACGCGAAGGGTTAAAAGTTAACCCATCAAAAGTCCGAGCCATCCAAGAAATGAAAGTGCCGAAGTCAATCCATGACGTGCACAAGTTGACGGGCTGCCTAGCTGCGCTAAGTCATTTCCTGTCTAAGGCCGCCGAAAAATAACTCTTGTTCTTCAAGATATTGAAGAAGGCGCCGAACTTCGAATGGAATGACGAGCACAGAAAAGCTTTCGACGACCTACAGAGGTACCTCGCAAACCTCCCTACTTTATCTGTACCAAAAGAGGGCGAGGTCCTTTCCCTATACCTCGCCGCTTCGGACGAGGCAATCAGTGCAGTCCTGGTGTGAGAAGAAAAACGCCGTCAACTACCCGTCTATTTTATAAGCCGAGCTCTAAAAGGACCGGAGACGAGGTACCAACCTTTGGAAAAGGTCGCACTTGCATTGGTAAATGCAGCAAGGAGACTTCGACCGTACTTCCACGTGCATCCAATACAAGTGTTAACCGACCTCCCACTTCGGCAAGTGCTTACCAAACCAGAAGCGTTCGGGCGAATCGCTAAATGGGCTATAGAACTCGGCGAGCACGCGATTTCCTTTGTGCCTCGCCAGGCTATTAAAGGGCAAGCCTTAGCTGATTTCCTAGTATAAGCCAAGTTCACGGACGTGCATCAGACCGCCGAACCTACTGAGGATAAATTAAAAACCGAAGCACCGAAGTCACCGCCGCATGACTGTCGGAAGGTCTACGTGGATGGGGCATCAGGCAACAAAGGAAATGGAGCCGGGGTCTTACTCATCAGCCCGGAAGGGAAGGAGACCACCTATGCACTCCGGTTCAACTTCCCGACCACAAATAACGAAGTGGAGTACGAAGCTATAATCGCTGGACTTCGCCTAGCCCAAGCTCTCCAAGTACAAGCCATTCAAGTTCACAGCGATTCTCAAGTCGTAGTGAGCTATATGCTAGGCAAGTACGAGGCCAAGGGTGAACGAATAAAGAAATACCTCCATAAGGCCAAAATTCTACAACAAAGCTTCTCATACTTCGAGTTAGTACGAATCCCAAGAGGAGATAATGACCGAGCTGACGCACTCAGCAAACTCGCGTCGTCTTCAACGACCTCTCCGGTGGAAGAAGTACAACTGCGAAGTATTGATGAAGCCGAAGTTAATGTAGTAACCGAAGACGGGCCAAACTGGATGACTCCACTTCGCAACTACTTAGGAAAAGGCGAACTCCCAACCGATAAGGTCGAGGCTAGGAAGCTCTTGGCTAAATCCATCAAGTACGTCCTTGAACAGGGAGTCCTGTATAGAAAATCCTATCTACAGCCTCTCCTAAGATGTGTGGGGCCCAGCCAAGCAAACTACGCATTACGCGAAGTCCATGAAGGATCATGTGGCAGTCACATCGGAGCTCGCGTCCTATCCAAGAAGATCATGAGATCGGGATACTATTGGCCACCATGTTACAGGATGCTATCGACCTCGTCAAACAGTATCCGAAGTGCCAAATCCATGCGACGGTTCCCAGGTTGCCACATACCGAATTGGCTAGCATGCAAAGCCCTTGGCCGTTCATGCAGTGGGGAATAGACATTGTCGGCCCGTTTGAAAAAGCTCCCGGCCAACTATAATTCCTCATTGTGGCTATCGACTACTTTACAAAGTGGGTGGAAGCCGAACCTCTAGCACGGATCACAAGCAAAAATGCCCTGAACTTCGTCTGGAAGAATATAGTTTGTCGCTTCGGCATACCTCATGTCCTAGTGTCAGATAATGGAACCCAGTTCGCAGACAGGACGTTCAGAGAATGGTGTGACGAACTCCAAATCCAACAAAAGTTCACTTCAGTAGCTCATCCTCAAGCGAATGGCCAAACCGAGATTACAAACCGGACAATAGTCAAAGGGTTGAAAATCCGACTCGATAAGGCAAAAGGAGATTGGGCAGCGAACTTGCCCCAAGTCCTGTGGTCATACCGAACTACCCCTCGGACATCACACGGCGAAACACCATATAGCTTGGTGTACGGAACCGAGGCGGTGATACCAGTAGAGATCGGCTTGCCGAGCCCCAGAACACTTAACTTCGCAGCACAGGACAACGAAGAGAAACTCCGAACTGACCTTGATTTGCTTGAAGAAAAGCGGGAACAAGCCTATATACAGGAAGCTCGATACAAACAGCAAGTAGCCCGGTACTACAACAACCGGGTGAAGCACCAGCAATTCCAAATAGGCGACTTCGTACTTCAGAATAACGAAGTCAGCAAGGCGGAAAAGCTCGGCAAGCTAGAAGCCACTTGGGAAGGCCCATACCGAGTTCAAGAAGTCCTCGGCAAAGGGTCATACAAGCTCGCCTATTTATCTGGTGAGCCAATACCCAGAACTTGGCACATCTCCCATTTGAAGAGATATTATCTATGAGTGGAAGCTGGTGTGTGTAAATAGGTTGTAGATTAATTTAAATTATGTTCATCCTTTTTAAGCATTTTACTTCTTTAATGAAATTCATGTTTTGCATGTTTTGAAATCTGTATCTTGCATTATTTATTTGGTGTACCACTTTCACTTATATGTTTTGTCTCAATCACAAACTAAAATCCTGACGAGGATTACACAAACTAAGCTCCACTTTGGAGTAACACCTAAACGCGCGTAAGGGGACCACCCCTATCGATAAATTCGACAAATAAAGAACCTGAAAGCCTTAACTTCGTCTTCAGACGAAGTGGCTACCTGGAAGCCTAAACTTCGTCTTCGGACGAAGTGGCTACCTTAAAGCTTTAACTTTGTCTTCAGACGAAGTGGCTCCCTGGAAGCCTAAACTTCGTCTTCAGATGAAGTGGCTACTTGAAAGCCTTAACTTCGTCTTCGGACGAAGTGGCTACCTTAAAGCCTTAACTTCGTCTTCAGACGAAGTGGCTACCTAAAAGCCTAAAATTCGTCTTCAGACGAAGTGGCTACTTGAAAGCCTTAACTTCGTCTTTGGACGAAGTGGCTACTTAAAAGCCTAAACTCCGTCATCAGACGAAGTGGCTACTTAAAAACTGAGCTTCGTTTCATGGCGAAGTAAGTTGTCTTCGTTTAAAAACAGGGGCAGTTCTTAGTTAAAAACAAAGATGAAAAGCTCAAATGAGAGTGCAAAATTTCCATTTTATTTCATGAAAATGGAAAATGTACAAGTATTACGTGGAACCCGGAGGCCTAGGCTTACTAAAGCTAAGCCAATCTCTGGCGAAGTCCCTACCAGAGTTAAAGTTCAAAATATCATCTACGCTTAGCCTGCCTCTACCTCATCCGGGAGCTAAACTTCAACCTCTACCTCGGTCACTCTGAGTTCCACGACCTCGGGCACCTTGGTTCGCTCGACCTTGACCTCGTCCAGATGCCAACTGCCGCTCTTGACTGTAAAATTCTCGAGAATGGCGTGTGACAATCCTAGGATCAGGGTTGGCCGACCTCGAAGATTCACCTTCCAAGAATTCTCTAGAAGTGCGGTCAAGCAATCTCGAGTCCGAACCAGGAGTAGCCAAAGTCGAAAACTCGGCCTCTGACAAGATACGTCGTTTCAACTTCAGAAAGCGATCAAGCACCGTCTCGTAAATGCTCGCTACATGAATGAGTTCTTCAAATTCATCCCGAACCTGCCAGGAGTCCTTCCCATATTGGTCCCTGTAGCTTCGGCACCGAGCCAGGAGTTCCTTGACCTTGATTAATTTTATATTTATAGTTAAATCAGTAAATATATATATATATATATTTACTGATTTAACTATAAATATAAAATTAATCAAATTAATTTTATATTAAATTAATCTTATTAATTTAATTGATACATTCTAACTTATTGTGTGTGACCCTCATAGGTTCACAACTAATACTAGTCGTAGGCTTGTAGCATATTACAACTTTTTCGAATAACATTTATTCAATTAATTTATCCAATAAATTAATCAAACTTGAAATTAACTCTTTAATTCCAAGAACCTACAAATCATGGGAACATCTAGCAAGTAGCATGATTATCTAGTACTAGGTTAAAATAGCGAGTAAACCAAATTTAATTACGAATCGTTATACGCGTACGGTCCTTCTATTATCTAATTTCCCAATTAGATATTGAGTATGGAATTAAATCGAAAACTCAAATAATCCAATATTTACATTTTCATTTAATTCAAACTCATTATGAATCAATATTCATCATGCCCTGGCCAAGGTCTTCGAGTTATGAATAATGAAAAACTGTAGGAAATTCTCTCGATAAATCGAGTAATAGATTCTTTATTGACCACTCATTAATCTCCATGTTCGTTCGAATCTCATCCAATATAAATCCTTTATGATTGTCAAGCAATCAGAAAATATATCAAATATGAAATAGAACTTACACAAGACTACTATGGTGTCTCAAGTCCGAGGACTAACCGCGTACTATCGTAATTTAGAAATTCTTATTTCGATAATATAAATTCCATATAAGAATTTCTAGCGGGTCAGTTCAGTGAACATGTTCTCTAACAAGCACCCACGTATATATACTTGCGTCAACTACGCTAATATTGATGAAACGCAATATTCTCATCTTATGAGCATATATCATACGTGCGAATGATATTCGACAATTCAATTTCCTATCTTGAATAGTCATTTCACTCGGAACTAATTTAAGACCAAAGTTTTGAAGATATATTTCATAATCACCATCATATGCATGATCATATCTTATAACTTAAAATGGTCTAAGGACTTTATCTAAAAGTGCATATGTTAAATAAATAACAAACATATTAGATAAAGAAATTGCCTTTATAAATTCCAATAAGATTGAATTTACATTTAAATTAAAAAGAGTAAAAACGACCACTATAATTGGTGCGCCGGGTGTAACTCTTTCACTATAGGTCTCAGAAATGGTGAATCCCCCAGCTCGGTGAATAATAGCCTCATACTCCGTATGCTCTACGACAATCTCCTTGAAAGTTTTGATGTCGTCCAAAGCTTGCTGGTACTTGTCATCGAGCTCCAGATACTTCGCATGCACTTCATCAAGCTTTTCCTGAGCAGTTCGAAGCTTCACTTCAGCCTCGACCTCAATGTTATCAGCTTGTTTCTTCCAGTTAGAAGCATCGATCTCGGCTACTTCAACAGCTTGGCGAAGTTCGGATATTTCTCTCACGAAGTAAGAAGCATCGTAAAAATCAGGAGCAGACTACAAAGAATAAATACAGCCAAGTTTCAACAAAGGCTTCTTTATTTATAGCCGAACACAGCAAATGAAACGCCACCCTAATGGTGATGAAGTACAAGGCTAAAAAAAAAAAAAGAGAGAGAGAGAGGGAAAGAAGCAAAAAAATCGTGAAAAGCGTCAGTTGACTCCATCAGGAAAGAAAAAGAAGGGATAGAAAATGATTAAAAATATTATCTTATAATGTGGTCTAAGGTGGAAAAGATGGAAAAATATTATCACTCCAAAAGGGTGCGAAAATGTTATCATGATTTGGAATAAAAATGTGGGATAAAGAAAAAAATTTCCTTCTGTAAGGAAAAAATTATCTATAAAAAAAACATGGGAAAAAGGGAAATTTTGTCTTTTTATTTCCTTTTCACTCAAAGAGAACACATCCTTAATGAAATGATATAAAATATAAGAAGCTACATTTGCTTAATGTCAAGTACGTACTTTATGTAATAATCCCTTTCTTAATTTTCAACATGTTCTTTTTGTTTTTGGAGAAACGAACATTTTAAGTTCATCATAAATTTCTTAAAGCATTTTAAAATTACTCAGTTATGGCTGTTGCGATGATATTTTTATTTCAATCTAAAAAAAATTGGTCAGGAAAGAAAATATTTTATTGAAACGAAGGTAACAAGGTACGGAAAGTACCTTACGACCAACAATAGAAAATAAAATTAGTGAATGCCATGAAGACATTGCCAAAGATCATCTTGCCAATTTCTAAAGGACATTCTAATAATCATTTTTTGTAGCATGCAACACCACTAACTACATTTTATATTGTTAAGATATTATGTTAAGGGAACTTTGAATCAAAGATAAGTTTATTTTTGTTTTGATTCAATCCAAAACCCTTATAGAAATTTCGCTTATAATTTTTGAGTACATAGATATCACGCTTTGTATTCTTGAAGTGTTAGAAAAGCTTTGTTAGGAAGCTTTCACTCAAAAAATATGTGTATCAAAAACAGTAAAGTATCGGAAAGCGTCAACAAAGAAAAGAAGAAAGCAAGAGTCTCGCAAGATCCGTTCGAGATATTTTCATTATATGAAGCTTAGAGCATGCCCAGAATTCAAGTTAAGTGAACGATTTACAAGTCAGTCAGACTTAAATAGTCTCTCTACTCAAAGTCGCATCTAAAGCATCCATGAAGAGCAATCAAGCTTAAAGCAATAAGTTGACTCTACTTGCTCTCAAAATTCAAATCTGATACGGAAAGTCTTCGTTCCGTAGGTATCATTAATGCCCCACAGTGTCAGAGTCCACGTGGTGAAGCGAGATTGATCAACGGAAAGTAAATATAGATAGAGTCACAAAAAGGTGCTACAAGCCATACCTATGCCAACCGCTTTCCGTACTAGGGTTTTCTTAATTTAAGGAAACAACATTCCCTAGTACTGACACTCTGAAAAGCACTGACATTAATGCTGCATTTTCGGGAAAGTGTCGAACATGTGCCGCTTCTCTCAACCGGAAGTAGGGTTTCCCACACTATAAATAGAAGGAGTTGTGATCAGACACACACACACATACAAGCGATCAAACACTCTACAAACACTCAAGCACTCTCTTAAGTTCTTTCTTTAGTATGTCCTTAAGAAAACCTAGTTTTCTTAAGTATTGCAGCAACAATCATTCATCTAGGTTCAACCGATTTCTATCCAAAACCTAGTCTCGAGAATCCTTATCTTTTTCTTGTATTTTTCACAACAAACGATTCTCATTTTATCTGCAAAACCAAACTCAAAATCAAGTCCATTGTTCTTAGCTTAAGTTTGCATACTTAAATGGAAGATTATCGATTTAGAAGGTTTTTTGTTGTTAGGCCTCTCGAGAGCCCGCAATCTCTAGAGGATTTAGAGTCAGTTTGTTATTGTTTCTAGATTACTTCCCCTTGGAAGTATAAAACAAAGGATATCAAGTGAAGGTATCCATCCCGTCGAGGATAGAGTGGACGTAGGAGAGTTTGCACCGAACCACTATAAATATAACACCCCAACATTAGGGGGCAGAATAATATCCTAAGCTGGGGTGGTTACGCTGACAAATCATATCAGTGATAAAGAGAAACATGATTGGAACTTAACCTTATATAACTTGATTATTCAATAATCTAATCTATTAATATATTAAAACAAAATGAATTGTCAGTTATTTATTGGCGCCAATTTAAGGGTATTTTTGTTATTTCAATGGCACGATTTTCGGTCAGTTTTATGCACTCCATCTCCACGACGCAAAACACTTTTTCAAGAGCAATTTTGAAACCGTAAAATATTGTGGCATCGGTACTCGGAAGTTTATCTATGCTTACAAGAGTGTCTGTTCAGTTTCCAATGTGTGTTCAAAACTTCCCCTTCTCCAAAAAAAAAAAAAAAAAAAACTTCTCTTATTTCTCTTTCTGGCAGAATCGGAGGAGCTATGGAGTTGAACAAAAAGATCGAGAGTTACTCCTAATCAAGAGTGATGGCATGACATGTACTCCGCCGACTACTTCCTCCAATATACTCAAGCTATAACAAGAGTTTGGGTAGATCTTCTTCCAAGGTAGTTTTTTCTTCCTCCCCCTTTTATCCATTTCTTCATTTCGATTATTGTTCTTTTTGTGTAATCCTATCTTTGCAGTGCTGAGTTTCGTGTTTTTGGTTTTCGTTATACTCTGATTGATTATAGAATTTTTACTATTATGTTGGATTAGATTCAATTTGTGGGTTGTCTTTTAGTTTTTTGACATTTGTTTGGTTAATGAAAATGTCTGTCACGGAACGACACAGTTTACGATTTTCCTTCGCCGCCAGCTTTCGGAAACCCGATTCGCATTCCAATTTGGCCGGTGCCGGCGTCTCCATACAGTTGCAGTTGTTGTCAAACGCTTAGAATTGTGCCATGTTAATGGTAATATAATTAAATTCTTTTTTGTTTCTTTGTTTTTTTTTTCAATTTGATTAAAATTTACATTTTAGTTATTTAATTTTGATAGGGAGTTATGTTTTGAAGCTTGGAATCCATGGAAGATTAGGACTTATAGTATCAGCCCATTCATCATTATTTTTTCTAGAAGAATATATATCAGCCGATAATGAGAGGAAAATTTTGTAATTTTTCGCCATTGATATAATTCTGCTCTCTGGTCCGCATTTGCTATACCTAGGATAAAATCTTATTTGCAAAATTTTATTATATCTATTATAAATTCATATTGGTGTTTAACTTCTGTCAACTCTCTCGATATATATATTTTTTTATGTTTGCACAGGCAAAGGATTAGAAATATAGGGTTCAAGAACTTGGTAGAACACTTCCATCAGCCGAGAGCATAGCCGTCTGGGAGTGGCATTACAACAAAGGTTCTATGTGGAAATTAATTTTCTTATATGCTTTTAATATCCATACTATACGTAGATACACCAAGCAGTCGAGCATTGTTGTTTGCATCAGACTTTTCTTCCTCTCTCTTTTGATGAGCTTTTCCAAATTTCATTGTAGGACATGTTGTGCACTGGACTTGATAAGATAACCACTGCGATAGTCCGAACCAGTCATATATTTTCCTTATCAAATTTTCATGAGGTCAAAATTTGAACTTCAATCTATCTTACATTATTGTTCTAATGGTATGGTTGTTCATGCTTTTATGTTTGCAACAATCATTTTTTTTTTCTTATTCATATATTGGTGTAAGCAAAATCGCTTCCGAAAGAAATGGCTTCTCCACAAATCTTAGTGAGTCATGTAGCCTAAATAATTAATAAGATTGACAGTTAAAATTCCACATTCCAATCGCATGTGACAATTTATATTTAATTTCATGGTGTGATTTGGATTTGGAATTGATCCTTATATTTTTTCTTATTGTTCTTCCATGTTGAACTTCAATAATATCCATCTGAAATCTATTGTTTTTGTTTTGTCTGTATAAAATGCAGTAATATTGAACTACTAATATTTGATCTTGATATCAGTATGCAAGGGATAGTGCAATCGTTTCGAATAAATAGGTGTCACATAGCTGAATTACCATCAATGCTTAATCATGAATCAAGATAGTTAACTATAACGGAGAGGTTAATCTTTTTGATTCCTTTTCTCCTTAAAATTTGATCTTTACAGCAAAATAGTTGTGATATGTTTACATCCAAGTACCGTAGCAGCAGGGGCTCAAGAAGCATTTTTAATTTTAAAGAATATATGTACCTTCTACTCTTATTCATACTCTTACTTATATGATGATTATGTATAAAATAGGATATCCACTAAGTATTCTAAACAAGTTCACCATTTATTTCCTTTTACTTATTAGATACTGTAAGGAATACTTGCATAATCATGATGATATGAGTCTATTAGCTTTTTTTCATAATGGCGTTACATATTATAATTATAAAGTTTTGAAATAAATTATATTTGTTATATCCCACGTATCGGCATATTAGAAGCTAGTAGATTTAAAAAAATAAAATAATAAAAAAAAATCAAATGTTCGGAAGTATCACAAAAATTTTAATCATAAAAAAATAGAAATAACAGTAAAACTACGGGAAATGAAAAATGTTGCATCTCGAAAAGTATTTCAAAATATATAATGAGTATTATGTACATTTATGGAGTTATTATAATTTCTTTTTAAATTTCATTGTAATGTAATTTATTTTTTTATCTAATATGTATAATGTCTATTGAGATCACACTTAATGTAATCATGACTGACGTGATAATAATAGATATTTAGAAAAGTATTATATATATACCATACAAATAAAACATCTCTAAAAAAACTAAACCATATAAAAAATGTGAACCCTAATTAATTGGTTTTTTTAATGGTTTCCGTGCATCGCACGGGTAGATGGACTAGTAATCAATAAGAATAATAGAATCAATGATCGAGGCATGTCAAGCACACTAGCAACTTTTAGAATCAAAAATACAAGTTACTTGGTTAAATCATAAGTCCGATGTAAAAAGATAACTTAAGAACCAATTTATTCAAGAGTACATGTGGATTATATAGTATTCAGTGGAAACAAACCACATACTAAAGGTTGAATTCAAAAGTATATCAAAGAGGTGTTGCAGCGGACAAACACAGGATTAGTTTACATGTATATAGACATATAAACTTAACTTGAACCAAGATGTACATTATATATTAACAACAAGCCACTCAGCACACTCCATCTCATTACCAAGCTTAACCTTCACATTTTAGAAATAATATACAGGGTTGAGTACAACTACTCAGTATGACACATGCCAAAATGGTTTTAAAGTGCTCGATAGAGCTATATATTGAACTTGCCATGAAGAAACATCTCATGAGTATTTTACTTTGAAATCAACTCGAGCATGCTAAACATTTTATAAAACCTTAGTGTAAATGTCTGCGCAAATGATAGATATCATAAGTATGAACCAAAGTGATGAGCCAGGGTCCCGCACTGATGAGTCAAACCCGGAGTTGCAGCTGAGAGGTCCAATTACAAGATTGAGAGCCAAGAAGCTGCAAAGCTATTTCCAGTGCATTGTTCGGAAGAAACTTGAAGATGAAAATGTTGTTGGACTTAAGCAGCCCCAGTTGGTGACCTTGACCAGTGTCCAAGACTGAAGTTGTGGAAGACCCAAGTTTCGAACAAACCATTTTGGTTGTTTTATGTTATATTTTAATTGGGCTCAGACTTTATTTTTATTTAATTTAAGTAGTAAGCCCATAGTTAGTATTTGCGTTTTTGAGATTAGTAGCCCAATCGTATTCAAGGGCCTAGTTCGATTCCTAGTGAAATTAGCCCTAGTTGTATTTAAGTTTTTGGAAAAACACTATTGAGGTAGACAACTTTGATTCAGAAATCATATTGATCGATTTGTCTCTACTCATGCTTTGGTTCACGATTTCTCTTGTGTTCTTGGTAAAGTTCTTGAGTTGGCATCTTTAGAACTTGAAATCAATTGTCTCGTTCATGATATCCAGTCGTATCCGGGTTAGACAAGCCACGAAGTTGCTCCATAGACGCGTTTCGGATTCAAGTAGATCCAGGGTTTGTTTTCGAGCAAGTTCTTCAATCTGTTTTCTATTTTCGATTCCATCCCATGCCCCCATCTTCAATGTCTCCACCACCACCTTCTTCCAACACCAAACCAACCCATACTTCATCCCAAACCCTCGCCCCAGTCCAGATTTCCGTTCGTAAAACCATTGTTCTTGAATTTTAACCTAAATCGACCCAAAAGTCAATCCCGTGCCAATTACCAAACCCCTCGTGCGAATTAGCTGAATTTTGGATATGTTGTTTCTGACTTCATTTAATAATTTTTGTTAAAATTTGAGCTTAATCTAAATTTATCTACTACAATTTCTAATCGGGTTTCAGTCTTGGATTTTTAGGGTTTCTAGTTGATGTTTGTTCATTATCTTGTGTTGTGTTTTGTTATGTTCCTTGGATTGAATAAACCTTGTTCCTTGACGTGTGTTTGAGTCCTTACTTCCGCGTATTCCTTGGTCATATCACAAAGCTACAATTCACATGGTAGGTGGTGAGAAGGAGGCTTCCCTCTCGAACACAATGATCGGTCGACACGCTAGATGACTCACAACCATGGGTGTACACATAATTCTATCTTGCGCAGAATTGAATTCATCATAACTATGCAGTTGGTATCTGTTGGGATATTATGTTAAGGGGGAACTTGAATCAAGCTAATAAACAATTTGTTTTGATTCGATTCCAAAACCCTATTAGTATATTTCTCTTATTATTTTTTATGTATCTAGACAACTTAGTAAAAGTAAAGCTTGCATGTTAGGAAGCTTTCATCTATCTAGAAGCGCAGATTATGAAGTAGTAAAAGATCGCAAAGTGAATTCATCAATGAAAGCGTCAGCAGACAAGACCTGCAAAGCGTATAGGAAACGCTTCCAAGACATATAAGCTTAGAACGTGCTACCAAAGCAAGCGCTCTCAAGCCAGTGTACTCAAAGTGCCTCAACCTCAAAGCCGTTCTTCAAGTGTCAGGATGTACTAGCTGTATTTTTTTGACTCACCAACCCTCAAGTTTGAATTTCAAAGGATGACGTGCGCCGCAGTTGCAGTCCACGTGTCATCATCTTATTGCCTAACGGAGCGGTTGTGTAGAAAAATCAATATAAGGTGCAGGTGGCCACACCTATATTCAACCACCATGCATGCAGTGACATTCCCCTAGTACTGCAGGCTATAAAGCATCTGACCGAATAAGACTTTCCCATGATTTCTGAGAAAGTGAGGAACACTCACCTCTTCTCTCTAACGGGAAGTAGGGTTCCTCCTACTATAAATAGAATGAGTTGCTCACACTAAAACTACGCACGCACAAAATAATCTATTCACAAGCAAGAACTCAAGCAAATAATCTCTTTACTTTCCTTAAGTTCTTCAGCCACTTCCAACTTTAGTATGTTCTTAAGAAACTTGTTTTCTTAAGTATTAGCAACATCTTTCTTTTCTAGGTTCAACCGTTCAAATCTATAACCTAGTCTTTGAGAATCCTTATCCCTTTACACTTGATTTTCATTGTAAAGGATTCTCACTTTACGAAAACCAAAAACCCCTAAACCTAGTCTATTGTTCTTAGATTGAGTTGTAAGGTTGTAAGTTTTTGTTAGAAAGTTTGGTTGTTGTAAGGCATCTCGAGAGCCCGGAATCTTTGAGGATTCAAAGCAAGTTTGTTACTAGCTTTTGAATCACTTCCCCTTGGAAGTATAAAACAAGGGATACCAACTGAAGGTATTCATCCCGTCGAGGATAAGAGTGGACGTAGGAGAGTTGCTATGAACCACTATAAAAATGTTTGTGTGATTTACTTTATTTATAAGCTTTGATTAATTGCATATACACACACCTATGCTCTAATTATTAATCCGGTTTTAATTTGCAAGAAAATTAAGTCTCACCACATTCCGCACAACACTCACACAAGCGAGAAGCTTTGAAAGCCTCACAAGCCTTCAAAGCGTCTACTTGATAAAAAAGTTGAAAAACGAAAGAGAAGTTAAACACTTCTCTACACACGTATTCACCCCCCCTCCCCTCTACGTGTGTAAGTCACTTTCGGGACCAACAAGTGGTATCAGAGCATGGGATCTAACTAACGTCTGCATTTGAATATTGGTAGCGTGAAAGCATTACAGTGGGTCTACCTGAACCGATCTCTTTTTTTTTTTAAATCTTGCATTAAAAACCTCACTCACTACACATATTGCATTTACTGATTTCTTTTTCAAGTATGTCTTCCTCAGCACAGCTTCCTCAGTTCTCAATCGAAGGCTACACCATGTGGAGCTTCCGCGTGGAGTCCCATCTCGCATCTCTTCATGATCGCATGCATGAAGTTATCGAGAAAGGACCCATCATAATCCTGAAATGTGCAATGAGGAAACGTGGAAAGGAGAAACCCGTCAACTAAGACGGAAACCCAGTTGACGAGAATGAAAGCGCTTCCACCGATGTCTATGTCGTGAAGCCAAGAGATGAGTATATGGCCAATGACTTCAAAGCTGATAATCTAGATCGTATGGCGCGCAACGTGATCCAGTCAACTATGTCCGACGCCTTATCTCCCAAGAATCATGAAATGTAAAATGGCAAAGGAGATGTGGGAAACTCTTGCCCTAATCTCTCAGGTCACAGAGAAAATCAAGGAAAACAAACTCTATGTACTAATGCATGAGTTTGACGCTCTCAAAATGAGAAATAATGAGAGCATGGAGTCTTTTGAGACTCGAGTTCTGGGAATCACCACAACTGTGGCTTCCCTTGGGAAAGATCTCACTTTCAAAGAGATCAATCTAAATGTGGTTCGCGCTCTGTCTGGAAAATGACAAACAATGAAGGAGCTCTTCCTCTTACAAAAAGAATTGGGAGACATGTCTTTAGAAATGATGTTCTCCGAGTTCAAAGCACTCAAATTTGACCTGGTCAAGAAAGCGCCTCGCGAGGATGAGGAGGAGGCTCCAGCGAAACCCAAAGCACTGGCATTCAAAGCCACTATAGAGTCCATCACCATCGAAGCCGACGATTCCAAAAGTGATGTTGCCGAGATATCGAGAGAAGAATTGGAGGATTACGCTCTCTACCTAGTTAGAGGGTTTAACAACTCCAACGCTAGAGCGGCCAAGTATAAAAGATTCTACAAATCTCAAGGCCAGAGCTCGCGCTTCACCCCACGTGATGGAAAGAGGGATGACAAATCAACAGCCATCCCTAGAGATAAAGCCAACATTGAGTGCATCGAGTACCACAAGATGGGGCACTACAAAAGTGAATGCCAGAAACTCTCAACCAAGGAAAAGGATGAGGTCAAAGCTTGTCGTAAAGACAGTCGTCGTGCTCTCGTAGCCAATGCTCCCATTGAATCCAAAAAGCCCATCGACCATGATGAAGATCAGTTCAATGATGATGAATATGATCTTGGCTGCATGGCAATTGAAGCTGAAATGGAGGTACAAACTTTTGAAGTCAATACTCTTCCATTAATAGTAGAAAGTGAATGTGGAAACGATGAGGATGAGGCTTTCAGCTTGGAAAGTGATCTCTTTGACGACTATTTAGAGTTTCTCAAAAATCATGAATCCTTGCAGGAAGTCCTCATTTGGTTTAGAAAAGAGAACGACAGACTAGCCAATACACTCGAGTCCAAAGAAAAAGACTTATTCAAGTTGGCAGCTAAGTTCGATGATCTTCATGAACGTCACCAACAGGGGCGGATCCAGAAAAATTAGTCGGTGGGGGCTGAGATTTTTAAATTTTCAATGTCGACACAACAGTCCTAAAATTCAACTCGTTGATGGGGGCTTTAACATAAAAAATCATTAAAACTATCAATAATTTTGTAAAATTTTAAGTAGAAAATAGAAGATTTTTTTTTTGTAGGGGCTTAAGCCCCTTGTGGCTTCTACGTGGCTCCGCCACTGGTCACCAACGTACCATATCGAACACAAAGCCACTCTCGATCGCCTCAGTAGTGCATCTGTAGCTATTGAGATGATTGGAAGCACCTTTAAACCCACAAAATGTTTAAAGGGGTTCGGCTTTGGATCCCCACACACAGCTTCTACCGATGCTGGTCCCAAAGCGTCATTGAAAAGGTTCAAAGCCGCTCAACCTACTACCAGCAAAGGAAAGAAGTTAGTCAGGTTTGTGGGTGAAACTTCAAAGCAAGCTTCCAAAGCGTCTTTGAAGGTTCAACCCGACGCTTTGAGTAAGTCAAAGATCAAAGAGACTAAAATCTCTAAACGCAAACCAAAGCGTGACCAGTCTTCGACAAACCCAAAGCGTCACCAAGAGCGTAAAGCTCACTTGAAAAACTTCACATCTCATGGAGGAACTCAAGTGCGCTTTATCCCCGATGCTTCATATAACTTTAATGATCGAAGCTTCGCCGATCATTTCGCATAAAGTGAAAGCATTTCTTCACGCTCTCAGGGAAGAAGGAACAAAAAACTCTTTCACTACTTCACACACGATTACACTTAGGGCTTTCCAACTAAACAAACCCCTATTTGTTTCAACCAGGATCTCGAGAAGGGAGTCACTCTCTCAGTGAATCCAACTCGAGCTCCCAAAGCTACTAACATAAAAGAACCTAATGCAAATTGGGTGTCCAAAACCTGTTAATCTTATATGTCAAAGCGGCAAACTCGGAAGTTGTGGCAAGAGGAAAGAAGAAGTTGTTTGGTACCTAGACAGTGGATGTTCACACCACATGACTGGTGAACGATCTTTCCTTGACGAGTTCATTGAAAAGCCAGGTCCAGAAGTAATTTTCGGTAATGATGCAAAAGGCATCACCATCAGATACGGTACATTTAGCATTGGAAATATGAGACTCCCTGACGTCTCATATGTCCAAGGCCTCAAGCATAATTTACTTTCTATTTCTCAATTATGTGATAACGGGTTTGTGGTAGAGTTTATCTCTAACCAATGTGTTGTCAAGAACAAAGCGCCTATGCAGGTTGTTCTTACAAGAATCCAGAAGCAGAACGTGTACGTAGCTAACTGGAGCAGCTGCAAAGTCAGAGCTTGTCTCGTCGCTAGAAGCACCTCAGAAATTGGGTGGTTATGTGTCACGCCCCAATTCCCGAGGGAAGGCGCACGCGCCAAGGGTGTGACTAGGGGTTGGAATAAAGAAGCGGGGATAGAAAGGGGATTCAACTCATTTCAATAATCAACTGATACTTCCCGAAAAGTTGGGCAGTATCTCTTTTGCAAAGGGAATAAGCCACAATAAATACAACGGCAATATACCCAACATAACAGCATATCATTATACTAGGATCGCATAAGATTCGATGGCTCAACGGATCAACATAAGTCCATCATTCCAAAACATAAAGTCGAGTTCGATTTCTCGAGAATAGATAGTGAATAAATTCAGAGTGCATATCTCTAGTTCAAGACGAGAAATACATTTAGCGGAAGCTTAACAAAGAGAGATTCCTAGCCTCAGCTCCGCATCGCCATCACAACTGCATCAACCTGAAAACATTTGAAAACATTTGGGCTGAGTACTAATGTACTCAGTGAGCTGCGCATTTTATCAATAGCTTGGAAACATAGCAGTTTATCCATATCATAGGCATGACTTAGAGGTTTTGGGAAACAAAAATCAACTAAGCATGCTAAATCATTTTACTTGTGCCATGGCCTCATGTCGCTCTCTACAGTTACTCTTACTGTGATTCCGGACCTCTAGCCACCGACGAATCCATATATCCAGACTTCGGGTCGAAACCGGAGAGTCTATTTGAGCTGGTGAATTCCGGGTCGAAACCCAGGAATTCCGTTGAAATAGTATGTGAGAGAGATCAACCAATCACATAACTACCAGGGGAGTGTACACGATTCAAGGCTAGTTTATAAGGCTAAGCGATGAATCTCGATCGATTACTTCAGAGCATTAAACATGTAGAGCGCACATTAAATATTTTCATGGATAACCAGTTTTTCATCATTAAAACCTTGAGCATACATAACTCATATACTTTGGAAAAATAAGCCCACCTCTTGTAGCGTAGAAGAATGGCCGGTCTTGATAGGCAACGTCTAAATTAATGTCCTCGTCGAACCGCGCCTATTCATAACGATATAATAAGAATTCTAAGATTCTTAAAATAAATCTAAGGGAAAATATATATTCGCCTTTCTATTTTTCTTGATTATAAATCCGTTAGGGATAACAGATTTGATTGAATCATTAAAATCTTTTTATTAAAAGAATAATCATTTCCTTTTTATTAAGAGAGTTCAATTAAATAATTAATTGGGTTCAAATATTCGTTAAATTATTTAATCCGAAATTAGGATAAATTCCAGAATTTATTTATGGACTAATTAGAGCTTAGTAAATTAATTAAATCCTAATTATTTAGAGCCCATACAAATTACAACCCAGCCCACACCAAATTAATTAAAAGCCCGATTAACCACCTTAAGTCCGCTCCACTCATTGAAGCCCAGCCCAAACAAAAGAAAAACCCATTTGCCCAAAGGGAGAAAATCCATCATTCCCCAACCCTCTACAGCAATTCCCAATTCGACAATACGCACACACACAAACAGGACCACACCCATTTCTTTCTCGAACTCATCCACTTCCTCTCTTCTTCATCCGATTCAACATCGGCCAAAGGCCGAAGCTTCGCCGTGTCTGAGCCTCGGCGCCGCCGTCGTCGATTTTTAACCCGCGCTGCCTGCTGTAGTCGTCCTCCTTGTTCCAGCTCCATCGCCGACAATGCCCGATGCTGCTATGGTTGCTGCAGCGCCGCCGTCATCTCTTTTTCCTGCCGCTGCCGTCGAAGCTCGCTCGAACGCAGCGTCTCTGCCAAAACGCCGCTGCTCAGACCCTCTCCTTCGACTTCCGCCATCGATTTGCTTCTATCGCAGCACCTCCGCCGCTGCAAGTTCGCCGGTGCCGCAGCCACACCCCTATTTCAGCACCACCGCCGTGGTTGCCTGCTCGCGACACGGCCGTCCTTGCTGCAGTGCCACCGTCATCTCGCCGACTTTACTGCCGCCGACGAGCTTCTTCAGCCGCCACCGCTACAGCAGTACAGCGGCTGCACCTCCGTGCTTCGCCCCGCAGTTCCCGTACCAGCATCGCCATCGACAGCAATAACCAGACGCGATAGCGATCAAGTTTTGTCGTTGCGCCCCATCTCCGGCAACAACCCATGAGTAAAAACCGTTTCCTCACACATTAACCCCTTTCACTCTCCTCTCATTCGATAGCCCGATTTTCAGATTATGAAGAAGTGTTTAATGTCTTCGATTCCAGTTTTGTTTGCTTCTATTCTTTAGGTTTGTTTTAATCATCTTGTTTGCCTCTCGATTATAAAACTATAAATTTTTAGAGTTTGTTGGTGTTCTTGTTCTTCAGTTTTCATGCTTGTAGTTTTGATTTGTTTCATTGTTCCTCTTTAAAGCATTAAAAGAAGTGGGGCTGGAAAATGCTTACTCTTAATAAACTTGGAATGGTGGCGATGATTGTAGGTTTGAGAGGATGTAAGGCTGCAACTCCTCTTATTCTTCTTCTCCTTCTTCTCTTCTGCTCTTTTTTCTTAAATTTTCTGCATTGTTTCTTTAAAGAGTTTGGTGTTTGATTGGTGCAGAGAATGAAGTGAAGAAGGGTGATATAAGGATGGTAAATCGGATGTGATGTGTTGAAAATGTGGTGAAGAAGCCATGCCTACTACTGTACATCATGATGAAGTTCCAGGATTGTAGGGATCATGTAGGGATTGGTGTACTTATTAGATTTGCTGAAATCTTCTATCTCCTTATGTAGGCGGCAGATAATTCATAGTACAGTAGTTTGGATAGTAGATTTGGTGGGGAGTGATGTATTGTTATTTATTATTGTATTTTCTTTTGTAATTTAACTTGGCCATGGTTTTTGGGCTATAAGTTAGCTTGTGATACATTGTAATGGGCTTGGCCCAATTTTATATTTTATTCGATAATATCGTTCTTGGCCCGACATTAATCGAATTTGGAATTTAATTAAGTATTCTCTGATTAATACATTTAGAAATATTATACAGGTATATAATATTTTAGTTTGTTATTTCGCAATAAAAATTACGAGATATAAATATAAATTTATATCTATTTTCTAAATTGCAAAGTGAAATGCAATTTCATATAAGTAGAACAACAATAACCCTTTTATTCATTAACGATCGAAACAAAGTTACACAAAGTTTCAAATTTTTACACATTTTCTATTTATTAAAAAGTCGGGGTATTACATTATGGCATCGGCGCCTCAATCACTTGAACTTCAAAACAGTGAATAAGATCTCCAGGAAGAGTGATGCAACACAATTGTTGATTCAAGAGAATACCAAAAACTTGGTGAGAATAACTTCTCAAACTTGATTCATTATTTTCCAACCAACCTCCATACAAATCATGCCAGAAACGTATATAAGTTTAGAGAACTTCAAAATAATACAACTTATTAATTTTGTAACGGAAGAAGACTCTCTAGTTAACTAGTAACTGAACTAATAAAGAAAGAATTTTAAGAGTCTTGTGCCTCTCCAACTGAACCAAGTAATGCAAGAGTTGCATCGTTCACATCATCTCCCCCGGGGTGAGAAGGATTCGCCCTCAAATCGAAAGAAGCATCATCATCAGAGGGGTCTGCAACATAAGGCAGGAGCAAGACGATAAGCATTCGGATTGATATGCTCAACCTCCACTGGGCCAATCTTACGAGCAGCGAGCTCATTGTACTCATGAGCTGGAAAACGGCACAAGGACTGAGACTCTTGTAGACGTAGCCCTTGGAAAGTAATGCTTCAACCTGTTGCCGAAGTTCTTCATGTTCTTTAGGACTCATACGGTAACGAGGCCAGTTAAGGAGAGTAGCATCAGGAACCAAATTGATGTGATGTTGGATGTCTCGCAATGGTGGTAATCGAGTTGGAAGGTCGCGAAGAAAGATATCTTGGAATTCATTAAGTAAAGATTGCACCGGAGTTGGAATATCTGTAAGCGCCACAACAGGATTGGCATATAAAACATAAACAACTCCAGATTCCGCCATAACATTTTTGAATGGCGCACGAGATAATAAGGTCACATTAGGCTTGTGATCAGATAACAGTTTTTCGGGAGTAGGCACGAGAATAATTTTCTTACCCCGAAAAAGAAACGAATATGTATTTGCCCAACCATCATAAAAAGCAGCACAATCATATTACCACGGACGCCCCAACAGAAGATGGCATGCATCCATAGGGACGACGTCACAAGAGATATCATCAGTATAGGAAGAACCAATTGAGAATGAGATCAAGGCACGGTGAAAAACCACGATATCCACACCCCAACTAAGCCAAGCAAGTTTGTAGGGGTGAGGATGCGCCTCAGTCGACAATCCCAACTTAGTAATAGTCGTCTCTGACACCACATTTTCACAACTACCAGAATCGATGATAAAACGGCAGACCTTACCAGCAATAGTGTAAGTGGACTAGAAAATAGAAGTACACAGCCAATCATCTGATGGTGCTCATGGAGCGAGAAAAGTACGGCGAAGCATGAGCACAGGTCCAACGTCACCCTCCAAATATTCAGTAGCAATAGAGGTGTCGTTGTGGGCATCAATATTGTCATCAACTACATCTTGGTCCATCATAGCAAGCAAACGACATTCTGCTTGACGATGCCCAGGTTCACCGCAGTTGAAACATCAAAAAGAGGAGTTTGGGCATATAGAAGGGGAATGACCAGGTTGTGACACAGGAGGGGGCACTCCCGACGTTGAACATAATGGGTCAGAAGCGCCTGTCAAAGAACAAGGGACAACTGTTGTGTGACGGGCACGTTATTTCTCTGCTTGAAGTGTACGTTGATGGGCCTCAGAAACTGTTAGAGGATCAAACATATTGAGTACATCTTGTAAGGGTAGACGAAGACCGCTGATGTAGTGAGAAACTAAATGAGTGGGTTCCTCATGAAGATTAATACGTGCCAAGAGTTGATAAAACTCATTAGTATAATCGTCCACAGATTTTTGGCTCTGTTGAAGGAGTTGGAAATGCTGGTACAAATCACGCTCATAGTTATATGGTAAGAATGCAGCCTTAATATGCTTTTGAAATTTGTCCCACGAACGGATCTTGGCTTGCCGTGGTGAACTCGTAAATTCTTCAACTGTTGCCACCATGCTTGGGCTCGCCCATGTAAACGAGTGGTAATTAGAGGAACCCGTTGTGTGTCGGGTATATTTTTAAAATCCAGAATCTCTTCGACCGTGGCGAGCCAATTAATTAAATTGTCATGCTGCGAATCACCGGTGAACTCTGGAATATCGACATGAAAACCAGCCTCCCAACATCTATCATCACTACACATAGGTAAGCTACGAGAGGCAAATGGATTGACTGTATCATCGCTGTCGGAATGAGTGGCATCGTCGGTTGGTGGATTTTAGAGCGCAGCAAGTTGTTGCGTAAGCAAATCAACTTGTCGGTGTAACTGGACAATGTCATCACGGAGATGAATATCATCCGTAGGGGCGGTGTTTTGGTGTCGGTGACGTGGTGACATGATTCTGGGATCGTCCTGAAAGTGATACCAAAAATGACGCAACACAATCACAATAAAATAACGATAATGAAATCCAAGTTAATCGTTGATTCAAGAGAATACTGAAAACTTGGTGAGAATAACTTCTCAAACTTGATTCATTATTTTCCAACCAACCTCCATACAAATCATGCCAGAAACATATATAAGTTTAAAGAACTTCAAAACAATACAACTTAATAATATTGTAACGGAAGAAGACTCTCTAGTTAACTAGTAACTGAACTAATAAAGAAAGAATTTTAAGAGTCTTGTGCCTCTCCAACTGAACCAAGTAATGCAAGAGCTGCATCGTTCACATCAAAGAGTTTCGTTCGAGGCATCCCTAATGAGGTCTTCAACAAGGACATTGTGTGCCAAGTCTGTCAAGAGGGCAAGCAGATCAAGAAGTCCTTTCAAAGCGTCGAGGGACATGGCTCATCCCGAATTCTAGAGCTCCTTCATATGGATCTCTTCGGTCCTATCACACCCATCACCTTGAGTGGAAGGAAGTACGCTCTTGTAGTTGTGGATGACTATTCATGCTACACTTGTGTACTAATTCTACTCAAGAAGAAAGACACGCTCCGGGAACTCCCAAAGCTCCTAAAGCAACTGACGGTGGAAAAAGGGTTGACTGTGGTGAAGATACGCTCCGACAAAGGAACTGAATTTCTCAATCAATTCATCGAAGCGTATTGCACAGAGAATGGGATCTTTCATCAGACTAAAGCAGCTCGCACTCTGCAACAAAATGGCATTGCAGAGCGCCGGAACATGACTATCGAAGAAGCTGCACGTTCGATGCTCGTAGATGCCCAACTACCAAATAAGTTCTGGGGAGAAGCAACTTTCACCGCTTGCTATACCTAAAATCACACTCTAATCAACACACGCCACAACAGAACCCCATATGAATTATGGAAAGGGAGAATTCCTACTCTTTCTCATTTACATATTTTTGGTTGCAAGTGTTTCATTCACAACAACGGTAAAATGCAATTGAGAGCGTTTGATAGTAAAGCTGATATGGGAATATTACTTGGATATTCCCCTACAAGCAAAGCTTATCCTGTCTACAATTGTCAAACTCTTGTTGTGGAAGAAACACCACATGTTGTTTTTGATGAAGCTGCCTTCAAGACTCCACAGGTATAGGTAAATGCTGAAAGCATGAATGTTGCACCTGAAAGCGTGAATGCGATTCGTGAAGCTTCTTCCAGACCAGTAACGCGCTCTGCCTTAAAGCGTGTAGATCTGGTGGATGCTTCAGAAGAAGAGGAGCTTGAAGACGGAGTTAAAGCCATGGAACATGATCTTAATAAGTTATCTCTCGATAAGGGTGATCCAAACTGAGGAATAGTTGATCCTTTGACCTCACCAGTATCAAACCGTGAGGAAGTTCCATCCAATCCATTAGTTTGTGATCAAGGGAATGGTAAAGATCACACACCACGCTCCGAGGATGATGATGTAGAAGCTCAAAATCAAAAGAAGCTTTGGTTAAGATATCATCCTTAAGAAGGTATTCTAGGAGATCCCAGCCAGGGCGTCAAGACTAGGAGCACCTTATTCTATGGTGAAAGTTGCTTGTTTAGTTGCTTCCTAGCAAACACCGAACCATCATCAGTGGAGGACGCTTTAAACGATTTAAATTGGGTGACCGCCATGGAAGAGGAGCTAAATGAGTTTGCAAGGAACGGCATTTGGTACCTAGTTGATCGACCAACTCATCAAAGCGTAATTGGTACCAAATGGGTGTTCAAGAATAAGACCGACAAAAATGGCAACATTGTCCGCAACAAAGCTCGACTAGTTACTAAAGGATATTGCCAAGAGGAAAGGATTGATTTTGATGAGACCTTCACTCTTGTTACTCGTCTCGAAGCAATTTGAATGTTCCTTGCATATGCCGCATCCAAGAAATTCAAAGTGTATCAAATGGATGTGAAGAGTGCCTTTCTCAATGGTGATTTGAAGGAGGAAGTGTACGTTGAGCAGCCCCCAGGCTTTGAAAAGAGTAATCAAGTGTACCGGCTCATCAAAGTTGTCTTCGGCCTCAAGCAGGCTCCTAGAGCGTGGTACGAGACTCTTTCAAACTTCCTTATTAAAAGCGGCTTTTAAAAAGGGAAGGTAGATCAAACCCTCTTCACTATCAATGACGGTGAAGACATGCTTTGGGTATAAATCTACGTCGACAACATCATCTTTGGCTCTCCAAATCAAAGCCTAAGTGACAAGTTCGCGGGTTTGATGAAGAGAGAGTACAAGATGTCGATGATGGGGCTGATGACTTGCTTTTTAGGATTGCAAGTGAAGCAAACGAGTAGAGGAACTTTCATCAATCAAGCCAAGTATACTCGTGATATGCTCACTAAGTTTGGTGTTCAAAACTGCAAAAGCATCAAGATTTCCATGAACACAAACTTCAAGATAGATCCAGATCTTGATGGCAAATCAATCAACCCTGTGGATTATTATATGTTGATTGGTTCCTTGTTCTATCTTACAGCTAGCTGGCCCGACATCACCATTGCTGTGGGCGTCTGTGCTAGATTTCAAAGCAATCAAAAGCAAAGTCATTTGGAGGGAGCTAAGCGCATTCTTCGATACCTAAAAGGGACCATCAACTTAGGTCTTTGGTATCCAGCAGAAGATGATCATACGCTTAGTGGTTACTCCGATGCCGACTTCGGTTGATGCAAAGTTGATCGAAAATCAATAACCGGAACATGCCAATTCATTGGTAATGAACTTGTTTCGTGGTTCTCAAAGAAACAAATAAGTGTTGCTACCTCTACCACCGAAGCGGAATACATGGCTGTAGGAAGTTGTTGCTCACAAATTCTTTGGCTAAAGCAGCAGTTGAAGGATTATAAAGTCGAATGTTCGGAGATTCCAATTTATTGTGACAACACGAGTACAATTTCCATCACCCATAATCCTGTGCTTCATTCAAAATGCAAGCATATCGAGATTTGCCATCATTTCATATGGGATCATGTGGAAAAGAAAGATATAAAGGTGGAAATATACACACTGATCATCAAAAAATGGATATTCTCACAAAGTCGCTTCCACAATCCCGCTTCAATCAGTTGTGTTTGGAACTAAGGTTGCTAGACCCTGGTGAGGACAAGGTGGAGTAAGGTGGATAAGGTAAAGCGTGTTCCCTACCTATCCTCATGCTTTCCTCGCTGTAGGAAAGTGTTGGGATAATCGGTTAAAGGGGAACCAGTCTTTTCAAGAGTTGTGGAAGATGAAGACGTAGAAGATTCCCTAATCAAGACCGAAGGATGGAGTTCCCTTTGGGGCACCAACCTCTACAAGCTTTTACATTTATGTGAAAGCACAGTTGAGTGTTCCTCCTTTCTCAAGCTAATCGAATTAGCTTGGTTAAGGTTGAGTGTTCGTACCACGACGCTCGTAAAACTATGTGCCGTCTTGTCAGAGCGGTGCACAAGTGGATACACTTTGTGGATGTTCAAGGAAGTCAAACTTGTAGGCTTAGAGTTTGCACAACCGCGACTCCATTCCCAACCCTTCTACCTCCTTCTACGATGATGAAGAAACATGAAATCGTTGAGCTGTGATCATCATCAAAGTAACAAAGCGTATTCGTAAGATGGGGCGTTTGCGTGGAGTTGCTCTCGATGCGTGATCACTCAACAATCACAAGCTTTCATGATGGATAAGGAACCAGAAGTAAAGCGTGCTGAAGACTCTCACCACTACTTATTGTGAAAACCTCATTTGTTATGAATAATGTGAAGCACCTACTATAAAACGGCAAGAGTATATTCTCAAGAATTCCACTTCATGGAAATATGAGATGGCTTGCCCTAGTAAGGAGAGAGAAATCATAGTTCTATCATGGATGATGAGAATCTCATGCTCAAACGGTATATCCCCTAGTAAAGCCCTAGTAAGGAGAGTCAAATCTTTTATTGATATATATCAATATTTGAAAGCCAATAGAATTCTGACATATCATCATCAAAGCCTAACATGAAGCCCAAAAGCCCACCAAGTCTGCTTCTTCTACACCTATAAATAGGGGTCTAGGGAGAGCTCATAAAACACACCTTAGAAATATTAGAGAGCTCTAGAGAAGAATACAAATTCTCTACGAATTCTCTACAACATCCAAGGCGTTCTTTGTGTATTCTTTGTCGAAAGCATCGCGTTCTTTGCCGAAATATGCTCAAATCTGCATTTGGTCCGGACGTCCTCCGAATCAACGCGTTTCTCACCGGAATCGTTTCAAATCTGCATTTCTTGCTAGAATCGCAAAACCACGTTTCTTGCCGAAGTCGTCTCAAATTCACGTTCTTCGTCAGAATCATCTCAAATCTGCGTTCTTCGTTAGAATCGTCTCAAATTCGCGTTTCTCGCAGAAGTCTGCTCAAATCTATGTTTAATCCGAAAACAAGGCCAAAGCCCTTCAGATTAACGTTACAAATTCAAACATCAAACTCAAGGAGATCAAGGAGTACTAAATTCTCCGCAAATCTCGGAAGCTGCTCAAAGTTCGTTCAAGAAGCAAATAAGAGAAGAATCAGAGGAACTGTAGAGATCGCAACCCGCATCTACTCAAGTCAAGTCAAGTTCTCAAATACTTATTTTTACATATTTGTGTATTTATTGGAATAAATATATATAAAATTTGTGTTTACAAATTTTGGCACGCCCGGTAGGTTAATCTCTACCTCCCATCTCTACTCTTCGCCATATCAATCAAGCATCAAAATGTCTGCAACATTGGAAGAGCAAATCGCAAATTTGACAAAGCTTGTCGAAGGACTCGCCAAACAAATTCATGAGAGAGACATCCAAATTGCAAAGTTGGAGAAAAATAGGATCGTCAATGCAAATAGCGAGAAACTTGAGCAAGACCATGAAGTCAAAACCCTCAACCTAAAGAATATGAAAAGCCTCCGGCCTCAAAGCTTGAAGTTCATTCTGATGGTTCGATCCATGTTGATCAACTCAAAGAATTTATCACAGAACCAATCAAAGATAAGTTCGGACATATCTCCAAATCATCATGGACATATTGCAAGCTATATACTTCAAGGATTGATCGCTTGAAGATGCAGTCGGCTACCAACCACTAAAATTTCTACAATTTGATGGTCAAGACAATCCAAAACAACATGTGGCTCACTTTGTTGAAACTTGCAATGATGCGGGAACATATGGAGATCACGTGGTGAAGCAGTTCGTACGCTCCTTGAAAGACAATGCATTTGACTGGTATGCTAACTTGGAGCCGAATTCAATTGATAGTTGGGGGCAATTCGAGAAGAATTCCTCGATTGCTTCTACAGCACTCGAAGAACGGTGAGCATAGTCGAGCTTACAAAAATAAGTCAATTCAAAGAAGAGCCCATCATCGAATATATCAATCGTTGGAGGAACTTAAGTTTGAATTGCAAAGATTGACTATTTGAAGCCTCTGCAATCGAGATATGCATCCAAGGCATGCATTGGAGTTTGCAATACATCTTGAAGGGAATTCAACCAAAGACATTTGAGGAAATGACTACTAGAGCTCACGATATGGAGTTGAGCATAATTCTAAACAGAGTTGAAGAGATCTCAACACAAGAACCTCACGAACTTCAAGAAAATCAAGAAATAACATATGGAGGCAAGTCTTTTGAAGAAACTCCAAGTGAAGATGAAGAAGAGACGGCGAATTTAGTCATGGTCTGATCTTCCAATATGTGTACAATTTATGAAAAAAAAATAATACTCCTACACAAGAGTTTAAACTATCCAGAATGCTCCTAGATGCGAGTCAAAACCATCTAAACTCTCCAAATAAAGGGGTTCAAGTGCTCCTTGATAAGAGCCTAAACTATCAATATAGCTCCTAGACATGAGCCAAAACTATCTAATCAAACTCTTTGAATAAGAAATCATGTGAATACTCCTTGACACGAGTATAAAATGTTTACAAATTCAAATCAAGTGAATACTCCTTGACACGAGTATAAAAGGTTTACAAGCTCCTTGATACGAGCATAAACTATCTAACTCCAAATCCAAATCAACTAAAGACTCCTTAACACGAGTATAAAAGGTTTACAAATCAAAGCTCCTTGATACGAGCATAAACTATCTAACTCCAAATTCAAATCAAATGAAGACTCATTGGCATGAGTATAAAAGGTTTACAAATCAAAGCTCCTTGATACGAGCATAAACTATCTAACTCAACAAGAAACTCCTAAATACGAGTATAAACTATTTATAAATCCAAGTTTAATGTTCAAGAACTCCTTGATAAGAGTATAAACTATCTAATACATTCGAAGATTTGAGACTCGTCAATTTCCACGACAAATCGTTCATGAACAAAATTTATATATTTATTTCAACAAATACAAAAATGTGTATAAATAAATATTTGAAGACTTGAGTTGACTTGAGAAGATGCGGGTCGTGATCTCTACGATCCCTCTAATTCTCTCTCCAATTGCTTCTTGAACGACTTTGAGCAGTTTTCGAGATTTGCGGAGAATTTCATACTCCTTGATCTCTTTGGATTTGATGCTTGGATTTGAACGTTAATCCAAAGGGCTTTTAACGTCAATTTGAGAAGACTTCAGCGAGAAATGCGGATTTGAGATGATTCTGTCGAAGAACGCGGATTTGAGACGACTTCGACGAGAAAGGCGAATTTGAGACGATTTCGGTGAAGAACGCGGATTTGAGACGACTTCGGTGAAGAACGTGATATTTTCCACGAAGAACACCTTTGAAGGAAACCTTGAATATTGTGGAGAATTCGTAGAGAATTTATATTCTTCTCTTTTGAGTTCTCCAAGATATTCGAAAATAATAGAGATTTCGTAGAGAATTTGTATTCTTCTCTTTTGAGTTCTCTAATATATTTTATGGTGTGATTTATGAACTCTCCCTAGACCCCCTATTTATAGGTGTAGAAGTAGCAGGCTTGGTGGGCTTTTGGGCTTCATGTTGGGCTTTGATGATGAGGTGTCAGAATTATATTGGCTCTCAAATATTGATATATATCAATAAAAGATTTGACTTGTAGCAAAAGAAACCTCCAATATCTTTATTAATAAATACATGATTTAATTTGGATTTTATAAGATTCCAAATCAAATATATAAAATTAATAAGAAGATATGTTATTTTTTTCTTAAAATTTCAGTATCTACAGGGAGGTGACTTGGAATCTCTATCTGACGAAATTGTCATCGGTACTCAGTGTAAGCATATAATCTCACGAACATACAACTGATATAATATGTCGGATCCATAGGTAATCAAAATTGGTATGAAGTGAGCACCCTTTGCCAGTCTGTTTACAATTACCCATATTGCAGTGTTTCCTTTCTTAGACTTAGGTAATCCTGTTACAAAGTCCATGGTGATGTGGTCCCATTTCCATTCAGGGATACCTAAAGGCTGTAACTTCCCATAGGGCTGTTGATGTAAGGCTTTCACTTGTTCACACGCTAAGCATCGTTCTACAAATGAAGCTACATCTCGTTTCATTCCTTCCCACCAAAATTTTAGTTTTAAATCTTGGTACATCTTGGTGCTTCCGGGGCAAGCAGTGTAAGGAGTATCGTGAGCTTCACTCATGATCTCACTCCTTAGCTCTTCATTATTTGGTACACAAATTCGATCGTTGAACAAAATTGCATTATCTGTTGCTTCTCTATAACCTTCAACATGTTCATTTTGAATCTTCAATCAAAGTTTTTCTAACTTCTCATCTCCTTTTTGGGCAGTAACAACTCTAGATCTCAAATCCGGAGTTATCACTAATACAACAATCACTTGTGCTGCTGTGTCTAGGTACAACCACTTCTACCTTCAATTTCTCGAATTCCCTCATAAGTTCATTCTCCTTAGTAAGAAGAAATCCTAACTATGGTCCTCCTTTTTTGCTTAAAGCATCTACAACTACATTCACTTTTCTTGGGTGATAGTGAATCTTGCAGTGTCATATCCAGAGTTTTCTTATTAAATTTATATAAGCCTTGTAAGTTAAATTAGAAATGTAGATTCTTTTGGGAATTTATATTTCTTATTTAAAAAGTTCTTTGAATTTCGAATAACTACGTCCAAATGAATATAAATAGAAGTGGTGATCCTCTATATATCTTAGTATTTTCGTGTATATATATATATATATATATATATATATATATATAATAGTATGAGTTCCTAAACTAAAGATATATACGTATAACTATTATATATGACTAGCTAAATACATACATATGTATATATATGCATATCAAATAGATATATTAGTTTAATAATTTAAATAAAGTGCATTTAACATGTTATAGCATTAGTACACCATATACGTAAATGTATACCATGCCATTCCATGCAAGAAATGCATGAATGGTTATAAAGATATATCAAAACTAACTTATGGAAATATCTCAACTGTCAACTCTTGATTTCATTGTTATACGTGGCGCTTTATTAGTTAATATAGGTTGATGACTATTAAAAAATAGCATGGCGACTTGTATGGCCTAGTGATGACTCTCCAAACCTACGCCTATAAATCATCAACTATAAATAGGTGTTTCCAATGAACTTAAAGATCCATCTTCTCGGCTCCTTTTGAATTATAATCAAATTAGTAGCATAAGATCGAGTTTTCCAAAAATTATCAAGAGGATCCGCAGCACCTAACTAAAGATCGAGGCTGGAAGAGTTATCATTTCGAATTGTTTCAGGTGAGATTTTATTTTCAATAGTAAATGTGAGGCTTTATTTTTAATAGTAAATGTGAGGCTTTATTCTTACAAAGTATTATTTGAGTTAGTAAGCTCTGACAAAATGGGATTGTCCATGAAAATGTTCTAATGTGTTAATACATGTTTAATGCTCTTATGTATTCGATCGGATCTTTCGATTGGTCTAACACAGTAATCGAGAGGTTGTGTGCACAGTTAGAAATCGTTGGGTTGATCACCAATTGATTCTAACTTCGAGGGGAGAACCTCTGGATGGAATATCCATTGTCTCCAAACTATGGCTCCATCATGAAATAGGAAAACCTCAAACTATGGCTCCATCATGAAATGGGAGAACCTCTGGATGAAATATCCATTGTCTCCAAACTATGGCTCCATCATGAGAGGGGAGAACCTCTGGATGAAATATCCATTGTCTCCGAACTATGGTTTCACCATGGGAAAAGGATCCGGCAGTGGTAATGTCCCGGGATTATTATAAGAGTAACATGGTAATCATGAAAAATGAGATTTTGTATGTGTGTAAGTAAATAAAATGTATACTTTATTATCATGGATATTCTTTTTATGATAAATGTTTTTGGCACAAGCCCACTGGGTACACTAGTACTCAGCCTGCAATTCCTTTCCAAATGTTTTGCAGATTAAGGAGCTGGTAGAACAGGCGAAGCTGGAGAGGATTGTTGTTGTTGCTAATGCGTAATAAAAGCTTCCGCTATGCCTATAAATAAATTATCTATGTTTTCTTACACCATGAGTTATATATAGACACTACGGGTACTCAGACAAGTCGGCCAACATGGGATGTTCGGCTTAGCCAACTCCATAGTTCGAGCCATATGTTCTGATCCTGTATTTAATTTATTAATAATAAGGTTAAATTATCTCAAGCCATGAGCCCCTTTCTATCCCCGCTTCTTAATTCTATCCCCTTGCCACGTCTCGGCTTACGTGCCTTCCCTCGGGAATCGGGGCGTGACAGAGTGGTATCAGAGCGGAAGACTCTGAGACCTTAATGTATATCTAGTGTAGATTCTTAATTCTAACTATGTTAGTCATGCAACAACAATCCCCCAGCTTGCCATCCCACCATGCTAAAAAATAAAAATAAAAAATAAAAAAAAATGAGGTACATTTCTTATGAAAGTAATTTTATGGAAATATGTTCATGATAAGATTTTATATCAATTGACATGTTTGATGCATGCATTTCTACATGATTATATTTAATTATGAGTCTTGGATCTATTGTGACCAAAACGGTATATGAGAGAATATGTGTTCAAAATGGCTATATCAAGAAGTTACTAACCCTATGATAGACAAAAAGGTTATGATAAAGTTGTGAATAGTTATAGCAGTGAGTTATTAATAGTTATGGTGTATGCTCATGATTCATGTCATGATTTTAGTTATATTTGGGACAATCGAACCCAAATAACTCATGTTATGATTCCAGTTATGTTTGGGACAATCGAACCCAAGTAACTGTGTCATGTTATGTTTGGGACACTCGAACCCAAGTAACTTATGGATAAAGGATATATTCATGTTATTATAATATGAGTTTAAGACTCATCATCACGGATACATCAGGAACATGTAGTTATTTGGGAAAATGATTACCCAAGTAGGTCGAAGAATGATCATCATGGTTTTTGATTATTTTTATGTATATGCCATATTCTAGGTTACAAGTACAATAGATGGATCCAATAAAAAAAATAATAATAATACACACTGTGAGGCAACTATAGGAATGTCATTGTACAAAGTCTTACATGGATAACAGTATAGATCACCACTCTACTAGGATAAATTTGGCGAAGGAAAAATGTCAAGTTCAGGATATGATTGGGGCAGTCGATTAAATTTGACAAAAGATAAAGGAGGCACAAGATAGACAAAAATTGTATACTAACAAAAGACGCACAGATCTTCAGTTTGAGATTGGAGATCATGTGTTTCTCAAGGTATCTCCTACAAAGGGAATTATAAGATTTGGAAAACAAAGTAAGCTACGTCCTAGGTACATCGAGCCCTTTGAAATTCTCAAGAGGATAGGTCCCGTCACCTATAAGTTAGCTCCGCCATTTGACGTAGTAAGTACTCACAATTTTTATTTTTTTTTCCAAGAGTGTGTTAAGAAAGTGTGGCTTTGATCCTAAACACATGATTAAGTATGACGAGGAAATTCTAAGTCAAGACTTACAGTATGAGGAAAGATCAATAAGGATGCCGATAGCAAGCTTAAAATTTTGAGGAACAAGGGAATTTCACAGATTCAAATAATTTAGAATCATTACAGCTAGGAAAAAGCTAAATGGGAGTTAAATGAAAAGATAAAGTGCAATACCAATTAGAATATGAAGGTACGTGAAATTTCGAGGACAAAATTTTTATAAGGAGGGAGGAATGTAATATTCAGAGTTTTCTTATTAAATTTATATAAGCCTTGTAAGTTAAATTAGAAATGTAGATTCTTTTGAGAATTTATATTTCTTATTTAAAAAGTTCTTTAAATTTCGAATAACTACGTCCAAATGAATATAAATAGAAGTGGTGGTCTTCTATATATCTTAGTATTTTCGTGTATATACATATATATATATATATATATATATATATATATATATGTAAAATAGTATGAGTTCCTAAACTAAAGATATATACGTATAACTATTATATATGACTAGCTAAATACATACATATATATATATATATATGCATATCAAATAGATATATTAGTTTAATAATCTAAATAAAGTGCATTTAACATGTTATAGCATTAATACACCACATACGTAAATGTATACCATGCTATTCCATGCAAGAAATGCATGAATGGTTATAAAGATATATCAAAACTAACTTATGAAAATATCTCAACTGTCAACTCTTGATTTCATGGTTATACGTGGCACTTTATTAGTTAATATAGGTTGATGACTATTAAAAAATAGCATGGTGACTTGTATAGCCTAGTGATGACTCTCCAAACCTATGCCTATAAATCATCGACTATAAATAGGTGTTTCCAATGAACTTAAAGATCCATCTTCTCGGCTCCTTTTGAATTATAATCAAATTAGTTGCATAAGATCGAGTTTTCCAAAAATTATCAAGAGGATCCGTAGCACCTAACTAAAGATCGAGGCTCAAAGAGTTATCATTTCGAATTGTTTCAGGTGAGGCTTTATTTTTAATAGTAAATGTGAGGCTTTATTCTTACAGAGTATTATTTGAGTTAGTAAGCTCTGACAAAATGGGATTGTCTATGAAAATGTTCTAATGTGTTAATACATGTTTAATGCTCTTATGTATTCGATCAAATCTTTCGATTGGTCTAACACAGTAATCCATAGGTTGTGCTCACGGTTAGAAATTGTTGGGTTGATCACCAATTGATTCTAACTTCGAGGGGAGAACCTCTGGATGAAATATCCACTGCCTCCCAACTATAGCTCCATCATGAAATAGGAAAACCTCAAACTATGGCTTCATCATGAAATGGGAGAACCTCTGGATGAAACATACATTGTCTCCAAACTACGGCTCCATCATGAGAGGGGAGAACCTCTGGATGAAATATTCATTGTCTCCGAACTATGGTTCCACCATGGAAAAGGATCCGGCAGTGGTAATGTCCCGGGATTATTATAAGAGTAACATGGTAATCATGAAAAATGAGGTTTTGTATGTGTGGAAGTAAATAAAATTTATGTATACTTTATTATCATGGATATTCTTTTTATGATAAATATTTTTGGCATAAGCCCACTGGGTACACTAGTACTCAGCCTGCAATTCCTTTCCAAATATTTTGCAGATTAAGGAGCTGGTGGAACAGGCGAAGCTGGAGAGCATTGTTGTTGTTGCTAATGCGTAATAAAAGCTTCCGCTACGCCTATAAATAAATTATCTATGTTTTCTTACACCATGAGTTATATATATACACTACGGGTATTCAGACAAGGCGGCCAGCATGGGATGTTCGGCTTAGCCAACTCCATAGTTCGAGCCGTATGTCCCGATCCTGTATTTAATTTATTAATAATAAGGTTAAATTATCTCAAGCCATGAGCCCCTTTCTATCCCCGCTTCTTAATTCCATCCCCTTGCCATGTCCCGGCATACATGCCTTCCCTCGAGAATTGAGGCGTGACATGCAGTCATAGTCATTTACTAATTCGAGCCATTATCTCTGCCTCATATTCAATTCTTTCTGCTCGAAAAAATATTTGAAACTCTTATGATCGGTGAAAATTTCACACCTAGCTCCATAGAGATGGTGTCTCCAAATTTTCAACGCATGCACTACTGCTACTAATTCCAAATCATAAGTTGGGTGATTCAGCTCATTTGGCGTAAGCTGTCTTGAAGCATAAGCAATGACATTTCCCTCTTGCATCAGTACACAACCTAAGCCGTTCTTTGATGCATCAATGTAGATGATGTAATCTTTCCCGGCTTCTGGAACTGCCAACACTGGAGCAGTGGTTAGCCTCTTTTTAAGCTCTTGGAAATTCTGCTCACATTCATCTGTCCACTTGAATTTGGAATCCTTCTTGAGTAATCGAGTCATAGGTTTTCCTATCTTAGAAAATCCTTCAATGAATTTTTGATAATAGCCTGCTAAACCTAGGAAACTTCAAATCTCGTGAGGTGTAGTTGGTAATCTCCATTCTTGTACTGCTTGTACCTTTGCTGGGTCGACCTTGATTTATTCAGATGAGACAATGTGCCTTAAGAAATTCACTTGATTAAGCCAAAATTCATATTTACTGAATTTGGCATATAATTTCTCTTCTCTAAGTCTTCCCAAGACTACTCTGAGATGTTCTTCATGCTCTTATTCATTTTTGGAGTAGATGAGTATATTATCTATGAACATTAAAATGAACTTATCCAAATACTCATGGAAAACTCGATTCATGAGATCCATGAATACTACCGGTGTGTTGGGTAATCCGAATGGCATTACTAGAAACTTGTAATGACCATATCTTATTCGGAATGCAGTCTTTGGTATATCCTCTATACGAATCTTCAGTTGATGATCATCAGATCTCAAATCTATCTTCGAGAAAATACCAGTTCCCTTGAGTTGATCAAATAAATCGTCTATCCTTGGTAAAGGATATTTGTTCTTCAATGTCAACTTGTTCAACTCGCGGTAGTTGATACACATCCTCAAGCTTCTGTCTTTCTACTTGACAAATAAGATTGGCGCTCCCCATGGAGAAACACTAGTTCTGATGAATCCTAGATCGAGTAATTCTTGCAACTGAATTTTCAGCTCTTGCAACTCTTTTGGACCCATTCTATATGGCACTTTAGATATTGGAGCTGATCCTGGTTCGAGGTCAATGGTAAAGTCTAATGGTCCATCAGGTGGTAATCCTGGTAAAAATTTAGGGAAAACGTCCTTGTATTCTCGAACTACTGCTACATCGTTAATGTTCTTTTCTTGCTCGACTTTTGAATTTAGATAGACAACATATGCTTCTGCTCCTTTCTTTTTTAGTAGCTTCTCTGCTTACATTGCTGAAATGATCGACGTCTTCTTCACATTCCTTATATCGATGCCGTAAAAACTGGTTGGTTTTGTTCCCGGTCGATGGAACATAATCTGTCTATCTTAACATCATATCGTAGCAAAATTCTCTACAAGCCAATCCATTCCTAAGATGATATATACGTCCCACATAAGCATTAGGTTTAGTGTTTTAGCTTTCAACATAAGGGGTCCTAATTCAAAGTTCAGGTTAGAACAAACGTGAGTAACTATGATAACTTTCCCTATCGGTATGGTTACTCTTTAATTCTTGACTAGCTATTTGTACGTCTAGTTCAAGAGTATCTACACAAGGGTTTGATATGAAAGAATGCGATGCACCAGTATCAAATAGAATGATAATAGGTACGCCTCTCAGCTAACTCAAACCTGCCAGATTACCTTGGTCCTTATCGATATTTTTCTGGTCAAGGGCAAAGAGTCGTTGATACTGTTGGCGGTTTTGCTGAGGGGGTTGTTGAGGCTTACATCGATTTATCCGATTGCATGGATAATTCCATATCTAGTGCACGGTTTAGAGCTTTAGCATATGATAGTCTGTGTTGGCTTGCTAGCACTATCCTTATGTCATGTCTCAATCCAGAACGAAAGAATTCAGACATCTTCTCATCTTATATTAACCTTTTCGCAAGCAAATCGAGCTAAATCACAAAATTCACGATCATATTCTGATACTGTATACTTCCCTTGTTTAAGATTGGAAAAATATGTTTCCTTTTGTTTTCAATAGCTCTGAGGAATGTACTTTTCATACAGAACTTCCTTGAATTGCTCCCACGTCAAATCGTCTAATTGAGCCTTGGTGTACATTTTCTATCTTGCCTCCCACCAATAGTCTGCAGAACCTTGTAGCTAATATGACATACACACGAGACATTCCTCATCATTATAGCGGAGAAACTTAAAAAGTCATTCTAAAGCATGAATCCATTCTTCATCATCAGATGGATTCCCTTTTCAATTGAAAGTAAGGATTTTGATGAAGAAAGAGTTCTTCGATTCTTCTTTTGGATTGTGGAGGTGGTGTAGGTTTGCTTTCTTCTTCCTCACCATTGTCATCATTTTCTGAATCTTACCTTCTAGGTGGCATACCGAACATCATGTTGAAAATTCTTAGAATTATCGGCATTTATTCTCACTAAAAACTACCATCTATACTAATCTTAATCACATAATCCTCATAATAGATTATTCTTCGCATAATATATATTCATCGAGTCATCGCTTTACCTATAAAACATATGCTCATAACATACTAGCTCATACTCTTCATCATTTCATAATCCACTTTGAACAAGGATGAATAATAAATAAAATACACATCATAAAATATGATAACATTTATCATCTTCATATATATATATTTGGAAAATTGCCTCTTTTGATGACTTATACAAAAGAGGGGGTGAAGGGTATATTTACGAGCCCTTAGGGTTAGGTGTGACGTTCACCTAAACACTAAGCTACGGTGCGGCATCTACTTCGCTACCGGCCTATGTCAAAAGTCTGTGTGCAACTATGCACTACAGAATATGTACATCTACGTCATTCTAAATAAGATATATACTATGGCATCAATATAGTCAGTATTACTGTCATCATCATACCTATCAACACAAATAAAAACTAATCATAAGTAGTGTATCATCGTCACTACACGTAGTTAGACAAGATCTAGTAGTCGAATGGAGTTGGGTCGTCCTCATCAGGATCCTTGTCCTCGTCATCTGCCTCGCCGCCATCATCATCTGCTTTGAGATCAGCACTACCAGCAATATCTATATCAGAAGCAGTTGCTACATCCTCCTCGTGGTCTACTACTTCATTCGTGGTAGAGTAACATCCAAGATCCAGAGGTGAAACATACAGATCATAGAAGAAAAGTTCTTGGGTGTAACCCAATGGGTAAAACTCAGGTAAAATAGGAACTACCTGAGCTACTGGAATAGTAGGCTCTGAAATAAAAGTAGTTGCGTCAAAAGCTAGCTTAAGCTGGTAAGGTATGATAGGATCAGGCTCAGGCTGGTAACTGAAAGATGAAGAGTAAGGTGGAGAAGGTAGCGCTCCATAGGTGAAGTACCAGCTGCTAATATCTCCAATATAATCCCTACAACTATCATAGAATCCATCAAGATAAGTCGGGCCAGAGTGGTGTGGTATGATCGACAAGGCCCAGTCCTGCCACTCATACGGCAGTAGGATAATTAGCTAATTTATAGGTAAGTCAGTAACATTGATGTAAAAATAGATCTCGATGTATTATAACAACCAACATACTCATCATAGGATTCGCAAGTAGTATCGTCATGTTACTTCACAGTAACAAGGATTGTAAGATGCTCGTGTTACTTCTAAGTAACATACGTAGTAACATGCTTGCATCACTCCAAATAACACATAACAATGATGCTCTCAAAGGATGGTGATGCCATATCTCGAGTACAACACGTAGTTCACAAATAGCCAACATCTCGAATACAACAACCACCACAAAATAATAACATTAGGATCCTCATCATCTCAAACAACCATACATATATTCACAATATCAATTTCATAACATTCAATATGAAGATAAGGAGACTTACTAGTTGAGCTGGATAAGAGATGAGGTGATGAGCTTGTTGTCAAACTCGACTAGTCTAAGAATTCAATTTAGACTAGAATAGAAAAGAAGTTCAAGTTTAGAACAATAAAGGTGCTCTGATACCACTCTATAACGCCCCGACATTAGGGGGCACAATAATATCCTAAGCTGGGGTGGTTACGCTGGCAAATCATATCAGTGATAAAGAGAAACATGATTGGAACTTACGCTTATATAACTTGATTATTCAATAATCTAATAATCAATAAGAATAATAGAATCAATGATCAAGGCATGTCAAGCACACTAGCAACTTTTAGAATCAAGAATACAAGTTACTTGGTTAAATCATAAGTTCGATGGAAAAAAGATAACTTAAGAACCAATTTATTCAAGAGTACAAGTGGATTATATAGTATTCAATGGAAACAAACCACACACTAAAGGTTGAATTCAAAAGTATATCAAAGAGGTGTTGCGGCGGTCAAACACAGGATTAGTTTACATGTATGTAGACATATAAACTTAACTTGAACCAAGCTGTACATTATTTATTAACAACAAGCCACTCAGCACACCTCCATCTCATCACCAATCTTAACCTGCACATTTTAGAAATAATATACAGGGTTGAGTACAACTACTTAGTGTGACACATGCCAAAATGGTTTTAAAGTGCTCGATAGAGCTATATATTGAACTTGCCATGAAGAAACATCTCACGAGTATTTTACTTTGAAATCAACTCGAGCATGCTAAACATTTTATAAAACCTCAGTGTAAATGTCTGCGCAGACAATAGATATCATAAGTATGAACCGGAGCTACAATTCACATGGTAGGTGTTGACAAGGAGGCCTCCCTCTCGAACACAATGATCGGTCGACACGCTAGACGACTTACAACCACGGGTGTACACATAATTCTGCCTTGCGCAGAACCGAATTCGTCATAACTAAGCAGTTGGTATCATACAAAACTCATAAAACAAAGGCAATCAATTCATCATAATCATAGAGTAAGATATATCTCATATATCATTTTCATCAAACATTTTCTTTGATAGAAAGCCCACCTGTCTTTCTTTGGTTAGTTTATTAGTTCTTTTCTAGTCGTCCTTCTTGATCACTTCCCGCTCATACCTTCATTGGTTCATTGGTTCGTAGATTCGTATAAGTAAATATAAACGATAAGGGAAATAGAAGATAAGATGCATATCTTACTTGGTTGCTTTCTATAAGAGTTTTACTATAAGAAAATTAATTCTTATCCTTAATATCTCATAACTTATAAATTCTTTCTAAGTTTATTACAATCATTCTCTCATTAAATAAAATCCCTTAATAGTGTATCTATATATATAAAGCTTTTATAGTAAACACTTAAGTAATTTGGGATATATATTAATCTAAGAATTTACTAATTAATCATATATCTCTATATACATATATCAAAGGATCAAATTAGCAAAGTAAACTCATAATACACTGTAACCCCTCGAATCGAATACTAGCCTCAAAATAATTATTTAATACTCCCTCCGTCTCGTTGACTTCGTCCTGTTTCATTATTTTATACCTCACATATATTCAAGAAACTGGACGAAGTCAACGAGACGGAGGGAGTACATATTAACATACTTAACATTACACAAATTCATATATATATATATATATATAAATAAATATAAATATAACATACAAAAGTGTATATCTTGAGATGATCAAATGCCATACAATAGTTGTTAAAACTCAAACAATTTCCTTTTCCCCTTTTTCTTTGAGGAAATGTAGAAAAATACCCCCTTATTTCAAATCAAATTTTGCCCTCCACATAACATAATACAAATAATGCCCAACTTTTATATGATGTTCCAAAAATAACCTCTCTCCCCAAACCCTATTTCTTTTTTTTCTTTTTTTTCTTTCTGCAGACGCTCCCCCCTTTCATTTCAAGTTTCTCTCTCTAAAACCTATACCTCTCCTTCTCTCTCCTATCTACTTCTCCCCATTTTTATGTCAGTGAAGGGCGACAATGGAGTAGTGGAAGTCGACGGCGGCGAAGAGGAGGCAGACAACGGATAGGGCGGCGACGGAGGCCATGAATCCCGCGGCGAAACGGACAGAGGCGGGGCCTGGGAAGAAGTGAACCCCTTCCTCTCTATCTCTTTTTCAGTTTTTGTTTCTTTTTTTCTTCGCCGGCGGCGTCAGAGTGGAGAGGGAGACAGGATCGAGCAGTGTGGAGAGGAATTAGATTTTTATGCTACAAGGTAATGGAAATTGTGAAACGCGATTGAGGTTCTTGTGGTGGGTTAATTTTCTTAATTCCAAGCACACAACTGTACTCCATTAATGCAATATTTGAGTTTTTGTGGTGAGTTTTTCTTTTCGTTTTTTTTTTTATAAATCTAGGTTTTTTATTTTATTTATTTTATAAATCTAAGATTTTGATAAGAATGTTTGTTTGTGAACTTATTTGTTGATTTCTTATTGACTATTTGTTGATTTTTAGTTTCTAATAATTTTCTTGATTTTTGAGTTTATGGGTTGCTAAGGTGTAGGTGCCAATGGTTTTTTATGGGGTTTGTTTGTGAACTTATTTGTTTATTTCTTTTATGTAATTCATATGCTTTGTTTTAGGGTTTTCGTATGGTTGGTTTTTGGTTAAAATGTTGCTAGAATTGATAAGAATGTGCAATTCTTAATATAAGAATGTGTAAATTTGCTAAGAAATTGAAATTTTATTTCTTACCACTTGAGTTTAGTTTTGGTGTTTTCTATTGTTGGTTGAAGAGTAAAATGGGTTGCTTTGAAACGATTCTTAACTGGAAATGATGATTGTGTGCTGAAAATGTATTATGAATTCTGAATTTCACTTCGAAAAAATCGAAAAAGTTGATTAGAATGGTTAGAATTTTGCACATGTTGGTTAGAAAAAGTAGCATTTCTGATAACCTGAAGGACGTTGGTTAGAATCAGATGTTTGTTTGCTTTGTCGTTGGTTAGAATTCTGAAATTGAAAAATTGGCACTATAAAAGAACTGCATTTTAAAGACCGAATTTGCGACCGAACATATTCGGTCGTTAAGTACTGACCGATTACCGACCGATTAGCAACTGATCTAATTCGTGAGATTAACAACTGATTTAAAAATGAATTAACGACCGACGTTGGTGGGAATTGTTCGCGCCAATGTTCCAAACCGATTTGCGACTGATTTTTCGGTCGTTAATTCTACCGACCGAAAATTCAGTTGGTAAACATATATTTTTTTTCTTTTAATTATATTCCTCTAAAATAATTAGGTATTGAACTTTAATTCGAAATTTCAAACAGCCCCCAATCTTCCCGCATCTCCCTTCTCTTCTGGTCGAGACAGACGCCGTGAGTAGGGTGAAGGTTCCGCCGCCGTGAGCGGGTGAAGGTTCTGCCGCCGCCGCCACCGTCAATAGCTTAGGTAAAGCCGCCGTTGTTTCTCTAGGGTTTAACTTCCCCCAATTTTGGTTCCCCCAATTATAGTCTAATTCTTGTTTTCAATCTCCAACATTCATTCGATAAAGGAGATCTATTCTTGGAATCAAAGCGCACAGCTGAGTGCCGGTGATGTCGTATAGTGTCGGAAATAGCAAAGAGAGAGGGAGCGATGGTGATGGTACTATAAGTAGAACTTTGATGCATAATTTCCCGTCCGATGTATGTGATTCTTTCTTCCTTACTTTTTTTTTTTTTTTTGTCTGAAATTAATTTGAATTGGGTAAGTTAGTGGTGAGATTTTGTGAAATTTTAATGAAATTCATCTTCACGATCTGTTTCTAGGTGTTGTTGAGTCATAGAAGTTTGTGAATGAGCCGAATAGCGACCAAAGCCCCTACTGGAGGCCTTCTCAACTTAGCAACCGAAGACAATCACTCGTTAATCTCCGATGGCAAATCGGTTGCTATTCGGTTGCTAACTTAGCGACCGAATCTCAACGACAGATTTTTCGGTTGTTAATCGGTCGTTGAGTTACAGACTGAATTTATTCGGTTGCTAAGCACACCAGCGACGAGGATTTTTCCGACCTTTGCGGTCGGTCGGTATTCGGTTGCTAAACCATACTAGCGACCGATTTTCCCATTTTAGCAACCGAATTTTCGGTTGTTAAAATGGGTATTTGTTGTAGTGTGAATTGCATCTTGGTTAGAATATTGTGTTTTGGTTAGTATTTTGCACATTATAGTTAGAAAATCTACATTCCTGGCCATCTGTAATTTTGTTTACTATAATGAAATGAACATTTCTTAGATGTTGATTAAACTTTTGTATTTTGGTTAGAATTATGCATACGTTGGATAGAAAATCTACATTTCTGACAACTTAAAATTGACAAATTATCAAATTCTAACCAACTATGAAGTCAGAAATGTCAGAAATGTACAATTTCTAACCAACATATGCAAAATTCTAACAACACACAAAATTCACAAATTCTAATCAACACGTAAGATTTTCACAAATTCAAACTAATATGCAGGCATTCTACCTTTTTCTTACAATACGCAGGCATTCTATCATTTCGTGGTAAGAATCATTATATTTTTTACTAAAATAAAAGCAATCACACTACAGAACGTAAGAAAATTTGGATTTCTCACCAATATGTGCAAGTTTCTTACCAAGTCTACGACCATGCATACAAATTGCTCATAATACAGAATATAAGAAATTGTCAAATTATTACACAAATTGCACATTGGTTAGAAATTGACATTTTTTTTCGAAGTTCAATATAAGAATTTTTTCAAGAGAAAGTAAGAATGTGTCAAATAGACTTGATAAGAATTTGAAAAATTTTTACCAACTCTGCGAAAGTCTTCACAGTATGGATAAAAAAAACTAAAAAGAAAAAAAAAGGAATCTGGAAAAAAAAAGGAAAAAAAATGAAGAGAGGAGAGAGAGAGAGAGAGAGGAGAGAGAAAAGATGTCACATGTGGATGATGTCATAGGGATAGTTTGGACCCAAAATTTAAAATATGGGCAAATATTGGGTTTTGTTATGTGTTGGGCAAATATTAATTTATTATCCCCAAAATGGGTATAATTAAAATAAATAGCCATTAAAGAAATCATCAAAATCAATTTCTCAAGCTAGGTAGTTTGATAAAAAGAAAAACTGAATATAGTATAGAAGCTTGTTCCAACTCAAATAATTTATTTCGAATTTTAAACACAATTTTATCACAATTCAACAAGAACTAGAAACATCAATTAAAGATAAAATGCTTCTACAAAATCCATTAGTAGCTAATGAACGAAAATACAACAATTCTTTTGTGAATTCAATTTCGTTCCCTTCTTCTTCTTCCTTTAAAAACAAAAATAATTGATAAAATTACCAACATCAACATTAAGGCTTGTGTCCAAGCTGTACGATCATCAACCAAACAAAAAGGAAAGTAGAAAAATTAACTTGCTCCATTCCTTTATATCCCACTATGAAAAGATGATCATCAACAATTGAATAAATAAAATAAAATAAAAATAATAAATCCTAAAAATCATAGAAAATTTATTCGAGGCTTTTAATCACACCCACAAGTCTATACTCATCAACAACTTCACAAAAGAATATCGAGATTCAGAATTCCCAAATTTTACATCTTATCTTTCTCTCTAGAAATAAAAAGGATTGGATTGATCTTGAACAAAAGGGTGGTATAAATAATCTATGAATCTAATTAAGGATCATCCTTTAAGGATCCATGGAAGTAGGTAGGAGAAAATATAGCTTTTGATGGTGTTCTTGAACTAAAAAGATGAAGGATGATCAATCATACCTTCTTTGTAGCTTTGAAATTTAAACCTCAATCGTCAATGACGACCTCGCTCGGAATGACGCAGTGAAAGGGATGAAAGAAGAAGAAGAGTAATCTGTGATTTTGGGGTGTGCTGAGTCTCTAAATGGAGGAAGCATTTATAAGGGAATCGGGGGTGTTAATTAGATTAAAAGAAATTATTATTTAATTTAAAAGGCTTACAAATACAAATATCTATATATTAATTTTTGAGGAGTAACTAGAAGCAGTAGGTTTCACGTTTCTTTTCCTTTTTTTTTTATAGCAATAAGTTTTCTTATTTCTTTTATTTCTCTTTAATTACCAACTAATAACCATATGTAGCTCACATAGATATATATATATTGAGAAATGATATGCTACTCACCTCCCGGTGGGCACCTTCGTGGGCACCTCGTCGTTTTATCACGTTTGCATTGCTTTTTTTTAATTTTTATTTTTATTCTATATTCTAGTATCTTAGAAATTAATTTACAAATCATAAAATCTAAAAAATCAATGTTTAATTTATTTATTTTTATTTTTAACTTCAAAAAATGAGTAATAAAATAAATCGAGCTTCAATTTTTATGTATTTTTTTTAGATTTTATGATTTGTAAATTAATTTCTAAGATACTAGAATATAGAATAAAAATAAAAATTAAAAAAAAAAGCAATGCAAACGTGATAAAACGACGAGGTGCCCACGAAGGTGTCCACCGGGAGGTGAGTAGCATATCATTTCTCTATATATATTATATACTTTTATATTTTATTTAATTATTTCCTCTTAAGACGAAATCGAGCGGAATAAGGAAAATACGTTATTTAAGTAAACTACAGTTTACCTCTGAAACTAATTCTCTAGTTTCTTATCCCCTTTTATAAATCTTAGAATTATATAAGATTTATATATACTAACTATCTTTAAATACCACTAATTGAGAAATTTAAGCTAATAAAAATATGGGGTGTTACAATAAAACTGTTGGTGTGCTTTACATTATGCATTTAAAGCTTTGATTTATCATCTCTGCACACCACGCTTTAAACAACTAAAACTGATTTTACAAGTTAACTTTATAAGTTCTTAAAGTCTCGCCACATTCCGCATAACACTCACACAAAGCGAGAAGCTTTGAAAGTCTCACCAACTCTCAAAGCGTCTACTTTGACTTAAGGATGAAAAACGCAAAAGAAGTTAAACACTAATTAACACACATATTCATCCCCCCCCCCATCCCCCCTTTCCTTTACATGTATAAGTCACTTTTGGGACCAACAAATATCAACAACCTTGCATTCTCGAAAGTTATCTTATCCCTCCACTTTCCAAGAACCTAAACTATACAAATTCACAAACTATATGCAAATTATTCTCGTCTAATCTGCGAAGCAACCCCTAAATTTTGTAGGAAATGATCTATCACCCAAAAATGAGAAGCATTCGAAACATTACAAGAAATTTTATCTAATTCATTCCACACAATCTCCGCCAATTTGCAAGCAATAAATAAATGAGACTCATATCGATCACTATAGGTTGCGTATAGTTACTAATATGTTCTAAATAAGCCTTCACACGCCATTATTGTAGCCTTTGGAGGTGCGAAATTTTTCCAAATCATATTAAATTCATTATTCGTTAGCCATCAGAATCACATTTTTTGCATTGTCGAGAGATTTAAGACAATTATATGCATGTTTCGTTTGGTAGATATTGTCTGGGCTGTCTTTCCATCTCCAAATATCTTACACCTATTCAATAATGAAGATTGAAATTATTTAATCTATGCATAAAATGTTTTAATGTAGAACGAACTACGAAACACGTATCAAAGACAGAACCAACAAAAACACACAAGTTGGTAACCCAATTCGGTGTTAAAACACTATGTCTGGGGGGTACTCAGCTCAAGGGAACAATCCACTAAATAAAGCTTCATGGATACAAGTATCTTTAAACAAAGGACACCGCCTCATGTTCACTCCTCACCCATCTATGCTCTCTTCTAGCGAACTTGAAGTTAGCGCTTCTCACAATAAGCCTAACCAAATTTATTCTCCGCATAGTAATAATTTTTTCTGCCTTTGAGTTTATATTCACTCAATTACAAGTTCACAAATCCGACATATAATATATTATCTCGAACTATGACTAGATTGAATTTTGCACATATGAAGGTATACACAAGAATAACACACAAAACTCAGCAGCCACCACTGAATGTGGCTCTACAATATATATAGGGCCTTTGCAGACCCTAGATACGTTCTTGCTCCTTCCCAAGTCTGAGATCGAAATATATCTTCATAGAGATAATTTCCTTATTGGCATGGGACTCTTCCTTGTGAAGATTATGGAGGTATCAAGTGGTGGGATAACAGATGTATCCTCACTGCTCTGCAAGCATCTCTTTGAATACAAACGCAACGGAATAAAATAGAAACGTAAGAACAAGGACACAAGATGTGGTTTTCTACAAGATATATTGAATATATCTTGATATATTGAATATATCTTGTAGTTGCCTCAAGGCAAAAATACTTTATAATTCAAAATGAATTACAAGACTAAGTTGAGGAAATGACCAATAAAAAATATCAACTACATGTTAGTAGCACTCAACTAAAAAGCTTTTGGATAACTCTAAAACTCTATAACAATTCCTCTCAAAAGCCATATCTATCTTCTGCATCTCTCCTCCCTTAAATAATGCTCAAGTCTTGTTCTCCAAGCTTATCCGATCACGTACTAAAAGTGGTGTTAGTTGCCCATGCACGAATGCCTAGATCATCTCCTTAACTTCACTTCATTACTCCTTGACTTGGTCGTCGCGTGCAACACTCCCACAACATCAAACCCTAGCCGACTGCTTCCTTAAACGTAGGAGAGTTGGTTGTAGACAAAGTCTTCTTCACTCCTCAATAACAACCTATAAAATAGGAACAAAAAGAAAGCAAACCAAGATCGAAGAAAGATCAACATAACAAAAACAAAGTAAGGAATTGTCGGAACTCAATTCCAACAGGTTATATTAAAGATATGTGCGTAATAATCACGTCCATGTTTCCTGAATGGCAAATAAACACGGACAACTATCACAACGAGTACAACATGTCTCAACTTAGTATAAAACAAACTATAAATTTACCGATATAAATTAATGTATTTACATACACTCACAAAGATAAACTATTAAGAAGGCCAATTTCCTTGCCGAATAGATCTCTTATCTACTCCCATTTCCACACACCCCATCCCTCCATCACAATCCTCCACGTCCGTTATATTACAGTTCTTCTTCGGGCCTAAATGTTAAAGTCCGCGGAAGAGACTGTTGAAAGGAGAGAATCTCCAAAAAATGATATTTTTTCGATTCTCGATCAGTCGATCTGCTTCTTGATATTTTGCTGAAACTATCTAACCTTTGTGCCGAGAATCACATAAAACATATATATTACAAGAATATCTAAATTTTAACCTATTGTATATCTAAAAACATAATTTAAGATAACAATCAAAATACTTGGTCACTCAAAACAATACCAAACTTGAATGTCTTAAACAAAATGCAATACTTAAGTCTTGCATTACTACTAAAGACACGAGGTTTCACCAAAAACATCTAACTAACTGAAGTTTGAAGACTGAACATAGTAGAGATAGAGAACTAGAGATTTTTTTTTTTTTATTATTATTATTTTTGTTGTTGTTGTTGTTGCAGCGGTGAATAGAAAAAGATAAAGAAAAGAAGATGAAGGCAATAGATGAATACGTTAAGACTCATGAGAGCCTAAGAGTTTGATACCAGAAAGACTCTTGATATTCTTATTTATTTAATTAGAGTTTTAAACCCTAATGCATTAATATCCATCATGTAATTAATATTAGGGCCCATTAACTTGCCCATAATTAATCATTAAATTAAAAAAAAAAAAAAAAAAGGATCCAAACATACTGCACATAGCGCTAATCGCGAGCGCTATTTGAAACTTAGCAGGAAATTGCGACTCATCGCGAAAATCCTATGTGATGGTGCACGATCACAATCGCGATCTGCGCTATTAACAACTATGCCTTCACCTGTTATATAGATCCTTAAAAATAATATTAACTGATGTGCGATGATAATAACTAGTGGCCGAATTCTCAAAATATTTATAAAATCACATATACATATGTGACAAAAAATAACAATAATGTGGGGCTATAACGTGACTCTACCGCTCATGTTATCAATATGACTAACTGCTATTTAATTAATTGCTATTTAATAAGAGAAACATTTTAATAGTCATTTGTGGGTATACTTAGGGGCCGTTTGACAGAGAATGGAATCAACAAAGGGAAAGGAAATAATTCAAGCCGTGGTTCAAGATTGCAAGCTTGTGGGTCAAGATTTGAAGATTATATGGGCTTATGTTTGAAGATAATATTTAGAAGATTTATTTTACTTAATTTTCGTTTTTGTTATAGTGTATATCTAGAAGATTTGTTTCCTTCTTTATTTTGGTACTAATTACCTTGTTTAGACTATGGATTGATTTGTTACCCCTTAGGACAAGATTTTGATTTGTTTCCATGTAAAAAATAGGTTTTTTGAAGCCTATAAATAAGGCCTATAGGGGGTGACGAAATTAACACCATTGTCTTTGATTATCAATAAAAATGTGAGATTTAATCTCCTTTGTTTATCATATGGGTTTCTCGGTTCACCGAGATATTCTTTATCGACGAATCGACGAGTAAGCCATCCTTCGTTGTGTGTCATTCATCGTCCCCGTGTGACTCGGCGACCGTCTCTTTGGGTTATAGGTTATTTTCGACATTCCTATAGTACTTAGGGGGTTTAGTCCGTAGTTGTATTGGGATTTCCATCGTATCTTTTATTTTCAGTTTATTTGTTTTAGCTACATTCGATTTGATCAATGGAGTTAACTAGCGTTGTTGGGGCGACCGTCTCTTTGGGTTATAGGTTGTTTTCGATATTCCTATAGTACTTAGGGGGTTTGATCTCAAAGGTGTTAGTGGTCCATATTATCTTTCGATTTGTGGTGTTTTTTTTTGTTCTTACTTCTACGGCTTCCAATTCTGGGCTACGTATCTGCGTCGGCATATCTCTTGCTCAACGAAGATCGTATCATTTGGTATCAGAGCCTAGGATTTTTTTTTCTTTTTTATTTATCATGTAATTTCGTTTTTTTTTCTAAGAAAAAAAAAAGTGAAAAAGAAAAGAAAAAAAAGGCGAAAAAAAAACGAAAAAAAAAGAAAGAACAAAAAAAAAGTGTTTTGGTTTGACTTGAACAGGTTGCTCATTGAGAATGCATGGAAGGCTCGATTACTTGACGCCTACGATTTGAGGACAAATCGTCTTCAAGAGGAGGGGAATGATGCAAGCCGTGGTTCAAGATTGCAAGCTTGTGGGCCAAGATTTGAAGATTATATGGGCTCATGTTTGAAGATAATATTTAGAAGATTTATTTTATTTAATTTTCATTTTTGTTATAGTGTATATCTAGAAGATTTATTTCCTTCTTTATTTTGGTACTAATTACCTTGTTTAGACTATGGATTGATTTTGTAGGTCCCGATAAATAGGTCATTGGTGTATGGGGGGGGGGGAAATACACCAATTCGCCAACAGTTTTAACTTTAAAAACAAAATCGATCTTACTGAGTTGTCAGCTCAGCTTATCAGTACAGCTCGGTTTATCCAGCTCAGTCAGTAAACTGGTGAGCTTGCTAAACCGAACTGTGTGCGGAAGTTTGGTGGACAGGTTGGCTACCTCTTAGAAAATTCTTTCTTTGATCTGGATCTTTGTGCAGGTTGATTATATCAATGAAGTGCAATGTAATGAAGGTTAGTTGAACATTGTAAGGTCGACTGTAAATAAAAGATAAAGAGAGAGAGATCGAGACAGTCGATTTAGCGTGGTTCGGGAAACGTCCCTACATCCATGTCAGATACCGTCGTATCTGAAATTCCTTACTTCTCGCTTATTTATACTGGCTGAGTACCAGCCTCAACCTTCGTCAATCTTTAGACTTGAGCCGAGCACGAGTTCTGGGTCGTGACCCTTACAACCTTTCATACATTCTTACATACAACCTTGCAGCTAAACTAACAGATTCTTCTTTACTTGGACGAATATGTAGTAAGCTTGTGGAGAGTGTTCTGTGAGGTTCCAGACTCAGAAATCTTGAAGGTCTCAACACTTGGGAAATGGCTTGGATTCGAGTGTTGAGTTTGGCTTTGAAGCGTAAAGATTTCTGGATAGATTTGGCTTTGAAGCTCTGGTTTCCTCTCTCTATTTTTCTCTCTTCCCCGTTTATTTCCCCTTTTTCCCTTCTTCCCTTCCCTTCAATTCTGGGATGGTTTGAAGTATTTATATGACTCCAATTTGAATTAGAGCCGTTGAAGTTGCAGAGGTGTCAGAACCGTACTGCTGACTGGACTTCTAGCTGTTGAGGTTTTCTGTACAGCTTGAACCATCGAGGTTGGCAAGGCACAACTTAGGTCGGACTGGGAAGGTCGACCTTTTGTACCTCAAGCTGTCTTTGTTTTCTTCAAGCTTGATCTGTGTATTAGAATCTTCATCTTAAGAAGCTGTTGACTAAGCATATTGGCTTCAGCAGGTTGGCTTAAGCAGGTTGGCCTATGCAGGTTCCTCAGCATGCAGGTTCCTCAGCACACAGGTTCCTTATCATGCAGGTTCCTCAGCATGCAGGTTCCTCAGTATGCAGGTTCATCAGTATGCAGGTCCCTCTCAGGAGGTTGGCCTCAGCATGCAGGTTCCTCAGCATACAGGTTCCTTAGTATGCAGGTTCCTCTCAGGAGGTTGGCCTCAGCATGCAGGTTCCTCAGTATGCAGGTTCCTCAGCATGCAGGTTCCTCAGTATGCAGGTCCCTCTCAGGAGGTTGGCCTCAGCATGCAGGTTCCTCAGTATGCAGGTTAGCCTCAGCAGGTTACACGAGCAGGTTGACTAAGGAACAGGTTGACAGATTGATCTAACTAGGTACAAGGTTGCACTACCAACCTTGATCTTTACATGGAGCAACATGTCCGAGTTAAGCTTGACTGATCCAAACACAGAGATCAGTCTGTTCCTATCAATCCTATAACTAAGTGTGGTTTCTAATAACATCATCAAAACTAAACTAAACAGGGTTCCCAACAGATTTGTTACCCCTTAGGACAAGATTTGATTTGTTTCCATGTAAAAATTAGGTTTTTTGAAGCCTATAAATAAGGCCTATAGGGGGTGACGAAATTAACACCCTTGTCTTTGATTATCAATAAAAATGTGAGATTTAATCTCCTTTGTTTATCATATGGATTTCTCGGTTCACCGAGATATTCTTTATCGACGAATCAATGAGTAAACCATCCCTCGTTGTGTGTCATTCATCATCCTCGTGTGACTCGGCGACCGTCTCTTTGGGTTATAGGTTGTTTTCAACATTCCTATGGTCCTTAGGGGGTTTAGTCCGTAGGTGAATTAGGATTTCCATCGTATCTTTTATTTTCAGTTTATTTGTTTTAGCTACATTCAATTTGATCAATGGAGTTGACTAGCGTTGTTGGGGCGACCGTCTCTTTGGGTTATAGGTTGTTTTCGACATTCCTATAGTACTTAGGGGGTTTGATCTCAAAGGTGTTAGGGGTCCATATTATCTTTCGATATGTGGTTTTTTTTTTTTGTTCTTACTTCTACGGTGTCCGATTCTGGGCTACGTATCTACATCGGCATATCTCTTGCTCGACGAAGATCGTATCAGGAAATGAATGGAATGAGAATAATTACTGATTTGCCAATTCGTTTGGTTAAGTGTAAGAAAGAGAATCGAAATATTATATATATATATATATATAGTATTAATAATGAAAACATATTATATTATAAATATATTGCAATATTTTAATTGTGAAATAAATCTATTATAAATAATAATTATTATTATTATTTAAAATATAAATTATATTCTAAAATAAGTTTATATATATATATATATTAGAAATGTTCCCCTACCCACGGTGGGCATACTTAATGCGTCCACCGGTGATGTGGCAGTGACACGTTTGTAATTTTTCCTTTTAGGGTTTAGTTTTTTATGTTAGGGTTTAGTTTTTTTATAGTAGGGTTTAATTATTTTTGATAGAGTTTTTATTAACTTTCTTATATATTTTAATGCTATATTATCCGTGAGCACATTAAGCATGCTCACGGTGGGCATCGGAGCATTACTCATATATGTACTCATATATGTATATACTACCTCCATCCCATTATATTATAGCTAATTTGACTTGCACAGAAACCAAAGAATGAGAGGATATGTGGCTATAATTAATTCTAAGGAGAGAGAGTTAATTGTAGTCAAGTATTTTTTGCTATTTTAGGAAAGAGCTCTAATATAATGGGACGGACCAAAAAGGAAATAAGCTCTAATATAACAGGATGGAGGTAGTATTAATATAGACTAATATTGTGTGTGGTGGAGCTGACGTAGATCACACCCAAGGACGAAGCCAGGGGACAATGGGTCACTGGACCCCACTAGGTCCCTAAAAAATCATGGGTATATTAGGAATTTCATATTTGTGCCAATAAAAATATATTAAAATATATATTTTTTGTAGTCAAAGATATATGTGTTGATTATTATGTAGTGAAATCGGTATTAGGTTTGATTTAAAGTTTTTTTTTTGTTTTTTTTAGGTCAGGTGTTCAATTCTTGTTGAGCTTTTTTTTTTTTTTCCTTTCATCTTCTCTTTACGAACATTTAGTTGGTGCTTTCTTTTTTCTTTTTCAATAATCACATTTCTTTTATCTTTTTTCTTTATCTACTCTTTAATCAAATCTATTTCAGTCTTTCATTCTTTTTTCAATAATCACATTTTTCTATTTATTTTTTTCTCGATATTTCCTTCAATCCTTTTGCACATTTCTTTACTTTCTCTTTTTTTTTTTCCTTTGATCTACTAGTTATGCGCTTTTCTTTTATCATTTTTTTCCTTTCATATATTCCTTATACAAAATTCATTATTTCTTTTTTTCACTTTTATTTTTTAATAATCATATTTTTTTTATTTTTACTAGAATATAATAGAGGGTAGAATATTTTTCGTTGCATATTTTATAATTTTGAAAGGATTTTGTTATTTTCTTTTCATTTTAAATAATTTTTAAAGGTACTAGGGATCCAATCAATTTATTCAATATTCTTATTTAATGTTATTATAAGTTGGATCTCACTAGACTAAATTTCTGGGACTGATCACACCCCAAGTAAAATTATCAAATTTATGAAAACTATCACACATATACACACAATACATATTCATAAAAAAAATTATTAATGTGGCATTATCATGTCAATAATAGATACATTAAGTGTGCATAGTTGCATATCGTGTGGGTGGAGCTGATGTAGATCACACCCCAAGTAAAATTATCAACATTATGAAAAAACTATCACACATGTAAACACAATAAAATAAAATTTGAATATTCACAATAAAAAAAAATAAAAAAAAATGAATATTTTTGGTGTACGTTTGGATCTAGGTCCATGCCAAAACCAGCTGAAAACCTAGTATAAAACCTAGGACAGTGAACACAAACGTGGGCATCTTTACTTCATGTGCTCTCTCTCTCTCACTCTCACACACACCCCTTTCTCCAATCAGTTTCTTACGGTAAACCCTTAAATATCTCCAATCCATTTTCTATATTAATCTGATTTTACTAGTTTCTTTTGATTTAATCTTCCCTCTTTGTATCAAAAAGATCTCATTATTGGGTCTCCTATATCGATCAAATTAAATCTTGTTGTCATGAGTTAGATCTTGTAAGTTAGAGAGAGTTGAAAGAGAGATTAATTATGTGTTCACAAACCAAATATATGATTAGAGATTAGAATGCTGTTTTTTTGATCTGGTCCTAATTTCTTTACCGAAAGCACACACTGTTTCGTGTTTTGTGTGTTTTTTTGAGTGTTGGGAATTAGGGTTTGGTAGAGCGAGGTAATTATTAGATTAGGGAAAATTAATTAACAGTCGATTAGTTGCAAATGCAGCCACATGAGGATTCTCAATGTACGTTGGTTGTAGATACTATGTATGTATCATGTATGTATATGTGAATCCTGATGATGCTGCATTAGCATAGACCGACTCCCTTTCTATCTCGAGATCTACTGCAACTGCACAAGGACAATATGTATATTGCTTTCCTCTCTCATGAATCATGATGAGGTAAGGTTTCATTTTTTTTATTTTTAATGAATCGATTGTTTAATAAACACTAATACTAATCTATATATATATACCGTGGGCACACTTAATGTGCCAACGGCTGACGTGGCAATGCCACGTCAATAATTTTTCCTTTTGGGATTCACTTTTTTTTAGTAGGGTTTAGTTTTTTATGGTAAAATTTATTTATATAAATTATATTAATTACTATTTTCCTTAAATATAATATTGTCACTTCAGCCGTAGGCATATTAAGCATGCCCACGGTGGGTAGGGGAGCATTACTATATATATATATATATGAATGATATGCATTCGTGACACCACTATGTTGTCACCTCAGCCGTAGGCATATTAAGCATGCCCACGGTGGGTAGGGGAGCATTTATATATATATATATATATATATATATATATATATATATATATATATGAATGATATGCATTCGTGACACCACTTGTGCTTTACCATTTTATTTCGCTTTTTTTCTTATTTTTTATTAATATTTATTTTAATACCTCAAAAACTATTAATTGTATCATCACATTCGCAAATTATATAAAAATCAATTATATTAATTGAATAGGTCTTTTTAATTGCTCAAAAAGTGTTGTTGATCGTATATATTTTAATTCTAATTTGAATGATCTTTTTCTTAGACGGTTATAATAACTTATACTATAATGATCAAATATGCATTCGCTGATTTTTTTATTTTTTATTTTTAATTCTTTCAATTTTCGCATTTTCTTTGTAGTTTTACATTATATGAATGAGACTCTTTCTTCCTAATGTAGTGTGCAAACTAGTTTTATTAATAAACAACCGATAGTTTTTCTTGGCATGGTACCTTTTTCCTATAACACACAAACCACATATACTCCCTTTGTTTGTGATATACAAGCTAAGAATCTTTCGGCACGTATTTTAATGTGTTGAAAAACCAAGTGAGATCTAAACTTTATCATAATATATGTGTCGAAAGATTCTGAGTACATATATCACTGACAGAGAGAGTATATATATGTGTGTGTGTGTGTGGGGAGGGCTGACATTCTATATGATACAGTTTTTCCATAACGATGCATTTTATGAACAACTATAATACATTGTATATCATAATGCATTTTCAATACAATTACTTCTTCTGTCCCACTTCAATAGTCTTGTATACTATATTGGGTTCTTCCACTTCAGTAGTCATGTTTCCTAAAATGGAAATAATTAGCTACCACTAATCATCTCATCATTCAACCACCTCTCAGCACGTAGTCCAATATAATTTAAATTGTAGAAGTTTAAATTATCGTAACTTGCTAGTTTGTTCTTCGATTTTTACGATTTTTATACCAAATTAAAAATCTTGATACGATCTTTTATTTAAGACATCAATATGTTTTTATGCATCTATGATGCTCTAGTTTTAAAATAATAAAATTTGTATTAAAATATCAAACACTACACATTATCTCTAAATACACTCTCATAAAATCTCGTGCCGAAAAACAACAGGACCACTGAAGTGAACGGAGATAGTACTATACATCAATTAATTTGAACTGTGAATCACACTAAGATTAATAGTCTAGATCATTTCTCAGTTTTTATAAAAAAAATTATTTTTTATTTAATCTTTCACCATATACTCCCTCCATCCCAGTTAAATAGGCATGATTTCCTAATCGGGTCGTCCCACACGAATTGACATGTTTCCTAAATGGAAAAGAATCTCATTACTAATCATCTCATCATTCACTCCCCTCTCGGCACATATCACAATATAATTGAAACTGTAAAAGCTTAAATTATCATAACTTGCTCGTTTGTTCTCCGATTTTTATAATTTTTATACTAAAGTAAAGGTCTTGATACGATCTTTCATTTAAGATCAGACATCAATATGTCTTTATGCATCTATGATGCTTTAGTTTTAAAACAATGAAATTTGAATTAAAATATTAAACACTACACTTTATCTCTACACACACTTTCCTAAAATTTCGTACTGAAAAGAAACAAGCCAGTTGAAATGGGACGGAGGGGGTATATGATTACCATTATGTTCATCTTGAAAATCTGTAATAAAAAAATAAAAAATAAAAACAATACACTACAAATATTAGAATACTGTAGTTTTGAATAAATAAATAAAATCGAGAATCATGTAAATGCATTGTATTATAAATGAAATCGAGAATTCAATATATGTATATGATTAGTTGATTACCACTATTTATCTTAAGTCCACTTGATTAAAGGCAATATAGTCAGTTTCATGCAGATCTAGCAAATAACTTTAGCAGAAATCGAGGAGGCCAGTGGCAGACAACCTAGTACAAAAACATCAAGCTAGTGGCGCCTTAGCTGTAATTACAATTGCTACAAATTAATTAATTACTACTATTACTCTCTTTCTCTTATGGGTGGGAAAAAATACTGAAATACCGAAATACCGAAGATATGGTACTTAAAAAATATTGGAAAAGCCGAAACTTTCGGTATACCGAATTTTCGGTACCAGTATCACAAATCACAATACCGCGGTATTACCGAAAAATACCGATACCACGGTCATGTTGAAATATTCGGTAAATACCGGCCCTCCGATATATACCGAAGATCTGGTATACCGGTAAATACCGATCCGACCCTCCGGTATGTACCGAAGATCCGGTATACCGGTAAATACCGATATTTACCGAAATATATATATTTTTTTTATTTATAATATTTTTATATTTGAAATTTAAACACAAACTTAATAAGTTTTTAATATCATTAAATAATATACAAGATGATATATCTAACAAAGATGATATATATCAATAAAATCCAAGTTTAAATATAATTTTAAAAAATATTTACTGACTTATAATTTCTTAATTATATTTGTTGATTTATGATCATCATGCTAATGCTAATGCTAATGCTTGTAAAAATAAAATATTATAAATAATTTGATATAATTTGATAAATAAATTAAGAAAAAAAACTCTTTATTTCTAAGAAGGTATATATCAACAAATATGACAATTTTATTTAAGTAAGATTTCTCAAAATTTGGGATGAGTCGAATGACTATGTCAATCATCGACACATTAAGAACTAATGAACTATGAGTCTATAATTATGAAATTCGCAATAATTTATAATCATGCTAACGCTATTACGCTAATGTTTGTAAAAATTAAAATATTATAAATAATTTAATATAATCAAACATGATATAGAAGAATATATATTTTTATGACTCTATGATATAAAAGAGTACATATTTATGAAAATAGTACAATACAATGTCATAGTAGATATATTGACTATTGAGCATTAATGAATAATTTAATATAATTTGGTAATTATCTTGAGAAAAAAAAAACTCCTTATTTCTAACAAAGTACATATCAACAAGTGGTATTGTGGTCATCTACCCACCCTTAGATAATTAAATATAAATCTACCCACCCTTTTAATTTTTTAACTCAAATATCCATATTTTCTAAATGGGACTAAGTTGTCCTTCAATTTCCCCAAAATCAAATTTGAATCCCTCAATTCTTATTCCTCCTTTTCTCTTGGGAAGTATTTTCACTCAGAAAACCCCGATTCTCGGCCTGAGGCTCTTCATCGTCATCATCGCCACCGTCGTGCTCGTGCTCGCTGCTTTCGTACTGATTCTCCTGCTCCTCCGCCAGCAGATCTCGAAGCGGCGCTGCATTGGCGTGAATCAGAGCTCCGGACTTCTGCCACTGGTTTGCAGCGAGGCTATCGGAGGTGGAGAGGCGGATCGGAGGGAGGTTAAGAGTGAGAAGAACAGGGTGTTCGTGATTGGTGGCGTCTCGCAGGGGTTGGATGCGGAGTTGGAGAGCAAGGAGTCGAGCACGACGCAGAGCGAGTCTTTGTCGGCAATGTCGGCGTCCACCGACGGTTTTGGGAGCTCTAGGTGGGGGCGCTGGTATAGCTTGAGAGAGCTACAGGTTGCGACGAATCAGTTCTCGGCTCAGAATGTGATCGGAGAAGGAGGCTATGGAATTATTTTATCGCGGGGTTTTGCAGGATGGTTCCGTAATTGCAGTGAAAAATCTCCTAAACAACAAGTAAATATTCAAGTTCGGTTGGGGTTTTCATTCATGGATTCAAATTGACTTTGGCGATGAGGGCAGGGAGGAAGAGTGAAATTGAGATTGGTTATTTTGGAGAATTTTAGTGCTGGTTAGATGTTTTCTTTGGGCTTTTTTTTTTTTTTTTTTTTCCTTTTCCTTTTGTGTACGCTCTATTTGTAGCTTGTAGCTAGCATACTAGCATTTTTTTTTTGCAAATCTATTCTAAAGTATTCAAATTGTGGTTGTCTATTTTGGAGTTGCTTTCATTGTGTTTGATGATTTCTGATTGTTCTCTGTTTCGCAAGTGTTTTGAATTATTTTTGTTTTGTTATGAATTATTATGTTTTGAATGTTGTGTGGGAGGAACGAATCGCAGAGAAATATTCGTACCGATAATCATAGGTAATCGGTACGAATTAAACAATATTTCTACCGATAAAAATATAGAAATTTCTCATTGTCGAGATATGTGAAGAGTTTTGCTGCTAAATGTTTGTTTTCCAGTTTCTCTTGAACTACCTTTGTGTATTTTTAAGCTTTTTGTTCTCTCTAGAGTGAATTTTAATGTTATTGTTGTTCTTGACTTCGTACTACATTATAGGTAATCGGTACGAATTGACCGGTATTCGTACCGATAATCATAGGTAATCGGGTACAATTTGAACAATATTCGTACCGATAGAAATATGAAAATTTCTTGGTGTTGAGATATGTGAATGGTTTTGCTACTATATGTATGTTTTTTAGTTGCTCTTGAACTACTTTTGTGTATTTTGAGCTTCTTGTTCTCTCTAGAGTGGATTTAATGTTATTGTTGTTCCTGAAGTCGTACTACACTATAGGTAATCGATACAAATTGAAAAATATTTGTACCGATAATCATAGGTAATCGGTACGATTTGAACAATATTCGTACCGATATAAATATAAAAATTTCTTCTTGTCGAGATATGTGAAGAGTTTTCCTGCTTTATGTTTGTTTTCAAGTTTCTCTTGAACTACCTTTGTGTATTTTTTAGCTTCGTGTTCTCTCTAGAGTGAATTTTAGTGTTATTGTTGTTCCTGAATTCGTACTACATTATAGGTAATCGGTACGAATTTATCAATATTCGTACCGATAATCATAGGTAATCGGGTACAATTTGAACAATATTCGTACCGATAGAAATATAGAAATTTCTTGGTGTTGAGATATGTGAAGGGTTTTGCTGATATATGTTTGTTTGCCAATTCATCTTGAATTTGTACTACAGTATATGTAATCGGTACGAATTGAACAATATTCGTACCGATAATCATCAGTAATCGGTACGAATTGATTCAAATTTGTACCAACAACTTTATATTTAGTTGTGTGATTCATAACGTTTGGTTATTGATAGGTACGAATATTCATATTCGTACTTGTTTGTACCACAATTCGTATTCGTACTTGACATTTCGTCCCTCGTACCACTTCCCTATTCATAAAAAAGAAAAATAACTGAAAAAATTGAAAAAAATTGAAAAAAATGAAAAGTAAAATAAAAAATAAAAAAGAAAGTGAAAAAAGGCTGAAAATGATGAAAATGGGGGAAAATGGGGGGAAAAAAGCCTGAAAAAAAAACCGAAAAAGATGGAAAAAGAAGAAAAAAAAGTTGAAAAAATTCAAAAATAGCAAAAACGAAAAAAAAAAAAGCTGAGCAAAGAAATTAAAAAAATAAAAAACGAAAAAAAGAAGAAGGCTGGAATAAAAAACGAAAATAAAAAAACTGAGAAAAAACAAAAAAAATAAAATAGAAATAAAAGGAACAAAAATAAATTAATGTGAAAATACACCCAAAAGAGAATAGAGAGGAGAGAAAGAGACTCATGTGTATAAAGGAGGGGGCAATTTTGTCCTAAATTAAAAAAGTTGGTAGATGAATGTGTAAATTAAATGAGTGGGTAAAAAGAGTGTTTCTTAAATTAGATTGGGTAGATGGTGGTTTGCAAATATCAACAAACATGATAATTGTATTTAAGTAATATTTCCCAAGATTTGGCATAACTACGTCAATCGTGGACACATTGGTAACTAATGAACTATGACTCTAATAAAGGGTTCATGTTTCTTTAATTTTGCATTTTATTACTAATTATTTAGTAGGTAGATCAAGATGTATGAAAAAAAAAAATATGAATTTTCGATATTTTTCGGTATTTCGGTATTACCGAATCGTCGGCACGATATCGGTATCCATTTCGACCAATACCAAAGTTTCGGTATACCGATTTTCGGTATACCGGTATGCGGTATACCGAAACTTTCGGTATGACATCGACATCAAGAATCCAATACTAGCCAACTTCGGTATCGGTATCGGTATTGGGAAAAAATACCGGTATCCCGTACTGACTCACCCCTACTTTCTCTCATTTTAATGATACAATTGAGTGTATTTTTATGAGATGAAAAGTTAATTAATTGTGCTGTTATAAAAGAGATGGAAGGAGTATTAATTTATGCTAAATATATTCATACTTTGAAGGCTAGAAAATAAAGTATATAGTACTCCGTACATGTTAAAAAGGACGAAGTCAGGAATTTAAGTATAGCCGAACGAGATTTCTAAAGAAATTAGAATATTTTATTTCAAAGAACAAGTCCTCCTAAATATCAAATACTATAATATTTTAAATAAATGAATTAAATTAAAACTCACACAATACAAAGAAACTCAACTATGAGTGGAGTAAAATACAATAAATAAGGGGCAAAAAAAATAATAACAATTAACACTATGTATTAATATAATAAAAAACTAGAATTGTAGTCCCGCGTTACCGGGAAATATTCTATATGAAAAAGTATAACTTTAATAATTATATATATATATATATATAAATAAAAAATTATAAACTCAAATGTTTAAATATATGTTATATTTTTAGCATTATAATTTATGCATAAGAATTTTTGAGTAGTGATTTATTCTTAAAAATTGTATGCAAAATTAATTAATGTAATAACTTTTAAAGTTTGTTGCTTACTCATAAGCTGTAATTTATGAAAAAATAATGTAGATAATATAGTTTTGGAGAGAAAACTTATATTAAACTATTTTACTTTAATGTATATAATAGATAATAGATAATATATATATATATATATATATATTACTTCCTATTTCTTACGGATTGTGGCTTTTGTATGTGATCTCCCACACACACAAACACACATATATAACTTTTAAAAATAACGGAGGATTAATATTATATTTTACATTAATTATATATGGACGGCTATCCCTATATTTAAGGGATTAGTTTCCGTTTTTTTACGAATCTATCTCATTCCTTTTTTTTCATATTATTTAGGAATTGTTGTCAATTGACTCAAACAAAAAAGAATAAATATATTGTCAATTTACATTTAAATAGTTATCGTATTGTGGAAATGATATGAAATAGCCATTTTGACTTGGCCAACAAAAATCGCAGCCAATAAGATAAAAATATAAATAATACCCACTTTTTGCTTTTTGAGAAGAAAATGCCCTTAGCTTTGAATTGAAAGACTCGTCTGTCCCCCATATTTTTAGATCTGAGATCTACTTTCTCTCTCTTATCAAACATTTCCTCTTTACCGTCTCTCCCTCTCTCCCACGCTTTTCGCTTTGCTCCCGCCTCACAGGAGCACCACCGCCTGCTGCCGCCGTCATCCCACCACCGCCGCCGACTCTCCCTACCGCCTCCCTCCCTCTCTCTCCCTCTCCACCTTCTCTCCATACTAGGTGCCGTTTGAGATTTTTAAGGTTTGATTTTTGTTCTTTCACAGATCTCGAAATAAATAACAAAACCGTGACCAAAAAATACAAAAATAGTAATTGCGCAGTGATGGCGTCGACTCCAATCGCTGCTTTTCGTTTGTGGAATTAGGGTTTTTGGATTGAGGAGGAGGAGAAAAGATGGTTAACGCTATGGTGGATAGAGCTACGAGTGATATGCTGATTGGGCCGGAGTGGGCTATGAATATTGAGATCTGTGATTATTTGCAATTACAATCTTGCGTAATTTACTTTTCTTGGCCTTCTTTTTGCTTCTTCTTTTTTTTTTTTTTTTGTAATTTTTCTTTGGTGTTGCTGGGAGCTCTTACTTCAGCTTTTCTTATTTTAGTTTAGTTTTTTTTCTTCTTTTTGGAAATTATGTAGCTGTAGATTACAGTTGACGACTATATATTATGGAGTATTATTAAGAGTCGATGTTTGTGTAATTCAGCTTCTTCTCGAACATGAATATTGATTTTTTTTTTCTTTCTCTCTTATGCCCTTTTTTTCGGATTCTCTCCCTCATTCTTCTCATCATCGTTGGTGATGTTTGACTCTATTGGAACGAAATTACTAAATTGTTCCAACTGTTCCAACGAAAAGTTGGAACTATTAGAACAATTTAGTATTTTGTTCCAACTAAAATACTAAATTGTTCCAATAGTTCCAACTTTTTGTTGGAACAGTCGTAACTATTTAGTATTTTCGTTGGAATTATTAAAACAATTTAGTATTTTTTCCGTTCCAGATATTAAATTCAGTAAAAAAAAATAAAATAAATTTATAGTTCAAGAGGTACCAAAAGTACATAAATTCAGTAAAAAAATTATATTTCGTGTAATTTGATGAAAGAAAAAAAAAATAAGAAGAGAAAGAGAAAGAAAATTACAAGTTGTGAAAGAAAAAGAAAAAGAACGTAACAAGAGAGAAAGAGTTAATGTAACACCAATAAAGTCAAAAGGATAATTTTGTCCAAAATCTCCAAAAGTGGGTATAATTTATGCTTATTAAGTTGGTGGATATAATTTTTGTTGACAAAGTCAAAACGGGTATTTCAAATAATGGCCCTATCGTATTTCATGTGTGCTTTAATGTTTCGTATGCTATCACATATATCCAATAACAATCAATAATGCATTTTATTTCACTTTATAATCTTTATAATACATTTAGGCAGTAAACCAATGCGTGATTTATTTTTCAAGAAAATATAACATATAATTCCTAATGACTTTCATTTTATTACGAAATTATTAATTCCAATCAGTAATAGTAGAGTTTATTAATATTTTATTATCTTAATAATGCTTTATTTATTTATATTCTTCACTGTTGTCTAATCATTTGCAAACATAATAAAATGCAACGTTAAGCAAAACATCTATTTGATAATGCATTATTCTAACATATTGAATGCATTATACAATAGTGTGTGATTGCATTATTTTAGATTCATCTAATAATGCATTATTCTAAAGTATGAAATGCATAATATGCATTATATATTATAGTGTGCGATAGCATTATTTTAGATTCATCGATACTTGTGTATTTGTTAGAATTTTTTTGATGCATTATGAAAATACTCTAAAATGCATTATATCGAAGTTCATTATGCATTACGAAAAATATTAAGATGCATTATCGGAATAACAAAAAAAATTGTTTTATTAGATATATTTTTGAAATATAATGCAATTTAAATTGATTGCACAAATATATTGCATTATAAAATACGATTGCAATATTTTAAGGTTATAATTTTCAGAATGTAACATATTGTTTTTCTTTGCTATAACAGTTCTAGTATTCTTGAAATAAAGAACATGCTCACTAGACTTAGGTAGCTTGAATTGGAATGGACTTCCTGTGATGGAATTGTGAACATGCTAAGTAGGAATCATGTTGTAGTGCTAAGAAGATTTGGTTTGTACGGAAAATAGTTAGAAAGAACTGTAAGTATGCTTGTGTTTCAAGGCTCTAATTGTTCTTGGTTCAAATGCTATGAGAAAGCATGATGAACTTGGTTTTCTTGAAAAAAAGATTATGCTTTTGTAAGTTGGTGTTTAAGGGCTGTTGGCCTGTTACCTTGAGAAATGAGGAAATGGGTTGAGTGGTCTGAAGTTGAAGGTAAAAGAGGATGGATGGTGGCTTGCTGCCTCTTTTCCTCTCCTTCTCTAAGTGCTGCAACCTCTCTTCTCTTTCCTTTAGGTTTCTCTCTTTCTATGTTTGGAAATCCTAAAATTTTGATGAAGTGTGGCTGCAGTAGGAAGGATATACATATATATATATATATATATATATTCATAGGTTGTTTCTTTGGTATTGAACTTGGTCCAGCTTTCTCTTGTGTCAGAGGCTTTTCCCTTTCCTTTTTTTCTGCAAGTACAGGGTTGATCTATCACCATTCTCCTATTATAGGCTGCTAATGGAAGGTGATGGCAATATCTTAGGTAGTAGGGTGATGGAGACTTCATAGGTTTTGCTAGAGTTGAATTTCCTACGCACATTTTCCTCCCCAATTCTTCTCTTCCTATGACTTATTTCACTTCTCTTTGTGCAGGTTTTAAGCTCAAATGTACAACTTCTGTTGCTTGTTGCAGTGGACAAGAAGACTTCAGTGCTCCTTTTTTTTCTTTGCATTAGAAAACAAACGTGCAGCTTCTTCTTCTTTTGTTTGTTTTTTTTTTTATATCAGTAAATCCTTAGGGTCAATGAATGTATAGTAAAGTTGGTGTAATCCTTTGTTTTTCTAGTACACATTGCTAACTTGTGTGATGAAGAGAATGTAACTTTATTTCATTTGATTGCAAAACACATAGCTTATTCTATTTGTTGCATTATCAAATTGTTCTTGGCTATTACATCTTGTATTTAATTAGGCTTGGCCCAATAAGAAAATGGGCTTGGCCCGATTCTATAATTTGGTTAATGGGCTTGGCCCAAAATAAGAATTAACAAGGACCTCGTCATCAATTAATTAAGTACTCGAATCGATTTATTCTTAGGTAAGAATAATTGAATACTAATTATATACTTAATCCAAATAATTTGATCAAGCATCTAATCGATTATTCAGCAATTAATAACGAGTAATTAGAAATTAAGTTGCTACTAAATTCTATTCGAGAATTCCTTAATCGAAATATAGTTCACATACTAAAAGTTGAAAATTCTCCCTTAAACAAATAATTAACTCTTACATTAGAATTAGAAAATACGGGACGTTACAACACTCCACCTCATTTGCATCATCACACCTTCTCACTCTAGACTACTCTCTCACTCTAGAACCATTATCATCTTCAAGCTCTCCCCCAACCTCCATTAACACTGAAGCTCTCCACCTCCAAAATCATCACCACCACTTCATCATTCACTGTAAAATCTTGCAATCCATCTCCATTCGAACCAAGGAACAAGATGGTGGTGCTAGCTTGTTGATCGAAGAAGAGGAACTAAGGCATGCAAGAGCCAAAGTCAAGAACTAGAGCGAAGCTTCGATTTTTCTTTCATATTCGGTGAGCCTAGCCTCCTCTTGATTTCTTTGCTGATCTTAATTCAGGACCTGAATAGGAATTGTTCTTTTATGTCTTGACTACATGTTGATAATTCGAACCCCAAAAGTTGCCAAGTATTGAGTGAGATATGGCCATTTGAAAACAATGTCTTGAATTTGCCAAATGTATGCTTCTCTGAATTTTAGCTAGATGATTCAAGGTAAAAATACCAAATTAATTGTATGATTAGCCCTTGATGTTATCTTTCTAAATCAATTTGAATCACACCAAATTAAATTTCCTTGATTGAGATATAAATTCTTTAGTGAGGCATCGCCAACTTATGTCCTATGTTTGATCAGCCTTAAAGAACTTAATAATGCTCCTGAACCAATTCTCTTTGAAATTCTCTTGATGTGCCATATGAAAGATGATCATTCCATAGTTCCAATCATGTGTTTGGTTTTCAGTTTATGATTATAATGAATGAGATATGCCCAAATCTTGATACATCAACAATTTGCCTCTTCATGAAATTCAGTCATGATGATCATTTCTTATGTGATAATTGGCACGTTCTAAAATTTGATTTCTTTGATTAATATGAAAGCACTTATCTTAGCTTCCCATCACTGTAATTTCAACCTCATGTGATTAGCCATGAATGAGAAATAAGCCTTTCATCAAAGGTTCATCAGCCTGTCATGTTATGAACTTAAGTGACTCGAAACCCCTTTGATTCTTGATTATGCCTTCCTTGTTGGCCATCCTGAATTCATGATCTGTGAGGTTTCTAAGTTAGATTAAGTTAAACAATTAATGATTAAGTGCTGAAGTAAGATACAAGATTAAAAAGAATAAGTTAAGTACTTAAGTTATTAAGACAAGATTAAGGACCGAAGGCCACAAAGGAAAGGATTAAGTATGAATAAGTTATGATGATAAACTAGTACTAACTCATTACTTGTTAATCAAGGTGCTGATCTTGGAGTTCAAGGAAACGAGGCAACAAGACAACTAACTAAATCTATTGTTTGATCTCCAAAGAGTGAGCTCTATTTTCTTATAAATTGCATGAGCATGTTTTACATGATAATATATGAAACATGATTTTATAAGTTAAAGCATGAGCATGATGTATGATATGTTTAGACTTGCCAAATTTTAGCATGCATGTTACCGATCTATGAACAGCCGTAGCGCACCGGTCTCCAATGCACATTTTTACATGCCTGGGGGTCGGGGTGTTACACTTGGTGCTAACAATTAATTGTCAAATTTGTATGTAATTGGAAATTTAAAATGACATAATATAAATAAATGAAGATGATAACGTAGTATAGTTTATGAAAATGAAAAGATGTTTTTAATGATTTCAAAGTGCTTGAACTTGTTTAAAGAGTTGAATAGTGTACTCCCATTAAATTCCAATTGGTGTTGCACTTCAATGTCAAAATTACTATGTAATTGGAAATTTAAATGACATAAAAAATACTAAAGTTGAGAAAAAGTTTTAGGTGGGAAAACTTAGATTGGAAACTATCATACTTTAGTATATAGAAGATATAGATATAGATTTCACCTGGACAGTGGCTGAGGCCCAACGTGAGACAAAGATTAATATAAGACTTTTTATAAGGCAAAAGAAAATTTTAGCCACCACTAACAAAATAGGCATTATTTACTTATATTGACATTAATACCTTTATTAAAAATAAAAATAAAAATAAAAATCATCCTAACCTAATTCCCATCCCGTCCCGGTCATTTCTCTCTCCCTCCCTCTCTGATCAGCAGAACCATGTCGCTGCCACCGCTGTTCAGTTTCAGCTACCACCGTAGTTGTCGCCGGCGAGCAGCATCATGATCGCCGTCACCGCCTTCACGACCAACAACTTGTTTTGTTTGTGTTTGTGTGCACGACCAATCTTTACGCTTGTTTCGCTCGTATTTGTAGTTGTGTGCACGAATACGAACGAAATGAGAGTGTCAGTACTAGTCGTACACACAAACACGAGCAAAATGAGCATGTTTGTATGGCCATGCACACGGACACGAGCTAAATGAGCGTGTTAGTGCTAGTCGTGCACACGAGTACGATGAGTGAATCAGTGCTAATCATGTACATGGACACGAGCAACCGTAAATTTGTACAATCCTAATAGTATTTTCTTGTTTTCACTGGCCGAAGATGGTGGTAACAGCTACAACGACGATGACGAGTGATGGCGGCGACAACAGATTTTCATGAATGGTAAAATAATAGGATAATAGATGAATTGTAAAATTATGTCAGAGAATAAGAAGGTAAGTGTAATAAATCACAAGCTTATCAGTTAAATATAATATCATTCAAACTTAGGAATAATTTTAGAATTCGTTCCATGTAACAAAGTCTACGAGTTACAATTACGTACATACGATATTATTTTTTTAAATAAAAAATGATAAATATAATGTTCAAAGCTACACACTTTTTTTAAGACAATTCAAAATTGGTTCCTTTACAAAATAAAAAAACAAAACACAACAATATTGTATTTAAGAGAAAAAAATTATTGAACAAATTACAAACTACTATATAATTCATTTTACAATTATAACATTAAAGTTAGCAATTAAATACACGAACTATAAAACAATATATGTATATACATATACTCATATTGCATTAGTTAAAGGTTTGGTAAATGTACCAATGTTGACTACAATCTGACTTTTAACATCAACTTAAAATTTAGCCCCACAATTTACTACCCTTTTGATTTTTGACATCGATAATACTTACGGTCAAAATCAAAGCTGATGTGAACAATTTTAATTTATGTGACGTACTTAAGTTATAACCTCTTAAGAATGAAAAAATAATTAAATAAATTAGAATTAGATGTAACAAAAGATGAACATTTACTGTTGAGATATAATGTTAAGGGGGAACTTGAATCAAGTTAGATAAACAATTTGTTTTGATTCGATTCCAAAACCCTAAGTAGAATATTTCCCATATTATTTTTGATGAATCTAGACAAGTTATACTTAACAAAGCTTACATGTTAGAAAACTTTTATTTTTATCTAGAAGCGCTAAGGATGAAGCAGTCGGAGTTCGCGAAGCGCCAGGAAGCGAAGCGGCTCCAGCACCGAAAGCGTCATCAGTAAAGATTGACAAAGCGTCAATGAAAAACTTCAGATAAAGATGCTTAAAACGAGCTTCCTTTCAGTAGAAGCAAAGCGCTCTCAAGTCAGCTCACCCAAAGCGTCTCTCATACGGAGCTGAACTTAAAGCGTCAATCAATACTAGTATGTGAAGTTTGACTCGCAGAATCCAAGTTTGAAATTCAAACGTTCGGATATCTGACATCACCGCCTAAAGCTTACGTGTCAACACTCCATTGCACAACGGAGGTGGCTATAGTCCGAAAAGTCAAGGTTAGGTGAAGACTGTCATACCCCTAGGTGCGGCGGACATCCCTTCCTAATTCTACAGTCTGAAAAGCAACTGACACGCCGAATTATCCGGAAATTAAGGAACACGCCACTACAAAAAACTGAACTTTTAGCCACATTAAATTTGCCACACATAATAATGTGTGACAACTTAGAATTATGTGTGGGTAAACAAATTTGACAGTTATCCTTAAATATTTACATTTATTAAGTGTGGCAAAAAATATTTTAGTGACATTTTTATTTTTACATTTTATTTTTATTTAGCCACGTTTCCTTTTAAATTTCTTTTTATCTATGTGGCAACTTTTTATATTTTGCATTTTATTTTATTTAGCCAGGTTTTTTTTTGTTTTTTTTATTTTAACATTGCGATGTTGATGTGGGTAGTCATTTTTAATACTAACATATATAAATTTATATATACCTCATACATGATTTAACCCAGTAACTTAAAATAACTATATATTTATGTGATTTTGTAACATGGAAAAAGTACTTATTAATTTTCAGTATCACTTATTAAGAATATAAATAATTTAGCCTTAACTTGTATTTAAAATTAGAAGATAAAAAAATTTAAAATTTAGTGAAATTAAATAAATATCATGTAGGAAAATATATGCTCTTAATTGTTACATATACTTATTATAGAAATTTGAAATTAGCATTTTGAAGATAATGAAGTATGGTCATTCAATTATTTCACAAGAAAATTAAATAGATTAAAAAACTAAAAAATAAAAACATGGATGAAAAAAATTTACGGAAAAAAAATAAAATCCCCGCCCAATACAAAAAGAATCCCTCCAAGGCAAGACCCGCAAAAACTGAAAAATTTGAATTCTCACGATTTTCTTAACCTCCCATCTCTATATTATTCGTTTTTTCCGCTGCCATTTCATTTCCCTCTCCAGTGTTCTTTTTACTCCAACGAGATACAGAAATCATCTCAACATTAATGGAGGCCAATCAGAGATATCGGTAGATGAGGAAGCTTCATTGAAAGCTTGCGGGCGGCCTCCAACGATTCTCTCCGTATCCTTGTTTTTCCTTCTAGTATTTTTCGCTGTTATGTGCTCTTTTGGTACTTTGTCCATATGTTTGTTTCATATTTCTTTCGGCGATTTGTGCTTATATTTTGTATATAAATTTATAGCAGTATGTTGTTTGAGGTTAGCGACATAAGAATGAAGTGAATATAGGAACTAGGTGGATTAAGTATTTAATTGATCTTATATATGAGCTATCATGCTAAATCAAAATACATGTTTCGATATTGATTTCAATTTGGTTGTTTATTGTGAGATTTTCTCACCTTTCTATCTTATGTGTCATTTAGTGGTATTGTACCCATCAAAGGTCGATTTATTTATTAATTTTTTTTTATTGTGTTTTTAGATGGAAGCGTGACCAATTTTGATCTAGAAGGACGAAATAAAGCTTGCCGATATGAAGATGTGAGATCTTGTAGTCAAGGAGTACATGACAAAATCAGAAGGGCCGGACTAATTTTAGATTTATTTTGTTTTATTTTATATATATATTTTTTTGTAGTTGGCACTCAAATACTAGTTTGTACTTTCATTTTATTTAATAAAACTAATCATATTATGGTCTTGTTATATTTTAATGCTTTGTATGTATTAAGTTCGATTTATGATCCTCTACACCAATAAAATTATTTCATATCAAAGTAGATAAAAAAAACCCATAAAATATATTCTCCACACATAAGTCGTAATATTTACCACACATACAAATTGTCATGTCATACTCCACGTCATTTCCACCTCATCAACATATATTAGTAAAAAGTGATTACCCACATATAAGAAATACATTTAATAACATATATATGTGTGAGTAAATATTTGGTGATTTATCCACACATACATACATGTGTGATTAAATCTCTTTCTCTGCAGAAATATAACCACACATGTTGACATTTATGTCATGTGTGGGCAAAATTTTTGAATCACACATAACCATATTTTTAGTGACATTTTCATGTGTGGGTAAAAACTTGATTTCTTGTAGTGCGCAACCTCTTCTCTCTCAACGGGAAATAGAGTTGCTTACTATAAATAGAAGGTGTTGCACACACACTAAAATCTAACGCACGTACAAACAATTCAAGTATACTACTCGCAAGAACTCAAGCAAATCATCAGTTACATTCCTTTAGTTCTTTTGAAGCGCTTCACATTAGTGTGTCCTCAAGAAATATACTTTCTTGAGTATTGCAACTACTTTCTTTCTAGGTTCAACCGCATATATCTAAAGCCTAGCTTCGAGAATTCTTATCCATTTACTAGTGATCTTCATTGTAAAGGATTCTCATTTACGAAAACCTAAAAACTCCAAAACCAAGTCTATCGTGTTAGATTGAGTTGTAAGGTTGTAAAGTTTTTGTAGCAAAGTTTGTTGTTGTAAGGCTTCTCGAGAGCCCATAAAATCTCTGAGGATTCAAGTGCAAGTTTGTTACTAGCCTTGAATCACTTCCCCTTGGAAGTATAAAACAAGGTATACCAAGTGTAGGTATTCATCCCGTCGTGGATAGAGTGGACGTAGGAGAGGTGCTCCGAACCACTATAAATTGTTTGTCTCTCTTTACTTTAAGTTATTTATTGCTTTGATTATTTACATGCACACACACACGCTTTAAATATTAACAAGGTTTTAATTTGCAAGAAAAGCTCAAGTCTCACCACATTCCGCACATCTCACACGAGCGAGAAGCTTCGAAAGCTTCACTAGCATTCGAAGCATCTACTCTGTAAAACAGGACGAAAAACAAAAGAGAAGTTAAACACTTCTCAACACACGTATTCACCCCCCCCCCCCTCTACGTGTGTTAGTCACTTTCGGGACCAACATTTACATTATAAGGAATCATTATCATTTTATTGGTCGAAAGATTTGTACACGTCAACTTCAATTTCAGTCATTTTTCATGTCAAAAATTAAACTGATAATTAGTTGACTTATTATCAAACTAAATTTTAAATTAGTGTTAAAAATAAAATTATTGTCGAAGTCTATTTATTTCACATACAATCCAGAAGTAATGATTGGTTTTGTCCCTTTAGAGATTATAATTTCAAATTTTGCCCAAAATTTAAGAAAATACAAATAATGCCCAACTTTCATGTGTGTGGACAAAAATACCCCCAACCTTTTATCACTCCTCTTTCCCTTTAATTATGTTGCATCTTCACTGTTTATGCATTTTGAATTTGCAAGATGCTTCTCTCTCTCATCCACTGACCCCCTCTCTCAGCTGTTAGGGTTCCGTCGATCATCTCCAATGCCGCCGCGAGCAACTCACCATTGATGGGCGTCGCCTCCACCGCTTGCTTGCGCTCGCTAAGATTGAAGCTTGGGAAGACCGGGCTGTTGTCGATGGGTGGCCGGGCTGCTGTCGCAGCTGAACGACGAGGTTGCAGGTGCGTGGAAGGGAAACGGGCTAGGGTTCTGTCGAAGTATTCTAGATTTGGATTTTTTTCCAGATCTAGGTTTTTTTGTAGAGCTAGGTTTTTTTTTTTTTTATACCTTTTTTTGGCCGAATTCGAACTTGTGTGGTTCAATCGACCACTGGGCTTTGTTCTCCTCAGAAACATGCAGAGATAAAGGGGTGACTCGCTCATTTTGGTGGAGAAACGAGGTGAGACACGCCGGAGAAGATGAACTCGTCGCGTTGGTAAGAATCTGAAACGTTCGGTAAGAAAATTGTTAACTGGGCTTTAGGGTTTACTGCTTATGTTTAATATTGGTAAGAACATGACAATTTCTTATCTTGTTTTGGTAACAAAAGACTGGGCGTTCAGGGTTTAAAATTGATGATAATTGGTAATAATCTGACATTTTCTTACTTTATTTTTTATAATTATTGGTAAGAATCTGGCATTTTTCTTATGTTATATTGGTAATAAAATACTGAGTTTTAGGGTTTAAAATTGATGATTATTGTTGTTCTTGACATATTTTGTTGCGATAGTTGCAATTTCGTGGTAAGAAAATGCTAAAAATATGACCTTGGTGTGTTAAAGGGCCGGTGTTTAGGTTTTAATGCCTATGTTTGATAATGATAGTTAGTGAGAATCTGATAATTTCTTACCGTTTTTCAAGTTATATAAAAATTGCATCATTTCTTATTGTAGGAATTGTTCGGCTGATGACGACTTTGAGACGCGAAAGATGAGATGTCAATTTCTTACCAAATATGTAGTTTTTTGATAATTTTTTGCGATTTCTTGGTAAGAAACCTAATAATTTCTTACCAACATGTGTAATTTATTATCATTTCTGAAACTAATAATAGTGCTTTAATAAATGATTAAGTGGTAAGAAATGTAATGTATTTCTTACCAATGTGTATGATTTCTTACCATACTCTGTACAATTAAATACTTTTTTTTTTGTGAGAAATTGGAGAATTTGTCAAATTTTTTACCAAAATCATTCATAAGAAATTCCTAAAAAATTATAATAAATTATAAAAAATTCTTGCGAAACGAGTAGAAGAAGGTAAGAAATTGTCGATTTCTTACCATATTATTTGGTAGAACGAAATCAAAATATTTTTTTTATCTCCTTACAGTATTTATAAAAAAAAATGAAATACAAGAGGGAGAACGAAAATTGAAGAAAAAAAGGAAGTGAAAAATAGATTTTGGCTTTAGGGGTATTTTAGTCTCACCATACAAAAATGAACAAATATTGTGTTTTCTTATATTTTGGGCAAAATTTTATTTTTTATCCTCTAAAGGGACATAATAATTTTCGCCTCTACAATCCACAACCCCCAACAAGTAGAGGTGCCTGGGCTTTTAGGCCCGTCGGTTTTGGCCCGGAACCGGCCTGGAGTCGACGGTTTTAGCCCGGGTCCACGGGTCAACGGGCCGGAACCGGGATTGGGACTGAGAACCAAGGGCCGGGCTAGGGTCGAGTGATTGCGGACCGGAAACCGGCGTCTAACCGCCGGGCTTGCAGCTGAACCGTCGGGCCTCTACTAGCCATTAGGACCGACGGGCCCCGGCCCAGCCCACCGGGCCCAACGGAAAAAATAGCATACTGCAGCAACATAACGGCCAGAAACAGGGGAGGTGCTCTTTGGCTGCTTTGCCAACGGCTAGGAGCTGTTGGGCTGCTCCTCTTCCCCACCCCCAAGCCTCAAACATCACCTTCTAACCTCCTCCTACACATTTAACTATATATATTACTCTCATTCAAACTCAATCTCACCAAAAATCTATCATTCTCTCTCATTCTCTACTTTCATTTCTAACTCATTTTGTAAGAGCAAGTCTCAAGTCTCACCTCTATTTCTCAAGCTTTCACTCTCACATTTTGCACACACTTACTCTCACTTTCATAACTACACACACATACACAATGTCTTCTTCAAAATAATCACAATGAAATAAGGGCAAGAGCAAGGTCGTCGGTGATACCCAAAGCGAAGGAGGCCGACAATCTCAAAGGTCAAGATGGGCGGAAGTGGCGAAGGAAATCTCAAGGTAAGTCGCTGAACGACTTCAAGCCAAAGAAGACGAGGTTTGAGGACATGGTTAATAGGATGGGAAGCCAAGGATTTGAATTCCATGGCTCGAACGACGATGAAGAGCACGAAGATGACGAGCTAAACCAACCTCTCCTAACAAATACCATCAAGGAACCCAAGTCCGACGTCTTCAAGAAACACTTTAGAAAAGTGTTGGCTCCAGAACGTGAAGGCGAACCTCCTCTCCCCGATGGTCGAAAGAGATACTTGGCATATTGCAACTATTGCACAAAGCAATACAAATGGATCGAAAAGGGAGGCTATGGCACACTCAATATGCACATGGAGAACTCGCATCCGAGTGAGTTCAGAATATCTACTTCTCAAACTCAAATTCGAGGTACCACTTCATCTTCGGAGACGGGTATGGCCTCTTTATTTAAATTTGATAAATCTCGATACGAAGATGCACGTGCTAGATATTGTGCTATGGAGAAACAACCTTTTAATTATGCCGATAGAATAACGTATAAAACATCTTATAGAGATAGATTAGATCCCAATGCTAGCAAAGTTGCTAGAACTCAAATGCTTAAGAGGATTAGGCGACAATATATGGAGAAAAAACAATATTTGATGAAATATTTACTTCATTTGGGTCATAAAGTTTTGATTTGTGCTGACGTTTGGACCGATGCATATAATAAAAATAGTTATATGGGAATTACTTGTCATTGGATTGATGCAAAATGGAGTTTGCAAAAACGTTTGATTGCATTTAGGGAGTTTGAAGAGCATCACACGGCTCAAAATATTACTTTGATTATTATCACCGTTTTAATTGAATATTGTTTGATTAATAAGGTTTTTTCGATTGGTTTTGATAATGCAACGGCGAACACCGCTAGTATTCCTTCACTCATTGAAGCATGTTCACCATCTTTTGATGGAAAATACTTTCATTCTAGATGCTTTTGTCATATTTTGAATTTATGTGTCCAAGATGCGCTTGAAATTTTTCAAGAGTCCATTGTTCCTATTAGAAATGCCGTTAAATGTTTGAATAAATCAAAAACTTTGGGAAAAAAAATGGCAAAAATATTGTCGTACAAAGGGTCTTGTTTATACGTGTTTCAAACAAGATGTATCTCATTGTTGGAATTCTACTTATGATATACTCCGTACTTAATAGTACCATCGAGTATAAGGGTCATTTATGTGATTTTTTTAGAAAAGAGTTTTCAACATTTCAATTAGTTCTTAATGAGAGTCATTGGGATGCATGTATGGATTTATATGGATTGTTAAAGGTTTTTCATATGGCTACTAAACAATTATCGGGTGTTTATTATTGTACTTCCGTTAAAGTGTTGGAACATTGCATGTATATTGCCATGTCTTTTAAGACTTGTTTTAGTAGGTCAAACTTGCAAAGTGTGATTTATTTTATGATTCAAAAGTGGCTAAAGTATTTTAGGGAGATTCCGAAAGTTTTCTTGCTTGCTAAATGTTTGGATCCTAAATGGAGGTATGATGATGTTTGTCAAGTGCTTGGGATTTATTATGATGCTTTTATGCAAATGGACTTTAGTGGTGTTGTAATTAATGGTGAACAAATCTTTTTTGAACTTCCTAATGTGCAACAAATCAAGGATGATCTACATAAGACTTTGAGAGATCTTTTTGAAGAATATAGAATTAAGTATGGTAGTGATGAAGATAACAACACCAATCCTTCTTCTATGATGTCTTCATTTGATTTTCCCTTTGCTATGAACTCATTAGATCATTTAGTTCAACAAATGCAAGGAATGTACCAAAATAGAACCTATGAACTTCCAAGGGGCCAAGGTAATAGTGAATTGGATATGTTTTTGCAAACTCGTTTTGTCTTTGGTGTTGAAGATAGTGGTCTATCGATCGATGTGTTGAAGTGGTGGTCGAAGAAAGAGGAGTACCCAATACTCTCCATCATGGCGAAGGAGTTATTTACCATCTCAGCATCTACTGTATCCGTTGAACAAGCCTTTAGCACTGGAGGTCTTATGCTAGATCAAAGAAGATCAACCATGAAGCCAAGTAACATTGAAGCTACCATGTTGCTTGATGATTGGTGTAGGGCCGACCTTAGAGGTCAAAAACCGGAATATGATGATCGGAATGAGAGCGAAGATGAAGCCTTCACCGAGACGGATCGATCGGGTGCAAAGTAGGAAGCATTGTAATGTAAAAAGAACTATGTGGACTTTGATTCCTCTATGACTATGAGGATACGTAGGCAACTCAATTTTAGAAATTAAATTGAGCTCAAGTTCCTTATTATTATTATTAGTAATTTTCATTTCAAATGTAAAAGTTCTTATTCAAGTGTAAAAGTTCTTAAATTGAGCTTAAGTTATTTGTTGTAATTTTCCTCATTATTAATGCAAAATTGCAAAATTGTTATTCATTTTCCAACAATTTAATGAGTTCTTTAAATTTTTAAAAATAAAACAAAACAACATCAAAACATAAAGATTTATAATTTTCTATCCATGAAAATAAGAAATATAGAAGAATAAAATTTAAAAGATTAAGAAAGTTGAAGAAAAAAAAAATCAATTTTTTGGGCAAATTGCCGCAAGCCCTAGCCCCCTCCCCTGTTTTTCCCTTGTTTTTGGACAAATACAACTCGCGGGCCGGCCCTCGGGCCCGACGGTTTTAGTCTAGCCTGGGACCGACAACTTTCGAGCCCGGCCCTAACCGCGAACATCACCAACGGTCCGGGCTAGGGCCTGGCTTTGGAGGACCGAGGCCCGACGGTTCGAGGCCCGAAACCGCCGGGTCCCCCTTGGGCAGGTCTACCAACAAGTAAACTTTTTCTTTAAAAAAAAATAATAATAAATAAAAAAAAACTTAATTCATGATTTAATTTGCAATATTTGCAACTTAAAATTACGACTGCTAATAATAACTAAAAGTAATCTATACAATATATAAAAGTAGAATTGTTGGCAAAAATTACAAAAATGTCATTTTCCCTAAAAAAGTGAACACCAATTGTCCAATAGTTTTATGGAGATGATTTATTTCAAAGAGTTTTGAATTGTCCATGGATTTGGTAATAAATAGATTTAAATTATAAATAGTGTTTAATTGTATGCTAATATTCTATTTTTGCATTAAATCATTCTATTAATCTCTTTATTTTGCTATATCCATATGTTATTTATTCATTTTCTCAAATCTATTTTTTTATTAATAATTTATGTAAAATTTTGTTGTGACAATAGAAAATTTGGATAAATTGTCATGAATAAAAGTAATTATGATCTTTTGTGAAATAATATTAAGTTAGATTTAAAGTTATTGATAGATAAATTTAATGTGATAATTATTTTTTTTCTTAATTTCTTGATGTATTATTTTTTTCAATGAAATTTATCAAATTAATATAGGAAAATAGTAATGACTAATTATTTAAATAACTATTACGAATTTAAATATAATACCAAATATATAATAATTTAAATATTATAATATCAATATTATAAAAAATAAATTTTTATTAAAGATAATAATAATATATAGTATTGTTCATTAATGACGTGAAAGAAAATATATAATTTTAATTTTTTATTTATTTTATCACTCTTTATAATTCATTCCCTGCAACGTATGGACACAACACTAGTAAATGGGGTGTAAATGGGTAAAAAAGGAAGAAGAGAGAAACTCCTAAAGCTGCACCTTCTCTCGTCTCTCCCGCGCAGTCGAGTAATCCCCTTCATAAACCCTAATTCTTGAATAATTGGCCGTTATACCAGATTTCACCTTCATACTCTCAAAATCGAACCGCCACTGTTGAAGCCGCCGTCGAATTTCACAAGTATACGGTAAACAGTTCTGCAAAATGGGATTTAGACAGTCCTGCTGATGAAAAAAATCACTATAAAATTTTTCCTGATTTTTTTTTTTTCCCCGTCAAAACAGGAAGAACATCTGGATCTTGGTGTCTACAAGAACCCGTTTTTACTGAAGATAGGGAGGTTCTGCAGCCATCATGTATGGGGGAGGTGCGTATACCATGGTTCATTATTATCTCAATTTGCTTGGGTAAGCTGAATTTTGTGACTTCTTCTGGGTTTATGTGTGTAACTGGGGCATTTGGTGCTTTTTTGTAATTGGATTCAGATGAAGTATCTGCCATTGTCGTCGACTTGGGTTCTCACACCTGCAAAGCTGGTTATGCTGGCGAAGATGCTCCTAAAGCTGTTTTCCCATCTGTGAGTGCAAATCTTCTGAATTACACTCGTTCTCTTAGATTTTTATTTTGGTTTACAGTATAATGTTACTGCAGTTAGTTGCCATAGAGTGACAGTCTTGATTTTTTTTTGGTTCCAAGTTTGGAACTTTTATTGCATTTGAAAAGGCTCTCGGTTTAGGAAGTTAATATGATTGTTCATAGACTGTGGGTTCTGTGTACATTAGGCGTAATGCTTCTAGTTTAGCTAACTTTGGAGGGGGCATACGAGAGTAAGTATATATGATGAATAACGAGTAGCTTATTTCTTGTTAATTTGGAGTTATACTTGTTTGCCATGCTCATGGAATTATCACAATCTAATGCTATGCCCACATAGTAATATGCCTAAATATCTGATCAATTTGACACTGCAATTTCACTTACTGTATTTTTGGTAGTTTTATTAAATTCGATTAATTGAATTTTAATTACAATTGATGTATGATGTACTCAAGGAATCGATGACAATGTTCCTTCTGACATGGAAGCCAAAATCGTACTTATATGATACTCCCTCCGTCCCATAGAAGATGTCACATTTTCTATGGGATGTCCCATAGAAGAGGGCTCATTTCCCCATTGGAAAAAAAATGAGAGGTCCTCCTTCCCCACTTGATTGTGGACCCACCACTTTATTCACAAAACCAATAATGCATTGGTTTTTGTGCCCAAACCAAATGGGACATCTTCTATGGGACGGAGGGAGTAGGTTATATCGCACGAAGGAAATATAAAATGATATACTCCCTCCGTCCTCCATTTAGTGACCCTCTTTTTTCAGGTTGTAGTATCCCTTAAAAGAAAGAATATTTCAAAAATTCATTTTAAAACTAATCAATGATAAGCGTAGAAACGCGTGCCACACATGCTGAAAAAAGAAGGTCACTAAATAGAGGACGGAGGTAGTATTACAGTAGAAAGAAAGTCACCTATTCCACTTTTCATTTAAAGTTGGAGCCCTTAATTTATTAGCAGAATGTTGTTATCACATTGGTTCTTCTCTCTACATACTTAATACTTCCTTTTTTTTATCACTCTCAAAATTTTAATGTGTGTTTAATCAGGTTGTTGGGTCAATTGATGAAATGGAAATTGATGATGCTGATGCTTCAACCAAGAACTCAGGATCTGCCCTAGATTCTAAATCAAAGGGCAAGAGCAAATTTTATGTAGGATCACAAGACTTGGGGTTTCGCAGGGATCACATGGAGGTGAGAAATCTATTCATTCTTCTTACCTATGGTTTCCCAATGATTTTGTTGACCGTGGAGGGAAATTGGTTTCAGGTACTATCACCCATGAAGGATGGAGTAGTCGTTGACTGGGATATGGTTGAAAATATTTGGGACCATGCTCTGAGGTAGCTGTCACTTTAACTTTAAACTTTACACCTCAAATTCGTTGGTCCTTTCTGTAAACAAGTGGAGGGTCGCCTATCTTATCAAGCCAACACTATTTTCCCAATTCATATTATTCAATGTCTTCTGTATATGTAGTACTGCACGTAAAAATTTCTCAATTCACTTATTTTATGGCAGGAAATGCCTGTTGATTGATCCAAAGGAACATCCGATGCTCTTTGCAGAGTCATGCTCTAATTCCCAACAACAGAGGGAGAAGTGAGTTGAATTTACATAGCTGATGGATACATGTATACATTTTATGTACCAGTTATGCAGGCTTTCTTATCTCAACTCAATTTAATGCGAAGAAGTTGAATAAAAATAATTTTGGGTCATAACATTGAAGGCAGTTTCTTTGAAAATTACCTGAAATTGCCAAGTATTTATTGTATCAGTTCGGGCTGCTCTATTTCATAATATGCCAATTGATGCAATTATTCTCACTCGTAATTCCATGAATAAGCAGCTTGCCAATGTTAACCTATGGGTCTTGATGTATTGTATATTTTTTGGTCCAAGGTTTACATGAAGAATGTATTTGTATTCACTATGACCTTGTGCTGATATATGGTTGATTTTTAGCTGATTGAGATGTTTTACTTGTCTAACAGGACTGCTGAGATTATGTTTGAAAAGTATCAAGTTCCTGCGTTATTTTTGGCCAAGAATGCTGTGAGCTCCTTTTTCTGATCTATATAATGATTGGCAGCAAGAGCGCAATTCAATTTGCCATTCACTAATTGTAGATTATTTATTTATTGCAGGTTCTTACTTCTTTTGCATCAGGACGTGCCACCTCTTTAGTAGTTGACTGGTACGGGCTTATACACTGTGCTGTGCTGTGAATAGTTCTTGTATTTTAAGCCTATGTTTTGTATGGATCTCAGCTCTCCATTTATGACGTGCTTAACTTTCAAACTCAAAACATTTGTCTCTGTAATGCAAAGCCTTTTTCACTTGCCTTTGCAAGTATCAAGAATGAAACTATTCTCTTGTTATGGCTAGTTTTAGGTAATTGATCTTCTTATTCATTTGAAATCGCTTCGTCCAGCACAGAGCGACTTCTCAGTTTTGTGCATTATCAGGGTCTTAAAAATGTGATATCATCTGTTTTATTTGCCAAATATCCAAATTGCACAATGATCCCAAGTTGGTTTAAATTTTTATTGTTTTATATTTATGAGGAAAAAACAGTGACTAATGTATTCAGAGCTTCAGTCAATGACGATAAAGTTGAAACATGCCTCTATTTTTTTTTTTTGCCTCTAAATTTTGTTACTATTGCATGAATTTTTGGAATTAGAGATTGCAGGTCTCCATCCTTCAATTTCACCCTCAACTTTTTTCCTATACCTAATAGTCAAAACAATTCAAAACTTTGCATGAATTTGTTTTCTAGTCAGTTCTTTTCAAGCTTTCAAATCATCCCATTGGTTGTTATTTTGGTCAATTTGTGATTTGGTGAAAATTAAGTGACTTGACCAAGTCTTATTTTTATGCATTCGTGGTATATTTTTAGTTAGTTATTTTTACTGAATTCTGCCTTTATCAAGCAAAAACGCTCATGGATACTTTGCATGAAAGTTCCACAAAATATCAAATTGTCCAAATAACAATTCATTGCCCAAAATTATGGTAAATTGACATTTTGAAAGAATGCTCAAACAGAAAGTTGTACAAAGGTAGGATTTTGTGGCAACACTTTCTCTTATATCTGTGAAACTTTTCAAGCTAACGTAGTTAGTAATTCCAGTACTAGTACCTCCTAAAACAATCCTTTTGCTCTTGTCTTTTTGTTTGCCTCATTGCTGTAAATGCATATTGTCATGCTGATTAGTACTTTGACTCTTTGATGCAGTGGCGGAGGATCTACTACTGTAGCTCCAGTACATGACGGTTATGTTCTTCAAAAGGTAGACATGGTTTACTGTGGAAATTGGTTCCAAGATTTTTTGGTTCATTCACACTCACGTGTATTATTAAAATATTTACTTCCACAATAAAGCATGTGCTTCTTTCTCTGTGCAATATCTCCTATCAACGTTTTAGGACGTTATATATTTCTTTTAGGATATGCTAGGAGAATTATTTGCGTGATTCTATTCATAGTTGAAATCCTTTTACTTGGGTGTATAATTGTTTCATTTATTTGTATATTTCCAACAAAAGAACAATTTGATTTGATTTGATTTAGGAACTACATTTTGTATGGGTTGTATATACTGTTTGCTATTCACTAGGACGTAACAACATAATTCATTCGTCAATTCTCAATGAGCATTAGATGTAGGAAGTTTATAGTTGTTGTTCTATTATCCGTTTGTTTCTAGAGCACTTTCTGTGTGACAGCAGTTGTTTTCAAGTTGAAGTCTTCTCTGAATCGCACATTCATTGAATTTTCATGAGCTTTGTCTTCTTAACTCAGTTACAAGATCCACAAAGTGGCTTTCAGATTGTATGCCACCTTTATCCATGAATTTTACCTGTTGAATATTGTGTGGAAAATTGATCAAGCCATCTTGGATGACACTTTATATAGTAACGCGATAAGCATGTCGAGAAAGGTCTTCTGCTAAACATGATTTTCAGGCACATGATCTTCAATAGAATTATTATCTGTTTGAATAGACTGTCTTGTCTGCCAAAGTTATTAATAAAATTGGTTAATTATCATCTTTGACTTTTAAGGTGACTTTAATTTACCAACCTGTCATGGCTTGCTATGGATTATGATCGCTCTCTTCCAGAATATGAACTTTGCTTGCAAAGTACGTATCATATAACTATTTTTGTGGTTATGCAAGTGTTGAAGGTTGACAAGCTCTGATCGGCTAATGTCATGCCCTGTTCAATTTATGCCATCCATCTATACCATGATTTCAGACACGATAGATAATATAACAGATAATTTACTTTTCTCTGGTTGTAGGCTGTTTCAACATCTCCTATTGGAGGAGATTTTCTCAGTGATTGCTTGTTAAAAAGCCTGGAAAGCAAAGGGCATTCTGTGAGTTCATATAATCTTTCTGTCAAATTTTGAACTTGTACTCTGAAGATTTGATCTGGTTTCTTTATTTTTCATAATTTATATAATTATATCTATGGTTGCAGATAAAACCTCGTTATGCATTCAAAAGGAAGGAAGTTCGCCCTGGAGAATTTCAGGTCATCAATACTCTCTGTGGTGTTAAATGATAAACTACTTCCTTTGTTTTTTAAAGTGTGAGATGCCATTTGGTTTTAGTGTATGCGTGATTAGTGGTACTTTCTAATGAGTTATAGGAGAACCAATGTAGCTCAGGAAATAGTATAGTCTGCACTATCATGATGTTAAAACTTGAGGATGGTGATTTTTGTGGAACCTCTTTTCGTTGCTTTTGAATGTATTTGTAGTCCTTGGAATCAAATTCTTTGTCATGTTGCGCCTCTTCTCATGACAGCTTATTTGGAATCAATTTTGACCCAATGTGTATATTAAAGATTGACGTCTGGTTGCAGCTATTTTCTGGTCTCTTTCTGAGAAAAATCAAGGCCTACAACTTAGTTTAAGTTTATGGTTTCTTTTTTTAATTACGTCTTATCACCTTGTTTTGGACTCTTGGTTCCTGCAGATTGTGGACCTTGACTTCCCCAATACTACAGAAAGTTACAGACTTTACTCTCAGGTCATTTCATTTGTCAGAACTCATTAGTTGCTGGCTCCTATTCTGTTACTAAGATCGCTTTTTAGTGCAGCGGGTGATTGCTAATGATATTAAAGAATGTGTGTGTCGAGCGCCAGACACCCCATATGATGGTTTGTACTCCTTATAGACAACTTAAAGATGCCTTTATCATTATTTGTCTTGCGTTATGATTTTGTGGAGATATTATATTGTATAATTTTGCTATACAACGTAAGTGTTTACATCTTTTGTGATGTTATATGTAAAGTGAACTAAAGTGACTTACAGATTCTTCCTCGCCCTATATAAGTGACTACATATATGTTTATTTCATGCGGATTTGAAGGTGTGGTGATTAGATGTTGATGTTTTTGTGAAAATAGGAATGGTATCTATATCTGGAACATCAGATATGACAAGAATGGGCAATCCAATTGAATCTGATATGCCATAAGCTCATCTGCTTGAATAAATATGTTATATCTTTTGCTTTCAACAAGAATAGTGTATATGTTTGTTCTCTAATTTTAGACAGTGTATCTGTCACCAAGTGCTGTCATCAGCTAAGTTTTCTTGATTGATTAGGTATAGAAAATCATTTGCCAATGTCGCTGCACACTATTTAATGTAGAATTTTATGGTTTGGATAAGATAATTTCTGTATTCAGTTAATTTTTTTAGATAAGATATTTTCTGATCATTTACCAATGTTTCCTTTGTTCAGATACATCATATTCCAATATCCCAATGACATCTTATGAGCTTCCTGATGGACAGTAAGTTTATTTGTCAAATTATTTTTGTCCCTTCTCTATTATCAATATTTTTCTAAACTAGCTTTGATCATCAAATTCATTTAACTTATGTACCTTACATCTGTTTGCTCCAGTAAATCCCTTTGTGAAGACGTACCTAGTTGAACAGAGAATAGCTATTACTGCACATATATTCTGTGTGGAGTTGAGCATGACTGTTCTAATTTAATCTGTTTATTTATTGTACTGGTGTAGGACCATTGATATTGGAGCTGACAGATTCAAGATTCCTGATATATTGTTTAATCCATCTTTAGCTCTGGTGATTCTCAATTCTTTGTATATTGCATAACTGTTGTACTTTGATGCATCATTACGAATGTCTTGAATAGTGATTAAAGCTTTAGAATCGAGCTGGGGTTCTGGGAGAGCTTATTATCAATACCAGATTCCGAACTCAGTAACTTTTTCAAATAATTAGTGTCTTTCTGTGTACCCCTATGATTGGTCTTTTGTCGGTGGTGGTATTTCGTTGCAGGCATTACAAAGCCTATTTGTAAATGACATTTCTCCGTCTTTGCTGCTTTAGTTAAACAAATAAAATAATCAGAATTATGTTTAGCACAATTTTATCTTCTCATTATTGAGGTTGGAAGTCATAGGTATTTGTTTCTCCAGCTGATTTAAAGTCTGTTTTTATATATACTACTACCTCCATCCACGAAACAGTGGCTAGTGAGCCCGGCACAGGGTTTAATAAAAAGTTAGAAGATGTTTGTTGAGTGGAGTAAAGGATCCACCATGTGGTTTTTTTGTAAACAAAGTGGTGATGGGGTTTAAAATTAAGAGAAGTGGGTGAGTTTTGTGGGTAATGGGTGGTTTTTTTTTAGTAAATATGGATGGATAATAAGGGTAAAATATATTACTGTTGTGTAGGGTAAGTGTCCAAAAATGGGTAGGTACAATTTTTGTGGACAGACTGAAAAGGAAAGTAGCTACAATTTTCGTGGACGGAGGGAGTATTATTTTGCATCTCAAAGTGCAGAAGAACTTATTGTTTGTTGTCCTCTGCGACTTATTGTTTGCCAGCTGTTTGATGGTTTTGTTAGTTAAAATAATTTTTGGTTGCTTGTGAGAGATATCCTCTCGGCCAATTTACTGATCTGCCCAGGGGCTCAACATAATATCTGTTTAACATTGAAGTTAGATCACAAGCTAACTTATCCAACATTTGATGTCCGTGACAGACTATATCTGGTATGGAAAACTCTACTGAGACAACTTCATCTGCTCGTGGTCTGCCGCAAATGGTGAGAGATTAGATTCTAATATGCTTGGCGTAGTGCTCAGCTGATTTGCTTACCTTTTTTTTCAACCTCTCCAGGTTATTGACAGCATAAGCAAGTGTGATGTTGACATCCGAAGAGAACTTTATAGCAGCATATTGGTAAGATGGTCACTCTATTCAGTGATCTCATAAGGAAATATTTTTGTAGTCTCTTTTGCTTGATCTTCCTTTTTCAGCAATTTGTTCGAATTAAGTCGTTATAGTTTTCCATGTTTGAATGAGTTGATGGCATATAACCAGTGTTGTAAAAATTGTTTGAGGCGTATGCCTTGAGCTGCGCCTTGAGGCAAGGTGTTTGAGAACAACCTAGGGGCGCACACCTCTTTGGCTGCATATGAGGCTTGCGCCTCGAATTCAAGAGGGCGTATGTTCCCGGGTGTTTTGCAGTTTAAGGCAGTATGAGGCGCAGCTTAATTTTATTAGGGTTTTTAAGGATTATTATGTTAGTTTTTTGGGCTTTAATAATTCACTGACTTTAAAAATTAAGTCCATTAAGAATTAAACATAAAAGTTAAAAGTCCATTAAGACTTAAACATAAAAATCAAAAGTCCATTAAGAATTAAACATAAAAAAACGTGAAACATGCAGAACAATATCTGCAGTTCTCTTTTCCCTCACCCTTCCTCCTCTAGCTGGCCACCAGCTGCCGCCAGGCTTCATAATATGTAGTGAGTTTAATGTTTCTAAGATTTCTGACCTATCAAATATAATGTTTAATTATTTTATATTTTTTATGAGTTCTTTTTCTCTTTAGTTGAGGCTTACACCTCGCCTCATATTCTGCACAAAATGCCTCAAGTACGCCTTAAGGCTTTTACAACATTGCATATGACCAGATTAGCCATGCTCTGGTTATTTCGACTCGAACTTGTTTGTTCAAGAAATACAATGTTTTTTGTATTCTCACCATATGTCTGAATGTTAATGCCTCACATAATTGAGTTTTCAAATATGCTGGAATACTTGGGTAAAAATCATCGATTGATAGTATGTATCAGTTATATTATTTCATACTCAAAAGTTCTACAGTTCTCATTCCATGTTGCTTGTCTATTTTTCAGCTTTCTGGTGGAACGGCATCAATGCAACAGCTGAAAGAACGTCTTGAGAAAGACTTGCTGGAGGTTATCCATTTTGTTATATGACCCTGTTGGGATGAAATTGTCACTTTCATGTTATTTTGTATTGTTGTTATTACTATATCTTTATAGTTATTGATGGATTCATGTCCTGAAAAATTAGTGATATTCTTACTAGGAATCTCCTCAAGCGGCTAGGGTGAAAGTGTTGGCAAGTGGAAATGCAACAGAAAGAAGATTCAGGTCTGATTTGTTTGCTTATTTCTATTTCTATGGTTTTGAATGTATGTGTATCTTCCTACATTTAATAATTTGAGTATAATACAAAGTGCATTCTAACGATCTTTGTTGTTTTTCTTCTATCTTTATGTGTCTAGGGTGGTATAGTTGTATTATATGCTAGTTTTACTCCTCTTAGGGAGTGCATTTTATATTATCTAAATTTAGAAATTTGAAGCATTCTGTTTGGATCCATTTTATTTCAGGTTGGTTTTGTAGGCTTAAGAAACTGTAAACGCATCTGCAGTTCCTTGTATATTACTCCCTTCGTCCACATCTGTTTTCTAGCTAGTTTTGGGGCTTTATAATGATGGGTTTTAAAATGGATTTTTCGAGTACTATTTTTTTCATTGGATACTACGAGTATCGTAGTAACTTGGTAACTTGTAAAAGAAATTAGACTCCAAAAATCCAATTTGAAACCCATCATTACAAAGCCCTAAAATCAGCTAGAAAACGGAATTTGTCTAATTTTCGTGGATGGTGTAATTGACAGGAGTAGAGGTGTATTGCATAGGAAAATATATTTCATGTAATGAAGCAAGACAAGTATAAGCCCGTATTTATGCACAAACTGAGAACCATGGTCTTCGTCATTTCTAGTGAAAAACTACAGTTTCTGTGCTTATTTCATTTCTATCTCCATTTATATGAATGTAGAGCTTCATTCTTTTATATGTTGACTTGTTTGATTGTGCCAAGTTATTTGACCCCCTACAAGCTACGTAAATGGCAATTTCTCTAATGCCAAACTATTGATTACTGCCGCGCAATTTAGGATATGCCAAACTAATGACTACTTATAAAACGAAATGTGTTAAACTCGATTCGATATCCTTTTACTGACAATGGTGTTGACAGTGTTTGGATAGGAGGCAGTATATTGGCATCACTTGGTTCCTTTCAGCAGATGTGGTTCTCCAAATCTGAGTAAGCTCTCATTCTTCTATGCATACTATAATTGTGGCAAGACTAGTACACAATGTTTCGACGTTTTTCTAACTGTGCTGCTTTTTGTCGATCGACAGGTTTGAAGAGCACGGAGCTTCGTATATTCAAAGAAAATGCCCTTGAAATGCCATGATTCCTGCATATTTAGCCATTGTTGCTTCTTAACTAGACTAGACTAGCCAATTTGACTGGTAGCATGGATCCAAGTTCTGCATCATTTGCTAGTACTTTGCGCTCCAAGAATAGTTCCCTACTTAACTGAGATTTTGTATGTATGTATTCAAGTATCTGCATCATTTGGCCATTGTGACTGACAGTTATAATTGTAGAGATATGTATTTAAGAATTCATGATTATTTTGAAGTTTGTACTTGAGTAGCTTATAATTAAGGCATCTATTCTTTCTTTTTGAAACAATTTAACTGAAATTTAAAGGCCACACAAAAGAGTATTTGAACGAAACCCTTTGCCACTATGATCTTAGACATTAGCTTCACTACTACCAAGCCATCATATGCACACGTCCTCTTTTCTTTTTATTCCTAAATAATGTTTTCTTTTAAAGATTGGCCCTCCAAAATATTGTTGATACACCAAACCTTCAAATAGATAACGATTCCAAAAAAAAATGCAAGAAATACATTTAGGGTGAGTTCTCTTTGATGAAAGAAGAAAAAAAAGATATGAAAGTTTTATCCCATAATGTGATCTCTAATTTTATCATATGTTTTTTAAGGTGGAAAATGTGGGAAAATATTATTACTTCAAATGTGTGGCAAAATGATTTTAAGTAAAAATGGGGAAAATAGTTGTCAAAGAGAATTTTCTCACTTGCTTGGGAAAATTATCTATCATAGAAAACATGAAAAAAAGTAGAAAATGGTATAATTTTTTTCTTTTCTCTTCTTTTCCATCATATAGAACGCATAGGAATCCTCCTTTACTCGCAGTGGGCACACTGACACCAGCCGACGTGGAAGTGTCACGTCAATAAATTTTTCCTTTAGGGTTTATTTTTTTAGTATGGTTTATTTTTATAAAGTATATTAATTATTATTTTCTTTAAATATATAATGCCGCCACCTTAACTGTGGGCACTGTGGGTAGGGGAGAACGCACCCTTAGCACCCTTGATACAATTGCCTTTTCTATTTCAAATTAGACATGTTAAAACACATTTTATGTGTGTGGATGGAAAATTTTACTATTTAATAATGTAGTCCCCATATATTTTATCATATGATTTTCTATAAATAGGTAGAAAAATATTATCATTTCTTTTTATTAGGCAAATATAACCACTCACACACATGCAACCGAGGTGACTTAAACCCCCTATCTCTTGGTTGGTGGGGAAGCGTTTTACCAATTGAGCTGCGCTTCGTCGTCAAAAAAAATATAACAGATTTCCTCTGCCCGAAAAAATTATCTTAAAGAAAACATGAAAAAAATTGGAGAAATTTGTGTAGATTTTTTTCCCCCCTTTTTTCATCAAAGAAGGAGAACAAACATATTATTATATTTATACTGCTAATGTAGATTAGATTATTCGTATTATTCTTATCACGCACCACAAAATTCAATTGGGTGGGATCGCATCGGACAAATCTTTATCTTCGTTGAGTATTTATAATTACTTACACCAGCGTGGATTGTTATATCAGAATTTAATTATTACAATTCTCTGTCAGATAATATTGTAATTAATGAGTAACGAACTACTAAAATACATGCTACTGTATCTCATTTCAATAATGATATTTGGCCATAATGTGGCATGGCCACATTATGACATTTTTCATAATATATGTCATTTTGAAAATAATAAATAATTATTATAATTAATTACTTTTATATTTGAATTTCAAAAAAAAATTCCCCCAAAAATTACATATTTTACTTTTTTTAAAAAATAAAAAGTAACAAATTCTTTAAAATAATCAAATAATTAAAGGGTTAATTTTTAAAAAATACATAAATTATACGAAAAATCACTTTTGAGTTTTCTTATAATCTAAAAAAAGTTTGACATAAATATATAAATTATTAAATATTAAAAAAAATAAAATAACTAAAATTATGGTCGGCCACATTATGGCCGAATAGCATCACCCATCTCATTTTTCCCTATTAAAATTGAAAATTGAGATGGAGTTGGCGTCCATTAATTATTCAAGTACCATGATTATCATTACCAACTAAGCATTTGATATACTGTAATAAATGTCACAGTGTTTTCACTGCTATCCATGTACACTAGTACTCCCTCCATCCACAATCTATAGACTAATTTTTTTGGCACGCGTTTTCACGCGTGTCGATGATAAGTTTTAAAATAATTTTTTTTAAATAAATTCTTTTACGGGATACTACGAGTGTGCCAAAAAAATGGGTCTATAGATCGTGGACGAAGGGAGTATTAAACAACATAAAATACTGGTGTCAACTGTCAAGAGGGATATTCTATATTAATCATAATTTTATTCTCATTATACTTGTTATTAAAGGGACAAAAATTTCCCGAAATAAAATATCCCACCAAGAAGAGAACAAAAGAAATATTTAATTTTGATATCTTGAAAATTGAGAATTTAATTTTAACTGAAACATGTTTACATTTCTTCACTGATTTCGGAGTTTGTCACTTTTCGTAACTGAAAACACAATATTGGAAAAGACAATGGAGTTGGTGATAAATACAGTACTGCATATTGGTAGTGACATTTTTATTCTCCATTTTCAGGTCGTTGAATACTCGCTATCTCAAATTCTCACGAATATGCAAATTTTCTCTTACATAATCCTGAAAATGAACGATAAAATAAATAAATTAGTTATAATTACCGTTGGTGTAAAAAATGGATCTCTAGATAGATTTTTTTTTTTTTTTGAGAAATATATTATTCGTTTGACCGTTAATTTAGTCAACATATGTAAAAAGTGGATACGTCATGTCAATATGAGTGTAGCTAAATTGCATGGTACAATGTTGTTCAAATGCATCAACACTATGCATTTCTACCAATTAAATCATAAACGATGAGAAACGACGTAAAATAATACGTAGGGATTTAGCTATCTTATTCCAATCAATGTTGTAACTCAACGATACTTTTGTAGTATTATATTTATTATTTATTTAAAAATTTAGTATGCCATTTTCTATCTATGAATGAATTGAATACTATCCTATATGAACTTCCCTTATACTATATATTTTTTTAAACGGAAGAAAATAATTTTATTAAAAAGGGAAGCATGTAAGCGGTTATATCGAAAACCCAACATGATTAACTATGATCGACAAAACAAATAGATGGATCAACTTGCCAGTCTCTAAAAGACAAGCAACCCAGATGTCCGCTTTTCGTTACATGCCAACACCATAATCTTCCTTTAATTTCAAGAACTATGTTTTCCTCATCTAAAATTTCATTCTTAAAGATCACCTTGTTCCTCCAATTCTAGAGCACCCAAATTACACAGATTCACAAAGTGTTTGCTAAAATTTTCTCATTTAACCATTGTACGAGACCCAAATTTTGCAGAAAATGACCCTTATCTTGATTATGAATAATCGTCGAAACGTTGCACCATTTATAAATCTCATTCCAAACATACTCCGCCAACTTGCATTCAATTAAAAAAAAGAAGAAGTGGGGATTAGATTCTACCGCTTGATTGCAAGTCAAGTAGTTTGCTTTTACGTCTGAATCAATCACTCTTCTTCAATGGAGGTCGGCTTTAGTGGGTAACCTATTCCAGAGTAATCTTCAGGTCATCGCTGCTGCTTTTGAAGGGGCAAAGTTTTTCTATATCAAACTAAATTCCCTTATACTATCTATTAACACTAGAGTAAATGCGGGGATTTACTACCGAAAAGAGAATAACATATACCTTTGCAGAATTTTTTCAAGCCTAGAATTGAAGCACATGCAAGCTTTAGTGAAGATTAATCCTTCACTCCGGGAAGCTCTGGCGAAGATCGATGAAGCTCTTGAAAGTCGACGGCGTCGGTATTTGTCCGCCGGCACCAGGTCCTTCAAAAGCGGCGGCTGCTTCACCAACAATAAATAAATAAATTAACACATATTTCAAGCGCATTAAATCAATGGGAAATTTCCATACGTTTCGGACTGAAAATGCGACGGCATCACTCACTATTCACGGCGGCGGCGATATTTATCAGGCCTAGCTAATTAAGTCAGATGGAGAATTAGAGAGAGAAAGATAGAGATTTCGAGAGAGAGGGAAATGAAGGAGAGAGATATAGAAAGGGAGTACCTTACAAGCGTTCGGCGATGAATCGGCAGATCAGAAGCACCGCTGGTGATTCTGGAATTAGGGCATGACCTCTATGATTTGGGAGGAGTTGTCGTGATTATACCTTCGAGAATCCTCTATGGAAGTAATGACCGAAATAAAATTGGCAGTTAATTGGCGACTGAACATTTGGTCGTTAACATAATGTAATAATTTCTTTCTTTTTTCTTAAAATATTGCCCACCGAAATTTAACTACCGATTTAACTTCCAAGGTTGTTTAACTAAGGAATATATTTGGTAGTTAAATTTAACGACCAATCGCTCATAAATTCCATAGTTGAATCGCCGAATACTATCGGTTGCCGATGGTTCTCTAGTCGTTTATGTAGTTATTTCCGTAGTTAAAACCCGCATTTTTTGTTGTGTAAATTTATCACATTATTTTAAGGCGCACAAACTTTTGTGGGATTGTCTAACAATTAAAATCACAACATATTACTTAATCAACTGATACCCAAATTAAAATTATTGCTATCTATTAAATCAATTGAACTACGGAATTTTTTTTGTCAAATTATGTAACAAGTAAACACATGTCACACGATACTTGTGTCCGGATCACTTTACATCAAACTACTCTCTCCGTCGAGCTAGTCTTCATTCATTTAACAAATTCAAATCGAATGAATTAAGATTAGTTGGACTGAGGGATTATATGTTATGTAGAAAATAAAATGATAATACTATAGAAAGTAGTTTTTGAATTTGACAAATCATTATCCATCAACAAAATGAAATTATATGATGTGATTCTAGAGGAAACAATATTAAATTGTGACAGGATTATCCATATTACTTCTTCTTTTTTTTTTCTTTTTTTTGTGAGGGAGATTATCCATATTACTAAATTCTAAGAAAAAAGTAGTCAACCATTTCACAAAAAAGAATTTCTCCCATGAGGATTAGACTGGCATTAATAAATAGTACTCCCTCCATTTCACTTAACTTGGCTCATTTGAATAGTGATTTTTTTGGCACGCTTTTCCACGCTTCTTGATGATGGGTTTTAAAATGGATTTTTGAAGAATTATTTTTTTTACGGGATACTACGACAGTCGTAGTATCCCGTAAATAAAATAATTCTTTAAAAATCCATTTTAAAACTCATCATCAAGAAGCGTGGAAAAGCGTGCCAGCACAAGTCAAAAAGTTTTGAGCCAAGTTAAGTGAAATGGAGGGAGTAATAAATACAGTTTGGCGAAATATTCGTGTGAGTGGGACCCAGATGTGACTGGATAAAGACAAAGATCCTCACTGGCCCCACCTAATGCCAGAATAAGCCCAAACACTTGTAATCCGGGCCTAGGGCCCGCACGCATTCACACGTCATGGCCCGGCCCGCTTTTCGATTATAAAATAAAACGCGTGGGGTCACTTCCCTTCAGTCTCAGTCCGTCTCCTCCGCTTGCCGCACTTTTGCAGCGCCGTCTCCGTCGTCGTCCAAACCCTAAAAAAAAGAAAAAAAATCCTAAGACATGTTTTCTGATATGATCCTCAGCAAAATCTCCGACGGAGACGACGGGTACCACCACGCTTCTCCGCCCTCCGCCGCCGTGCCTCATCCCGTCAGCACCGCCTCCGCCGCGGCGGACAATCCGATGACCTTAGCGAGGAGATCCACCGGCCGGAATTCCCTGAAGGACCGCCACAGCAAGGTCAACGGCCGCGGCCGCCGCGTCAGGCTGCCGGCGCTCAGCGCGGCGCGCATCTTCCAGCTGACGCGCGAGCTCGGCCACCGCTCCGACGGGGAGACGATCGAGTGGCTCCTCCGCCACGCCGAGCCGTCGATCATCGCCGCCACCGGCACCGGCACCGTTCCGGCGGAAGCCGTCTCCAGCTCCTCCCGCGCGCTCCCGCTGTCGCGCCCCTCCGCTACCGTCCAATCTCCGGTGAGCAGCTCGCTGCAGCAGGTGAACGTCTCCGCGCAGCCGCTGCCTCCCCCACCCCCGCCTGAGGCTAGCCGCCGACTCGAGCTCTTCCAGCCGTCGCCGGCGCCGACCATGGCGCTGGAGTTCCCCATGAACGTATACCGCCACATGCCGTTCATGGCGTTGCTGCTGCAACCGGCCACGGCGGAGGACGACGGCGACAGTTTCCGCAATTTGGCCGGAGATAATCGTTAGATTTGTTGAGGAATTCTATCCACCTTCTAGGAGTAATTAACTAGTCCTATCATTAATTATGTTTTTTATTTTAATAAATCTTTTCTTAGATTTCAGTTATTCTCCAAGTACTTAAATCAAATAGAACCCTAAATTTGTTATTCTCTGTACCATGTCAAAAATAATGGGAGGGAGAAATATTACTTATGAAATACGTACTTCTTTAATATTTTCACTGTTTTACTGCATTAACAAACGGTTAAAATTTGTTTCCTCAAAAAGAAAAGAAAAAGTTATAAATTTGTGACATCGTAAAATTTGTAGGTATACAATTTATAAATAATTTATTTTTTTCTAGTTTTGTATTAAACACGACAAAATGATTGAGGTTTCCATTCCATAGGCAGAAGGTGGGACCATCTCAGGTGAAAATTTGACATGGCATTTCAAGGAAGGGACCACCTTTTCCTTTTTTACAAAACCAAATCAAAACTAGTAATTTTTCTCCAATCTTCATAAAAATGCACTATTCTATCAACGAGGCTTACCTATCTTCCGAGTTCTGGGCCGGGCTGGGCGAGGCGCACGGCCGGCGATCGTATCAACGGGCCTTGTTTCGGCTCTCGCTGCTGCTTCATCGACACTTCTCCTTGGCTCTTCTGCCTCGAGTACTTCACGAACCATGACCGCGACTTCACTCATCTTGGGCCGTGTTTTTGATGCCCGGACCAAGCAACGGTTAGCTACGATCGAGAGCTTGATAGCCGATTTGAGGATTTGTTTCCGGTCGAGCCTCGGATCCAGTATCTGCTCGAACTTCCGGAGATCAGATAGGTATGGTTTCATCCACACCAGAAGCTTCTGCTCGTTTTTGGGGCGGTTTCTCTCCAATGGCCGCCTACCTGTGATGAGCTCGTAGAGGAAGACGCCGTAGCTCCACACGTCACTCTTTGATGTGAGGTGGCCGGTTCGAACGTATTCAGGTGCAGCGTATCCCATTGTTCCGACCACCTAGTAATTAACATGCACGTATTTCATCGGAGAATAAATTAAAGGGTAAAGTACGATTTATGGCATGACCTTTGAACCGAGTTCCAAAAATGGTCTTTAAGATAAATGTAGATTTTCCGAACCATGAATGTTGCACGTGTTCACTATTATGTCATTAACGAGAGTTGTTCGACAAAAGGAATGGAAGTTGACACGAACACAAACACGAACATGGAAATAGTAATAAATTACGATCTAAGTTCATTAAACAAGATCTTTCAACTAAGTTTCTATATTTTGACACGATTAGCGGAGTTAATGTGGCATCATAAAAGCTAGTCATATTCGTTATTGCATAATCGTGTAACATCTATTATTGCATCTACTGACGAAGCTCTATCACGTGTCAAGACAATTTAAAATCTACCAAATCTTTTTTATTTATGGGAAATCACAAAAATGGTAGCGAAATTTGGTGCACTTGTCCCTTGACACGTGACGATCATCAAATTTAATTAAAGGTTTATATTAATATAGATCATACCGCAGTTGACACGTGCGTTCTCCCTTCTGGAGGGCCCAAGCGAGCGAACCCAAAGTCCGACAGCTTAGCATTCCACTCCTCGTCTAGGAGAATATTCGAAGATTTGAAGTCCCTAAAGATGATCTGGTATTCAAATATATCAAAACACAAGCCTAATGCAAAATGGCCAAAGCTCCAACTTGCATTACATCTTCGAGTAAAGAAACTGACCTGAAAGTCCATTTCCTCATGCAGGTATGCTAGTCCACGAGCAGCGTCTAGGGCAACCCTCAGCCTCGTAGCCCAAGGAAGACACTCTGTGGATCTCGATAAATGATCATCTACGCTGCCATTAGGCATATATTCGTAAATTAGAAGCCGTTGGATCCCTCTCTCATCATCCTCAGCACAATATCCAATCAATTTCACGAGATTCGGATGGTCAACAACACCAAGAACATCAACTTCTGTGATCCATTCTTTGTGGCCCTACAATTTTAAAAGCCGGAAAATTATAAATGATAAATCTTGATCAATAGACACACATGTTTACTCATCTAAAACTACAAAACAAATTAGATTCTGCAACCTTATATTATATAAGTTTTATAATTTTCTGAGATATATTGGGTCAAAGACTCAAAAGAACCAAAAATATATATCACAAAAACCAAACATTCTAATACGAACATGGACAGGAATAAATTTCAATAGATTGATAAACAAGACTTGATGAAATATACATGTCAAGAAAGAAATGAAGAATACCTGTTGCCCTTGTTTACCGAGTTGTTTGATAGCCACATCCGTTTTCTTAGACGGATCTTCCGAGTTCTTGATGACACCCTTGAAAACGCATCCGAATCCACCCTCACCGAGCTTAGCACTATTACTGAAATTTCTAGTGATTTGTTTGAGCTCCGAAAGGGTAAAAACCTTGAGATTACTAGACAAATTCGGGCTCTGGCTATTCCCTCTGGCCTCGACTCTACTTCTATGGCTAGTAGTAACCGAGGATCGTCTTGCATTAGGCTTTCGCTCTTCATTTTCCCTTTCCCTTTTCTCTCTACCGAAGAAATGGAAACACTTCATTTCCTCCTATAGTTTATAGCAATGTTACTGAATTTAATTACTGCTGTAAAAACAAGGCATGCCAATTACCATAGAACTACAAGGACAAAATATAATTGAAGTGAAGAGAAAGGGTGTAGCCATGGTTAAATATTGGCTTCTGATCAAGCTAATATATCTAGCACCAATTTTTATTTTTATTTTCAAATTTCAATATAATAGAGCATCTATTAAGTTATTATTCAACAGAAGTCAGGATTGGGATTAATAACAAAAAATTCTTGAATATGTTTCCTTTCTATGCAATTCATTATGTTTCTAAACAGGGAACCTGTATCCAAAATAGCAAAATTGAGTTCTTGATTATGATCAAACACCAACAGTAACACACAAATTAACCATAAGTTTTGATAATTTACAAGGGGAAAAAGACCAACCATTTATGACTGTTGAAGAAATAAGGTAAATCATCAAGAATTGGAAGAACCCAGATCAAAATCTCAACCGTAGAAGAAGCAAGAATCGATTTTTAGCAATAATTTTTACCTGTGGCTCCGAAATCTGGTTTGATAGCAGAGTTTTGATGATCACGCCAAGAAAAATCCAGTCTTTAATTTATAAAGAGAAGAAGCACTGATGGGAGACAATTCCTACGCGCTGACGTCTGTAAGACTCCATTGGAACAGAGAAGTCAAGCTACGAAGAGAGAGAGAGAGAGTTGAAATCCATTTTTAAGAGCGTTGGATGGAGACCCTTTCATCGGACAGCCTGAAATCCTGTTGTGTACGGAGGGATAATTTTATTCATCAAATAATATTTTACATTGATAAATAAGATTTAATAATCAAGAAGCTTCACAATCAAAAAAGAAGAGTTTATTTTTATTGTGTTGGATGAGGAAATTGAGTTGTGAATCACAGTTGTTTTGAAAATATGACAAATATGTGGATTTTTCAGAACACAAATGCATTGTTAATTTATTGTATATAGAAATTACTAATAAACAAAACAAAGAACAAATCCAACTTACAATTAATGGGAATGGGAAATTTTAGTGGCAAAATGAAATTAGTAGGAAAATTGCCTTAAGTCATCCGTTCATGACTCTTACGCGGAAAATTTATACTTGTAACTAATATTGACTACGCTAGTCACATTCATTGTTTACATTTATGCCGTTTGTTAAAAATAAATAAAAAATAAAAAATAAAGAAGAAGAAGAAGAAAAAAGGCGGCACCTAGCCTATTGTAGAATTTCCCGAATATCAAATTGATTTAAACAGATATAAACGGTAGAATATCCACATTTTTATCCAAGCGCAATTCAATTGATAATTTTTTTATTTTTATTTTTTCCCACTAAGATGTTAGGAGTTCAAATTCATTGAGTGCGTGTCTAATTGTCTATATGAATGTGTTGTGTTATACGGACATCTCCAGCGCACCGGAGGAGAGGGGCTCGAGCCCGCGTGCAAGCCCGCGGCGTGAGCCCGGGCCGCACTGGCGAGCCCTGCCTCCGGCAAGCCCGACGCGCAGTCCCGAGCCAGGCTCGCGCCCTCCCTCTCCCCTCCCTGTGCTGACGTCAGTCAGGTTATTTTTTATTTTTTTTAAAAAAAATTGATTTTTGACGAAAAAAAATTATTTCAGCCGTTGCAAGCAACGGCTACCTCCCCAAATCCACCCTATAAATACACACACTCACATAAACAATTCTACACTATTTTTACACAATTTCTATACAATTATCACACAAATCTATCTCAAAAAATCCATATTTTCTACAATTTCAATCCATCAATATGTCAAGCTCTTCTGAAATTTCATCCGATTCCTCCTCATCCTCCGGCGAACTCGAAGTGATGTACCAACAAATCCAAAAGAATGCCGAATTTGCTCGGAAATATAAAGAAGCGAAGAAGAAGAAGGAAAAAGCCACCGAGTTGACAAAACGCCGAAGGTATCCCGCTAGGCGAATGATCGATCGAGATCGAGTCACCGGAGCAAACCAACTTTTCTCCGACTTTTTCGCTGAGAGGCCCACATACCCCGACAATTTGTTCCGTCAACGTTTCCGGATGTCGAAGCATCTGTTCTTGCGCATCGTGGGGGTGTTGGAGAGTCGCGTCGAGTATTTCCAACAACGAGATGATGCAATAGGCAGACCGGGTTTCACCACACTACAGAAGTGCACCGCCGCTATACGTCAACTCGCTTACGGGGGTCCCGGCGACCAATTCGACGAGTACTTGCGGATGTCGGAGACTACCGCTATAAATTCGTTGAAGAACTTTACATCGGCGATTCGAACCATCTTCGGTGGTCATTACCTGAGGAAGCCAACCGAAGATGATTGTCAACGAATTCTGGCAATGCACGAGGCTCGCCACGGCTTTCTAGGGATGCTCGGTTCGATCGACTGCATGCACTGGGCATGGAAGAACTGTCCAGTGGGGTGGAGGGCCCAGTACACACGTGGGGATAAGGGCCACCCTACCATCATCCTTGAGGCCGTTGCATCTCACGATCTGTGGATATGGCATGCCTTTTTCGGGGTAGCTGGAGCGCTCAACGACATCAACATTCTCAATCAATTGCCGGTGTTTAGCGACGTTGTCAAAGGAATAGCACCTCCGGTTCATTTCCTCGCCAACTGAAGGCAATACAACATGGGCTACTACCTTGCCGATGGGATTTATCCGTAGTGACCCGCTTTTGTTGTAGCCCACCACACGCCATTGATGAAAAAGTGGAGCGTTTCAAAGTTCTGCAAGAGGCGGCGCGCAAAGATGTGGAACGCGCTTTTGGCGTTTTACAAATCTGTTGGGGCATGATCAGCGGCCCATCACAACTCTGGTATCGTGATAGTATACAAGATATCATGTATGCTTGTATTATCTTGCATAATATGATAATCGAGGATGAAGGAGCAAACACGACAAATTGGGCTCTACCTGACGAGGAAGCCTCTACTTCTGCAAATGGTGGAGCGAATCGAGGAGCTCACGGTTCGTTTCGGGAGTACGTGGAATGCAACGTGTCGCTATGCGATAGGGCCAAACACGGCGATCTATACAATGATTTGGTCGAAGAGATGTGGGCGCGTAGTGGCCCAAATTAGTTTGCGTGTTTTTAAAATTATTTCTCTTTATGTTGTACTGTGTTTGTTTAAATCAATGTTTGTTTCAATTTAATAAAAAAAAAAATCCAAAAATTTTGTTACTTTTTTAATTGACAATAAAATTAATTAAACAAATAAAATTGAACGAAAAATGATTTAAAAACGAATTAAAAAAACATATCGAAAATCATAAATAAAATGAATTAAAAATAAGAGAGAGCCCGGGGGAGGGGCTTGCGGCTGGAGATGAAATCTATAGAGAGTCTCTCCATGCCGGGGCTCTCGGCTGGAGATGCTCTAAGTACTCCTAATTAAATAGTGAAAATCAATAGTTGGTCATCGACAGGACGTTCTATAAAAACGATTGCACAACAAATGTCAATCAACGCCCTACACATGGAAACTCATTTTTTTCCGATTTATTAAATTTTGGGACACGGTTGAGATACCGAATTTGGGACGTAGGATCCCAAGTTGCCTAGCATAAGTTGTTTCTCGTTTCCCACTGTGGTATTGGATTCAATTGTTGCAGAATGTTTGTTTCAAAATTCTTATAAAAGTCAGATTACCTTAGTACCCATTTTGTTCTTTATTATATTTTTGGGATTATTTTAAAATACTTGTAATTACTCCCTCCGTCCCACTCTAATTGTTACAGTTTTCTTTTTGGGAATAATTATGGTTTAAATGGTGCAATTAGTAAATTCATTATTATGGAGTACAACATTTCCTAATTAAATATCATTATCCACTCAGCTCTAAGCATGTATCCCAATATAATATAAATTATAAAAGCTTAAATTATCATAATTTGCTCGTTTGTTCTCCGATTTTTATGATTTTTATACCAAATTAAAGGTCTTGATACGATCTTTCATTTAAGATCAGACATTAATATGTTTTTATGCATCAATAAAGCTCTAGTTTTAAAATATGCCTAAATACATAAATCACATTACATCCCTAACACAATCACTGTTCCAAAAATCTCCGTCTAGGCCCGTCTAAACCGTCTAGTCCCCGTCTAGACTCTAGACGGTAGCTCACTGTCTTGATTAACGTATAATCTGCCTAGGCTCTAAGCAACACCCTATCGGCCCGATTAAAGCATAATTTCATCATGTCTTCTTTTCCCTCCTTTTATCATGAACTAAAAAATAATTTTATAAGTAATACTACCTCCATTTCGTGGAATTTGACCCCTTTGCTTTTGGCAATTGTTGGCATGTTTTTTCACGCTTCTTGATAATGGGTTTTAAAATGGATTTTTGAAGATTTCTTTCTTTTACGGGATACTACGACTGTTGTAGTATCCCGTAAAAGAAAGAAATCTTCAAAAATCCATTTTAAAACCCATTATCAAGAAGCGTGGAAAAATGTGCCAGCAATTGCCAAAAGCAAAGGGGTCAAATTCCACGAAATGGAGGGAGTATATGTTTATATAGTTTATATTATAAGACACAATGTAAACATAATAAAAGAAATATGCATTATAACTCAATCCGCCTAGTCCGCCTAGACATCTGCCTAGCCGTCTAGACTCCCGTTTGGATACTAATCTCCACCCAACCGTCCTATTAGCGTCTGACGACTTTTAGAACATTAAACACAATACATTTTGCATCCCTAACACTCCCTCCTTAATTCCTGTGCAAAAAATAATTGTGTCGACTAGAGTGGACCGGAGGGAGTATGTACTAAATGAATTATTGCAATTATGAATAGGGACATGTTTACTTATTACATAGGGACCCGACAGATAGCGCGTTCAGCACGTGCTCCGAAACGGAATCAAGTTAAAATTCCTGAACAGAGATGCGGCAGTTGACAATAATGTTAGGGAGTCTAAAGACGCCGGCTGGGCCTCGAGAAGAGTTATCTTTTCTATTTAACAGTCTGTCCACCCTAAAAATGGCTCAGCCGGAAGTACGGTTCCAATGGTGGGATGATCAATCGTCTTTCCATCCTTGAGGAGTGGGGGAAGAAATCTGTAGCAAGGAGGGGCAGTGATCTTGATGCCTTTCTTGTGCGCCTCAGATCTGATCTTCCTTACAAGGTCTGGCTCCAGTTCAACAATCTCCTTTAAATATTTGGCATAAGTTTGATCATTTGTTCCATGGCCAAATATTGTCGGGTGCTGGATGTAGAAGTACATCAGAATGAACTGGTCTTTAATGGCATTCCACTTCTCTTGATCTGCGAGAGAGAAGATGACAGGTCGTTCAAACTCGTTGCTCAGATTTATACACTTCTTTCCTGCAAGAATCCATATGTTGCGCTCCAAGACCTTCTTCCTCATCTCTTTTAGTTGTTCATCGACGAACTTGCCTCTGTTGAAGTGGATTGGTCACTACATCTACTCTCTTACCTTGCAGGACCATGTCCATCATGATTTTCCCTTCGGCAGCAATCTTATCTTTCTCAATTAGACGCCTAGAAAGTTGGGGAATCTCATGTCGTGGCACCATTTCGGACTGAGCAGACACAAGTCTTGGTAAATCAGCATGGAGGGCCTTCTGCTCTGCTACCCTGCTGGGTTGAATTGGCCTCTTTACCACCTTCCTACCTTTCCTCTTTTCGACATCATCAAATTTGGTTTTGATGACCTCCCAGAGGTTGGCATTCTCTTCATGCAGTACAACCATGTCAGCTTCCATGGCTTCACGGAAACCAAGAATGGAAGTGATGTAAGCTTGTATTGCTTGTTCTTTCTGAGTGGCAGCATCGGCAGAGACAGCAAGAGTCTTCCACAGATCGTTGTGAGGTGCATCCGTCTCTTCAATTGCTACTTCCAGGGAAGCAAGATCTGTTCCTTTGGCAATATCCCTAGTATCAATCAGATTGTCGAAGTGGGCATTCGTGTTGTGCTTGAACTGCTCAATAGTGAAGACTGCAAGCTTCTTCTTCACTCAGTCTATAATCTAGGCAGACAGTTTCTGAGCTACATACTCTTCCACAGCATCCTTCACAAACTGCTTCATTGAGGTATTCAGTTCTATGAAACAGTTCATGGTGTTGACTTGGAAGTGTTGAGGTTTGCAGTGAGGGACTCGCTGATGCCGTCCATCTTGGCAGCAACCTTCTCTGCAGCAACAACTTCATCCTGATCGATCTGAGCTTTAAGCGCATCGATCTTGGTTTGTAGTTGTACCAAGATCTTGTCTTACAGGGCATATAGATTGGTAGATGCAAAAGAAAATGGCTCTGACTGGACAATGACATGATCGATAGTGGAAGGTTGAAGGGCAGGGAGAAGCAACTGAACAGCATGGGCAGGTTGAGCTTCATCAGCTACGTCAGTATGAAGTTGATCTGGAAGAGTTAGCTGAGGAGAACAAGGAGATGAGCAGATTGGCGTGTAAAGTTCCCCCTCAAAACTAGCCTCATTGTGGAATCGAGCTTGATCAGTGTAGAGAGGTTTAACATCAACACCCCTCAGCTTGGCTTCCTTCTTCATCCTTGAAAGAACTAAGGTCTTGTAGAAATTGCGGGTAGTTGGAACATCAAAGAAGAGGAATTCCGTCTGCAGCTTGTCTTCATCTATAATCAGATCCTCCATAGTGTTCAACATGAAGACAACAACAAGTTAATGAAATGAATTCTCTGAAAAATACTTTGCATCCTTGATTCTGTGAAAATTATTAACTGATATGAGTATAGATTGAGACGTATGCATAGTTTACACTTCGCTGTTGTTGTTGATTATGTGAGCTAAACCATTGAATATTGATGTTAAAACTGGTTTAATGCTTCGGTATTTATGACGACATCATCTCTGTTTTGAGTACTGAAAAGTAATTGATGCTGTCAGAATGTGAATATCTATTTGCTTGTTTACGAATTTGGTGCGGAGAAATACCTTCGGAAAGCTTGGGTTGCCGAAGCCAAAGTTTGGGTGTTTCTTCCCTTGCTGTTGATAGATACCGGTATGATTAGCTGGTTATAGACTTGTTTTGAATAGAACACCTTTGAAGATTTGGATATGGATATCTAAGTTTAGGTGTTCTTAAGTAATGGATTATGTTCTTTGAGTCTGGATCTCATGAATAAGCCAGAGGAATTCCGGACGTTGGAATCCTGATCCGAAGTGCTTATGTGTTGTCAATCTGAATAATGATATTGTTTGTTTCTGATAGTCGATGTGAATGTCCTTGAGAAATGAAAACTAGAGTCCAAATGCTGTGAGTTTTTCATTATAGTTTGAAATGCTGATACATTTTTCTTGAAAATCGTGTATATAAGCACTGGGGAAGAACTTTGGATAAAGAAATCCAAGTTCGAAGTGCTCATAGATTGAGGATAGTGAAACTAATAATATGTTATTTTCGAAGAATTTAAAGCGTGCCGATTCTATGAGTTACTTTCCCTACATGAATTCTTGAATGATTCTTTAGACTTGAGATATAATTCTTACTAGAAAGTTGGAGGATTTTCTACTCCCTTGTTTTCCTAAAAGGTATAGCCGCTTAAGGCTAATGTTCTCTCGATAGTATGCATTAAATATGTATATCTCTACAACTGTTTTACTCTGGATAAAGGTGATAAATCTAGCTGATCTGTCTCTCGTATAACTTTGATGCCTATTGAATGATTGTAGTCGAGAGGATTGTTGACAAGAGTGTTGTTGGAACACCAAGCTCGGATTTCACGTGCTGAAGTCTGAAGCCGAGCTGGTAAGACAACGTCACTATGTTCCGTATTTTATATTTTTTCATAACGAGGAAGATTTGATTCCTAATAGAAAGGAAGTACCCCCAAAATATGTTTCTAATTGCACGAATTTCCCGAAAATAGCTAAAGTTGCTAGGGAAGAAGTCTCAGAGAAGAGACATTCACTTCGGACGAGGAATCCAAAGTAGATCTTAGAGAAAATATCTCTTGAGTCGGACCTGCAGTCCAAGACCAGTCTCACGGAAGATACGATCGAATCGGAAGAGAAATTCGAGATCGCAAGCACCCAAGTAAGTGCCATTCCTTGAAATTATTCTGAAAAATGAAAAAATTCGGGTCAATCTTGGGCAGACCCAAGTACCGAGGAAAATTCTAAGAAAAATGGACACAAGGATAAGCCCTAATAAAAAATTAGGCACTGGCTCCGATAAAAGAACTAGTAATGAACTAGGCAACACAAAACCCTAGCAACTGATCTAGGTACGAAATATAGCATCTTACGCTCGATTAATGATTTTTTGCCAAAAATAAAAACAAAACCATGTGAAGAAACTAGGTAACGATGATAAAGGAAAAAAGATGAGAATACTATCTCACTTCCGCCACTGATTTTCTAAGAAAATAGAATGATATTGAGAACATTCATGCATGAGAATGAAAATGAAAATGATCTATCTTATCTCTTTTACACAAGAGAATATATACTGATAAAACTTCCTTATGATGACGGAAGTAAAATGTTTCATTCTACAGAAATGGAGGATAACAATTCTGAGGTAGCTCGGAGGATTGAGTTTGAAAACACTCCTCATAATGAAGGAGTTCTGCTAACTGAAGCGCAGTCGCAATTTAACGCGATGATGGAACTCGCAAATAGTTCCGAGGTGGCACTCCCACCAGCAGTGCTGAAGTACATCTCTGCATTTATGGAAATAGCCTTGAGCGCGTGCTAGCAAAATCTAGAGCTGCTACTTCAAAGAGCAACTCCCCAGTGAGTCCGATAATGGCTCCACATCCGCCATCCCCGGCAAACCGGAGTGAACCAGAGAAGGTATCACTTCCGCAACAGGAGAAAAGGTTACCACTTAAGATAACCGATGATGAACATGGGAGGACCGTTAATGCTGTTAGAATGCAATTGGTCAATGAAATGAGGAATATGAGTATGGAGGGACCTTATACGGATGTGGAATCCGATGAAGAATCTCCCCAAGGGAAAGTCGCTAAAAGAAAGCAAAAAGAAATTGTGGCTCAGTAACAAGAGCTGATCCAGTAGAAAGATGAGCAAATGGCCGCCCTGGCCAAAGAATTGGAAGAGTTAAAAAAATGTTTGTACCAAGGGACCGTTCGAGGAACATGCGGATTCTGAAGCGCATGGCGCTCAATCCCAAATGAGGACTATCTTCAATAAGCCGGAGAATACGGTCTATGTAGATCCAGATATCCCATTCTCAGCGGAAGTGCAGATGTACCCTCTGCCGAGAAGCTTCAGTCCCATTAACTGTGAGTATCTTGGAGATACTGAATCAGAAGAACACTTGATGCGATTTGAGAATAACTCACTTTTGCATCAGTATACTTGAGGGGGTGAAGTGTAGGGTATTCCTAACCACCCTGGGAGGACTAGTGCAACAATGGTTCAGACAATCCCGAGGAATTTGAATCGAAATTTCGGAGATATGAAGGACTTGTTCTTAGAACAATTTGTAAGTGCAAGAAAGCCTCCCAAGAGTTCCTTGCATTTAATGACTGTGAGATAAGGAACCCGGGAATCCTTGAGGGATTATTTGAAGAGATTCAATCTGGCAAGTTTAGAGACGTCTAACACTAAGCCATTGGCTAAAATTAATGCCTTTATAATGGGCCTCAGAAGTGGCCCTCTCTTTAATCACCTAAGTAAAGAGCCACCAGGATGGTTCGGTGATTTATTAGCATAAGTGATCAAATATATACATTTAGAATAGGCAAAAGCCATAAGCCAAAGTAAAGAAACTAAAAAAGACTGTGAAAAGAAAGAGAGATCTGACCAAATGAATACTCCTTTGAATAGGAGACCGGCATAATCGTTGGAAATGGTGCCTAGGAATCTAGGCGTTCATCGCCTCATGGGATCAGATACTCCCCTTCGAAATGCAAGATTAGAAAATTTTTGCAAATTCCACAATAACTACGGTCATAATGCAAACGATTGCCGAAGTCTCAAGGCAATCGTGGAAAAACCTATCGAAGGTAGGCAGTTAGAAGAGCATGCTGAGGGAAAGCATGAGTGGGCAAAGAAAAGGGAAAGAGGATGTCTGCATAAAGAGCAACAAGGCCCTCGTTCAAAGGAACCTTATGAAAAAAGGAAAATTATCCATATAATTCTCAAAGGCCCTGACACGAAAGACTCTAACGGAGGTCAAAAGATAGCAGTTGAAAATGTAAAACCTGGGAAAGGAAAAGGAATATCCAAAGTAGAGGAAAGAACGTTTCCCCGGAAGAAACCCTTGGAAACGCAGGATAACATAATGACAAAATTCCTTGATGACACTCAGGTTATCATGGTGGAGATTGAAGGGTTTGAAGTTAAAAAGATCTCGGCCGATAATGCCATCCTTTAGGAGTATTATGGTCAGATGATAATCAAAAGAAATCTAGGTCTGGTACCTAAAAATCTACATTGGGATCAAAGAAAGGGATGCCGAAAAGAGAGGAGTGCAAGACACAACTAGTAATGAAGTATGAAATACTTGTGAAAGCTCACATTGGGAAAAAACCAAAACGAGGAGATAAAAAGAGGGGCAGATACCTCTGGAACAATAGTGAAAATCATCAAAAAGGCCATTCTAAAGCTGTGGCCCTCATAAAGGGAAACCGGATTCTTCGAAAAGGAATCCTTCAGAAAAAGTGGAAAGATAAGAAAAAATGCTGAGAATCCAAAACTGGAAGAAGATCAAAATAAAGCAAAACTTCAGGAAAGTTGTGATCAAAAGTCTGCATTAAAAATAGAAGACCCGATGGGAAGATCAGAAGAAGATCCGGAGGAAGCATGCTCCACTTCGAGAAAGAAGAAGAATGAGATTTATAAAAGTGGCTAGGAAAAAGGCTAGAAGAAGAAATATATAAATATATTCTATTATTTATGCAAAAGAAGAGCTTTAACAGCTCAAATGTAAGTGAATCTTATTCGCATCCGTTATTATCCTAATGAAAAATAGTTGCTTTTATGAAAAATGTATCAGGACGACGAGTTATAAAGCGAAATCTTTATAATTCACCCAAAAGGGAGAGTAGAGATAGAGGCAGAAGTATATGTCTTTCCAAGAATTCTAATATATATATATATATATATATATATATGTAACATATCATATGAAAACTAATCATTATGTGAAAACTGCAACCCATGCATTTTATGCATAAAATGATGCATTTTTGTGCATAAAATATTGTATGATAAAATATATTATTTTATAATATTTTTATCCATATAATGCATCATTATGAAAATGTAAAATTTATGCATAAAAATGCAACACTTTTGTGCATAAAATGCAATATTTTATGATGGGTTGTAGTTTTCACGTAATAATTAGTTTTCACCACAACGCATCCATATATATATATATATATATATATATATATATATATAGAAGAAATCAGAAATAGGACTTCTTAACATGGAGGAGTCAAGAGTCAAAAATAAAAGATAAATTAGAAATTATCGGAAGTTCAGCCATGAATCTTCCAAAGGATAATTTGAACTCTTGAAATCAAAATCATGAACTTCCCAGATAAAGAAAACTATATTATTCTTTTGACATGATTAAGGAGAAAGAGTATATGTAAACTAGCAATAACTCCTGGCAAGATCAGGAAGGGAGAACATATTCAGAACATGAATATTCAGCGGAGAAAGTTGGAAATTGAGTAAATGCTTTTAAAAGCATTTGAAAAACAGAATCAAAAAATAACAACCTGAAAGAAAAGCAGGTGGGTAGAAAGATTGCCTAAATCAAGGAAATATTCGACCTCTAAGACAAAACATCTGTTGAAAATATAAAAATGGCAAAATAAAGTAAAAGCCAATCTTCAGAGATGGCTCATGAAAGTACTAGGCCAAAAGAAATATGAATATTGAAAAGGGAGCTGACCCCCCACCTCTGACCAAAATATACAAATCTTTAAAGAGGAGTCAATCCCTCACATGGCATGAAAAAGGTTCTTCCCCTCCTGGAAAGCCCATCCTTAGTCATCTCATATCTTCCTTTAGTAAAATTAGAATCATCCTTCTCTAAAAGAAGGTCCCTTACTTGGTTGTTCCTCGACTCGGGAGGTACTGGAAGTGGGAGAGGGATCTCGTGAATTACTGAACCTATGCTCGCCTCCTCTCTGATAAAATCTTTAGGAAGAGTATCTTGAGAACTGGCCTTTTTTCCTGGCAGAAGACTCTCTCCCATAGTTCTCTCGGAAGGAATCGCCCCTATATAGAGAGGAAGAAGACTCTGAAAAAGGAAAATCACTTTTACCAAGGGTAGCTGAGGAATTCATATTCGCCCCATCAAGAAGGGGAGGAGCAAAAGATACCATTTCTAGAAGAGCAATCTCTTCAGGAAAATAAGAAAGGGCCCGAAAATCAGATAGCTGATTAGAAGCAGGAGTTGCTGTAAGAGAAAATAAGAATTATAAAAATAAAATTTAAATTAAAAAGAGAGAGAGAGAGAGAGAGAGAGGAGAAGAAAAGATGGGTAAAGGAAGAAGAATACCTGAAGTGAGCACCTTTGGATGAGATCCTGAGGTAGCCGCTTCAGGAATGGATGAAAGTTGATCACATTCTTTCTTGGCAGTAGAATCTTACGCTGCATTATTTTCTCGGAAAGAAGCTTCCGCAACTTGAAAGGATTTGAGAAGATATCCTTCCAACCCATACCTTGGAAAAAGAATCACCCCACAGATAAGGATAGGGAAACAATGAGATTATCCATCATGATAAAATTGTTAAGTTCAAAGGAGATGTTGGTACATGTGTTACCAACATTATTAGTATCACTTTGAACTTGATAAATAGATTTGTTTTAATCTTTAATTCCTGCGATATATATCTTTTCATATTATTCATTATTTATTCTTTATTCTTTATATGTAAATATATACTTAACAAATATACATATATATTTATTGATTATTTTATAATAGTTATTATAAAATAACACAACGATCAAGGAACGGAGTCTGAGGATAAAAGATCTTGGCACGCTCTTGATGATTTTTCATAGAATAAAGCGGATCGGTTGGAGAAAAGCTACAACCGGCGAAGCATCTAATAAAAGGAGAAGAAATCATTCTTCTTGACTTACGGCTTTCGGAGAAGAAGAATCAAAGAAATGTCTGAAGGTTCATCCAGCCATCTGTGTTGTCTGCTGGAGTGAAGCAACATCAATATTGGATGCTGGTGGCTGAATATTGATTTGTTGCTAACACAAAGGTAGACAACTCATTGTGGTATGACAACTTTGGGAGAAGAATAACCAGAGGGAGTCTGAAGTATTCCACCAAGTCGTCTGGCGTAGTTTGCCGGAGTGAAGCAATACCATTGTTCTATGTTGGATAGTGGTATTGCAAACATGAAAGCAAGTAACGCATCTATGGATTAATCGTATGTGACGATTAATCTGTGCTTTTGTCGATTACTTTGTCAGTATAGAGTCTGAAAGGTAATTTACTTGTATCTATTAGTTTAGTTCATGTAGAAATAAACTGTAGATTTATTGTTCAAATCATTAGGCAATAGTTGTAGTCTGTAAATGTTTGAGCATATTATTTTATCACTATGTTATAATAGTTTAGGTATTCAACATAGTGAATTAAGCCGTGAGGCACTCGTAGGTTTCGAACCTGTGAAAAACTATCTCTTGTGTGCAACTTTAATTTCCGCTGCATGTTAGTCGTGTATGTTACCAACACTCGATCTAACATTACTCTATGGTTTGCACACATTTTATCTTTTACGTAGTAATCCAGAGCACAACATACCTTTCAATTGGTATCAGAGCCAAAACTCAAAACATTGAGTGTAATCTCATAACATGAGTTCTGGTCCCGAGTGCTGCTGATTACTACATTATTATTTATTATTTATTATTTATTATTTATTTTTTATTTTTTTATTTTTTTTATAAAATATATATATAAGGGAGGCCAAAGGTGTATCGGCATATTGCAGATGGTGATAACTAGTACGTATTATTGGTAATTTTCAAAATTAATTTTGATCAATGTTGATTTAGATACAAGTCGAAGGTTATTGCATTAAACAGAATTTTCTAAATTTTTCTACAAAGTATGTTGATGATTGTGAGTTTACAGATTTGAATCTGTATAATGAAGATAATCTTAGCATGGCTATGATTGCGAAAAACTCAACACAATTATAACACCATTGTAGAAAATAGAGAAATTATGTTTATCCAGAATAATTGTTCGTACAGCTAAAACGTCTCCTCATGTTAAGGCTCAAAGGTTGTGAGGAGGAAGTATCGGACATGAAATGCTGAAGAGCACGTTTGAAGTTGAAGCAATAAACATGAGTTATACTGTTGTCAACATGGAGAACACATTATGTATGTTTTTAACACGTTCGATGTTGCTAACATGTTTATTAACATCCACTTAAAACTGCTCTTGTAGATATCTGAAGTTCTGTATCTTGACTCTTGGTACTACTCATTATAAAAGGTGATTGTGCAATATTGTGCAAGTTCGTGAATTGAATCAGATTCTGAAAAATCAACATGAAGTACTTTTCATCTAAACAAAGGTACATCTGATTCATATGATGTGTTATTTTAAAGTTAAATTTACATATTTGATTTACAGTATATGTCTGATATTAATTATGGAATCATTACTTCTATGGTTGTGAGAGTAAAGGTAGATGTAATTTTTAATGTGTTTATGAATGAAAATGAAATGATAATCACTTTTATAAGAAAGTCTAAAGTTTAGATTTGATTCTCTACACGTGATTATTGTTTAATTTTGGACACATTTATTCATGTTATGTTGAATGTATCAATGATATGGTTGTTTATAATTTTTCGATATAAAGGTACCTAATATTAGGTTTAATATTTATATACGAAAAATTAATGGTCAGTTTTGCTGATATTAGCCATTTAAGTAATGATATGATGTATGTCATGATTGATGAAAAAGTTTGTAATATGTTTTTCAAATAACTATGTGTTGTTTGGTATCAAACATCAATCATGTGGATGTTTTTCATTTTGATAAAGTTGATCTTTAGCATCAAAGGCTACTTGTAAACTTAAAAATCTGAAATTTCAAGTGAAGCAGTCTAAAGTCTGCAAACTCTCACGATCAATAATGAGTTTACGTGTTGTACATACCAAAAACAGATTTGTGTGCTACATCCTTTGTTGCCATCACCAACCTACCAATCTACCTGATATTTATGAACTTCTTTGCATAAATTTGAAGTGAAGAATATTGTAGATTAATATTGTGTTTTGGTATGAATTTTCTTATTTTATAAGGATGTAATTGATGCATAAGAAATCTGGAAACATTTTAGGTGCTCAAAAGTTGTTTGAGACTTTTTGAATAAAATATTGTCTGGTTAATCCAAACTGACTATGACATAAAATTTGAGAATTTAGAATTTAACATTCTCTGATCTTTATGTCAAAGAAAGTATTTCGAGTGAATTCTCAGCAATGGAGGCTCCTCAACAGAAGTATCTTGCGGCGAAGAAACAACTGGATGTGCTCACATGCAAAATTTGATGTTGTGAGTTTAATGTTCCCAACACATGTTTCAACATCACATCTCTTGGAAAATGTTCTTGAAGAAGTCTGTACTTTTTATGTATCAAGTCTATTCTTTTGTTGTTTGGTTTTTGCTGGTTAATCTAGAATTATACCACAACAAATGAAAAATGTGTTTCTTAGTCAGTGTGAAAATTTGAAGCTTCTGACTTTGATGATTCTCCTTATCCAAATTGATGAGCTTGAATTTAAAGATTGCTTTGTGTAAAGAAAAACAAGCTTGTTTGTCTGCATACGTATTTGTTAGTTTTGTTTCAAAAGGTCTAACACTTTATTGCTTTGAAGTATTAAGCAACTATGTTTTGCTCATATCTATGTTGATAATTGTGAGCATATTTTGACCACTTATTTTGAAATAAACATACGAAAAGGTACATTACTTTCACATGTCACATGTGAATAGTCAAATGCAGGCATATTTGTTTTCTTAAAAGCAATTCCACTAAAATTTTGGACTATAATCTACAGAAACACATGTAGACTCATTTGAGCTTAAGCGACAGACTCAACAAGAATGATGCTAGCAACAAATGTTGGAAGTTATGTTTGAAACATTGCAGATCATCATAGTATCAAAAGATGTTTCATAAGTCTTGATCTACCTAATTCCTCTCTACCTGAGCAAGAAACATCGGTGGTTCTCATTCAAATGGTGGAAGCATATAGGTGTTATGCTTAGTGCAGTGGCTACGGTCAGAACAGTACTGAATGTCTATGGCTTGGTAATTAAGTGGCTTCAAAACAGTAAGTTGTGATATCTTGAATATCTTGGAAATCTTTTCATTAGTTATGTACTTTGCGTATAGAACTTAGTTATTCATTAGAGATCTAGTTGAGAAGTTTTTTGTTGTGCATAAAATTTTATATCCATAAAAAAAAAAATATTCAGGCCTGGTCCTGTGTGGAGGCCCAAGAGGCCCGCGCCTCGGGCCCCAAAAATTCGAGGGCCCATAATTTTTTTTTAAATAATATCAATGTGGAATTTTTTTATTTTTTATTTTAATTAATTTTTTGATTACGCTACAAAATGGACAAACTTTGACTTAATTTTATTTTTAACATAATCTTTCAACAATTTCGGAAAAATATATATCTTTGATCTTTATTCAATTTTGACACTGAATTTGACTTCTGTCCAATTTGATTCTGGCACAGTGCACACGGTGAAGTTCTACCCGACAATCCATGTAGATAGTAATGTCTCTAAAAATGACATCGTGTGAAGATCAAAGTTGATGTAGTTTTATAAGTTTTGAAAGATTGTGTTGAAAATGAAAGCGAAACCTAAGTTTGTATATTTTGTTGCATTTAACCCTAAATTTTATCAAATTTTTAATCATTCGTTTTTAAGATAAGATTTTTTTTTCTCATTTCATGCTAATATTTATTATATGTTCTATCATTTTTGTACTATGTAGTAATCCCGTTTTTTTTTTCCTCGCTTCTTAAAGGGCCTAATTTTTCGTTTTCGCCTAGGGCCTCACAAGGCATAGGACCGGCCCTGAATATATTGCGGATTTTATTACCAAGGTTATTTCATTTGAGAGATTATTTTTTTTCTATTATATATTCTCATTGATTTGTAGTTCTGAGTTCTTTGACGAACTTAGAATTTTGAGAATCAGGATTAAACAGTTTGCCCTATACTTTTCTTGTTTTTACCATATGTTAGGAGCATGTATGTTATGTTCAACATTGGTTGATTATGTTGGATTTTTAGACTATTGTCTATAAACACTTCTTCATCTTTAAGTGATCCAACATCATCATTTAGTTTTGTTCTTTTTACGGGCATCTGTATTTATTTCTCTCATTTTATTCTATTTTCATATCTTGATATCTACAAAATATTTTTTTATTTATGCTATCTTCTAGATCTATGATATTTATTGAATAACAATAATTTTGTTTAGTACATATCTGATACTTTTTATAAGATTTTATGAGATATTTCTTATAGTTTGCTATGCTTAAGACTCTTAAAATTTGGACATACATCATTGTGTATATATGTCTTATAATTGCTTTAAGTCTTTCGCGTCGTGAAGATATTTTGGCAGATTGAGTACGGATAAATGAGACAATGTGTTGAAAATTTTCAACATCATTGCTGACAAAATATATATTTAGAGTCTGATGTCAAACTCTTGTTTCTCAAGATGTCTAAATTCTGAAGCTACTTCCTACTTCCTTAAAAATGCTCTTGTTCTACTAAGACTTTATTTCAGCTATCTTGAAGAGATTCAGTTTGTCCATAATTGAAGAAAGAAGCAGATTGATATTAGCAACGCAAATCAGAACACGGAAGCAAATTCTTGCTGAGAGAAGGAGGTCGATGTTAGAAACACCAGTCATAACATTTGATCAGTTAGAAGCCGGACTTTCTAATGAACCTATGTCTGAGCCAGCTAAACATCCATGAGTACTGAAAACTCAATTTCACTGGCAAACTTCAACTTTGAAAGATAAGAGCATTGAGTCTGCATCAAAGTCATCTACCATAAGAGCAAAATAGAATGTCTTCTTCACCACCATCTACTCTTTCACCAAAATACTTTCGTGGCGATTATGACTCAGTATATGAAGTCGGGTATCATATTTCTTTGGTCATTGTGCTATAATTTTCTTTGCAAAGTTGTTGGTCATTATTTCTTTATGGAAAGAAAATTGATGAATAAATCCTTGCGAAGTATGAGCCTGGTCTTTGAAGTGAATGTACTCAATCTTTATGAATATGATGTAATCGTAATTCATGAAGTTGTGTCATTTTGGTGAAAGATGTATATGTTGTCAATTCAAAGAAGTATACCAAGTATATGCTAGGATAAACATATGGTTGCTCTCCTAGTTTTCTGACTTCTTTGATTGGATGAGATGATGTTGTTTCAAGAACAATGTGGTTCATAAGTGGGATATGATGATGATCTTAATCTTAATTGTTAAAAAGACTTATTTTTATTTTTCAAAGCTTGTGAGTTGTACAACTTCAACTTTGATAGAATGATGTTCTTCAACATCTCTGGTGTAATCTTTTATCATATGGAATCATCACACTCCCCTATCCTCTATTTTTCCATCTAATTTTTATTGAAGGAAAAATGAATTGTGCTCAGATTTTGTCATGATATGTGAATATTATACTATGGTGTTTGAAAAGAATGTTTCTAACACAAGGCTTTTCTATCATATGAATGAAGAAAACACGCAAATTTGAATCTATTGAAATAGATGGAAAATAGGATTCTTGGTTCAGATATTGATGCATACGTGTTTGTTCAAAAAAGAAGTGTGCAAGATTGGGTTAAAGCAATTAAGGTTGAGAAGAAGATAGATGAAAAACGAGAAAGTCAGAAGAGGTCTGCAAGATACACCTATGCCGTTGATGACCATGCTTATCAGGTCTTTCCAAAAAAAAAAAAGTTATTTTCTTCCTCCAACAAAAAATGGGGAGTAATGGTTATTTAGATGTGTTATGTTGCATATCTTATTTCATATTTTTGGACATATCAATGAATGATTTAGAGGGAACTTTTATATGATTAGAACTCTTATATGTTCATGTTAGACGACATGTTAGAACTCTAGATGTGTTATGTTGCATATCTTATTTCATATTTTTTGACGTATCGATGAATGATTTAGAGGGAACTTCTATATGATTAGAACTCTTATATGTTCATGTTAGACAACATGTTAGAACTCTTCTATTGTTGAAAGATTTAGGGGGGGTTTCTGTAGTATTAGAACTCTTATATGTTCATGTTAGAAGACATGTTAAAACTCTTCTATTGTTGAATGATTTAGGGGGAGTTTGTGTATTATTAGAACTCCTATATGTTCATGTTAGAAAACATGTTTCCAACATGTTCTTAAATATTTTCAGAGACTTAATTTTCTCTCTGTATAATTGTCAGAGTGAAGTTTAAACTTTACTCGTATTATTTTATATATGTTTTGTTCAGGGGAAATTTTTTCTCTTTGTACATAGTTATTTTTGAGAGAATTCTTTTGCTCTCTTGTTATGCACTTTGTTATTATTTTTTGTACAAAGTTTTTAGAGGGAATTTCATTTGATCCCTCGTTCTGCATTTTTCTGTTTTTTCAAGAGAGTTCATTTTGAATTCTCATTTATTAATTCTTTTTGTTGTATATACTTTTCGTTTCCATTTGTTTTTGTTACAGGAAGAAAAGATTAAGGGAGAGATTGTTAATTCAAAGGATATGTTGGTCATGTGTTACCAACATTCTCATGTTAGTTTGAACTTGACAAGAATGAATATATTTGAGTAATCTTTCCTTCTTGTGATACTTTGTATTATATTTGTTTTTATCGCAGGACTTAAAAAGATTAAGGGGGAGATTGTTAAGTTCAAAGGAGATGTTGGTACATATGTTACCAACATTATTAGTATCACTTTGAACTTGATAAATAGATTTGTTTTAATCTTTAATTCCTGCGATATATATCTTTTCATATTATTCATTATTCTTTATTCTTTATTTGTAAATATATACTTAACAAATATACATATATATATTTATTGATTATTTTATAATAGTTATTATAAAATAAAACAACCATCAAGGAACGCAGTCTGATGATAAAAGATCATGGCACGCTCTTGATGGTTTTTCATAGAATAAAGCGGAGCGGTTGGAGAAAAGCTACAACCGGCGAAGCATCTAATGAAAGGAGAAGAATTCATTCTTCTTCACTTATGGCTTTCGGAGAAGAAGAATCAAAGACACGTCTAAAGGTTCATCCAGCCGTCTGTGTTGTCTGCCGGAGTGAAGCAACATCAATATTGGATGTTGGTGGTTGAATATTTATTTGTTGCTAACACGAAGGTAGACAACTCATTGTGGTATGACAACTTTGGGAGAAGAAAAACCATAGGGAGTCTAAAGTATTCCACCAAGTCGTCTGGCGTAGTTTGCCAGAGTAAAGCAATACCATTGTTGTCACACCCCAATTCCCGAGGGAAGGCGCACGCGCCAAGGGTGTGACTAGGGGTTGGGATAAAGAAGAGGGGATAGAAAGGGGATTCAATTCATTTCAATTATCGATTGATACTTTCTGAAAATTTGGGCAGTATCTCTTTTGCAAAGGGAATAAGCCAGAATAAATACAATGGCAATATACCCAACATAACAGCATATCATTATACTAGGATCACATAGGATTCGATGGCTCAACGAATCAACATAAGTCCATCATTCAATAGATATAGTCGAGTTCAAGATCTCGAGATTAGATAATAACAAGTTCAGAGCGCAGTAATTCAAGTTTCAAAACGAGAATACATTTGCGGAAGCTTAATCAAAAAGAGATTTCCTAGCCTCAACTCTGCACCGTCGCCACCACAGCATCAACCTGAAAACATTTTAAATATTTTGGGCAGAGTACTAATGTACTCAGTGGGCTGCGCATTTTATCAAAAGCTTGGAAACATAGCAGTTTATCCATATCATAGGCATGTATTAGAGGTTTTGGAAAACAAAGATCAACTAAGCATGCTAAATCAATTTTAGTTGCAGCTGCTTCATGTCGCACTCTACAGTTACTCTTACTGTGATTCCGGACCTCTAGCCACCGACGAATCCATATATCCAGACTTCGGGTCGAAACCGGAGAGTCTATTTGAGCTGGTGAATTCCGAGTCAAAACTCAGGAATTCCATTGAAATAGTATGTGAGAGAGATCAACCAATCACATAACTACCAGGGGAGTGTACACGATTCAAGGCTAGTTTATAAGGCTAAGCGATGAATCTCGATCGATTACTTCAGAGCATTAAACATGTAGAGCGCACATTAAATATTTTCATGGATAACCAGTTTTTTATCATTAAAACCTTGAGCATACATAACTCATATACTTTGGAAAAATAAGTCCACCTCTTGTAGCGTAGAAGAATGGCCAGTCTTGATAGGCAACATCTAAATCAATGTTCTCGTCGAACCGCGCCTATTCATAACGATATAATAAGAATTCTAAAATTCTTAAAATAAATCTAAGGGAAAATATATTCACCTTTCTATTTTTCTTGATTATAAATCCGTTAGGGATAACAGATTTGATTGAATCCTTTAAATCATTCTTCTTCTTCTTTTTTTTATTAAAAGAATAATCATTTCCTTATTATTAAGAGAGTTCAATTAAATAATTATTTGGGTTTAAATATTCGTTAAATTATTTAATCCGAAATTAGGATAAATTCCGGAATATATTTTTGGACTAATTAAAGCTTAGTAAATTGGTTAAATCTTAATTAATTAAATCTTACATTTTAATAAGTCTTAATCCATTTTAATTACAAGAAATTAACTGAGCCCAGTCTGTATGAAGCCCAAATCCATAAACCCATCAGATGCAAGTCTTGGCCCGCCTGTAGAAGCCCGTTTTCAACATTATACAATGGCCCATATGAATTAAAAACCCAGCCCATTCTCAGTTCAAACCCAGCCCACATGGAGAAAGAACCCATTTTCCCCTTCTGCATCACATACGCAGACACACACACACACTAGACGCTCTCTCTCTCTCTCGCTCACCTCTCTCCCGCCTTCTTCTTCTTCTTCGTCGATTTCTTCTCTAGGAAAATCGCCGGCTCTCTTCTCCATTCAATTGCCAGCAAAATCCATCGCCGCTGTTAACATCGTCTTCTTCGCTCGCGATTCCCCAAACTTCGAACCCTAACGCACAATCGACCTCTCCTCCCTTCACCGTTCATCCCTCCGGCAATTCATGGTTGCTGCTACCATCTTTCTGCAACACCTCGCGCTAGCCCGCCACAGCGCCGCTGTCAACCGCAGCTGCAGCGCCACTGCTCCTCCTCTTTCTCGGTCCGCCGCTGCCGCTGCCGCTGCCTCAACAAACGCTACCACTTCACACCGCCGCCACTGCTGCAGCGCCTCGTCTGCGGCTGCAGCGCCGCTGTCTGCAGCAACGCACCATTTCCCCATCGTCGCCGCCGTCATGACTGCTGCAGCGCCGCTGCAACAGCCTTCTTCTTCATCAACAGGCATCACGCCGCCGCTGCGTCTCGCCATCGTCGAGTCTTCTTCATCGTCGCTGGAATTCCGGCCGCGCTCGCAGCAATGGGGGACGAGTCCAGCTCTCGCAAGAGTTAAGTTTCTCACCTTCCCTTTCACTTCTCACCCTCGTCCTTTTCTTTACTGATTTCTTTTGGTTAATGAATCCATAAGTGTTCACTATTCTAGATTCTTGTTATGAGTTTCATTTGGTAATATAAACTTAAGTGCTTAAGTAGTTGTTATACTGGGAACGTGAGTTTGGATTTGGTGTTCCTTGTCTTCCCGTTTTCAGCCCCCTTTTTGAAAAGCATACGAATGAACATTTATATATACACGTAGTAGTAGTTGATGCTAGTAGTGGTAGGATTTTAACTTCATGTTTCGGTTGTTATTCAAGCTTTAGAAGCCAGGTTAATTGTTTCATTCATACTAAGAGCATAGCATATAGTTTCTGTTATTATACATTAGCCCTTAGGATGTCAAATTATGGAGTTAGCGAGCTCATGTTCTTGTTTCAGTTTTCTAGCAAGAAGAAAAAGAAAAAGAAAAAGATAGGCAGGGCTTCTTACTGTGGATTAACTTGGAATGGTGGTGATGATTGTAGGTTTGAGAAGATGTAAGCCTGCAGCTCCTTATTCTTTTTCTCCTTCTTCTCTTTTGCTTCTTTTTCTTAAATTTTCTGCATTGTTTCTTTAGAGAGTTTGGTGTTTGATTGTTGCAGAGAAAGAAGATGGTGAAAGGGATGGATATAAGAGTGGTGAATGGGATGTGATGTGTTGAAAAAGATGGTGAAGGAAGCCATGCTTCCAACTACTCAGCATGGTGAATTCCAAGATCTTAGGGATTTATTGACTTCTAAGTTGTAGAAATCTTTTGTTAGATTTTTGAGAAATTGTATTTTCGTTTTTTTTTTATTGATGTAATATCTCTTGTAATTATTTAGCTTGGGCCATCTTTATTTTTAATTAAGTGTTGGGTTCTTGGTATATATATATGGTAATTGGGTTGCTATTTTATTAATCATAATATGGTGTAAGGTATTGTATTGGGCTCGACCCAATTTCTTCTTATAATAGAAAGCATTTTTATTCTTGGTCTATTAGTACTTAGACATTAATTAAGTATTCTTTGGTTGTTCCATTTAGAAATATTATACGGGAATATAATATTGAATTCGGTTCGTTAGTTCGCAATAAAAATTACGAGAAATTTATATCTATTTTCTAAATTGCAAAGTAAAATTGCAATTTCATACAAGTAAGAATAATAACCCTTCTATTATTATAAATCGAAACAAGTTACACAAAGTTTCGAATTTTTACTCATTTTCTATTTATTAAAAGTCGGGGTATTACAATTGTTCTATGTTGGATAGTGGTATTGCAAACAACGCATCTATGGATTAATCGTATGTGACGATTGATTTGTGCTTTTGTCAATTACTTTGTCAGTATAGAGTCTGAAAGGTAATTTACTTGTATCTATTAGTTTAGTTCATGTAGAAGTAAACTGTAGATTTATTGTTCAAATCATTAGGCAATAGTTGTAGTCTGTAAATGTTTGAGCATATTATATTATCACTATGTTGTAATAGTTTAGGTATTCAACATAGTGAATTAAGCCGTGAGGCACTCGTAGGTTTTGAACCTGCGAAAAACTATCTCTTGTGTGCAACTTTAATTTCCGCTGCGTGTTAGTCGTGTATGTTACCAACACTCGATCTAACATTACTCTATGATTTTGCACACATTTTATCTTTTACGTAGTAATCCAGAGCACAACATACCTTTCAAAAATAAAGTTCTAAAACGGAAGTTCAAGAATTACCCATTTCGGGAGTCCAGGACAAGCTTGAAAGTCCAAAAGAAGCCAAAGCGAATTTGTTTTCTATCAAAGGTTTACAACACCTATGATTATAGCCTAAAAGGGTACAAATATTTTCCATCTTGGCCTTCTGGGCTGCAGTGGGCTCAATGGAGCGCTTAGGAAGGGAATGCTTCGAAACATCCAGAATTAAAGAAGTATAGTGATAGCCCCAACTCAAATTCAGAAAAGGTAGGGGTAACTATGAAGTGTTCTTCGTACCAACCCTTATCCGAAAATTGAAGGTTACCATAAAGACGATTAGAAGAAAAAAGAGGAGTAAAATAGACAAAGGGAGACCTAACATTCATTCGATGAAAGGCATAAAACCAACACAAGGTATATGTTTCTCTAAACATTGATAATATCATATGGAAGAAAGCAGCCTTGAGTATATACATGGGTGAAATCTGATTCAAAGGAACTCGATACTTGTCCACTAAAGCTGAGAAAAAAAGAGCTAATGGGAACCTAAGGCCTGCTAAGACTTGTCTAAGCTAGAAAATATGAGAAGGAGATGCCACGTCAGAAGGCATTTCTCAATCGATAAAAGCCCTAAATTGAAAATTGGGGGTATTATCATGAAGTTTAGCAAGATCCTCCAAATCCTCGGGTTGTACCGTAGAAAAACATAAGTTATCTAGAGGAGGAGGCCCTATTGATTTAGCGGCTCCCTCAACAGAGGGCAGGGGCACCGAGGAAGTTTTCTTTGACCCCTTACCCTTAGAGGCGATCCTTTTCGATTTCCTCTCTTTAGAAGGGTTTTGCATATTGATAAGAAGAGAATACTTCGCGGATAAACTAGAAAAACAAAAAGATTGAAAGTGAAAAAAGGAAAAAGAGAAGAAAATGCCCCTTTGAATAATTAGGAACTGGCTCTGCTTGAAATCCGGAAAACTCGTGCTCAAGGAGAAAGCACTAGAGAATAAGTAAGAGAAGGTAAAGTAGAATGATGAAAAGTAAGAAAGAAAATTCAAAATTATGTGATAAAAAAAGTACCATAAAGATGAGTTGTTTGAGGTAATTAACACATGTCAAGCTTTTTGTATACTTGCCTTGGATTTAAGAGAGGTAAAAATCTAAATAAAAAGCCATTGGCTGAAATCAAAATAAGTAATAATAATTAAGAAATGATATTATATTGCTATTCCGAAGTGACTTGCCGAAGTGTCACAACTCTCTTGGAATAGGGGGAGTAGCTGATGTGGGGAAAAAGTACCGGCTTTGACCTGGTCAAAAATGAACCCCCAAAATCTCATTCTTCTAAATAAGACAAATGATAAAAACATCTAAATAAGTAAAAGGAAATCAATGATCACATCTGAGAAGAGAAATAAATAGCAAAATGAGTAAGAAGGTAATGAGATTACCTTCTCTACCGAAGTCCAGAACTTCGGAAGTCGCCCCAAGTGGAGAAGCAGAATCGCGCAAGCATCCGCTTTCGAAAGACAACACTTCCGATGTCTCAGTCTTAAGAAGTGAAGCACCTGACTTCAGATGTCATGCTGAAAGCATGCACGCTGATTATTCTTTGGGACCACTTGACGTGGTCCCCTATCATCATCATTCTGTTAAAGGATTACATCACAAAAATTCTCCTAGACACTAAAAAAGAGATTCACCATCCTACATGGTGCCATTGACGTTCATGTAAGAAGACAAAAATGCCCTCACCAAGGTATATCTATAAATACCATCACTTGCCTAATTCTTCAAGGTAACAAATACACTTTCATTCACTTCACTCTTGGAGAATCCTCTCGAATTCTCTCAAGAACACACACTCATGCCTCTCGCATTTTTCCGATGAGATTTTCTTCCCGGAAATCTCGTCGCCCTTTATTCTTCTTCGACATTTGCTGACTTGAGCGTCGGAGTCCCTTCCCCTGGGAAACACCCCCGGGTTATGTTTTGCAGACTGAGCGAGTGAAGGAGAAGGATTGCAGCTGGAGGAGAATTCTCTCTACTGGGTAAATCACTTTATTCAGCTCGAATTTAGTAAATTTACTTGAATTTGTTGTAGATTTAAGAACCGGATCTATCAACAGTGAATTTAAAGCGGGCACTCACAACGCCTGTGGTTGAATCACAGCGAGTTTCCACCGGACTTAAACAAGTGTAGCTTTACGGGCAGCTACAAATCCTAACACTTTTTCTTCCTTTAGACGTGGAAGAAACGGTTTCATCTAATGAGACATCGATTTACATTAAAGAACAATACAAATGATAAGAATGCTCAACTAAGCTAATATATGCTTGAGGCTTAGGTACAAGGGAAAAAAACCTAAGGCTAAATCTCTAGAGATACATAGTTTTAGCAAACTTAAAATTGAGTATAACTGGGGCTCACACTTCCACACACACAAGGCGTTGGACAACCTGCTGATCATCTACAAGAGTTAGCATGAGTTCAACACCTCACACCTCAGTGCATTATTTCTTCTACCTGCTGATAAATCAACGTGCACTGTAAGAGGCCGGGTCAAAGGCAAAAAGGTCAAAAAGTTATCACTAACAATATAAACGTGTATTCTCCCCCTACATTTGTGAAGATTTATTGTAAATGGGGCCATTAATTATCTTACAATACAAGATACATACATATACTGTAATAAAAAATGATACGCATATTTGAGAAGACAAAGAGAATATGTTCACCGGTAACAATATCTAATGAAACATGTGATCAAATTCATGATTGATTAATTTGATTTCTTCACAAGCCTCAATTTCGGTGTATTTATCATGTATTAAAATTGTTTTTCATAATTTTATTTTTCAACTTTAATTTACTAATTAGTGAAAGTTTACTTTTTTAATTATAATTTATAATTATTTTTTAATTTCATTTTAATTTTTAACTAATAAAAATATCAATACAAATAATGTGTATTTAAACTAAAAAAACGAAAATGTAATCATAACATAAGCAACATATCACTAATTAATAGTAGTAATCAAAGAAATAAATCCTCCAAATTAACGCGGTTACCGCAGCAAACATGAAATCGGCGTTTCGTAGCGCCATCTGTGCCGCACTCGCATTTTCCTCCCGCTCACTAAACCCTATCCGCCGCCGTCACTCTCTCATTCTCCTCCCGCTCTCCGCCGCCGATTTCCCGGCCAAACCTTCTTTCTTCACTTCAATGGCTAGCGAAGGCGGCTCCGATGCTGCTCTCTCACCCACTGTCCACGTGCTGGAAAAGCAGTTTGAGGAGTTCCGCCACCAGCTCGATAATTCCGGCAGCTTGCGCGAGCGTATTCGGAGCGTCGCTTTAGAAATTGAGTCGGCCACTAGGCTCATGCATGCTAGCGTTCTCCTCATTCATCAATCCCGACCTGTCCCTGGTGAGATTTTGGTATTTCCCGTTTTGATGCTGAAATTCTTCCTCTTCCTAATTTCGGAATTGCCGATGAACTTAGGTTTTATCACTTTATGACAATATGTCAGTGGTGTTGAATCTCTGAAATATTGAAGGAATAGTTAGGTTTATTTTGTTTGTAAAATTCAGTTCTATACTCGCAGCTAATAATGGATAGTCATGGCTGATGATAGAATGTGTGGAATCTGAAAGAAACTGCAGAAATTTATGCTATGTGCTCTTATTATTGCCTTGCTACTATTGTTGTTAAAAGCTGATTTCATAAACAGAGGTATTGGAGAAGGCAAAAGGGCAGATTGACGTGCTGAAGGAACTATTTAGTAAGCTTGCCGCAATCATGCGTGATTGCCCTGGCCAATATTATAGGTGAGAAAGAGATATGCCGTGCTTGAGAAATGCTTCTTTTTTTAGGAACTGGCATTCATCTATGCTTATTTGTAGGTACCATGGTGATTGGAGGAGTGAAACGCAGTCTGTCGTTTCGCTGCTTGCGTTCATGCATTGGTTAGAAACCGAGAGTCTTCTTTTGCACACAGAAGCTGAGGAAAAACTTGGGTGTATGTTACAGTTATCTCATTTATCTTAACTAGAAGAGAAAACTCAAAACTTCATTGATCGACTTTGGTGTACTTCATATGCAACTCCTCCCCCTCACCCCCAAGCAACTTCAGCCTAACATTGTTGAAACGAGCTTAAGATTTGCTATGACAATTGATACTAACTTAGGGTATTCCTTCCAAAGATTTCTTGCCTTCTGTCACTTCACAACAGCGATATGTCTATATCTAGGTTCCATAAATGCACTCTGTATAATAGGAGAATCTATCATACAGAGGGAATTATGTATGAAGTGGAATTTACAAATGAATCTTTCTAGCTAGAAAAGTTATCCCTTCCTGTTAATGTGTCTGATCATCTACTTTGGGTCGTGAGATCTTTCGTGAAGTTATCCTTGGTGTTTCATTTTTAATATGTAATCTGCAATAGCTAAAGCTGTGGAAATATGAGTTTTTATTTTTCTTCTAATTTTCACGCTGTCCTTTAAACTTACCACATAAGAGATAATAAATTTTGAAACCCTGTTTCTTTATATTTTATCCAGTAAATCCTTCAGACTTTGGCTTGGATACTGAAGATTATCTTACAGGTAAGCTGTTAGCAGGAAATAAATGATTCTGTTATCTAATGGGCTGCAGATTTCAATTTGAAGTAAGTTTTGCATTTTGTATGTTGTATTTCCATCATACAGTTGGAAATCTTTGATTGGCTTCTTCTGTGGTCCAGAAGAAATTATAAGTTCACTTAAAACTAGACAACAAAAATAACATTGGTTGAGACTGGCACCTGGCAAATTTGTTCTCCTATTTCATCTTAGAACATTGGAAGAGTTCAGAACTTCGTTCATCCTCATCCTGTTATAGGATCTCACTTGTCTGCATAATGCATTGATTGGTCTATCTCTCAACATAGTACTAAAACCTCAAACTGTTTTTCTAGGACTCTCAGTCTCAATTTTATGATGGCACGGACTACATAACAGCAAATTGATTAGGGAAATGCTATCCCCACTCGAACCAAGACAGAACTTTTACTTGTTCAAATAACAATTAAGGTCCGCATCAGGGACAACCAATCTTTTTATGATAAACAAATCCATTTTGCAAGTTCGTTATTACGGGTAGTTCCGACAAAGGATTGGACTAATGGCGTATACAATGCTTGAATTCTCGATGTAGATGCTACATAGTTGGTTATCATCCTTCAGAGACTACGGGTGTAATAGGAGCATCCGTCGACAAAAGGATCACCCTAAGATGGACTAGGATTTTAGGAGTGCTAATTTGAACTGTCTACAACAGTTAGTGACTTAGTGCTATGTGTTTGCCAAATTGCTTACTATTACTGTGTTAGGAACTTGAGATTTCTTACTTTTCTTCAGCTTGGCTTCTATGTCATTCTGTGTATATGCATCTCATCACATGTAGAGTTTACTACTTTGTATAGCTATTCTTTCCATGCATCACAATCACATATAATAGCTTGTCTTTCCTTGCAACACGTTTGTAGGGTAAAGCAATCGCCAATTTTTATCACATAAGTATTCTACTCTTGTCATCTCGTATTTTGTCCTGGCCATTTTTAATATCTATTTATGTCCTTTTGCAGGAATTTGTTTTATGTCCAATGAATTGGTACGTATCAAAATACCTTCTGGTGTACTTTAGTGTTGTAGAAAAGCAACCATGGTCTAAGTAATTGCTTAAATAAGTTAGGCATACTTTTAATAATAATGTAATCATGATTCACCCATTTGATCCTGTATGAAATTTTGATATGCCTCGGAAGCGTCGGCTTATCTATGAAGAAAGAAGTTAATGTTAGGATGACCTAAACAAAAGATAAACTAGATGTTGATTAAGCTATGCCACACTCTACCTCGTCGAGAAAATAAGCGATTTTCCCTTGTTTGCAGCCTAGGTATGTGGTAAACCAGGTGACTGCTGGGGATTATGACTGCCCAAGAAAAGTACTGAAGTTTTTGACAGATCTGCATGCAGCATTTCGAATGCTAAACCTCCGGAATGATTTTCTGCGCAAGAAATTCGATGGTAAGCCAATCACATTGGTGTGCGTAACGCAATCCGAAGTTACCAAGGGTCAAGTGCTTTTGTTACTTGTTAATATCTTCATATTATGCTAGTTTAACTTTCATTAAACCTAGTGTTTATGCCTTTCTTCATCGTACCAGGAATGAAGTACGACCTTAGGAAAGTCGAAGAAGTTTATTATGATGTGAAAATCAGAGGACTGACAGCAAATGGGAACTCAAAGGCAGAGCACGAAAAGAAAGAAAAATCATGAATTATATGCAGGCTCTTCACTTGACTTGATTTCTGCCCTTTTTTTTTGTTGGGAGAAAGTAGCTTTCATGATCCGTAGTTGGTATCCAAGTTAAAAAGTAGCTACAGCTTTTATCTTTTTTTTGTCAATGAAACATCTTCTAAGGCATGATATTGGTGTTGGAAACTGAAAACCACCATAAACACTAGGTTTTTGTTAATTACATGTCCTCCTCCAAGTATGCCAATCTCACTAATATTTTAACATTGTTGTTCGCGACTACTATTATTAAGTGATTTTTGAATGAAGTCAAAACATAGAAATGTATTGTGAATCATATTCAGTTATACTCCCTCCATTTCGTTTAAATTGGCTCATTTCTTTTTTGCCTTTTTTGGCACGCTTTTCCACGCTTCAAAACGATGGGTTTTAAAATGGATTTTTGAAGAATTCTTTCTTTTACGGGATACTACGACTATCGTAGTATCCCGTAAAAGAAAGAATTCTTCAAAAATCCATTTTAAAACCCATCGTTTTGAAGCGTGGAAAAGCGTGCCAAAAAAGGCAAAAAAGAAATGAGCCAATTTAAACGAAATGGAGGGAGTAGAAAATAAAAGAAGAGGAGTTGGATATGTCAACTTTCATATGAAAAAGAAAACAAAAAAAACATCGTAGTACGCTTTTGAAATTTAACGTGGCGGAAGATTACGACGTAAGAGGAGCTTTAAGTTTCATAGAATAAGTAATAAATTAATGATGAATAAGAAACAGTTAGTAGGTGATAAGGACAGGAAAGAAAGAAAAGAAGGAAATAGTAGTAGGAAGGAGGAGGGGACAGTGGGCATCGCTGTCACTCTCTCTCTCTCTCTCTGTGCTCTCACCAAGAAAAGCAATAACTGCCACGACGGACCCCAAACCCCACAATCCATTATACCTTTTCTGCCCCACTAGCGCTTCCGTCCAACCTCAACCTCTCCTCTCTTCTCTCCCCCGCTCTGCTCTCTCTTTTCCCAATCCGCTTTTCCTTTCCGCTACTGCAATTGAGGCGCTTCTCAGTTACTCTCTCTCTTCCTCTACTGTTATGCTCATGCACTCGATCATGCCTTTTTTTTTTTCTTTTTTTTTTTGGGGTGTGTCGATTGGCATGTTAGATGTGATGTAATGCCGATTGTGTGTGCTTTAATATCTGCATTCTTTTTTGTTGCCTTTCTTATGATTGCCTTCCTATCCTAGGATGATCAGCGTGCTGAGGTTATTGCAATGTGTAGATGCGAGAATGGGTGTTGTGGTGAATCTATTTGGATAATTGGTTGCCAATTGCTTCAAATAGATGAATGTATGTTGAATTTTGTGGAAGAATGCTAGTTGTTCTTACTCCTTATGCTTGATTTTGTTGGGCATTGAGTATTGTTGTTTTTGTATCAAACACGGTGTTTGTGATCCGGCCGAACTTCGTTGAATGTTAGCTAGATATTGATTGAATAAGCAAGATTATACAAGGATGTAGAGTAGTTCAAGATTTTTCTTGAAGAGGCGCCATGGTTATGGTGGAGTTTATATATAAACAGATGAAATGAGAGTTGCCTAGCATGCATAAGGTGCTTTTTATCATCATATTTCCTGCAATTGCATTCACGTCCTTGTGTTGTACTCATGAAACTAAAAATCTCATTATCAACAGTATCATCAGGTTATGGAGAATGGACATTCATCTCTGGGGTTAGAAGATGGGACAATGGATGTTGAGGGTCTGCTCGTAGAACCCCAAGATGGGCATCTGTCAATGGACAGTGTTATATGTTTCAATGAGAAGATCCCAGAGAATGCAATGGACAGCGAAGATGTTTCCCGCAGTTCTGGTATAGCTTCAGAACTAGTAGTGTCAAACTCCTCTTTCCTGTCCCGGTGATTTAGTAAAATTATTATGTAATTGCATATCATCCTTGTACTCATTAAAGATAGGAGGGAACTGAAAGGATCCCCCATGATACATTTTAAACCTGATAAATTGGGCAAGAGGGATGCAACATAGGAATCTGTATCCCCAAGATGGTTTACTAGTTTTGGATCCATTAAACAATAATCTTTGTATCGTGAATTTTAAAAACTAATATATATAGGTTACTCTTACCCAAATCTAAGTGACAGTGCAAATAACTAAGAATTGTAATAACATGTTTTCCATAATTTATGAAGTCAAGTAATTCTTTTGTAGTAATTTATTCTATTAATAAAGCTGATTGCCATCTTTATCTAGGATAAAAAGTTGTATTTTCTCATGCCCACATTTGATTTGCTCTCAGTAGATTCCTTTACGAGCTATCTTGTACCTCCGGGTTCTTATTCAATTGTGGAAGCTATTGGAATATCTTCTGAACTATCTGGTGAAGTTGATTGAAATGCATGCCATTCATCTTTAGCGCGTGGTTTACAATGTCTAAATGCCGTATGTGCTTGAGTATATGGTGGGATGTAACATGCCATCGTGTGTAACTTTGTGTCTTTATGCAGATGGATCAGATACTGGTATTGCTCAGGAAGGGAAAGATATTCTCAATGGAGAAGTATGTCATAATTGGTTATTCATCCTTAACTAATGGTTGACCCAGATCCTTTAAAGCGTGTTATAAGTTATTTATAGCTTCTTGCTTGCCTTTTGTGATCTAAAGTCCTTTAACTTTTAATATATAAAATGTGAAGCTAATGCTTGTTTTAGATAATTAAATGCAGGTTCTCAGCTTCTTACCAAATTTCTTGTTTTCTTCTGGGCTCTAGAATATGTCTTACTCATGTCTTATAATATGGTCTAGGGCCCTGCAGTTGTCTTATACTGTATACCGCACTTGAATGTTTTGCACATATGCGGTAGTTGATGAACAACATGAATTATTAGTCATGTGTCATAAGTTTTATACTGATTTTCCTGTCTTTGAAAGAGCCCATATCCAATTATGCTCATGGATGTTCTAGGATGGAAATTTCCAAAGGAACAGCCAGAAGGGGTGGGAGGCGAATTAGAATTTTGAATGTACAAGTATCTTAGTCTATGTATTAAAGGCAAAGTAAGAAAAGGTTAATATTGTAACAAAATAACTCTAAAAATGTGAAAATATAACATTCAGAAATATGAAAACCAAAATTAAATATTCTACTAGTCAATCTATACAAGTTAGGTATTAAGTGATCCTGATCGGTCACATGAAAAAATCAATATGTATTATGATCCTGATGAATAACATATAGACAACCAAACCGCCCTAAATTAGCATAAAAGATAACAATGCGCATGTTAATTATTTGAGCATAGAGATATTTTTATGGTAATAAAGTATCTATGAATACATATGCTGCCTATGTTAGATGTACATGTTCTCTCTGTATCTGTATACATAATAAATAACAAATTAGCAATGAAGATCAAATAATCAATAGAATTTTTGCAATTTTGTCGATTAATGTGCTTTGCTAACGAACAACTCTCAATATGAGATATGAAAAATAAACTGATTGTTTTCTGATTTATCTGCTTTTGAATATTTTTTATTTATTAAATTAGAATGTATGGTTCACGTGTAGGCACTTGATGAAATGCCTAGTGAAGCTGAAGTCGGATATCTCCAAATGGAGAATGATTTCTGTAGCATGGGTGAAGATTACCTTCTAGGTGGGGTCTCTTGTTTTTACTTGCTATTGTGACTTGATCCCTCAGAAGTATCAATTAGTGTTATGCCACTCTTTTCCCACTCAATTAGTCGGATATTTGAAATTGCACTACTTGGTTCAGGTGTTGAATTTGCAGAAAGTATTACAAATTTAGATTATGGTTCAAGTGGAGGCTTGCAGACTTCAGCCTCAGACTGTCAAATGCAAGTGTCTACTGATGGTTCTGACATTGGCTGCAGATCAGATCTATTTAGAACATTGGATGGGGAGAATCCTACGATTTCACCTAGAACGTGTACAGTACAAAATTCTATCAAGTCTTGGAACAGTTCAACCTCTTCTTCTCTAGATGTTTTGTCGGATGAGAATGATCGAAGATTCTCCCAGGCTGGTGAGATGTTTTCCAGTCCAAAGACTAAAAGACTTGGTGATATTGAGCTGACATGCCGAAATGGTGCAAATAATGTGATCGAGGGGAAGGAGACATTGTCAGTCCAAGAAAGCTGTAGTTATGTTCTTCCTACACAAAAGAGATCACGAAAGCCCACACAGAGGTACATTGATGAATTAGTTGACCCTGTTTCGACATATTCTAAGAAAAGACAAGAGGTTTCTTCTTCTACCATTAAGGACAAATCTCTTGGAGTTAAAGATCATCGCGTGGGGCCTAAAGCAGCAATTAAAGCACCTCCTGTGGAATCTTCTGTTATAGCAATTCAAGTGCCCTTTGGTTCCTTAGCTAATAAAGAATGCTCGGAGAGTCTTGCATGTGATACGGTAAGTTTTATACTTACTAGTAATCTTTTTACTAAATTGTCTTTTGTACATTTGTTTTAATCCTTTGACCTTTCTTACTTATATATATTTCCTATTGATGCCGTGCCCAGTTACTTCTTAAATTCTTTTTCGATCTCTTCCTTTTGTTATAGTAATAATTGCTATCTTTTCTGCCCATATACTTCTTCAACAGGTTTGAATGACTTACTGAACAACTTTAGTAAAAAAAATTGGTTACATTAATTTTTTGGTACTCAATGTTGGATGGGTAGGAACTGGTTAAATTTATCTGCCTCCCTTCCCATCTCCAGTCAAACATTAGAATGGTGATTGGCTGATTCCTAGCTCTACCTGGTTTGAATATCACTCTTAATTTGTTTTTCTTCATACTGGTTCGAAGTACTTAAAAGATGTTGCATGAGAAAATAATCCAGAGTTTCCACAACTGTATAGAAATGCTCAAAATTATTGGTTAGAAGGGTATTGTTCATGGGAGGAATCACTTTTTTGTTTATTCCCACTTGAAATGGGGAATCAAGTTACTTTCTGCATTCTTATTCTCTCTCTTTTTAACCTATTATCATCTATCATGTGTTACTTCATCTCAAAAACCATCAACCAAGTTGAGTTGTAGCTAACTACCTGTTGAACTGAAACATTATGTGAGCAGGTGCAGCGAGTTGATTGTAGAAATACAGGGACCAAGTCGAAAGGCAAATATGTCACTCTAAACAATCTAAATAAAATGGACAAATGTGTCACAGCAGTTTACCTAAAAAAAAGACGCGATTGCGTTACAGAATCTCCATCAAAGATAAAGGAATCTGCAAATGAGAAGAAAATAAATGACTGCACCCCCATTGCTGTGATTGGAAAGAAAAGGGATCATAACTGTCTTACACCAGAGAGTCAAAATAAGAAAAGAGACGAGAGTTCATCAGTTGAGACAGAGAGATCTGAAGAAGGTAGTGGTAGGAGGAAGCATCATAGGCTATGGACCATTTCTGAGGTCAGAAAATTACTCGAAGGCGTTTCCCAATATGGAGTTGGAAGATGGAGTCGAATAAAGAAGCTCTTCTTTTCTGCTTCTGCCCATCGCACGTCTGTAGACCTCAAGGTCAATTACTCTCCCTTCATCGCGCCTCAGCCATTTCTTCCTTCTCTCACCTCTTATATCATTATTCCTTGTTCATGCAGGACAAATGGCGTAATCTTTTGAAAGCCAGTGGTATGCATGAACAAGTGAGTTTAGCAGGTTCATGCATTTTCAGTTGTTACGTACACTTGAGCTCTAACTATATTGTAATGGAAGTTTGGATTTGAACAGGGAGAGAAGAAGCGGAACCTGGCATGGCGGCCTCTGCCAAAGTCCATCCTGCGCCGTGTCTGTGAATTGGCGGCAACGCATCCTTATCCAAAAGGTGAGAGGGAGAAGAAGAAGAAGATGGAGAGAAGTTCGGACATGACGTTGAGCAATTACAAAAGAATCCTACACACTATAGATGGAAACTGAACTGAGCTGAGCCTTCAAATGAAGAAGCAGCAGCCATTTTGTACATCCGTTGTTGATTTTGAAGTCTGAACCGCGTGTGGGAGTGTTCTTTTTTTTCTTCTTTTTTAAACAGTTTGTTGGTTCTTACATTGTACTATAACATTTCTAAAGAATGATTGGGTTTTAGTAGATACTCCATTTATGTTCATCTCAAAAAGGAAAAAAAGCAAAAAGAGTGGATTCTAGGTACATATTGTTGTGTATTTTATTACTCCCTCAGTCTCGCTTCTGACACGTTTCTTTTTTTGGCACGGGAATTAAAAGAAGGAATGTTTCTACATGAATTGATCTAACTTTTTTTTAATTAATACGTATAGAAAGAGTATAACTACTCGATAAATATTATGTCGCATTAAACTATTTTTCTAATAAAATATAACCCAATTTCGTAACAAATTTTTCGAATAAATTATCATAAAAGTTTCATTAAATTATCATAATAATTATTTTTCAAAACTCTCACATGTTAGACGAATTAATTAATAATTTCAGTAACTCAAAATTCAACAATTGCACATTATTCATTTTCGTAAATTATAAAGCCAAAAATTCCTTACACTTCCTTATATTATCAATAAACGTTCTTTTTTAGTTGCGCTCGATTAAATAAATTTTGGTCAAATTATTTTAAAATTTTCAAATATATTCCCTTAATTAAATAAAAATTAATAACAAATTATTTTTAAATGGACTGTGTTTTTCATTTAATTAAAACATATTCGGTCACAAACTATTTTACCGTTTTTCAAATGTATTCATTTATTAAATATATTATTGCCATGATATTATTTAAAAAAATTCAAATGTATTCCGTATTTAATATATATGTGTATACATATCATAATTTCCAGTAATTCTACCTGACGACTACATAACTAAAACTACTATTCAATAATCATAAATAGATGCTTTGACTTGTACAAAACAAAAACTAGCTAGGAAAACATAAATACCACTAATTTGATAAATTACATTTATTAATTCGAAAACGAAATACTATATTTCATCTTTAGAAAAACAAAGATGTTCAAATTTTTGGAAAGTGGGATATGAAATCTAGATATTGTTTTACTGTCAACACTTGTAACAAAATGTGGCTGTAGTTTAGTGGTAAGAATTCCACGTTGTGGCCGTGGAGACCTGGGCTCGAATCCCAGCAGCCACAACTTTCGATTTTTTTATTAAAATTAAATAATTTCATTCATTTGTATAATTCTATTCATTCGTGCAACAAATTTCTTTTTTTTTTTTTTTTATTATTGAAATTAAATAATTTCATTCGCTCGTGTTGCTTTCTGACAACAGATTATGATATGATTTGATTATTATATTACATTACATTTGTTGATGAATTTATATTTTGGGAAAACTTGCGACAACAGAATGTGAAATGAGCTGAAAACGGCGTTGAGTATGTGATGAAGTTGAATTATGTAATTACATATTTGAAGGAATTCGAATAATATGATAAGGAGTACATCATACAACAACTCAAGTTAAACAACAAAAAATCATTCAAGACTCTTCAATAACTTATTCACATAACTATTATCTATATTTTAACAAACACTAATTTCTCCTCACCTTCCATCACTACCTTCATATACCAATACCAATGCCAATACCACCACTAAGCTAGTAGTAGTAGCTGCTCTTTCCTAGAAAATGAGATACTGGTATTATATAAAAACAGCTCCCATCTCACCTGCTGCTTAATTACAAACACAATAACACAAATCAAGAGTTTCCAAGAACACCATCACTAACACATGGAGATGGAGTAGTAATCACTCAAAACCTCAAAAAACACAGATCATTTTCTTCCAAGAAACAGTAATCACTTAAAAGATTAGAAATGCGAACAGCATTAAACTGTAGCAGACAAGAAGATTATAGTATAACTAAAGAGAGGCAGGCATATGAAAATAGATATGGCAGCTTGAGTTGAGTGATGAGCAAGACAACAACTATTAGACCATACCATCCTGCAATAAACACTAAAAGAACAGTACATTTCTTGTTCTTGAAGACCAGAACAAAGCACAGGCTGCAAAGGGTAGGTGTATATACATCATGGAATTTATGTGGAGATTTACAACATATGAAATGACCTCATCATACATACAAAGCATAATCGGTGACTTCACCAAACAATGGAAAATGGCACTGCTATTTCAAATTTTTTGTTGCAGGTTGAACAACAAATGCACCAAAAACATTACCTCTATTTCAGTATCGCAACCGAGCAAGTTACAACTACTTTCAGTTTCAGCACAGAGAGACCTCATGATTTTCCACAAGACCAATTTATCCCTCATGATCAATCACCTAGCAACCTCAAGAAATCCTTCCAATTCTCGTCTCCCGAATGTCCTTCCAAGACTAGTTTCATCCTTATGCCTTGCTGCAAGGTAAAACACCAACCAAGCCACCATGAAATAAACCTCCATTGATGACTGAAAAACTAATATGACAAAATCCCCAAATACCCTCCTCAGCAGCCATTTCCCAAGTGATCCACAAACAATAGCTTCTAACCATCTCATTTCGAAAGCAGGGTAAAACAAAGCAGCCAACATGGCACATCCTTCTCTCACAATCTCCCTCCCACCCCTTCTCGAATCGACAGTAGCTACCCAAGAACCCACTGCAAACAACAAACCAAGAGCCAAGTCACTCAAGAACCAAGCAACGATGAATCCTGCACTATCCCACTCATGCCCTATCACCCACGGTGCCACATTAGCAAAAGGCATGAACTTCATCCTCAAGAAAACCTTGAAGAACACATACTGATCCTCAATCTCTCCGAAGAAGAATATCCCCATCAGCTGGGCAAGTGCATCCCTAACAGCCCATTTCATCAGTACAAACCCAGAAAGCCTCTTCAATCCGATGTTTGATCCGTCCCAAATCGTGCGAAAGAAAGATCTTTGATTCCCCACCAAATGATCCACCACTTTAAGAAAAATAATCCCATTCCCCCACGTATATGTGACAATGAACGCCAACACAACGTAGGCATAGGCGGCTGACAAAACTCCAGCTAAAAAAAAGAGGGACGAGACATCTCGATTCCCCAATTCAAAACCCTTGATCAAGAAATCCAAATCCAATACAGCCTTACTATCATCCAACCTGCTCTCCACGAATTTGCTATCCTCTTCCTCCAATAGAGTGACATTCTTCCTAAATTCAGGCTTGAAACTAACCACACCCGGCTTCACCATCTTGGGGAAAGAGATTCCGTTGTCCATGACCGAATCTGAAAATCCGTAATCCGAATTGAAATCAGAGAGAATGACGGAAGTGGAATTGGCGACATGCTTCCTGGAGGAAGGGTGAAACAGGGAGCGATCGAAATCGGAATCGCCGGAGAAGAAGTCGTCGTCGAGGGTTCCAACGCGAGAGAGGTGGAGGAAGGCGCGGCGGCGGCGGCGGAAGGGAGGGTGGCGGAGCGGGTGGTGGCGTGGGTGGAAATGGGAGGAGGCGGAGAAATCGAGGCGGGAGAGGAGGGACTTCAAGGAAGGGTCGCTGTCGATGAGGGAGGAGAGGTAATAGGAGGCGCTCTGGACATTGGAGCGGAAGGTGAGGAGGAGGGAGGAGAGGAAGACGAAGGTGAGGAGGTGGGAATAGAACAATGATGTGGTCTGGCGGAGGATTTGGGCGGTGGTGGTGTGGCGGAGGTTGGGCGGCGGAGGGGGCGGATCGCGGTGGCGGTCCATGGCGGAGGGGATGGTGGAATTTGGGGATTTGGGGTTTGTGGAAATTTTGGATCTTGAAATTAAAAAAGAAATAAAAATATGAAAAAGGTTGATTTTCTTTAATTAATTGGAAATGATATGTAGAATGTAGAGATAGATGGAATGTGCATGTGATGTGAGCAATAATGAGTATATAAGTTTTTATTCATTTCTTTTTTTGTTTTATTTTTATATATTTTTTCATACCATGTATATAGTGATAATATTAATTGGACAAAAACTTGTGTCAGCCGGAGGCACCGTGCGACCGGACTCAAAGTGTCAATCTTTATACATAAAAGTGTTTATCTATATGAATAAAAATGTCAATCTTTAACATAATTATTTTACGAATAAAATGAAAATTTTTAAAAGTGTCAATCTTTATACAGAAACGTGTCAATCTATATGAATAAAAGTGCTATTGTTTTAGCCCGGCCGCACGGTGTCTCCGACTGACCCAAGTGTATCCTATTAATTGCGAGATATTACTGTTGTATGCTGAATAGTTCCTAGTATTATGCAGCTGAGAGTTACCAGGAAAAAATAAAACATTAGAATATAACAGTTTTTTAACTCGTAATTACTGGTTTCTTATTAAAAAAAATTAAACACAAAAACTCATAATTATTGGCGACTCTAATTTCTGAAAGGGCAAAATTCGATACAGCAAGACGACAAATCCAACTTCAGAATTGATAGTGAAATACAAATATAATTAATTCACATGTATATTCAACAATATTATAAGTTATGTAGACGATAATTTAAGTTGGAGTTCAGGTGTTAAATGCATGATAGACTTTAGATCTTAGTTAAGAATGAAAGACCTAAATTAGATACTTTCCTTGTAATATCCCAAATTTTCTTAGTAAATATAATTAGTTAAAATAATTCTTAGATATATGAAATTAGAAATTCTCCCAATTATCTCAGAGAATATAGAATAAGATGATATAAGAATAATTCTTTAATTTTGATAATTTTATGTTTAAGTGTAGATAATAAAAATAATTTAATATAAAATTGAAATATGATCTATAATATTAGATATCAATTTACGTTTTTGCATGATAGCATATATGACAAATATATATAGATATAAGTTTACCATGCATTTTAGATAGATACAATGTACTCCCTCCGTCCCTTTCAAACTGAGTCACTTTCCCGATTGGGCCGTCCTTTTCAAACTGAGTCATTTCCTCTTTTGGCAAAAATTAGGAGTTAAAACACTAAATTAGGAACAACTAATTGCACCCCTTATTTTTTACAATTAACCTCCTAATCACCACTAATTGGACCCAACTCCCCCAACCCAATTAAAAAAAAAAGAAATTGGCCCAAACCTCTCACTCTCTAGTTCTTGAAATCTCTCTCTCTCTCTCGAATTTTCAAACCTAGCCCACAAGAACATCATCTCTCTCTCAACACCTCAAATCAAGTCAATGGAGGTTGAAGCTGTGAGACCCCATAACACGCCGCCGCTGCAGAGAAAACGGCAACGATGAGGAGGTTGCGCCGCTGCAGTCGCGGCTGCGGTTCCAGTCGGAATTGCTGGAGACGGCGGGTTTCTGACTGAGACGGCGGCGGTGGCGGCAATACAACTGGAGACTCGTCGAATTCGAAGAAGAAGAAGAAGAAGACCCAGCCTTCACGTTCTCTGCAACTCATTCTTTTTGACATTTTAAAGCTCCAACAACTAAATGTTTCTCTCTAAATAAACTGAAATTGCTCCAATCTGGGTTTCTCTCTCTAGAAAGATTCAACATTTGTGCTAGATTGAAGGTATTTTTGCTAGTATTGAGATTGGGGGGCATAATTGTAGGATTTCCATTTTTCTTTAATCTTTTTGCGTGGTTGGTGAGAGAAGATGAATGTGGAGGGGAGGTAGAGGTCCGGCGTTGCCGCGGTGGCACGCCATCAGCAGCAGTATTCCGATCAATTTGTGGAAATTCCGGTGGCCGGAAATTATAGGAGAAGAGTGCAGGGGCCGAGAGAGAGAATCACAGAAAGAAAGAGGAAAGCAGAATTAAATTAATTAAACATAAAAAAAACAACTTATGAAATTTATTTTTTGAAAATAAATAAAATAAATATTATTTATAATCATAATAACATCATCCCCTTAATTAACAACTCACTTTAACAACTAAATACACCCTTCTTAAATCCCATGCCGAAAAGTTTTGACTCAGTTTGAAAGGGACGGAGGAGTAATATGTAACTCATGAATAAAGTATACACATCCACTAGTCCAGAGACGGAGCTAGGGGGGGACAGGTGGTGGCGGTCGCCCCCCCAAATTTTAAATTTTTTTTACTAACATATATACATTTTATATATATATATGCCATTATGTATGTATATAGTTCCTATATATGTTCTAGTTAACCTATAATAATATACACTAATTTATTTTATGTCCAATTTTGTTGGGCCTATAATATATGAGCTCATTCACTAAACATAATAACTTAATCAAAATGCTCACCAATTAGGAATTTAGGATTAGACGTGTGGGGTGTAGAAAATCGAAATAACTTAATCAAAATAATTTGTTCTTATATTTTGTAATGAATGTTATGTATAAAATCTATCAGTTGTATTAGATTTTTTTTATCAATGCATTAATATCACTATATTTTATCACTTTTAATAACTTGGGAGTTGTTTATGTGTATCAAAATAAACCATACCCATACCATCTGTTTGGTATATCAGTATATGGGTATGAAAGTGATATCTTTGATAAACTCATATCACAATTTTTAATATCTCTCATATATCAATATTTACACAGGTATCACTCATTTATCTTTTTCACCCCACATCAAAAGCCTCAAATTCCAACCTGAAAATTTCCTAAAAATGTCTCGTCCCCTTCTCATACTCATACCTGATATATGATACTCATACATCTATTTGATATTTGATATACTTAGTATATGGATACCTAACGACCCCTTATATATTTAAAAAATTCGCCCCCCCCTACGTAAAATTCCTGGCTCCGTCCCTGCACGAGTCAATTGAGGATATTGTCTATTTGACCTATATTAAATTAGTATATGGATAATAGATAAATAAACAACAATTTGCATGCTCTCAATATGGACGTGTATATCTAGATATTATTACAACTAGCAGCTATTATTAAAACATACTTTAATATATTAGAATGCATACAAATAAATCTTGCCATGTCAAGATCTATTTAATAGCTTTATACGTGTCCTTCTCCAAATTAATAGATTGGATTGGTGTATAGGTCTATACCAATGACCACTCAAAGCTAGTCTAGTGACTAAGCTGCAAGATTTTCCTATAAATAGAGGACTGCAGATCCTCCATTCATTCCATATCCAATTTCTAATTTCTACAGCAAAATTATACTATTCTAGTAGCTTAAGGAGAGTAAAAAAATAGTAAGAATAGTCAAATTACTAATAGTGGAAGCACCAAGAAGTTAAAGAGAGTCTATAGCATCGGAGAAAAAGATTTGAGTTATTTCAATTTATTAGGTGGGGCTTTATTCTTGCAAATTATTATTTGAGTTAGTAAGCTCTGATAAAATGGGATTATCCATGAAAATGTTTTAATGTGTTATTACATGTTTAATGCTCTTATAATGTATGCGATCGGGTCTTTCGGTTGGTCTCACACACTAACCGGGAGGTTGTGCGCACAGTTAGAAATCATTGGGTTGATCACCAATTGATTCTAACTTCAAGGGGAGAATCTCTGGATAAAATATTCCATTGCCTCCAAACTATGGCTCCATCATGAAAAGGGATCCGGCTGTGGCAATGTCCCGGGATTAGTATAAGAGTAACAGGGTAATACACATGTGCGCACAATCATGAAAATCGAGGTTTGGTATGCATGGAAGTAAATTTAATTTCAAAACCCTTCTACGTATACTTTATTATCATGGATATTCTTTTTATGATAAAATATTTTTGGCACAAGCCCACTGGGTACATTAGTACTTAGCCCTGCAATTCCTTTCCAAATGTTTTGCAGATTAAGGAGCTGGTGGAGCAGACGAAGCTGGAGATGACTGTTGTTGTTGCTGTATGAAAGAATAAAGGCTTCCGTTACGCCTATAAATAAAGTTCATCTCCCTATATATAATATCCTAAGTTAATTTCGTATTTTGATATAAAATCTCTACGTTCCTCTTACACCATTGATTATATATATATATATATTACGGGTATTCAGACAAGTCGGCCAGCATGAGTTGTTTGGCTTAGCCAACCCCATAGTTTGAGCTGTATGTCCCGATCCCGTATTCCATTATTTATGTCTACGGGTATTCAGACATAGGCGGCCGGTACAAGTGGTATGGTTATCTTATTACCTACCTCGTAGTTCGTGCTGTGCGTCCCGATCCCATTTTTAATTTCTTAATAAATAATATTATATTATCCCAAGCCATGAGCCCCTTTCTATCCCCGCTTCTTAATTCCAACCCCTTGCCACGTCCCGGCACACGTGCCTTCCCTCGGGAACTGGGGCGTGACATAATGGTATCAGAGCAATTCACCGCTCTGAAATCATTTTCTTTTTATTTTAGAATTAGAATTGTATTTTCAATTCTTTAAAGGAAAGCACAACAACAACAACAACTCTCAAGCTCGCTGCTGCACCAGACTCCAAAAAGAGAAAGAGGGGGAGGTAAAGGATTTTATTTTATGAGCATGCATAAAAGTAAAGGGGTCATGATTCATGTTATAGTTATGTTTCGGACAATCGAACCCAAGTAACTCATGTGTAAATGGTTCATGTTATATAATGTGAGTTTAAAGATTTGTTATCAAGGATACATCAGGAATATGCAAGTAGGTCGGAAAATGGTCACACATGGTTATACATAGTTTTGAACTATTGTTATATACATGACATATTAAGTTACAGGTGTTGTAAGATGAATCCAAGAAGACAGTGGGTAAACCGTTATGTATTAGAGGATTACAAATCAGAAGTTGCGAAAGGATTCCTAATGAATCAGTAGGAGAATTTGCCGGGCGTTTGGCAACGCTTTACACTAATGCAAAACTAGGAGGGATTAGTGAAGTCGAAGTCGTTCGCAGGTTGATTCTGCAACTACCTGCTCAGTGGAGCGAATGGGCAGAATACCTTAGATCAGAGATATGTGTAAGAGATCCAGTTACAGATGCGGAGATACTCGATTTCTCAAAGTTTGTTCACCTGATCTTTACAAAATGGATCATGTTAGGATCTCCAATTCAAACTGATATTGTTAGTACGCCAGCACCACCACCTTCATATCCCCCTACAGTAGGTAGGAACGATGATGAGGCGGGTCTATCTAGAGTTAGAGTTCGGACGGAGACACCCCCACCAGGTTTTGAGCAACGAGAAATGGTTGCATCACCAACACCAAGAGTAGAAAATGGAAGAGGACCTACCAGAAAAGCCAGGATGCAAACTATAGCACCAACTGATCGTATAAGGATAAATATTAATGAAGTTGCAAATGATCACTCAGACTCAGATCCAAATAAAGATGGGAGCCACCAGGGCTCATTTCAGGACAGTTCTTAGATGAAGAGAATCGAAGAAAATTATATAATATATTACTAACGTATTTTGCAGGAGAAGTCAGAATTTTTGGTGTGGGCATTTTATGAGCCACTCTGACTTCATATCTTTTGACTAATATATATGTTGCTTGTTCTAAAAAGTCCTTTAAGAAGGCATACCCCTGTTTTGATAGACGAAGGCATATGTATATTATGTGAAATATGTTTGAATAGATGTATGTTGTTTAAGATTTATTTACCCACAACATGCCCTTATCATAACCTTTTATTTCTCAACAAACCATATTAACAAAAGTTATGATACAGAAATGGAACCAGCAAGAAATGGACACCATGAGGCAACCCCAGAACGTGAGGAAAGAATAGAGGCCCAATCTATTGTTAGGATCGATGAGTGTTTTCGTAGACAAAATCCACCTACCTTTAATGGATTTGGTGATCCAACTAATGCTGAAAACTGGATCAGATCGATGGAGAAAATTTTCGATTATATCGATTGTGGAGACAAGAACCGACTAACTTTAGCAACTCATCAACTGGTGGGTGAAGCTGATTACTGGTGGGAGTCGGTAAAACGGACTATAACTCCGGAGCAGTGGGATGAATATAATTGGGGAAAATATATACCAAGTTGTTATCAACAACAAAAGCTGGAATCTCAAACAGGGAAGGATGACGGTCATGGAATATGACCAACTATTTAACCAATTGTCACGTTATGCTCCACATCTGGTGAATACTGATGCAAGTCGTGCCGACAGATTTCGACGAGGTTTACGTCACGAGATAGGGGTTTCCTTAGCCAGCCACGGACCACTTACATATGCTCAGATACTAAGCAGAGCTATGGATATAGAATCTATGCTTCCAAGAGAAAGAGAGAGGGCACCCGAGCATGTACCAAACCAAGCCAATAAGAAAAGAAAATGGGAAGAAAAGAATTCAGGAAGTTTCAATGGAAAACAGCCATGGAGGGGATATCCTCAACAATTCCATCAGCCAGGGAAAAACAAACCGCTTTGTCGGATCTGCCAAAAGTATCATTTTGGGGAATGCAGAAAGGGCACCAATGATTGTTTTAGGTGCCAAAGGCCAGGACATTTTTCCCGTAATTGTCCTTTTTCCAACGGGAACCAGGGAATGCCAAGATTCCAACCTTTACCGCCGCCGCCTCCACCTCCACGGATGAATCAGGGATACCAGAAGCCGATACCTAAACCTCTTCAACAAGTTAGGGCGTACGCCATAAACCAGGAGTAAGCAGCCAAAGCACCTGAGAACCTTGCAGGTATGATTTACCTAAACAACATACCTATCTTAGCATTATTTGATACCGGAGCATCACATTCTTTCATTTCACAAATTATATGTGATATCCTAGACTTGAGACCTAGAAAAATAGATCAAGCCCTACAAATAACCATTCCGTCAGGAGAAACTATGTTATCAGAAAAAGCCTTTGAGAATCAAGAAATTAAAATCGCTGAACAGATTTTTGTAGCAGACTTATACGTCATATGTATGAAAGAATTTGACGTAATATTAGGGATGGACTGGCTAGAGAAGAATGGGGCAACGATTGATTGCAAGGAGAGAGAGGTGTATTTCCAAGGAAATAATGAAGATAAAGTAAGTCTCCATGGCATAAGAAGTGGTACGAGGGTACCAATCGTCTCGGTAATAAAAGCTGCATCAATTATGCGAAAGGGGAATTGTCAAGCTTTCTGGGTTACTTTGAAAGAACAACCTCAGAAGGAGAAAGAGATCGGCGCAGTACCAGTCGTACAAGAATATGAAGATGTATTTCCTACCGACTTACCTGGATTACCCCCAGATAGACAAGTTGAGTTCTTGATTGATCTAGAACCAGGAGCTGCACCAATTTCCAAAGCACCCTACCGGATGACTCCAAAAGAATTACAGGAGTTGAAAGTTCAACTACAAGAACTGTTGGACCTGGGTTTCATACAACCTAGTGTATCGCCATGGGGAGCACCAGTACTCTTTGTGAAAAAGAAGGATGGAAGTTTAAGGATGTGCATCGACTATAGAGAATTGAACAAGCTCACAATCAAAAATAGGTATCCACTACCAAGGATAGATGATCTCTTTGACCAGCTGAAAGGAGCATCCATATTCACGAAAATTGATCTTCGATCTGGATATCATCAACTTAAAGTGAGAAAAGAAGACATCCCTAAGACGACATTCCGAACCAGATACGGACACTATGAGTTCACCGTTATGCCATTCGGACTAACTAATGCCCCGGCAGTATTCATGGATCTAATGAATCGGATTTTTCATTAATATCTAGATGGTTTTGTCCTTGTCTTCATTGACGACATTCTTATATACTCAAAAAGCGAAAGCCAACACGGAGAACACCTACGTATCGTACTAGAAACATTACGTGCAGAGAAGTTATACTCCAAATTCAGCAAGTGTGAATTTTGGTTGAAGGAAGTTATGTTTTTAGGTCACATCGTCTCAGCAGAAGGCATCAAAGTCGACCCTGCCAAAGTCGAGGCAGTCAACGGATGGAAGACCCCAACAAATGCTAATGAAATACGGTGTTTTCTTGGTTTAGCAGGTTATTGTTGGGGTTGTTGTATATAGCTAAAGCAAAAACGTGTTTTAGTATATATGACATGTATTCCACTGGTAACAATCACCTATCTGAATAAATATATTAATAAGAATAATCCCTATATCTCATGTTTTAGAACACGTGGACGGCTCGGGTGTCAGGGAGATCACGCAGCGTTCGACAATAATTATGAGATATAAATAGTGTCACAGTCGAGATAGCTTGGGAAAACTATCGGTTTAGACTGCAACATAACGGTAGTGGCGGGTCTCAGTCGCTAGTTATGTTGGTACGGTGGAACGTATTGACAGGATCGAGTGAGATAAGGTTCTTCTGATACTGACCCTAGCAATAGGTGAAGAACTAGAGATCTCGGGATTTAGAGATATGATCTTAATCTCGATATGCTATTAGAGATATATGTGTTGATCACTGTTACTTTGACTTGTATAGCTAAGGGTCTATCGCAGCATCCCAGATGACTTGCATCTTGGGTAATATGAGGGCACATAGTATGTCTAATTAGTTATATCGAGACACCGTGTCCGTATTAGGTTGAGAGATATCCCCTCAGGGAGTTCACAAGGTTTATTATACCAAGTCATGCATGCTGATTAAGTTCAGGTATAATAATAAGGGGTGAATGGGTACTACTTGAGGAAAATAAGATGCTAATTAATTAATGGATATCAGAGTCATTAAACACGGGGATAGCTCTAAATAAAGTATCAGTCCCAATCTACAAATTGGGACGGAGCGGTGATTCAGTTGTGATTCTTTAGTAGAATGCATCACAACTCTAATGAAATAAATGTTCTGGGTTGATCATGGTTATTTCATTAGGTAAGGCTAAACTCTGTCTGGTACATAGATCCCTGGGGTGGCCCAAGAGCTCTTCAGGAAAGGAATTCAAGGTATTATTGAGGGATATTAGTTTTGGACTGAAAAGAGGCATTATGGGCTTGAGCTCATTAATGTGGCGCCTACTGTAGTGTAAGGGACGCCAGTTTCTTCTTTTAGTGTCCATCTGATCTCAATAATTGTACTCTGGTTAATTATATAATTATGGAATAAATTAATATATAATTAATTAAGATTTATTCTTAATTAAGGAATTAGATAATTAATTTAATAATTATATATTATTTTCCTTATAATAATTAGGATTAATTCTAATTATATTTAATTAGAATTTGTTCCAGTAATTATTAACTAAATCGGGCTTTAATTAATTAAAGCCCGTGACTTAGTGGACAAGGAATAGGGGCGGCACTTCTCCTTATAAATAAGGAGGAGGAGATTCTCAAAACCTAAGTTTTTAGAGAGGAGAATCGGCGCCTATCATCAGCAGAGGGAGAGTTCCTGGTTCCAAAGTTCCTAGACGCCCACACAGTCGAAGAACTTCGAGGAAAGGGATCACACCTCAGTAATCTAGACCTGTAGATTACTCCGTCGGCACAGATCTGAGGTATAACATTCTAAACTCGATTATATGATTTAGTTGCATTTAAATTATCACATCCAATTCGAAGATCCTGTGGGAAAAATGAATGCTTTCAAGCAGCAGTTCCAACAGTTATTACAGGAGATTCATTGAAGGATTCTCCAAATTGGCTAAACCAATGACGCAATTACTCAAGAAGGGAGTTAAGTACACATGGATTGAAGATTGCGAAATAAGTTTTCAAGAGCTAAAAAGGAGACTAACCACCGCTCCAGTATTAACGATTCCCGAGAGCAATGAAGGATTTGTTGTATTCACTGATGCGTCAAAACAAGGTTTAGGATGCGTGCTAATGCATAACAAGAAGGTGATAGCATATGCTTCACGACAGTTGAAACCTCATGAGTTAAACTACCCTACTCATGACTTGGAGCTAGCAACAGTTGTCCATGCATTAAAAATCTGGAGGCACCACCTCTATGGAGTTAAGTGTGAAATCTTCACTGACCACAAGAGCTTAAAGTACTTCTTCGAGCAGAAGGAGTTAAACATGATACAGAGAAGATGGCTAGAGTTGGTTAAAGACTACGATTGTACCATCAACTATCATCCTGGAAAAGCCAATGTAGTAGCTGATGCCCTTAGTCGGAAAAGCCAAGGAAAATTAGGATGTTTGATCACGGAACAAGAAAAACTTATTCGAGAATTCGCCGCTCTCGAACTACAAGTTGTATGCCCGCCAGAAACAGTGTGAAGTTACATAGCAGCAATAATGGCTAGACTAGATTTACGAGAGAGAATCATTGAAGCTAAGAAGAAAGATGAATTCTTAGATAAAATGCGTTCAAAGGTTGAAACGGGAGAAGCCAAGGGATTTTCAGAAGGATTCGCAATTGCAAAAGATGGAGCTCTTACGTATAATGAGAGATTATGTGTTCCAAGAAATGAGGAGTTGAAAAATGAGATTATGAGTGAGGCTCATGATACACCATACACCGCCCACCCCGGAAGCACAAAAATGTATATGGATTTACGTCGAAACTTTTGGTGGGAGGCCATGAAGAAAAACATAGCATCATTTGTGGAACGATGCCTTGCATGCCAACAAGTGAAAGCATTACACCAACGGCCATATGGAGCATTACAACCACTGCCAATTCCAGAGTGGAAATGGGAACATATAAATATGGATTTCGTGGTGAGCCTTCCAAAGTCAACGTGAGGGAATACAGCTATCTGGGTCATAGTGGATCGACTGACAAAATCAGCCCACTTCCTACCAATGAAGATGACTTTAGGACTAGATAAGTTAGCTCATCTTTATGTTAAAGAGGTAGTTCGACTGCACGGAATTCCTGTATCGATTACGTCAGATCGAGATACGAGATTTACATCAAAATTTTGGAGGAGCCTACAGGAAGCAATGGGAACTCAATTGAACTTCAGCACCACTTTCCACCCTCAGACAGATGGACAGTCTGAAAGAACGATACAAGTTCTAGAAGATATGCTCCGAGCGGTTGTCACAGATCGTGGTGATAACTGGGAGGATATTCTACCACTTGTAGAATTTGCCTATAACAATAGTTATCAGGCAACTATAGGGATGGCACCGTACGAAGCCTTATACGGACGGAAGTGTAGATCGCTACTTTATTGGAATGAAGTTGGTGAAAGGAAACTATTGGGTCCAGACTTGGTTCAGGACATGGTAGAAGCTGTTGATTTAATTCGACAGAGGATAAAGGAGGCACAAGATAGACAAAAATCGTATGCCGACAAAAGACGCACAGATCGTCAGTATAAGATTGGAGATTATGTGTTTCTCAAGGTTTCTCCTACGAAAGGAGTTATACGATTCGGAAAACGAGGCAAGTTACGCCCTAGGTACATCGGGCCCTTTGAAATTCTCGAGAGAATAGGTCCCGTCGCTTATAAGTTAGCTCTACCACCTAACTTAACAGGTATTCACAATGTTTTCCACATTTCTATGTTGAGAAAGTACGTGTTTGATCCTAAACACGTAATAAAGTATGATGAGGTAATCCTAAGTCAGGACTTACAATATGAGGAAAGGCCAATAAGGATACTCGATCGCAAGATTCAAATTTTGAGGAACAAAGAAATTCCACAAGTAAAAATACTTTGGAATCATCATGGCCATGAAGAGGCTACATGGGAGTTAGAGGAAAAGATAAGAGCCGAGTATCCCGCCTTAGAATACCCAGGTACGTTCGGGATGAAATTTTTATAAGGAGGGAGGGATGTAATATCCCAAATTTTCTTAGTAAATATAATCTATATATATATAATAGCAAAATAAAGGTCGATCAACTACGATTTTTCTTGATTATTTTGCTAAATTCTCATAATTTTGCCCATTAATCAATAATTTAATCAATATATATATATATATACCATAATAATGTATCTACATCTCTATCTCCATATACATATTCATATTTATAGATATCTCCATATTATATTATGATTAAAATAATAAATAATTTTATTATCTTTTAAAATAATAAATAATTTTAAAATAATAAATAATTGACTAAACATTCAAAATAAATATAATGACTACCAAAATATTATCAGTATTTGGCTTATATTTTTATTACATCAAACAATGAGTTGTTTGATGTTGAAAAGGAGTGCAACCACCCGACAAATGATAATTTATCTTTGATCTATATATATGTTACAATGAACAACCAATGGCTTAACAGTATATTCCGAATGAGTAGAATTACCCAACAATATTATCTCTTATTGCCCTATTTTGCTATTACAAATTATCCTTCACTGAGTATATATTTTTATATTACAACGTACAATGGACGACTTGAATTCAAATTGATTAGAACTATTTAAATATATTAACCCTCTATTTGATAATGAAAATGAGTATAACTATCACTAACCTATTTTTCTATTAATATAAAACAACAGGCAGTTTGATATTCAAAATAATTACGTTTATTCGATAAATACTCAAAATTAGCAAAACCACCAAAATATTACTATCACTCATTGATTGACTTAGTTTTCTACTATATTGAAAAATAGACGACATTCAAAGCTACTGCAGCTACCCGATAAGTGATATCTATATTTGACCAATATCAATATTACAATGACGGTCTGACATTCAAAACATGTATTTATATCAATCAATGAATATTTTAATATTTGATTTTTAAGTAATTTAGTAGACCGCTTCTTATGCCTTCAAACTTATATATATACCTACGTATATATATCAATCAATTTATTATGTAACTCCGTCCAATTTATAGTTTTAGGAAAATGCAACATATATCCGAACAACAACGAATGATTTGAGATATAAAACAAGTACGACTCTCCGACGAGTGCTACAACTATTGACATTTTTCTCTAATATAATTCAAATGAATGTGAAAATTAAAAATAAAAAGATATTGAAATTGTGAGAAGAAATTGAAATCTACAGTCCACATTTAACGAATAATCGAAACAAATTCGACAATAAGCACAAAATGTAGATCAAAAATTCAAAAAAAAAGAAAAGAAACTAGACCTTTATAACGACAAAAAAAAAAAACAAATTATCAAATAGACGAAACAGAACCAATCAGAACACAAATATTTCGCAACTTTACGATTATTGTTAGTATTATTTTTCAAAATTTCATAGTTTTGGCTTAATAATTATTAATTTTATTTTTTTCAACTATCTCATATCGATTATTAATAAGATTTCATCAATACATATGTCATATAAAAGGAGACACCACAGTTTCAAAATTATTCATCTCCAATTCAATTTTCTGAAACGAAAACCTGAATTTAATTTTCTATTATTTATTTTTATGAGAAATACTTTACAAATGTTAATGTTATTATAAAAAAAATATTAATCAATAATTTAATCTAATTAATTCAAAATAAGGACTCTTAAAAATTCATAAAGAATAATATAAATATATCTCCAATACACATTATCAAATACTAACATAGATACATTTTATTTTTTAACATTCATGTCCGACCCTATGAGATTTTTCTTTGGGATAGATAGAGGGAGTACAACTCTGTGATAAAATAATACCCTTATTTGATCTATTTTTCTATCACAATGAACAACGGGCGACGTCATATTCAAAATGAATACAACTACATGCGATAATCTATTTTTCTATCATAATGAACAACGGTGGACGTTCTATTCAAAATGATTACAACTACATGAGAAATGTTATCCATCTTAACTTCTTTTTTTTTTTTTTTAATTATATCAAATAACAAACGACCTAACATTCAAAACGAATGCGAACATCCAAAAAATGTTGTGTTATTCTTAATCTATTTTCCTATTTACATTGAACAACTATCGGCTTCATATTCAAAGAAATACAACTACCTAAAAAATTTTATTCACCCTTTACATATTTTCGTATTACAACAAACAATGGATGGCTTAACATACAAAATGAACACAACTTCCCAAAATGTTGCCACTCTTGATCCATTTTTCTATTTCACCGAACAACGGACCACTTAATATTAAAAAACTACGACTACAATCTCATGAAATTTCTTAACCTCCCCACAACAATGATTCAAATTACGGGCAAACTTACATTCAAAATGTGTATAACAACCCGAGAAATGTTACTCCAATTTAACATGTTTTTTTTATTATACTGAACCAATAATAAAACTTGATATTAAACTTGAACTACTTTAAAAATGATATCCTTTTTAAAAATGTACACGGGCGTCTTAATATTTAAAATTCGAGCGAATAAAAATATCCAATAAATGTTACCCTCATTAACATATTTTTCTATTAACGGGTAACGTTGTCACTTATTGACCTATTTCTCATAATATAATTCAATGCTAATAGTTTTTTTTAATTGAATTAGTAAAATAAATAACTATATATTTTTTTATTTTATTTAAAAATTGTAACAAAAAGTTACTCCCGTCGAATTTCGACGGGCACTAAACTAGTTAGTTAAAATAAGTCTTAGATATATGAAATTAGAAATTCTCCCAATTATCTCAGAGAATATAGAATAAGATGATATAAGAATAATTCTTTAATTTTCATAATTTTATGTTTAAGTGTAGATAATAAAAATAATTTAATATAAAATTGTAATATGATCTATAATATTAGATATCAATTTACGTTTTTGCATGATAGCATATATGACAAATATATATAGATATAAGTTTACCATGCATTTTAGATAGATACAATGTAATATGTAACTCATGAATAAAGTATACACATCCACTAGTCAATTGAGGATATTGTCTATTTGACTTATATTAAATTAGTATATGGATAATAGATAAATAAACAACAATTTGCATGTTCTCAATATGGACGTGTATATCTAGATATTATTACAACTAGCAGCTATTATTAAAACATACTTTAATATATTAGAATGCATACAACTAAATCTTGCCATGTCAAGATCTATTTAATAGCTTTATACGTGTCCTTCTCCAAATTAATAGATTGGATTGGTGTATAGGTCTATACCAATGACCACTCAAAGCTAGTCTAGTGACTAAGCTGCAAGATTTTCCTATAAATAGAGGACTGCAGATCCTCCATTCATTCCATATCCAATTTCTAATTTCTACAGCAAAATTATATATTCTAGTAGCTTAAGGAGAGTAAAAAAATAGTAAGAATAGTGAAATTACTAATAGTGGAAGCACCAAGAAGTTAAAGAGAGTCTATAGCATCGGAGAAAAAGATTTGAGTTATTTCAATTTATTAGGTGGGGCTTTATTCTTGCAAATTATTATTTGAGTTAGTAAGCTCTGATAAAATGGGATTATCCATGAAAATATTTTAATGTGTTATTACATGTTTAATGCTCTTATAATGTATGCGATTGGGTCTTTCGGTTGGTCTCACACACTAACCGGGAGGCTGTGCGCACAGTTAGAAATCATTGGGTTGATCACCAATTGATTCTACCTTCAAGGGGAGAATCTCTGGATAAAATATTCCATTGCCTCCAAACTATGGCTCCATCATGAAAAGGGATCCGGCTGTGGCAATGTCCCGGGATTAGTATAAGAGTAACAGGGTAATACACATGTGCGCACAATCATGAAAATCGAGGTTTGGTATGCATGGAAGTAAATTTAATTTCAAAACCCTTTTACGTATACTTTATTATCATGGATATTCTTTTTATGATAAAATGTTTTTGGCACAAGCCCACTGGGTACATTAGTACTTAGCCCTGCAATTCCTTTCCAAATGTTTTGCAGATTAAGGAGCTGGTGGAGCAGACGAAGCTGGAGATGACTGTTGTTGTTGCTGTATAAAAGAATAAAGGCTTCCGCTACGCCTATAAATAAAGTTCATCTCCCTATATATAATATCCTAAGTTAATTTCGTATTTTGATATAAAATCTCTACGTTCCTCTTACACCATTGATTATATATATATATATATATATATATATATATATATATATTACGGGTATTCAGACAAGTCGGCCAGCATGGGTTGTTTGGCTTAGCCAACCCCATAGTTTGAGCTGTATGTCCCGATCCCGTATTTTATTATTTATGTCTACGGGTATTCAGACATAGGCGGCCGGTACAAGTGGTATGGTTTTCTTATTACCTACCTCGTAGTTCGTGTTGTGCGTCCCGATCCCGTTTTTAATTTCTTAATAAATAATATTATATTATCCCAAGTCATGAGCCCCTTTCTATCCCCGCTTCTTAATTCCAACCCCTTGCCACGTCCCGGCACACGTGCCTTCCCTCGGGAACTGGGGCGTGACATTCCTCCTCCTCCATATTTATATATTGGATCTTTTGATACGAGTTTTAATATTTGTAATGAGTGGATATTAAAGTTGATTTTTTTCTACTTGATCTGATGAATAATAAGGTGGAGTGAATATTTTACTTACTTGATTTAATCCATAATGACACTCTTTATTTATTATTATTATAGACTTATCTTAAATTAAAAAAAATATATATATACCAAATATGGATTGTACGGAAAGAGTATGAGAGATTTATAAATATGGGGTTCGTGTCTAAAAATAAATTGTGCACAAATTCCACGCACGTGTAAAAAAAGAAAATTGTGCATAAATATTGAAATTATCTAGATCCATAACATGTTATTGTACTTGTAAAGCAAACAATTTGTGAAACAAGTATAAAAACATAAACCTCACAAAACACAAGAGTTGGTAACCAAGTTCAGTTCAACAACCTACGTCTATAGTGCTCGAGTTACAAAGGCTATTACTCACTAAAAATCGCACCACTATGACACATCTTCACTCTCCAATATCCTCTTATTGTGAATCGAAGTTACACTCTCCTTAGTATAACCAAACATAATCATCATAAAAGACATAGGTACATAATCATCGTAAAGACATAGGTTTATCGTTGAGGTTATATTTACTCAATTACAAGAATCACTACTAAAAAAAATACAAGAATCACACACCCAACACTAATATATTCAACAGAACGAATACTAGTTTAGAGAGCTTCCGCACACTCGTATATTTTAATGTAGCTCTTTGTTAGGGATAAAAATATCACCTCTCCCCAAGCAGCCATTCACATCGCGACACGTGGCAAGTGGCAACTACCTCCATATATCGAGATCAAAGGGTCGCGTTCGAGTCCCATCAAGGGACTGCAGCCCCATACTAAAAGACCAGAAGTCAGCTTCTGGTAGAACCCTTCCTCAAGTTCTGATGGGAAGACATATCTCATATCTTCTGCCCTTCTGATCAGGAGTTCACGATTGGCATCTGGCCATGGTTCAGATCATGGGCGGATGTTCGGAGATCAGCTCCTTAGCAGATCCTCCGCATCTTCGACCAAATCCCACGTAGGATTTGGTCTCGCTATCATCATGTGTGAACAGTAGCCCGAGTGACTGTAGTCTAACTGTAAGTTAGCTCTCGGGACCATCTCACATGGCATCTTGTCATTGGTCGACATCTTCGCTTTTTCTAGTATCGAAAGGACGCTATTGTAGCCCTACGACTACAGTCCCCCAGTTGAAGACGATCTTACCCTCGAGCTTATGAGAGAAAGGCGGAAATATCCTCCCCTTATCTAATGAGTATAACTGTATAAATAGCTCATTTCCTTCACATCCACGGTAAGAGACATTCACTCAATACGAGACCTCTAGGCATTCATGGTAGAATCTCCTCGTAGCTCTCCATCACACACTCCTCTCCCCGCAGCTCTCTTTCCTTAGAGGCATTCTCCACTCGAGAAGGTCTCAAATCTCTTCATGCTTACATACTGACTTGAGCGTCGGAGTCCCTTCCCCGGGACCTCCCCCCCCAGGTCTGTTTTGCAGAGAGCACAGTTGTGGTGACAACGGGGTCATCTTCCATTGAAGCTCGGGTTGAGAGAAGGTTGCTTTCCTTCTCCCCAAAATCCATGTATTATTTTGTAGATTCATAACCCAGATCCAACACTCTTCTCAATATATAGGGTCTCTTGACAAACTTTAGATATTGTCTTGTTTCCTAGAGATATATTTCCTTATATACGTAGAACTCTGATTTTTTAGAAGTATATAGTACAACTCAACTCAACAATCATATCATAATCTCAATATATTACAAATAATACTAACAATATCAACTACTTAAAACTCTGGTTTTTTAGAAGTATATAGTACAACTCAACTCAACAATCATTAATCTCAATATATTACAAATAATACTATCAATATCAACTACTCCAGATATAACAAATCTAAACAAATCCATATACTAACCCCACTTGGTGGGATTTGAATCAAATATCTCCCACTAATGAAAGACTTATAGTGCCTCCTCCTAGCCACTTGAGCTAGGCCTCCTCGCCTATATACGTAGAACTCTTATTTGTGAAGCAAATTTGCAATTGATAATCACGTAACCACATCAGTTGTTTCCTTCTCCACAAATGTAATTAGAAAACCTTTCGTGCAAACAACCATGCACAGGGCACAGTTGTCGGCCTCATAAGATGCAAAAGTAAAACAATTTGTAAAACACCATATACGCAGCAGATTTTTAGAATATAACTTGTCTTACGCTAGTATAATGTATTCTATACACTAACAAACATCACGGATGGAGCAAGTACTATATTTTTTTCCTAGGAGCAAAACACAATTTATGAGACGAGATTAACTTTTTTAATAATTCACTTTTCAGCTCAAGGTATTTTAATCTTTTTCATTTAAATTTCACGTTGAAAAATATTATTCGACTTACAAAACAATATGATTTAGGCGATAATATATGTTACAATAAAAAAAGACAATTTTACATTCATAGGTGTATATCTATACCCTAGTATAAAAGTGTCTTATTTTACAAATTTTGATTTGCCTATTATGTCACTGTTATAATTCTATTTTAAGGATACAAGGATATATTGGTATAGCTTAATATTATATTAGTATTTATTATAAAATGAATAATCACTTAAAATTATAATTGTATTCGTAGTTTAATTCTATCGTAATTCTTACTCCTTTATAAATATATCCAACTAATTCTTATTCTTACTCCTTTATAAATATATCCAACTAATTCTTATTCATAGCTTTGATGATCAAATACGGTCATAATGCATGGTAGTAACTTAAAGGTCATTTTTCATTAAGTTTATGGGTGTATGGTGTTTTTCTTTTAAATTCCAGACCTTATATAATTCGAATTTCTACTTAAACAATTCTCATCGAATGAAGAGTTTAAATAATGCAATTTTAAATAAGCTATTGAATTAAATTAAATACATAGACAACTATTGTAAAAATATATTCTCTATATCTCATTGATCGTGAGCCAAATGTTTTAGGTATACCTATTTACTCGATTCTTATTTTAATGCAAAATTTATTTCTTAGAACTAGAATATCATAGATTTATAAAAATATACTGATGATTGATGCTAAACGAAAGCATCGTTTAAAGACATTTAATTTGATAAAAAAATATAAAAGTTGGAGAACAAACAAGCAAGTTATGATATATAATTCAAAATCTTGCAATTCAAATTATATTGGAATACATATAGATAAATAAATAGATGAGAAGTAGATAGATTAAATTAATAAGTTAGTTTAATCAATATAATTAACTTGGGATAAATGTGAATTAACTAGGTTGCATATGTTATTGCCGTCGTCGTTTCTTTATGTATGCATCTATCACGGAGAAAGATCCATTACTAAAAATCTATAATATTTGGGTCAGGTGTAAGTTATAGAGGTTTTACAGATGAACTATAACTAAAAACTCTTAAGATGCAAGAAGAAACGATCTTTTGCATTATAATTTTTAAGGTAAAATTGTTTAGAAGAGTGTTATCTTTACATCCACTCGAGAAAAAAGTAGGAAAACTTGAAGATGAGATAAGAAAATGACTCAAGAAGAGAAAAAATAATACTCCCTCCTCTCACTATGATCGATCCCTTTCTTTTCGGTACAGGATTTAAGATTGAAGTGATTAGTGTGTAAAGCGTATTGTGTGTAGGGATGTAGTGTTGTTTATGTATTAGATATATTTTAAAACCAGAGCATCATAGATGCATAAAAACATATTGATGTCTAATCTTAAATGAAAGATCGTATCAAGACTTTTAATTTGGTATAAATTTTTTTTAAAAAAGATCAAGTTATGATAATATAAAGTTTTAGAATATAAATTATATTGGGATATGTGCTGAAAAGTGAGTGGGTAATGAGATTTAATTATAGAAAGTTAAGTGTAATAAGGGATATTAATTATTTCCCAAAAAGGAAATAGGTCAATCATAGTGAGACGGCCTAATAAAGAAAAATGGTCAATCATAGTGAGACGGAGGGAGTATTAATATTAATGTTCATATAATTGCATCTTTGGACAGAGTCAAAGTGTATTTGCTAAGAGTAATACTCTCTCAATCCCATTATTAATGAACCATTTGAAGTATTTATATGATGTATAAAATAATAAAGTGAGATATTAATAATGGGACGAAGGGGTTATTTTAAACATTTTAATATATTATGTCATGTTTTTTTACAAGTACGTTCCAAAAAAGAAAAATGCTTTTAAGAGCTTTAAGACACGAGCATGAAGAAAATGAGTGTAAAAGGATACTGTCACGACCGCACTTTGCTAATCGATAGCTAAGCTCGGTGATTCGTGACTATGGTGGAAATTATCTAATAATTTACAAAAGATGGGAAATTCGGGAATCTGATACGAACATATTATAGAACCAACACCGATAGGTGGACATAATAGACAGGATAAGTACGACACAACTTGTCATGATTCTGACTTGAATTACAACCATATCGAAGGATTTAGAATTTATCAGAGTGTATGCAGCGGAAATGTGTTTAAGAATACATGTATGGAGACATGTATTACCAAGAGAAATCTTCAACTAATACTACTTGCTAACTTTGACAAAAGCATCACCGGTCACTCTCCCTTCATCCTGCTCAACCTGCACATCGGAAATAATGTACAGGGCGTGAGTACAGAGTACTCAGTGGACACATGCCCAAAACATTTTATTGCCAAGCCATTCATAGTGAAACATAGGGTTTTTCTTGAAAGGCCTATGTTCACGAAAAATTGAGTTATCTTAAAAGCGACTGCAGTCTAGGTTCTGTAGTATTCTACCATATCTGAGTCTGTTGTGTCCGAGGAGGTGGCCACCTCACTCGGTCACGTGATCGGTCACTATCTGGAATGACACGATCGATGTGTACACTAGTCCAAGAATAATAGCTGATCATTCAAGGACCCGAATTCGATTTATGAATTGGCATTTCGCCATTTAACAGATAGGCATCATACAAAAACTGAAAACATTTATGGCATGACAACACTTAAAAAGAACTACTGAATCTAATAAAACATGCTTGGTTTTATAGAAAGCCCACCTCATGGTTTTCTCGACTGCTATGAGATCTGATCTCTGCTTCAGCTACTGTCCCTCCTTCGCGTACCCTTCGATTAAAAATCGAGGTAAGATTCGTATTCTAACGAACAAAATCTTATTTAAGATTTTAGTTTTAAATTTGTTCGGAGGTTATTCTAAATTTGGTAACGTGGTTACTGTTATCTAGGCTCGAGTTATGAATCCCGTCATGTGGACGGTTCATGTAGGATTCTATTAATAAATCAACTTAGTGTATGGCTGCACTCAATTAATTCTACTTGCGTAATTGATTAATTAATCAACTACGATTGATTATTAAATCTTTATTACCATAAGTTAATAATCCACTTAAGAATTTCCCAGTCTTAATCTCTTAATAAATCATCTTTGGTCGATTGTTAAACTGAGCTAATTTATGCTTGAAGTTGTTTAATTGATTAGCTAAATCAATTAATCTAAATTGTTAGCTCTTGGTTAATTAACTTATATAAAGTTAATTATTGAGATCGTGAAATAATTTATTTATGAACTACCGAAATTTAATTACTGTAGAGTACGATTTAATTGGGGTATCTTGGTCCACACAATTAATTAGAATTGGGCTTAAAATCTATAATTGGGTTATGGCCCGGTTCCACAAGATCCGGCCCAAATGGTCGGCCCAGCTGCTCTGGGCCCAGACTTTGGTCCAGCACAAATCTCTGACTCAGTCCAGCCCAATCTTCGGTCCAGCCCAGCCCGCGACTCGACCCGGCCCGATTTTATGAGAAGCCCTATCCTTTCTTCTCACCTACATTCGCGACCCCCTTCTCTATCCTTCTCTCTCGCGATTCACTTCTCTGCGATTTCACCGATTTCCCGGTCATCTTCTTTACTTTGCCGGTGGCTGGCGCTACTCATAAGCCGTCAGTCTGCAGCTCATTTCTCTCTAGTCGTGGGCGTCCTCTCTCTCCAAATCAAACTTAGGGCAGAATCCCTAATTCGAAAATTTGGGGAAAATGCTTCTACATTCTCGAGCTCAGGTGAGGATTGACCGCCGATGGGCTCATACCGACGCGGTGAGATGGCGCTGGCTCGTCTCTGACTTTGGTGGTCTCGATTCCTGCTGCGGAACCACCCTGGGTCCGACGTCCCACGGTGCAACTCCCGCTCCACTCGTTGCTCCTTGAGACGCAAATATTGAAAACCCCAGTTCTTTTGAACTAGGGGACATCATCCCTCTCGTTCTCGTTTCTTGATTCCGGTGACGGCGAGGTCGCTTACACCGGCAATGGCCTCTGCCGTTGCTGCTTTTCTTCTCTTCCCCTCTTTCGACTTCGGTTCGAGTTATTTGTTTGGTTAGATTATTTATATATGAATCTAATTGCTGACTTTCATTCTCTGTTTCTTGTTGCAGGCTCTCGGCGAACGATGATGAAGCGTCGCTGCGACTTCCGCCGGCTCTTCTTCTCCGAGCAGTCTCTCTACCGTCGGTAGGCTGCCGTTGAGGCTTCGAGCCTCAACGAGGTTTGATTCGCTCTATCACCCTCTCAATCCTTAAGCTAAGTTTCATTATCGCTCAAGTATGGGTGTTTTTATGATTATTAGTGTTGCGGTTTTGATTCCGGATATGGATTGGCACTTCTTTCATCTATATATTTCCTATGTTATGTGCTCTTCAATCAGAATTTTCCTACGACTTAGGCTTGCTTTGAAATCAGATTTTGACTTGCTGCATATTAGTATGCTAGTGCTAGGGTCTCAAATTTAAGATTTTAGCATGCTTGTTAGGTTGTTGGTTTGAAACAAAAGTATGCTTGGTTGATGGAATCTGAATTGATGTGTCTATCATGCTTGTTTGTTTTGGATTTGTGATTGAGAACTTGAAACTGAAAACTGTAGCATGCTTCTCTAGCTCTAGAAGATTTGGGATTTGTTATTACCTTAGGTGAGTGAAGGGCTGTTGTGGCTAGCTTCTTCCCTCTCCTATTTCTCTTTAGCTGCTGCAGCTTCCTTCACTCTCTCTCACTTTCTATTTTGCTCTAATTGGTGGTGATGAAGGTTGGAGTGAGGTAGAGAGGGTGTATATAGAGAATCGTTTGAGACAAATTGGTCTTGGTATGGTAGGTTGACTTAGAAGGGAATGGGGTAGTGTTTCTATGTTTCCATTTCCATGCTATTTTTGGTTCTCTATGAGATATTCCTGCAGATTTTATTTGTCCTTAATGTGCAGCTTTAAATCTCATCCCTTTTGTTCTTATTCTCAGACTTTGGGTCCCCCCTTCTATTGTTTCTACTTGGCTGATTCTCTTTTGTTTTGCAGGTAATACTAAGGTGATGCTTACTGTTTTCTGCAGCCAAACTGAAGTAGAAAGGGGCTGATTTCCTTTCTCAATTTAGCCTTAAGGTGTTTGTCTTATTTTCAGATTTAAATCTCTATTTCTAGGTATTAAAAGTTGACTCCTTTCTCTTTTCTTGGTTGCAGGCTGCTGATGGGAGTGGTATTGGCATCTGCGACTGGAATTGTGCAATTTAGGGCTGATTCCATCTCTCTTTAGGCTGTAGACTTTTTTTATGGTTTTGTTCCATTCCAATTCTATAGAAGAATTGTTGTTTTGTGTAAGAGTTTCTTATTTGTATAGTAGCTATAATAGGCATAGGCGCTGCTCTAGATTCTAGTTGTAGAATCCGCATTCTATGTAATATAGGAGATTTATCAAAACTTGGTCTGAAAAGGGGAATTCCTTCCCTGCCTTATTGTTTTCGGCTATTATCCTCTAATTGACTTGTTGGAGTGAAGGAATATATATATATATATATATATATATATATATATATATATATATATATATATATATATATTTAATTTGGGCTTCTACTTGGGCTCGTCCCATAATATTAAATGGGCATGGCCCGGTTGAATTAGTCGTTTGGGCCTTGGCCCAATTATATAAGAAATCGAGAATCGATAACTATCTCTTATTTGAGCTATTCGATCCTTGTTTAGCTAATGTAATTGAGGATACTACGATTCGTTTATTTGATTACTAGTCACTTCTCAAGAATCAAGTTGCTACTTGATTCTATCATTTCTCAATGGATTACTCAAAAGAAATTAATTTATAGAAGTCGAGTTGCTACTCGATTCCATTATTGCTCTCTGAGCAATTGTTCTAGAATCTTGGATACTGAAAGCTAATAATATATCTCAACTATCGAGATTAACTAACTAATTTAGCTAAGTGAAATTACGGGGCGTTACATCCTCCCCCCCTTAAAAAAAATTTCATCCCGAAATTTACGTACCTTAGTTAAATAATTCTGGGTACCTCTCTTTCATCTTATCCTCAAGCTCCCATGTGGCTTCTTCTTGACCATGGTGCTTCCACAAAACCTTCATCGAAGTGATGGATTTGTTTCTGAGTTGTTGTACTTTTCGGTCTAAGATTTCTTCTGGTTTGTTCTCATAACTCAAATATGGATTAAGTTTTACTTCGTCTTGATGGATTACGTGCTTTGGATCGTGCACTTACTTCTGAAGTTGTGAGACATGGAAAATGTTGTGCACGTTTCTGAGGCTTGGCGGCAACGCCAGCCTATAGGCTACTAGTCCGATTCTTTCTAAAATTTCATAGGGTCCGATAAAATGGGGTCTTAATTTTCCTTTGACTCCAAATCTCACTATCTCCTTGGGAGGAGATACTTTCATAAACACCTTGTCTCCTACCTCGAATTGAGTCTCTGTTCGACGGTTGTCGGCATAAGATTTCTGTCTATCCTGAGCTTCCTTAATTTTACCTCTGATCTGGCGCACGATCTCGATCATGTCGCTAATCGCATCAGGGTCTAACATCTTTCTCTCACCGACTTCATCCCACTAAAGCAGTGATCTACACTTTCTTCCATTCGCTTCATATGGTGCGGTCGCCTCATAGCTATTGTTGTAGGCAACTCGATCAATGGTAACACTAGCTCCCAATGACCACCTCGATCAAGTACTATTTTTCTTATCATACCCTCTAGGGTCTGTATGGTCCTCTCTGACTGCCCATCGGTCTGAGGGTGAAAGGCAGTACTGAATTCAATCTTGTTCCAAGTTCTCTCTGTAAGCTCATCCAAAATCTAGAGGTGAATTTTAAATCTCGGTCTGACGTGATCGAGATTGGTACTCCATGGAGACGTACTATCTCGCGAACATACAACTAAGCTAACTTCTCTGATCCATACGTTATTGGGATCGGGAGAAAGTGTGCGCTCTTTGTAAGTCAATCTATACTCACCCAGATGGTTGTATTTCCTCTTCTCGATTTTGGCAATCCTGTAACAAAATCAATGGCGATGTGCTCCCATTTCCACTGGGAAATTTCTAGGGGTTGCAATTTGTCATACGGTCGTTGGTGTAGAGCTTTCACCTGTTGACAGGCTAGGCATCTTACAACAAACGAAGCTATATCTTTCATCATGCCGTCCCACTAGAATTTCTTCTTAAGGTCTTGGTACATCTTCTTGCCACTAGGGTGGACGGTATATGACGTATCGTGAGCTTTACTTAAAATCTCGTCCATAGCTCCTTACTGGGTGGAATTCAAAGTCTTCCTTCGGCAATAATTACATTATCTGCCTCCTTAAGCACCTAGTATTTGACATCTCAAGTTGGGTGTCACGGTTAGAGTGGCGATGATCCCTTAATTAGGAGATGGATTGTAGAGAAAACTGTTAGTTCTCTTGAGCCTAAGATTAATGGTTTCGGTTTCTAATTAATCTAGATGGCCTAGTTCGATAGATTAACTAATGGGCTTGCCCACAATCTGTATACTTATTAACGATAAACGTTATTTGTTTGCTTAACCGGATAGTACATTCGTATACTTGATCGTTTGTGCAGTTCTTATCTAATTAAGAACCATAGTAATCAAATTGCTATTTGATTCTTTCTAGAAAGTACCACCAGAAAATCATCTTCTTGAAGAAATCTTACATTGGTTACACTTCTACTCAACTTGCCAAAACTACTAGACACCTACTTGATCATGGGACCCTATTACTAAATCATATCTGGATACTCACGTAAGAAGCAATTTGCTAATTGCTTCCACCCAAATAAAGATTTAGGAAGTCCTCTCTTTTAGATTCTATTCCAAACGGAATAAGAATGTAACTAACATTCTTTTTGGCGAAGTTTTCATATCAGTGTAACTTAATTACTGGAAGGGTGGTCTCAAATATAACACAACTTCTAAGTTCAGTTCTCGAAACTTTGGGAGGAGTGTTTCTTAGTTGGTCAAGAGAAATGATGATTTCAACTGAGTTGTGCGATGAAAGCACCTGCCAATATGTTGGCTTTGCCCGGGTGATAGTTAATTCCATGTTCACAATATTTCATGGTCATAGTCTCTCTGCGCGAAGAAGTATTTAGGCTTTTGTGATTCGTGAAAATCTCATACCGAACTCCGTAGAGATGGTGTCTCCAAATCTTCAGAGCATGCACGACTGCTGCCAATTCCAAGTCCTGAGTTGGGTAATTATGCTCGTGTGGTCTAAGATGTCGGGAAGCATAAGCTATCACCTTCCATTCTTACATTAGAACACATCCTAGCCCATTCTTGGAGGCATCTGTGTAAACGACATACTCCTTGTCCGGATCTAAGACTGCCAGAATTGGGCGGTGGTCAATTTCTCTTTCAACTGTTGAAAGTTTGACTCGTATTTCGGTGTCCATGTGTACTTGAACCCTTTCCTCAGGAGTTGTGTCATTGGTCTGGCTATCTTGGAAAATCCCTCTATGAATCTTTGATAATAACCAGCTAATCCTAAGAGACTTCGGATTTCGTTTGGTGTTGATGGGGATTTCCAATTCTGAACTGCTTCAACTTTTGCAGGGTCCACTTTAATTCCTTCAGCTTACACAATATGACCCAAAAATGCTACCTCTCTTAGCCAGAACTCACACTTGCTGAATTTGGCATAAGGCTTCTCTATTTTCAGAGTTCTTAATACTGCTTTCAGGTGTTCCTCATGCTCTTGTTTGTTCTTTGAGTAGATCAAGACATCATCTATGAAAACTAAGATGAATTTTTCTAAGTAGGGGTGGAAAACTCGATTCATGAGATTCATGAATACTGCTGGCATATTGGTTAAACCAAACGGCATGGTTATGAATTCATAGTGGCCATATCAGGTTTGAAAGGCCGTCTTAGATATATGCTCTGGTCGGTTCTTCAGTTGATGGTGACCCGATCTTAGATCTATCTTAGAAAACACGCTTGCTCTTTTGAGCTAATCAAACAGGTTATTGATGCTAGGCAATGGAAAATTATTCTTGGGGGTTAACTTGTTCAGATCTTGATAATCTATACATGTTCTCATGGAGCCGTTCTGCTTTTTCACAAATATTACCGGCATTTCCCATGGTGATACGCTAGGCCCGATAAAGCTCAAGTCCAAAAAATCTTGGAGTTACATTCGGTATGGTATCTTGAATATAAGGCTTATCTAGGCTCTAAATCAGTGGTATATCGTGGTAGGACGTTCGGAAACAACTCGGATAATTCTCATATGATTTCCATGGCTCCCATCTTCCGCCTTAGCTTTCGACTCTTGGTTCAGATGAACAAGGTAGATTGGGTAACCTCTCTTTATCACGGTTATTGCCTTTATTGCAGAGATGACCAGTTTTCACCAGCCTATAGTGTTTTCGTGGGAAGTTGTAGGCTCTGCTTCATTCTATGCATCTTCTTCATAGGTATGTTGCAGAGATGGTTCTTTAGAAATTACTGTGAACATATGTTCAATTTTAGATTCCCCCACCTATGAGGTGATTATCATATCTGTCTCTATTTGTTGTGTTCCTAATCTTAGGTTATCTATGCATGTTGTTGCTATAATGGAAAATGAAGTACTGTTTATCAAACAAGATTATTGCAGGTATATCGAGGGGTTGGCTCATACCTACCAAGTTTTCTTGGCCCTTAGCGAATTTCTCCTGCCTCATCGCATGTGCATTCGCCTTCTGTCGTTGCTTATACCCAAAGCATCCTTGGCTCTGAGGTGGGAGTCGGGGTGGTGGTGGGGAAAACTATCGTGGTGTTTTGGGTTGTCCTCCACTGAGAAGAACAATTAAACTGGGAGACTCTAGGTGGCGGTCGTAGGATCTCTGATACGCCATTATTTTCTACTTCTCTTCATTTTCCTTGTGATCTTCTCTTTTACTATCATACTGTGATTATGTTTCACTTTCCCTTCTGTGGAAACTTAACTTGGGCATAACATTTTCCTTCATTTGTACTTTTCTTGACACCTTGATCTTGTACTATTACGTATCTAACTGTTTCTTCTACTTTGATGGTTTAGGTATTGGCATATGTCCTCATTTCTTAAGAACGCCTTACTATTCTCACTTTACTCCTCTTATAGAGAATAAAATGAATTCTACTTTGGTTTGAATGGACATTCTTACAAGTCCTTCTCCCTTGAAACAATGGATCTTAACTAGACCAAATCTTCTAATTTATCATATGTTATCGCATTTGTTCTGCTACTGCTGTGGATTTTAATTTGCCGATCATCATCGGCCTTCTCACCCAGATTAGAAGCTTTCCTCGTATGGCAGCTTGATACCACTACTTATGAGGAATTAACTTCATAGGTGTTGTTTAGTTCATCTGATTACTCGGTCCAGTTCAATTCTCATTCAAATGCTACTGATTTAAGAACTTTCTATTTCATGAGTATGTTGCCTTCAATTCCTTGATCTTAACAGTTTCTTACTATTAATTGGTCTTGCACCACCAAATAAATAAACTTATTAGCTCCATCTTTTACTTGTTACAAATATCTTTAAAACTGATCCCATCATGATATGGGTCATAATACTTGTATCTGACTCTTCATTTGAGTTCCTAAGATCCTCGTAAGGGCTCTATACGGTTATTTACAACTCCATATCAACCTAACTCTCTTGTTGATATGTCTTGATTACCTATGTACCCTTGGTCTATCTTCTTTTGGACACTAAGTCTTAACCCTTCTATTCCAAGTCTTAATTTCTTATTCATTTGATCTGTCCACACACTTCAAGTATACCCAAGTAGCACTATGCTTCTTGTCATACCATGAACTTCCAAATGTACTTATCTCTTTATTATCTTTGGTTTCAAAGAAAGGTAATACGTTCGGAGCGAAATAATTTGTCAACTGACACTGGAAGAGATTTCAATAGGAAGAACGTGTCAATTCTGGCACGACGTCTAATAAAATAGTTTCATCCATAAATTATTAGACCAGTGTGGAAATAATAGTCAGAGGGTAGAAATAAAGTGACAAAGGGTCAAAAGAGAAAGACCCTCTTGTCGATACCCATCTGAATTCTGGTCTGCGAATGATTCTACCGAGAATGAGATTATATGGAGTGGCCAGTTCCATATAAGCACATCCTCAGCATGAATCGTCTGCCGTACTTTAGTGACTTAATCAAAGGATGACGAAAAAAAAAAAAAAATCTCAAGGGTTGATGAACCTTCGTCTTAGCTCAAAAAAAAACTTGATATTTTTCTAAAGAAGAGATTTTATTTGCTTCCAGGGGGTTAAAAAGGGTACATTCCACATCATAGGGCATTAATACGCAAGGTTTTCTTTTAATTTACTGCCTTCATAATTTTGTTAATTCTCTGCGATCACTAATTCTTAATGGAGAAGGTTATTCCCTTATTTTCTTATGAGGGACTGAACTGGCAATAGGTCATGTCATCATTGCTAACGACGCATACGTGTGGTAGTAATACTACCTTGCATGTAGTCCCGATTATAAATCTCAACTTCTAATTATTCCTTTTCCAAGCATCATTTCGATGATCGACCACTATGGTTGGAAAGTCTAACGAAGTAGGATGCTAAATCATCCTGGATATGGCTTATCCGTCTTAAAAGAAGAATTCTTCTTCAAATATTTATTTCTCATAAGAGTTGCAACTTAGGCTGCAACAGTCTAATGATTTAGTTATTTACTCCAAGTGGCACTACGCCCTGATTCTCGTTGCTATAATGTAGTCTGATCATGAATATAACTCAACTTGCTTTCTTTCTTATTCTATTCTCATAACTGCTAGCGTTTGAGCTTAACTCGTCTTTCCTTCCATTATTAGATCATTCTTTTCTTTCCAAGTATGCAGTGACACACTTGAAATTGAAGTGGACTTATTTTATTTTGCCACAACGTATTTTTACTTGATTCTACCACTGAGGTATGCTAAAGTTGAAGGCATTAGCAGCCTTGTTTAAATGGTTGATTTGGCAAACATTTGACGGATTCGTCTCGATCTTTATGATGCGTCTCGTATCTATTCTTCTGGTATCTTGCTTTACTCCTTGCCTCCTCTTCGCTTGACTGGGGAAGAGAGAAACTTCGTTCCGATCTTAATTTAAGCTTACTTCCTCGAAGCAAGTGTCTAGAGCAACTATGTTCTCTAGAAGAGTTCACTTTTCTTTCTAAGTGATCTAAGAACTAGTCTTTACTAAGTTCTTGTGATTAAAAGAAATCTTCAACTTTTAATCATTTCGAGAAAGCATTTTCTCTTTACCTTGTTGAGCGTGATGAGTTGGAGTGACGAGCTTTTGTCAAAGGACTATATTTAGTCTAGCGATTCAAGTCTAGACTATACTTTGAAGAAGACTCTTGGGTTTCAGAGCAACCTGAGGCTCTGATACCACTCTGTCACGACCGCACTTTGCTAATCGATAGCTAAGCTCGGTGATTCATGACTATGGTGGAAATTATATAATAATTTACAAAAGATGGGAAATTCAGGAATCTAATACGAACATATTATAGAACCAACACCGATAGGTGGACATAATAGACAGGATAAGTACGACACAACTTGTCATGATTCTGACTTGAATTACAACCATATCAAAGGATTTAGAATTTATCAGAGTGTATGCAGCGGAAATGTGTTTAAGAATACATGTATGGAGACATGTATTACCAAGAGAAATCTTCAACTAATACTACTTGCTAACTTTGACAAAAGCATCACCGGTCACTCTCCCTTCATCCTGCTCAACCTGCACATCGGAAATAATGTACAGGGCGTGAGTACAGAGTACTCAGTGGACACATGCCCAAAACATTTTATTGCCAAGCCATTCATAGTGAAACATAGGGTTTTTCTTGAAAGGCCTATGTTCACGAAAAATTGAGTTATCTTAAAAGCGACTGCAGTCTAGGTTCTGTAGTATTCTACCATATCTGAGTCTGTTGTGTCCGAGGAGGTGGCCACCTCACTCGGTCACGTGATCGGTCACTATCTGGAATGACACGATCGATGTGTACACTAGTCCAAGAATAATAGCTTATCATTCAAGGACCCGAATTCGATTTATGAATTGGCATTTCGCCATTTAACAGATAGGCATCATACAAAAACTGAAAACATTTATGGCATGACAACACTTAAAAAGAACTACTGAATCTAATAAAACATGCTTGGTTTTATAGAAAGCCCACCTCATGGTTTTCTCGACTGCTATGAGATCTGATCTCTGCTTCAGCTACTGTCCCTCCTTCGCGTATCCTTCGATTAAAAATCGAGGTAAGATTCGTATTCTAACGAACAAAATCTTATTTAAGATTTTAGTTTTAAATTTGTTCGGAGGTTATTCTAAATTTGGTAACGTGGTTACTGTTATCTAGGCTCGAGTTATGAATCCCGTCATGTGGACGGTTCATGTAGGATTCTATTAATAAATCAACTTGGTTTATGGCTGCACTCAATTAATTCTACTTGCGTAATTGATTAATTAATCAACTACGATTGATTATTAAATCTTTATTACCATAAGTTAATAATCCACTTAAGAATTTCCCAGTCTTAATCTCTTAATAAATCATCTTTGGTCGATTGTTAAACTGAGCTAATTTATGCTTGAAGTTGTTTAATTGATTAGCTAAATCAATTAATCTAAATTGTTAGCTCTTGGTTAATTAACTTATCTAAAGTTAATTATTGAGATCGTGAAATAATTTATTTATGAACTACCGAAATTTAATTACTGTAGAGTACGATTTAATTGGGGTATCTTGGTCCACACAATTAATTAGAATTGGGCTTAAAATCTATAATTGGGTTATGGCCCGGTTCCACAAGATCCGGCCCAAATGGTCGGCCCAGCTGCTCTGGGCCCAGACTTTGGTCCAGCACAAATCTCTGACTCAGTCCAGCCCAATCTTCGGTCCAGCCCAGCCCGCGACTCGACCCGGCCCGATTTTATGAGAAGCCCTATCCTTTCTTCTCACCTACATTCGCGACCCCCTTCTCTATCATTCTCTCTCGCGATTCACTTCTCTGCGATTTCACCGATTTCCCGGTCATCTTCTTTACTTTGCCGGTGGCTGGCGCTACTCATAAGCCGTCAGTCTGCAGCTCGTTTCTCTCTAGTCGTGGGCGTCCTCTCTCTCCAAATCAAACTTAGGGCAGAATCCCTAATTCGAAAATTTAGGGAAAATGCTTCTCCATTCTCGAGCTCCGGCGAGGATTGACCGCCGATGGGCTCATACCGACGCGGTGAGATGGCGCTGGCTCGTCTCTGACTTCGGTGGTCTCGATTCCTGCTGCGGAACCACCCTGGGTCCGACGTCCCACGGCGCAACTCCCGCTCCACTCGTTGCTCCTTGAGACGCAAATATTGAAAACCCTAGTTCTTTTGAACTAGGGGACATCATCCTCGTTCTCGTTTCTTGATTCCGGTGACGGCGAGGTCGCTTACACCGGCAATGGCCTCTGCCGTTGCTGCTTTTCTTCTCTTCCCCTCTTTCGACTTCGGTTCGAGTTATTTGTTTGGTTAGATTATTTATATATGAATCTAATTGCTGACTTTCATTCTCTGTTTCTTGTTGCAGGCTCTCGGCGAACGATGATGAGGCGTCGCTGCGACTTCCGCCGGCTCTTCTTCTCCGAGCAGTCTCTCTACCGTCGGTAGGCTGCCGTTGAGGCTTCGAGCCTCAACGAGGTTTGATTCGCTCTATCACCCTCTCAATCCTTAAGCTAAGTTTCATTATCGCTCAAGTATGGGTGTTTTTATGATTATTAGTGTTGCGGTTTTGATTCCGGATATGGATTGGCACTTCTTTCATCTATATATTTCCTATGTTATGTGCTCTTCAATCAGAATTTTCCTACGACTTAGGCTTGCTTTGAAATCAGATTTTGACTTGCTGCATATTAGTATGCTAGTGCTAGGGTCTCAAATTTAAGATTTTAGCATGCTTGTTAGGTTGTTGGTTTGAAACAAAAGTATGCTTGGTTGATGGAATCTGAATTGATGTGTCTATCATGCTTGTTTGTTTTGGATTTGTGATTGAGAACTTGAAACTGAAAACTGTAGCATGCTTCTCTAGCTCTAGAAGATTTGGGATTTGTTATTACCTTAGGTGAGTGAAGGGTTGTTGTGGCTAGCTTCTTCCCTCTCATATTTCTCTTTAGCTGCTGCAGCTTCCTTCACTCTCTCTCACTTTCTATTTTGCTCTAATTGGTGGTGATGAAGGTTGGAGTGAGGTAGAGAGGGTGTATATAGAGAATCGTTTGAAACAAATTGGTCTTGGTATGGTAGGTTGACTTAGAAGGGAATGGGGTAGTGTTTCTATGTTTCCATTTCCATGCTATTTTTGGTTCTCTATGAGATATTCCTGCAGATTTTATTTGTCCTTAATGTGCAGCTTTAAATCTCATCCCTTTTGTTCTTATTCTCAGACTTTGGGTCCCCCCTTCTATTGTTTCTACTTGGCTGATTCTCTTTTGTTTTGCAGGTAATACTAAGGTGATGCTTACTGTTTTCTGCAGCCAAACTGAAGTAGAAAGGGGCTGATTTCCTTTCTCAATTTAGCCTTAAGGTGTTTGTCTTATTTTCAGATTTAAATCTCTATTTCTAGGTATTAAAAGTTGACTCCTTTCTCTTTTCTTGGTTGCAGGCTGCTGATGGGAGTGGTATTGGCATCTGCGACTGGAATTGTGCAATTTAGGGCTGATTCCATCTCTCTTTAGGCTGTAGACTTTTTTTATGGTTTTGTTCCATTCCAATTCTATAGAAGAATTGTTGTTTTGTGTAAGAGTTTCTTATTTGTATAGTAGCTATAATAGGCATAGGCGCTGCTCTAGATTCTAGTTGTAGAATCCGCATTCTATGTAATATAGGAGATTTATCAAAACTTGGTCTGAAAAGGGGAATTCCTTCCCTGCCTTATTGTTTTCGGCTATTATCCTCTAATTGACTTGTTGGAGTGAAGGAATATATATATATATATATATATATATATATATATATATATTTAATTTGGGCTTCTACTTGGGCTCGTCCCATAATATTAAATGGGCATGGCCCGGTTGAATTAGTCGTTTGGGCCTTGGCCCAATTATATAAGAAATCGAGAATCGATAACTATCTCTTATTTGAGCTATTCGATCCTTGTTTAGCTAATGTAATTGAGGATACTACGATTCGTTTATTTGATTACTAGTCACTTCTCAAGAATCAAGTTGCTACTTGATTCTATCATTTCTCAATGGATTACTCAAAAGAAATTAATTTATAGAAGTCGAGTTGCTACTCGATTCCATTATTGCTCTCTGAGCAATTGTTCTAGAATCTTGGATACTGAAAGCTAATAATATATCTCAACTATCGAGATTAACTAACTAATTTAGCTAAGTGAAATTACGGGGCGTTACAGATACAAAAGGAATTTGACATAGAAAACAAATGTATTCCCACTAATTTTATTAGTAATATATATTGTTGCCGCATCCATGATGTCATTTGCTAACCTAAGAAGAGAGATAGATGTCCTTACAAAGTTAGTAGAAGCGAAATATCATTGCTAAGAAATTTTTCTATAATAACATTATTTCCCTTGACTTTCACAATATTGGGTAACAAATAATAATTGTGTACCTTATAATTTAAAATTATTTTATTGAATATCCGGGCTATAAAATATATGGAGAAATTTATCCACATTATAATTGGAAAAAAAAAAAGGATTAATACAATTTTGGAAAGTATTCACAACATAATAAGTATACTATTTACACTTACTTTCTACTCTCTCCGTCTCAAGTATTAAGACACATTTCTTTTCAGCACGGAACTTAAGACGACACTGTTTAGTGTGTAAAGTGTAATGTGTGTAGGGATGTGATGTGGTTTATGTATTTAGACATATTTTTAAACTAGAGCATTCAATCTCCGACCACTGCTTAGAGGGCTTAATAATTCACACTTCAACAATCTATCTGAGCGAGCTGAAGTGGCTAGAAGACGCTTGGTTGGTGCCAACAGGAATGTGACCGTGATCCCCTTAATCGGGATCTCTGAAGAATAGAGATGGAGGCGAGAGTGCTGTCACAGAGGCTTGATGCTGTTGAAAGAGACTTCCTAGCCCAACGGGCTAAGTCAAATCATATAAATCTCTCTGACAAATGCAATAAGTATTTTCATTCCTTGATTAAGCGTAGAAATGTTCGTAACACTATATCTTTTATTCGCAGGAATGATGGCAGCACAACGGGGGATATCAAAACAATAGTAGCTGACTTTGTCAACTACTATACTGACCTTTTTGGCAAAACTTTACCCTGTCCTCCTATTGACTCTACTGTTATGCAGGCAGGTTACAGGCTATCTGAGGAAGAACAAGCCTCCCTTATTTCTCCCATTACCACTGTCGAGATCAAGGGAGCACTTCATGACATAGGTGATGATAAAGCTCCGGGCCCCGATGCCTACCCATCGGCGTTCTTCAAGAGGAATTGGGATATTGTTGGAGGCGATGTGATTGACGCTGTGAATGAGTTCTTTTCTAAAGGACTCATTCTACGGAAGCTAAATCACACCATCGTCTCTCTCATTCCCAAAACCACCCATGACCCGGCTGTATCTGATTTCAGACCTATTGCTTGTACCAATGTTGTGTACAAGATCATCACAAAAATCCTCACCAACAGGATGTCCCCTCTCTTGCATAAACTTGTTTCCCCTGCCCAAGCAGCTTTTATTAAGGGCAGATCTATCACTGATAATTTTTTCTTGGCGCAGGAACTCATCAAGAAATATGAGAGGAAGTCTGGGATCACAGCGAGATGCATGGTGAAGATTGACTTGAGAAAAGCCTACGACTGCATATCGTGGGATTTTCTCAAGGAAGTCCTTTACGGAATCAATTTTCACCCTTGCTTCATTTACTGGATTATGACTTGTGTTACATCACCTACCTTCTCTATTGCTATCAATGGGGGAGCTCACAGATTTATCCGGGGACAACGGGGGTTGCGCCAGGGCGACCCGATGTCCCTGTCTCTCTTCCTACTTTGCATGGATTATTTATCTCGCCTATTGCACACGCATACACAAGTTTCTGATTTCACTTATCATCCCAAATGTGACAGGGCTAATATTGCGCATCTCGCTTTTGCAGATGATCTTCTTCTTTTTGGCAGAGGTGATCCGAGCTCGATGGAAGTTCTCAGGAATGCCCTTGATGAATTCACTATGACCTCGGGACTTATGATAAATAACTCCAAGTCTCTTATTTTTCTCGGGGGTGTTCGGCCATTTGAGAAACAGCAGATTCTGGACCTCTTCGGTTTTCCTGAGGGCACGCTCCCGGTTAAATACCTTGGGCTGCCCTTGGCTTCTAAAACCTTTACTTCTGCTGAATATTCTCCTTTACTTGATCAGATTTCGAGTTTTATTCACAGATGGTCTAACTCTCACTTGTCTCGTGCAGGTAAGATGGAGTTAGTTCGTTCGGTTATCCAAGGGGTGGAGTGTTATTGGCTGCAGGCTCTTCCTCTTCCGGCGACTGTTATTGCTCGGATCACTAAACTTCTCAGGCGGTTCTTGTGGGGAGGCGTCTTCTGTCCGGTGGCATGGACAAAAGTCTGTCTCCCTCGTGATGAAGGGGGCCTTGGGCTTCGTGACCTTTCCGCTTGGAACAAGGCGATCCATTCCAAAACTCTGTGGAACATCCATGCTAAGTCTGATTCGTTGTGGATCCTATGGGTCCACGGGGAATACATTCGCGATAAGACCGTTTGGGATGTGTCCTATCCCAAACGGGATGCTCCTCATTTCAAAAATATTTTACTTATTCGCGATCAGATTTTGCATGATTGTAGTGGTAACCTCACGGAAGCACAATCTAAACTTGAATCTTGGTTTGCAGGTAACAGGGGCCCTCAGGAGGCATACGAACAATTTAGGGCCAAAGGCGAGAAGAAGTTCTGGCACAAGGCTATATGGCGTTCCTATATTCCCCCAAAGTTCTCTGTTACGCTGTGGCTTGCCATTCAAGGAAGATTGAAGACTTTCGATCGTCTCAGGTTTTCTGATATTCCTCGACAGTGCATGCTTTGCAACAAGGCTGAAGAGACAAATGACCATTTATTCTTCAAGTGTGAGCAAACTGTGCCGATTTGGTCTGAGATATGTTCGTGGCTGAAGACAACACATCAAACGACAACCATCCCGAGTGCAATTCGGAGGTTCCAACAGGAGAAGGCTGGCTCAAGCATAATTAGGAAGGCCAAATGGATTGCCCTGGGTGCGACTGTGAGCTACTTGTGGTACGCCCGGAATAGCCTCGACATAGAGGGGAAGACCCTAGCAGTGCGTGAGATTATCAAGGGGATCAAGTTGGATGTCTACCGTGTTCTCTACTCTCTCTTCCCGGCTGATGCTGTGATGTCCCACATGGACATTAACACTAGTTAGGGTTGTTTTATTTTCTGTTTTATTTTTTCCTTATTCCTGGCACTTGTCGGGCACCTACTGTATAACTCATGTACTAGTGTTTGGTTTTTGTGGGTGTGTGGAGGGACCATTCTAGGTTTACCTAGACGGTGCACCTCATTCTCTCTCTCCCCTAGGATTGACATATGTTCATTGATAGATCACGGGCCCGCTGGTCACGGGAGTGAGCTATCCGTGTAACATATGTTCTGTTCTTTCTGGGTGTGTGTTATTTATTGCTTTCTGCACGTTTTCTTTCTGAAGCCTACCTGTTTTGGCTTCGTTTTTCCATTTCGCCTTTTGAGCCGTTGTACCCCCCTGGTAGTGTACCGGGTTCATATGTTTGTACCATCATTTTTTATTTATGCAATTACCCTTTTCTAAAAAAAAAACATATTCATGTTTGATCTTAAATGAAAGATCGTATCAAAACTTTTAATTTGGTATAAAAATCATAAAAATCGAATAACAAACGAGAAAGTTATGATAGTTTAAACTTTTAGGATTTAAATTATATTGGGATACGTGCTGAAAGGTGAGTGGACAATGAGATTTAATTAGATAATATTAAGTGTAATAAGGGATTTACTAATTATACTATTAATTAGCTAATAATTTCTAAAAAAATGAAAAGTGTCAGAATACTTAAGACGGAGAGAATATTATTTTGTTGAAAGTAATCAACAATTTATAATTTTGCAACTTTTGTTTGTCTTTCTTTGATATTCATACATATTATTGTTCATAATAAATTAATTATGTTAAATAAAAATTATACATGCAACACACGTAATCTCTACTAGTTTTTCCAAAATGAGAGAGATGTATAGTTTGTTCTATCTTTGCTCATTTAGTCAAGTAAATGGAAGAATGAAGATGAGCAATAGACAAGTCTTATCTACGTTTAGAAAAGCTTTAATAATATTCAAACTCGTGATTTTCAATATAAAAAAAAATTCCAAAAATCTATAGAAAATCATCGACACACAACACAAATCATTCAAGATGGTACACTTGATATTAGAGATATCCATGAATAGAGCAACAAACAAAATCAAGATACAACACTTGCATTGTCTCAAATATGGGTTTTCGCCACAAATTAATGTAGATAGTGGTGATACACGAGTTCATCAAAATATGATGACCTAAACACACAAAAACATAGAGCTCGTAGATAAGGCGCAGGCACTACAACAAATAGTGTAGACGGCCGAGTACCATTATATAATAAGATCATATTCAAAATTCAACTAAGATTAGAAATAATGGCCATGGCAAATTAAAGAATGGCTTATTTGAAATCTGGCTTCTCTGGGTACGTGCAACCTGACCTCTGGATAATCACATTAGCCGCATAGCAACCTGCTCTTACGCACTCTTCGATTGGCTTTTCAAGAACCAGCTGTGATAAAAATCCACCAACAAATGCATCCCCTACCATAATGTAACATGGACAAGTTTCAATTTTCAATTTTCAACTTTCATCTGAAATTTATTTTCTTAGATTTACGTAGATGGGCGAAAATTTACCAGGAACAAGGAGATAACAAGTAAAAAAATGACTCACCTGCACCGTTGGTATCGATAAGTTTCTCTTTTGGCAATGGAATGACTGGAATCAACTTCACCTTTCCATCCTCAGCAACCACAACAGGGTCCGCACCCTGAGTGATAACAGTGATTCTTTTGTGGGTTCCAGATGCCTTAGGCCATTGAGAGATCTTCAAAGCTATTTCTTGAATGCTTTCAGTCTGCATAAAGAAAAAAATGAGTTTGCAACCATGGATGAGCTCATTTATTGAACCTGGTGCAATGAAGGCATTACCTCCCAGCCATGAACTCTGGAGAAAGTCAATGCTTCCGTTTCATTTCCAAAGACAAAGTCTGTGTACCTAAAACCCGAATAATAGCATGCCGATAATTAATATATTTACTTCTCAATCTTCTAGGTAACCAGAAAATGGGGGAGATCATCCTTACGGCAATACTTTTTCTTGCGCATCCTTAAAGAACTCACAGATAAATGGAGCAGAAAGGTTGGTTGCGAAAATCTACAGATTCATGAAGAGATTTAAGAGAAAGCACGGCATTGGAATAGAATATAGACTGAGTTAGAATTGTGACCTTGTTGTTAGCAGCTGCATGCTCAGCGACAAGTAAGATAGATTCAGGAGATACTGTGAGGAAAAAACCAGCCATATAGTAGTATTTGGCCTTCTCAACTGTCAAATGAAACAACTGAACGGATTAGATTTGTAGAATTATGTGGTATTGATGAAAGAGTGATATTATGAGCAAGTACCCAATGCCCAGTTTTCTGGTTTCTTCAAATGATCAGGTTTGTAGCAATTGGCAGCTGACAAATTGGCAATCAGAGACCTGCAACAATATAAATTAAATTATTTCTTCTTCCAAGAAAATACAAGGAAAGCAAATCATTAATTTCTTCAAGTACACTACCTTTCACCACCAAGCACGCATACAGCGCAAGTGCCGGTAGGCAATTCGTCTTCATAATAATGAACCTGTTCAATCAGAGTGATAAGATAGAATTATTATACTAATTAGAAATATTCATTATCCAAAAAAAATAGTGAAAAATATAAGGAAGCTAGCTGAACACATGAGATGAATTCTGACTCTTTATTTTTTTTTGGATTCAGATGAATTTCAACCTGATTCTCAGAAATCAAAGTAATGTAAAGTATGATCGTGAAGGCAATAATAATTGTAGCTAAATGGTTGAACAAATCATATACTTACATTAACCCCAGCAAGCTTCGCATTTTTCTTCATTTCCTCCCCAAATTTGTCCTTTCCGATGGAACCCATGTAGCTGGTAGCACCAGGAATTTGTAGCATCCACTGTAGGTGGCAGCTTAAAAGTTTAGATACATGGTGAATAGTAAAGAAAAAGAGATAATGAAGGCAGAACCGGTAATTTACCTGGGCAACTCTAATCGAATTTTGAGTAGCCCCTGCATCCCAAAAATTCAAGTCACTTGTAAAATTGGTAAAAGTTTGATATAAGTTTACCAAAAAAACAAATTGCAAGTATCCAAATCTTGCCTATGCTACATTACCTCCAGCAATGAATTCCACTTTGTACTTGGATGCCAATTCATCATACCTGAGAATGATTAATAAAGAGTGTCATCCTGACCTGATGATATGAATTATTCTGAGAGAATAATATCTCCTGCTCTACAGTGATTTTCTTTGTCTATTACAATTATAGTCCTGATAGTTTCCCTATAATTTAATCTCTCCCGATATTATAAAACCAATTATCTGAAGTTAAGTCACATTATGCAGTAGCTTGCTTTAGAGAGTTACATATTGCATCGATAGTCTGTAGACAGGATAATGTTTAAGGAATTGACGAGGCACGATTTTTTTGGAACTTATTTTTAAATTAGAGAAGATCTAGTAGTAAGACAAGCAAAGGACAAGCTTCAGCATGTGTACAACATATTGAACCAGAGAGATTGTAACTTAACAAGCAAAACATCATCATTATGGAGAATTAGCCTCAAAAAAACGTCATTGATACTGTGTGGAAAATTTATGTGCTACTTTCATAACATCACATATTCTAAGATTGCTCCAATGGTAGTAAATCAATAAATGATACTCAGATCAACAACGTGTGCAGTGAATTCAGTTACTCAACTAAGAAAAAAAATTAACTACTCACATCGACAAGTGCTTATCCTCAGCCAGAATCGCATTGTTCAATTTAACATCGTATCTGCCAATCAAAGAAAGCAGATTAGCTTTAGCATAAGCCAACAGATCCATTCAAATATCTGCGAATTCCAAATCCAGGATCTACCAAAACCAGCTGAAATCACACAGAAAAAAATAACCGCACTCGCGCACTCATACACGCAGCAGCCATAGAGTAACAAGTAAAGCATCCAACACGCACACAGATCCATGAAACAGAAGCAACAAACAATAACAAACTACAATAAAACGCCAGATCTCGAGCTGAAAATGCGTAGAAATATGAAACAACAGAGCAATGCGAAACCAACAAGTAGAAAATCTAAAGAAATTACTTGTCTAAGAACTCTTGATCGACGACGGCAGAGATATCCAAGAGCGGATTCCCCATTCCGAGCAGAATTCCATCGGATCCCATCTCAACTTAAGATTTCGGATCAAAAACGCGCGTGGGAAAATCTGGAGAATGAGAGAGCGGAATGAAAGAGTTCAGTGTGAAGTTGGTGTGTAGGTTGAAGATATATATAGCTGTTAAAAAAGAAATAGAAATTAGGGGAAAATGGTGGGTTGGTGGAAGTTTATTTTATTTATTAATTTATTTATTTTAAGGGTAGAAGGTCGATCGATGTTGTTGGTGGACGATTTTGGGCGGCTCAGATTTTCCAGATGAAATTGTACCAAAGGACAAAAGCGGAAATAGACAATGATAAAACTATTTTATTTTTAAGAATGTAAAAATTGAGCATTTTCTCAATAAATAAATAAAATGTAAAATTCAGCCAAATCGCACGTAATTTTTAGTTAACTTTTTTTTTGTGCTTTCGAAAATAATGGTCAAAATTGTTGGTGGGGCTGTATCTAAGGCCGACCTACACACCATACATTCGCCTAATTCGCCGACTTATACACCAAAAAATGGGAGAAATCTTCTCAAACATAATTCTATAGTTCAAACAAGTTAATTTACCTACCCTATAAAAATATTAAAAAAAAATAGAAATTGAGATAATTATTCTTACCCATCAGCCATCACAGTATTTATATCTTATTCATATAGATCGTTATTACTTATTACTTATTACTTATGTATTTATTTAGGTAATTCTATGTTGCACCAAAGTGCACCGCACCAAATTCATCGACAAAAAATATAATTTATATCGGCAACCATATTTACCAACAAATTTTATATGGCAGAGTTATTTTTGCATGTAATTGCACTTCATATGTTTAATTCATATATCGGCATTAGTATAAGTTTCGCGATAATATTATTATTATAATTATTCAACTTTTAACAAAAATTTAAAATAATAATTTTAATTTCATATATATATATATATATATTGTCGATATTTGAATCAAATTCATCAGGTATAAATGCATATAAAAATTACTTTATTGATACAAAATTTGTTGACAAATATAATTGCGATATAAATTAGATTTTTTGCGGACAAATTTAATGTGGTGCGCTATAGAATTTACTATTCATTTATGAGTTACTACCTCCGTCTCATATAATTATGTACGTATTCCATTTTAGTCCGTCTCACGAATTATATACGTTTCTTAAAATGGAAATAACTTTATATCACTTCTACCTATCACTTTATACTTTATTTGGATAAAGTGAAGCTTTGACCCAATTAGGGCCCAAATTATATCACTTCACCCCTTCACTTCACACTTTTTATATCACTTCACCCATTCACTTCACACCTTTCAGACATTGCATTAATTATCGTATCTACAGTATACGTACATAATTATATGAGACAGAGGTAGTACACTTTAATAGTACAACAAATGAGATCTAAGGCATTATGGCGTAGTATATTAAGTAAATACCTAAATTACCCCCAACCCCAGCTATGGGATTTCATTTCCCAATTTTTATTCTCCAAGAGAGAGCACCGACACTAATATTAATTGACCAGTGTGGGCAGAATATTTCAACAATTCGTATTAAAAAAAAACAAAAAAAAAAACCTAAAACTAAAATTCTTAAAAGAGCGATAATTCTACAAACAATCTAAAGCAATATAAAATACTCCGTATAAGGAATTATTTCTGAATGCGTAAACCCTCGGTACACAAATAATTCGTGCAAAGCTTACAGTGTTGGGGGGAAATCACACGATTAAGATTCCTCAGAAATTCAGTAGAAAGGGGGCACGGCTTATTTGCTTCTTACGAGCAAAATTGATGGAAAATAGAACCTATAAAAGTCGAGAGATGTGTTGCGCTTCACAAACTAAACTAAAATTGTTGAAAAATAGACATGTCAACAGGCTATCGTGTTGAACGAACTGCTGCAGAAAGAATTGAAATGTACAAACGTCGGAGAGTGGATTCAGAGGTGATCGCAGATTGCATTGGTGAACTCGGTTGTCGTTGATTTCCCACCAAGATCGCCTGTTCTGTACTTACCTTCTGCTATCGTCTTCAGCACAGCATCCTGAATCCTATCAGCTTTATCATGGAGCTCCAAATGGCGCAACATGGTCACAGCGCTCAGGAGCAACGCTGTCGGATTTGCCAAATTCTGCACAAAATATAACAAGCCTTAGCTAAGTATTCATAAAGCTGTTATATGACCACTGTTCTAAAAGCCGCCCGTCTAGTCCCCGCTTAGACGCTAGACGGTAGCCCGCCATCCCGATTAATGTATAATCCCCGCCTATGCTCTAAGCGACACCCTATCGGCCCGATTAAAGCTTAATTTCATCATGTATTCTTCTCCCTCCTTCTATCATTAACTAAAAAATAATTTTATGAGTAATATATGTTTATATAGTTTATATTATAAGATATAATGTAAATAGTAAAAGAAATATGCATTATAACTCTAATCCACCTAGACTTCTGCCTAGACGACTAATCCCCACCCCACCGTCCTACTAGCGCCTAGCGATTTTTATAACATTATATGACTATCATGAAAAGAACAAATATAATGATATATCCACTGATACAGACCAATAATACGGCTTAAGAAGTCATCTTCCTACTGAATTTCACCTTATATACTAAAGGCAAGGGTTAAAAACAAACCAAGCTCTAACTGGAATATAAACCAAACTAACAGCTTGATATTGATTACAGCTTGTCTGAACAAGAAGACACGTATGAATATGTATATATTTTGATCTTGTCAAAAACCAAGTTGGATTGATGGGACTGCTATAAAGTAAATGTAAAATTATCAAGCTTTCAAACTCAAACCATATTCAGCATTATATAGCTCAAATACTATGTTGATTCTCTCTTTATTTTGTCTGGGGGTTGGGGAACTCAATGTAGGTAACTAAAAGAACATTAAAGCCGTTATCAAGTTGATCATAAACAAAAATAGGGAGAGAAATTCAAAAGAGTACCTCAACATGCAGAAAGAAGCAGTTTCTTTAACAAGCTATGAGGAATTTATGTAAGCAGAAGAATATACGTGTCTAGCTGTTTCCTACCTTTCCAGCAATATCAGGTGCAGATCCATGTACAGCTTCAGCAAGTGCAACGCCTCCCTCGCCAATATTGCAGCTGTGCAAGGTAGCAGATAGAGTGAATCAATTAACATCTAAGAGAAGGGGACAAATTTCCTCTAGTTCTGAAAAGACATTATTATGTGCTGGATTAAAGGGGACAGACATTCGCATTTCTTAGGATTACCTCGGAGTTAAGCCCAAGCCACCAATCAGGCCAGCACAGAGGTCACTGATAATGTCACCATAAAGATTAGGCATAACCAAGACATCAAAAAGCGTCGGATTCTTCACAAGCTGCACATGGAAAACAAAAATGAAATTGAAATGTACATCGAAGCAAACGTCTTCTCAAGAATTTTCCAGGGTAGAAGCTTTCATGTGATGCTCAGGTTTATCTAGAGTCGTCGCTTAGCACATTCACTTCTATGTGAATAAGCAGAGCTAGGTTTTAAATTTGCGAGATACGAGGAAGGAAAAAGATGAGAAGATTCATTTATTTCATACCTGATATAAAGCTACACAACTATTAAAATTAAGAAGTTAATATATGACTTTGAATAACTTTACGATCACCCATTTTTTACTTATATTATTATATATTATTCATACTTTTATAGTATACATTAAGCTATATCTCTGCTCTTGCATCCTAATTTTGGATCCTTTAATGTTGTATCCACATATCTTAAAAATGTACTGGGAGATATGCATATATAAAAGACAAATTCTCATACCATCATGCAGCAATTGTCTATGACAACTTCTTCATATGTGATCTCTGGGTACTTTTCCGCTACCTCTCGACAACACTGCAGTGCAAAGAAGAAAATGAACAGCTGAAGCAGCTAAAAAAGAACATTAATTCTCAAGAATATTAATAAATGCAAACCTTAAGGAAAAGGCCATCTGTTTTCTGCATGATGTTGGCCTTATGTATAGCAGATACTCTCTGTCTTCCATGTGCCTTAGCATAGTAGAAAGCATACTCAGCAACTCTCAAACTTGCTTGACGGGTGATGATCTTGAGACTTTCAACAACACCCCTCACCACCTACGTAGAAAGGGAGAAGGGCTAAACCAAATTGACAATATATGAGTAGCTTTATAGTAGGTACTTTCCATATAATACTTACCTGATGTTCAAGTCCACTATATTCTCCTTCTGTGTTTTCACGAATGGTGATGAGATCAACATCATCATATTTAGTCTTGTATCCAGGCAGGCTGTAACAAGGTCTCACATTGGCATAGAGATTGAGCTCTTTCCTCAAGGTAAGGTTAAGAGACCGGTGGCCTTTCCCAATTGGTGTTGCCATAGGTCCTTTAAGACCAACTTTGTTTCTCCTCACAGATTCGAGACTTTCCCATGTTAGGAAGCTCTGAGTCCTAGGATCTATCTCCGTCCCAACAAAGTGTTCTTCCCACTCAATCGGACAATCAGCAACTTTAAATACCTGGTTTTATCCAAATATTGCATTAGATCTTTATGCTGGATAAGCCTCCTTTTAAAAATAAAATAAAAAAATAAAAAATAAAAAAATCCGTAGTATGACAAACTATGCGACATCATGCCATGTCATGGCAATGAAAGCATAGCTAAGTAGCACATATAATGAGTACAAGAGGATGACCTAAGATTCATAGTGTATTAGTTCTCATCTGTTCTCTTAGTTGGCAGTACGTACAGCAGGAAGATAAATAAAATTGCACACCCATAAAATTCACCTTTCTAAAGCTCTACTGGAATTATCTTATTACAAGCTATTTCAAACTTAAGCACATAAAATATTGTATGGAAGCTGCAGGAGATTCCAATGGAGAATAATAATAAAATACCGCCGAACAAGACTTCAGGTTTTAAAATAATATACGCCAACATTCGAAGAGACTGGCAAACATTCCAACTAGTTATAGAAGGCTATCTGACTAAGAATTGGTTCTACCAATTTAAATGGAGCTGGTGCAGTATGCATGAAAATTTGTAAAAAATCACATTCATTCCTAGACTTATTCCTTTGCTTGTACATGGAAATGAATAGGTGAAATTGGTAACACTTGCACAACCTATTAAGAACATCAGAAACTTAATTGTGACATATTCAATAAGGGAGGCTTTTTTAAATTTCATATCCCCTATGTTCTTCATGTTTTGCTTATTTTCTATGTGCTTACATCATGCCGAATAGAACGCAGCATCAATAATAACAATAACAAATTCCCAAGAAGATTTTAGCTATAAGACGAATTGTAATCGAAGCAACACCATAATAATCGACTAATTCATAACCATTAATCTTCGTCATCCAAAACATCCAGCAAATTTTAGCTGCAGACAAATCAAAACAACTCTCATTCTCCCTCCTCCATCACTATCATATTCGACAACCAACGAAAAACAAAATTCTACCAGCGCGACTCGACCAACGCAAATCTAACATTTCATATCAACATAAACACGCAGATACAAATCGAGGGGAGAACATTAACGGACCTGTCTGACTGAATCGGCGATTTCCGGTCCGATGCCATCTCCGGGGAAGAGAGTGGCGCGGATCAGGTTGGATTCGGATCCCGCCGACGAAAAACTCCGACCGAGAAAACTAGGGTTGGCGGAGGAGAAGAATCCATTCGCTCGGCTCCGAGCAAACCGTCTCACGATCTGCGACGCCATTGATTGCTACGGATTCAGGTTTATGGAACTTGGAGTGTTTGAAGAAAGCTTCGATCAGCCAATTCTGCTTGATTCAGTGAATTTATATGAAAAATGGAAGGAGTTTGAAAAAGAGGCGTCTTTTTGAGCAATTGAGAGGTCGAGTCAGCGCCTGTGTACAGCCTATAGATTTATATGCTAATTTTTTTTTCTTTAATTAATTGAGTAATTATAGACCATATTTTAAATATAAAATTAAACTTTTAAACTTTAAGGACCATGCAATTTCTCCCAAAAAAAAAAAGAAAAGAAAAGAACTATGCAGTGGTGAGTAATTATATTTAATAATTTCTATATTCAGCGAAGGATGTTATTCTATGAATTTGGACAATAAAAATATGAGAAGCTGAGCTGCGCACGAAAGTACTAAAATAAGACCGAAGGTATCTAGGGCTCAAAAAATATTACTCCCTCCGTTATTTTTGACTTGTCTCGTTTGTTGAATATATGAGTGGTATAAAATAATGAAACGAGACAAATCAAAAATAGCAGAGGGAGTACTAGTATTTATTTTATGAAAGTAATTTTTAGGTGTGTTCTTGCGTCGTCGCTCAGACGCGTGGTTATGAAAATAAGAGGTATTTCTATCTCCAAGTCCAAGCCAATTGGTACGAGATCGTTGTTTCGAGTGTGTTTCTTCCATCTCTGAGAGCTTTTCGATTTCTGTTGAGATACGATTCACTTCTCTACTTATACTAATGTCAGGAGGTTGCTTGAGTAGACTTACTCTTTCGGCTCTCAATTTCTTAATCTTTTTACCAAGACCATCAAACCCCGCGGCTTGCCCAAATTGAGAGAAAAGAGCGATTTTCTTCCAATTTAGACGGGAGAGAGCTTGAGCTAACAAGATTCTGCCACTTCATTCCAAAATCATCCACGAATTCTTCTTGGAAGAACCATTTATGTTCAATGTGGAATCTTTTCTTACCTTCGAGGGAGATCACTTGTTCATGTTGTTTGAATCTAAGGAGAAGAGCCTGGTGGTCCGAGCCATAATAGTCCATCCACTGTTTTGTCATGAGAAAGCGGTCAAGCCTGGCTCGAACTTCATCCTCGTAAGATCTCATGTTACACCAAGTATAACCAGCTCCTGTAGCAAAGTAATCCCAAAGACCACATTCTTCAATTACCCTGATTTTTAGGTGTGTTCTCTTTGATGTATATGTAAGTACTACTTGTTTTATCATACATTCTCAAGATTAAAAAAAGATGGAAAATATGATCATTCCAAATGTCATAATTTAGAATGAAAAAGTGGAATTAACATCAAAAAAATGGGTTTTTTTTTTCTTTTCACTCATTTTCACTCAAATATAACATCCCCTAATGTAATTAAAAAAAAAAAGATTATTATTATTTTTATTTATTATTTTTTTTTTTTCAGATGGAAGAAAATTATACAAGGAAAGTTCCAGCTTAACTTGGCCCGCTTTTGCAGCTGGGTTATTTGGTATGGTTTGATTCAATTGCTGCAAAATAGTACTACCCAGGCGTTGATAATGAGCTTAATATATTAAAATTAAATCTATCATAATAATTAATAATCGATAAGCTCGTTTTTGACGGAACACAAAACATGTTCTACGTGATATTTTTGTTTGCCAACAAGACCTTTTGGTAAAATCAAATACTCCTTCCGTTTTGTCTGAGTATGCACTATTTTTTCGACTCTAGTTTTAATAAATGGTAAGTGAGTAGTGTTAGTGGAAATAGTGACTCACATTAATGTGAGTGGAATAATGTGCAAAAACGAAATGTGCATACTATATTAAGATAAACCGAAAAGTAAATAGTGCATACTTAAGCGAGACAGAGGAGTATATCTTTAAACAAATCTAAATTAATTGTGTATTTTCCCTGAAGTTAATAAAACAACGAGCACTAGAGTCGGTGCAATATTATAATATAACAAAACAATAATCTCCATTTCAATATTTTCAAAAGCAATATCAAATGTAGCATCCACGGTCTCCAGTTAATCTGTATCTTATGCCTTGTGCGATTACTCAAAAGTCGATGAACAAAAATTGTTATTTAACCGATTTCGGCAACACTAAGAACAGAAGATCGACTTTGATTGTAATAATACATACTAAATACAGCAGGTAGCCCAGAAATTCCCAGTGCTCCTTACAATACAATATAATCATACAACATACACCCAAAAAAAGAAGAAAAAACTTTTGAACCAAAATGAGGAAAAGTAAGAAAATAGTGATTAAGAATGGCCTAGCAAATAGGCAGAGGCTCCCCATTCCACGCCTCAAGGCATTTCAACAATGGATCAACGATCAATCCATTGCTCAACGCCGTGAAAACCTTCTCCCCTTCCTCTCCGGGAGAGATCACTTTCTCTCCGGTCAAGAACTCCGTTTTCAGCTCCTCCCTCACGAACTTGTACAACGGGTAAGACCTGCACTCCTTGATCCTGTTCTCGATGGCCGGGTTTCCAGCCTCGAGGGCGATCCGGGCGCCCTCCACCTCCTTCGGGAGGAGAGCCTTGAGCTCCTCCTCGAACGCCTCAATCTTCTGGAAGATCGAGGTGCTGGCATTCTTCTCGCCCTCCCCGTTGCTCAGGGCGTGCTCGACGAGCACCTGCCTGAGCTTCTGCATGAGGGGGTAGGTGGCGCTGCAGGGGTCGTCCACGTAGGCAAAGACGTACTCGCGGTCGACCACCCGGAGGAGGTCCTTCTCGCAGAACCTCGAGGGGTGGAGCTCGCCGTTCACGCCCATCGTGAGCGTGCGCTTCGCTACTTGGCTGACGGTATTCTTCACCGCCAGCCGGAGGTTCTCCTCCAGATGGCGGAGGTCAACCGCCTGGCACAGGGCGACCAGGAATGTGGACGACATGAGCTTGAGGATGTCGAGAGCCTCGACTGTCTTCCTAGACGAGATTAAGCCTAATGAGTTCACGTCCTGGTTGTGCTGCTCCGCGCTCTGCACGTGGTTCGTGACCGGGTTGGCCAGGAACTGGAGCTCGGAGCAGTAGGAGGCCATGGCGATCTCGGCCCCTTTGAAGCCGTAGTCGAGGCTAGGGTTTCTTCCACCAGACAGGTTGGAAGGCAATCCATTGTTGTAGAAGTCGTTGACCAGTTCTGAGAACTGGGCAAACATCAGTTTGCCGATGGCAGCAATTGCCAACCGGGAATTGTCCATGGAGACCCCGATCGGGGTCCCCTGGAAATTCCCGCCGTGCAGTGCCTTGTTTCTAGAAACATCGATCAACGGGTTGTCGTTGACCGAGTTGATCTCGCGCTCGATCATCTTGGTGGCGGTCCGGATGACCTCGACCTGGGGGCCCAGCCACTGGGGCGAGGTCCGGAGCGCGTACCGGTCCTGCTTCGGCTTCTGAAGCGGGTCCATCTCGTGCATCTTCTGCGCCGCCTTCACGTAACCGCTCCCGTCGAGGATGTGTTCCATGATCGCGGCGGCCTCGATCTGGCCCGGGTGGTGCTTCAGCTTGTGCGTCAGGTGGTCGGTGAACTCCGGCTTGCCGTTCATGACCTCGGCGAAGACGGCGGACATGACCTCGGCGAGGAGGGAGAGGATGTTGGCCTCGTAGAGGGCGATGGAGGCGAGGCCGGAGCCGACGGCGGTGCCGTTGACGAGGGCGAGGCCCTCCTTGGGCTGGAGCTCGAAGAAGCCGGTGGTGACGCCGGCGAGCTTGAAGGCCTCGTCGGCGGTGAGGGGCTCGCCGGAGGGGCCGACGGCGGTGGAGTTGGGGCGGCCGGTGAGGAGGCCGGCGATGTAGGAGAGGGGGACGAGGTCGCCGGAGGCGGTGATGGTGCCGCGGAGGGGGAGGGAGGGGGTGACGTTGGAGTTGAGGAATTTGGCGAGGGCCTCCAAGATCTCGAAGCGGATGCCGGAGTATCCTTGGAGGAGAGTGTTGATTCTCACCAGCATGGCGGCCCTTGTGGCGGAGTGGGGAAGAGTGTGGTTTGTTTCTGTACCTTTGCCGAAGATTCCGGCGTTCAGAAACCTGCAGGTACACATTTACAACAAATTCATCAACACTTTGAAAATCAAAATCATGATAAGGCAACTCATGATATTAAGTTCTAAACGTTTGAGATTTCATCAATTTCAATAATCTGGCAACAACGTTTGAATAATTAAAAATTACTGTAAGTGCTAAAATTAATGTGGATTCTAATTTGATTAGTCAATCCTAATATATAATTGTTTAACTTAAATTAAAAAATGAGAAAAAAAACAATAGCGGAATAAGTGGAACACAAACTAATTATTACTGAAGCAATTCACTAGCAAAAAGGTAAGTTATTTGTGTCCCACGCCACCCGTCACAAACAAAAGAAAATAAAAATAAAAAATACGAAGACACTACAGTATTTATTATTTATGGTAAGTTTATTTACATCCAATCAAAAATTGTAACTTCCCAAATTCAATTTATAATCATTAAAATTCAGCTTCCACTTTTTCCCCCTTGGAAAATCTCAAAAATATGGATATTCAATTCTATATTATTTTCTACCCTGAATACTACTATTCCATATAAATAAGAAAGCCAACGGTAAGTTTCCCACCATTATAGAAAAAATTACCGAACCTGAAGTTTCCAAGAACGAAGATTCCATTCCATTACTAAAAAAGGCGAAGCTTAATTTCTTACCTAATCAGCTCCTTCTGCAGAGCGCCGCCCTGCTTGGTTCTCCGGTGGGAGGTTGCGCCGAAGCCGGTGGTGACGCCGTAGCTGTCGGTGCCCTTGCTCATGCTCTCCATCACCCAGTCGGAGCTGGCCTTCACGCCGGCCCTCGCCGCCTCCGACAGCTCCACCGCCACCGCATTGTCCCTGGCTGCGATCGCCGCCACCTGGGCTATTGTCAGGGTCTCTCCGCCGAGCTTCACCGCCGGCCTCCTGAACTCCTCCACCATTCTCTTTACCTCGTCGAGGTGGCTCCCCTGCAGCGCCGCCGCCGCCGCACCCCAGTTCAGCGGGTCGCTCTGCTTCACGCAGAATCCGTTCTCCGCCGCCGCCGCCATGATCGGTTAGTTAATTTGACTGGTGGTGATCGGAGATGAGGAGAAAGAATGAATGAATTAAATTTCCTTTTCTTCTTTAGTGTGTAGGTGTGGGTGTGGGTGTTTAGAGTTTGTTGAAATGGTGGAGGAGAGAGGGGGTTTAAATAGAGAGAGAAAATGTTGGTGTGGCGATAGATACAGATAAATGTATACGTATACAGATTTTTGGTAGGTTTGTAGGAGTGGAGGATGGAAGCAGACCAGTCGTCCCCATGACCGGAGTTGGTTGAGGATTCATCTCCGCCCTTCATCCTCCCATCATCCGACGCTCCAGATCTCTCCACGTAGGCGCAGTTTGGAACGAGGACTTAATCCTCTTTTATTTCTTTTATTCTTTTTATTTTTGTAGAGTGGGGGTTGGTGGGAATATGGAAATTGAGATTGGTAGAATATAATTGTCTTTTTTTATTTATTTATTTATTATTATTTATTTAAATGATCTTTACGTGTAAAAATTGAAAATCCTTTTTAACGAGTTCATATATTTAAGGTCATTTTAGAAATTTTGAAATGCAGCATTGTATACTTCATTTTAGAAATTTATTCCAACAACGTACTCTATACATATTCTATTTGTAATTTTCTTTTATTTTACGTAATTAGCATCTACGTATAACATATCACAAATATTGAATAATTAATAAAATTGTATCTTAAATAACATGAATTAAATATATTAGAGATTGTTAAAACTTTGTTGATATAAATCAAATATTTAAAATTAAATAAAAAAATCAAAATTCAATAATAAATCATATATATGATACAATGAACTATAAATCAAATTATATTAATAAATTTTAGTTAATTTATTATTTTTATAGTGTAATATTGTCCAAATAGTAAAAATATAGTATAGATGGTATTAAACAGTAAAACTCTATATATGGAGTATTACTGTTCAATATTCTATACTCCAATTGCAAAATAGAGTATGATTGAAATGAACTCCATACTCGGAGTATTACTATATTTTAAAGCATGGGTTGGAGATGTTCAACGTTATCTTTGGTGAGTTAAGTATTATCATAATTTTCTAACAATTGTGGAAGAGGAAGATTTCTTCTATCTCTACTTAGCCCAAATTGAAGTACGGTGATTAATTTAAGAGATTCATCACTTCTTTCGATCTTAATGCATTAATTGCTCATAAAGAATGGTTTTTGAAATGATCAATATATTATTATTGTAGCTAAACAAATGATGAGAGAGTATAAAATATTTTGGGAGTTTCGATGTAAATGTTACTTTAGAATAAGTGGAATTATAAGGATAAAATGATACTTTTCATTTTTATTTTTTTGTTTGTTTGTTTTTGTTTTACCGCAATAAACTTGGTGACATATGTAATTATGTATCTTGTTTTTGTTTTTTGTTTTCTTATTTAAAAAGGTAATATTATAGAATATTAGAATATTGGGTAGATGGATTAGTGCGAGTGACATGGTCCATAGTAGTTATGTGTGTTAGGTTTCATTAATTTAATGGACGTTTCTTGACTATTTCCTTCGGTTTTCACATATCTCAGATTTATTCCCCAAAAACAATATAAACGCGTTATCGCTATTTATATTTGACGCAAAATGGTGTTTCTTTTAAGTAAATCTATCACAAATTTATTACTACTATATTGTATAAAAGCTATGAACCAGAAAAGGTTACTCAATATTTTATTGAAAGTTTGTTGCATATATGCCCCGTTGAGTGGCTTATTTTCTTTTATTTTATTTCTTATTAAAATGTTAATTTTCAGTATATTCGAAATGATATGAAACTCCAATTTATTGATTTGACGCAAAATATTAATTTTGCAAACTGAATTACGTTACGCCGTTTGATGCAATTAATTACAAGTTTTTTTTTTTTTTGGTAGGAGTTCTTTCAGACGTGGAAAAATATTTTATAAAATTGGATTAAATACAGTATGAATGTTAATGCGGTTGACTCAACCCAGTCTTACAAATATTTAAGCGTACAATAATAATCAAATACGGACGGAGTATAGCACAACTTCGAACTGAAACTTCCAAAATATAAAAATGATAAAAATAAAAGATTGTGACTCCATCAAAATTAATTACTGGTGAGATAGAGTGCATATATGTGTGGCAACTGGGGATCTAGGATCCGTCAATTACAAATTGCCAAATATGTGATTAATTGTTGAAAAAGACGTACATATACAGATTAATATATATAGTGCAAAATAAGGTTAGTTGCGATGTAAAGCTTTTGCCGGCTAGAATTTTTGCACATTAACACACAATTTAATTATACTTTTCAAATAATATATAATAATCACACTTCTTAATATATATATATATAGGGATGCATTATGGTGAAAACTAATTATTACGTGAAAACTGCAACCCATCATAAAATATTACATTTTTGCACAAAAGTGTTGCATTTTTATGCATAAAATGTTGCATTCTCATAATGATGCATTATATACACAAAAATAATATAAAATAATATAAAATAATATGCATAAAATGTTGCATTCTCATAATGATGCATCATGTGCACAAAAATAATATAAAATAATATATTTTATTATGCAACATTTTATGCATAAAATGTAACATTTTATAATGGGTTGCAGATTTTACATAATAATTAATTTTCATATATATATATATATATATATATATATATGCAAAAATTATTATACCCTCTTAGACTTAACAAAATCAATTTTTATCCCCAACTTAACAAAACACAATATCTAGAGGAAATATACCCTCTTACACCAAAAACATAAGAGAAATCAATATTTGCCCCAAACATAAGGAAACTTAAATTCTACCCCAATTTTGTATAATGTTCCAAATATACCCTCAACTTTATTCTCTCTCCTCTCTCATATATCCTCTCTTCATCATTCATATTATCTCTCTCCTCATTATAATTTTCTCACCATTTTCACTTCCGTCTCTCTTTTCCCCTCTCTCTCTATCTGAATCTCCATAACCACTCCTCTCTAACTCTCTCACAGCTGTTGCAAATTTGGCTGGCGCAGGTAAAGATCGCGGTGGCGTGAGCACAGTGGACATAGACATTGAAGTTGAACTCGGAGTGTCGGCGCAGCACAGCGAACCCTAGCAGTCTGGTCGTCGGCAACCTAGTCGGAGTTTCTCTCCCTCTCTAGTTTTCTCGATGACGGCGGTGGTATGGTGGCTTGACATCAGATGAAGATCTTGGAAATCTTCAGATTTAGGGATCTCTCTCTACATCCTAACTATTTCAAAGCATAGAATAGCATAGAAGCATCTAATATTTCTACATGCCAACTCAATACATCCAACCCATGTACAACTATAGAATAGAAACATCTCATATTTTTCATCTTTTACATTGATGATACGGCATGTATATATCTCATTTTCGCTATATTTACAAATTACACTATATTTACTTCAATCATTTACAAACAACGAAAAAAATAATTTGCCTCCTAAATGTGTAATTCCAAATTAATCACATCATTACACAAATCTTCAACTCCACGCAGCCTAATATTCATCCTTCCTCAACATCACAATTGAATTATTTCTTATATATAGATCACAAGAATTGACTGTAGAAGAAAAACCCTAAAAATGACTCATATCATAAGAATTTGACAATTTTTTTTATCTCTAACCTGGTAAGAAATCGTCAATTTCTTACCTCTAATTATTTGATTTCTTACCTATTATTTGATTCCGCCTCCGTACAACTCGCGATTTCTTACCTATCACTGTAATTGATTCCGCCGCCGTACAACTCGCGATTTTCCAACTGCTTCATCTTCTCCGGCGTGTCCCTCCCTCGTTTCTCCATCAAAATGAGCGAGCAACCCCTTCATCTCTTCGTCTTTCCGAGTATAACAAAGTCCAGTAGTCAATTGCACCACAAGCATTCGGATTTGGCCGGAAAATGGCAAAAACAGCAGCAAACCCTAGCTTCCAAAACCTACCTTGCTGCCACTCTTCCCCTTAGTGAACCACTGGCCGTCGTCGTTGCCTCCAGATCCAGAAATCTGAACGAAAATCGGGAGGTAGGGTAGGGGATTGAGGGTAATAAGCATAAGAAAAGAAAAAAAAAGAAAGAAGAAGAAGATGCGGAAGCCGCACCACCAGCAAGCACGCCATCGCCGTCGTCGCTGCCACCGCCGCTGTCACGGAAGCTGACATCACCACTGTTGAAGCTGCCGTGGCCGAGGAGAGGATGATGAAGAAAGAAGATGAAGGAAGGATGAAAAGAATGGGGAGAAAATGAGGGAAAGATGAAAAGAAGAAGATGAATTTCAAATGAATTAGGTTAGGGGCATTTATGTCCACACACAAACAAATTGGGTAGAATTTGATATTTTTTATGTTTTGGTTAAATATTGATTCTACTAAGGGTATGAGGGTATATGGAAGCATTATCTCTCTCTCTCTATATGTATATATATATACATAAAATATTGTAATTAATCAATTACTAAATATATATGAGTTCATTTTTGCATCACAAGATTTACACGAATATTTTCTATTGATAGAAAAAAATATATATAATGGTGCGTTCGTATTTTGGAAATTAAACATTTTAATTAGCTCTTACAATATTGTCAATGAAGTTTGATTCTGAATATTAAATTATTTTAATTGTATGTATTGAAATCATATATACCAAATTAATTAATGAGAGGTTTTATAGATATCAAAATCTTATATATGTGTCACATGATTGATTTTAGTAGTTATGATATATAGCCTTTATGTTTTAATTTGTTGTGACGAATTTATTGATCTTAGTATCTATACACATGTTATTTATGATTTATTTATATGTATTAATTTGTTTCACTATTCGAAGGCCACGGTATAGAGCTGCCTAAATTAATGAAAGCACATGAAATTTATTACTTCACATTTGCTTGAATTTCCTATCTGCATGAAAATAATATTAATTATTAAATATAAAATATAGATCCTACGTTTTGTTTTAAATGTGTTTGAGTCCAGCTACAAGCCAACCAAACGAAATACATTATTCTAGCCATGATCCAATCTCCAAAATAACTAGATCTTAATAATAGTAATTATGTAGTCACAGTATTTAAATGTTATAATTCTAGTTAGGATATTATTCCTAGGATATATGATAAAATTAGAGTGAATTTTAATTTTAAATTCTCCTACACGAAGAAGCTTAGTTGTCATTCACATGCAGTGTGGTTTGGTAAAAACAAAAACAGAAAAAGAAAACCACATTAATATAAGTGGCTGTAGCTGTACATGTATATTTCCTTTTTCTTTTATGAAGTGTATACTATTATATTACATAATATTACCCTCGAAAACAATTAGAAACAACCTTTGTATATATACATCTAAAATCACGCACCACTCACTCGAAAGATGCCTCTTTCATTATAACGTAATAATAGTATGTAAATATAATATTATTCCCTCTCCACAGTTTTATAAAAATTCCACATCTCTAATTTCTTGCAACATCCAAAATAGAATTTAAAATTTCGAAATATGCTTTCCCCAATTTATTAATCCTAAACACCAAACCAAAAAAAATAAAAATAAAATAGCAACAACTACATAATAAATAACCAAATAAATACTGACCCTCGGTGTTTTGAATTTACCCACATTAACAATCCTATTTGTTGTGTCTTCAACTTGAAAAAACGAAATCGTTATAACATTTAGGGATGACAGTGAATCTTGGATTTGGTCAAAATTTGGTAGTTTAGATCAATATTAAAATATGGAATTTCAAAAATATGGACATGATGAATTTGGACCGGATTTGAATACCAGTTGTAGATTTTAGATATGGTTCTAAATTTTGACTTTTGAGACCCAAATTCGGTCCAGATCCGGTCCACGGATCCACTATATTCAATTTAATATAACTATATTTCAACTCATACCCTAATGATTATTAAAAATATGAAAAAAAATTTAACTTGGCTCATAAAGAATTTACGTTTACAAATATAAATATTTTTGCTATAAGTACAAAGGGCATTAGACGGGCTTCTTGTTAACATGATCAAACAATTGATGAATCTTTAATTCTTGCATGCTTAAAAGTCCGTTATTTCTTCATATCATCACAATATGATAAGAAAAACTAAACAAATAAATAAAAAATAAAAAAAATACAACCTCTGTTTATAGATGGGTATGAGCTATTTAGAATTGGCGTTTTAGTAGGATTGCTCAATTAAGATATCTTCTAATTTATCATGTCATTTTGTAACTCATTTTTTCGATGATTCCAAAATTTGGATGCCATAATTTTTTTCCTTTAATATTATTAGTATTTTTATTTCAACTAATTTTCGTTATATGTTACATTGTTTTTTTTTTTTTTTTTTTTTTTTTTTCCCTTTGAGAGTAAGATTTATTTTTCTTATTTGAACTAATTTTTTTTACTATTTATATTTTTCTCACCTTTTAAGGACTCACTTTTTGTTTATTATTTCTTTTCTTTTCCGCTTAGAGCCTTACTAGACATATGATCGACTCTGACTTTATCATTATTATTAACTATTTATCAATTTTTTTGGAATTTATATCAATCAAATTTAACATATATGAGTATATCAGAGACGGATGGAGTACTAGATAATAAAAATTAAATTTGACCACTTTTCTTGGAAAATTTATAACCAATCATCATCAATAATAAAATGAGTAAGTGACAAAAATGGGCTGCTTTGACTATACGACCCGAGAATTTCCACTTATTTTCTTTGTTGGACTTGACCATATGTGATCCCACTAATCTAATTTCCACTTATTTTCTTTGTAATTACCCTTCAAGCGACTTTATTTAATAACATGTTACTAGTGGAAAAATTTACCCTTTACCACATATAAATTAAGAGATAAAAATAAATAGTAATTGCGTTATGTTTTCCGTTTTTTTTTCGTCACAACTTACGATGCAATAATTAGAAATTTATACTATACTAAGTAAAACAATTCATTACTTTAGGGTATTTTCAATGTCAGAAATGCTTACTTAACCACGACGAGCTTATTTAATTTGCCCATGTCTTATGTGACGATAATATATTTAAGAAAATTATTATAATATACTCCTTCCATTCCGCCGAAATGACCTGATTTCTTTTTGGCACGAGATTTAAGGAGAGAGTGCTTAATTCGTAAAATATGTTTGATAATTAAAGTTTTGAATTTTATATAAATATATTTAATATTAAATAAACATTTCAAGGAAAACAATGTCGTTAATTAAATTATTTATTTATTAATTAATTTTTTTAATTCACTAATTATTTCCTTTTTAGGAAACAAGGCTATTTCGGCCGGCGGGACGGAGGGAGTATATCTTAAAAAAAAATAAAACTCTATTTAAATAAATTAAAGCCTAAATTGAAAAGTTATGTACATGATACTGTCACATAAACTATGATTTTATTATGTGTGTTTACGATGGATAAAGTAATACTTTCGTTGATAATGTATATGCTTTTGTTTAATCATGAATTGGCGTTACTTTGGAAAAAGAGATTTATATTATATCATCATGTTTTTTGCAACAAAAAGCTTCACATCAGTTTCTTTTTAATTTGATTTATTGTTTAATCACTCGTGAAAAAACTCACTCATACCTACCAAAAAGTAGGTACAAACTTGTGTTTCATACATGCGGTACATATATATTTCCATACTGTTGATATAATAAATGCATGCGCTCAAAAGTCAAAATAAATGAAATTCCCTTGTCCATAATTCGATCTCATTTTTGTATTTTACTACCATATAAGATGAAATTATGTACAAGCTAGTTACCAATAAATATATATTTTTGTATTTCTCTAAGGTATACAAGCTAGGTACCAATAAATATATATACTGATAGGATATGGCCTAGCTACTAGGCCCAAGTATCGAGCCCAATATAATTGGGGCTCCGACTGTCAAGCTCGGCCTATGCAGCTCGGCCCACTTAAGAGCCTTACTTGGCTCGGCCCAAACAGCCCACCTAGGCCGAATCCACTTTGGCCCACCTCAAAGGAATCTCTACACCAAGGCAACTCTTACATCGACTACAATTCAAGCTCCACAAGAGATATAGAAGCTCGGTGTTTATCCAGTAAAGGAGGAGATCAAGCCAAAGAGTCCTAATAGGAAAAGACTTATAATCCTAGTCGAATTCCATATGTAAACACTTATAAATAGGGGTTTAAAATAGGTTGAGAGGAAAAAAACAATCTTGTAATCACTACTCATACAAGCAATAAAGATCTATACTCTTTTCGCCCGTGGACGTAGATCTATTCCGATAGATCGAACCACGTAAACCCCTTTGTGTTCCGTTTACTTTCGTGTTCGTTAAATCCCAGTTTTCGTGCATTAACTATCTTGCGAAAATAAGATCGATCACTGGCGCCGTCTGTGGGAAATCGAAAATCTGTGAATCTTGATCAAAATTTTGCAAGTTTGCTACAATCACGATGGCCGGGAAATCAACACGATCTACTGCTGCCGCTAATAAGTCTGCCGCCGAGGCTGCCGCCGCCGCCGCCGCTGCTAAGGAGAAGGACGCCCAACAAACCGCTCATGAATCAACCGAAGCCTCCAGCCATCCACCCAGCTCTAATCAAAGACGCCCCGGGAAGGAGCGTGCGCTGACTCCGGAAGGGCATATCGGAAATATCCCGGTGGATCAGTTCGGCAGACCGCTCCACCCCAGCCAAGAAGGTCACAGCAGCGGTCGTGACGGAGAGGAGGTCCCAAAGCTCCAGCCGCATGAACTTGAAGATGCAGTGAAGAGTTTCCTTGCATATAAAGGCACAAAATTCCTACAATCCGTCAACCAACAAAGAGCTGGACATCATGGAGAACGTGGAGCTACACCCCGTTCCCATCAGCAACACGATTCTCAAAGCATCCAGATTGTGGGCGCACAAGACGTGGCACCTCGTCAAAGAAGGTTCGATGATAAACGCCGAGGAGACTCCAGACCTTCACCTCGCCGTACCATCACCCCACCTCGTCGTCATACTGCTTCACCTAGGCATGACGACGATCACCGAGGAGGGAGATTTACTGTTTACAGTAAGATGTCTACTCCCTTCACCAACTATATACTCTACACTCCTCTCCCTGAGAAGTATCGAGTACCTCCTATCAAGCCTTACAATGGCTCATGCGATCCGAGCAATTTCCTGTCCCAATACCAATATAATATGATGAATCAAGGTCTCAGCTAGGATACCTACATGTGTAAGGTATTTCCTGAATTGCTTGTCGATAACGCTCGTAGTTGGTTCGATAGCCTGCCTCCATGCAGTATCGGATCATATGCAGATCTACTCGAAGCTTTCGAACACAGGTTTTTCCAGAAAGCCGAGGCAAAAACTACCCCGGCCCAACTTCTTTCCATTAGGCAGAGACGAGGAGAATCAATAAGTGACTTTATGACTAGGTTTAACGAGGAAAGCCTGAAAGTCGATCGCTTGACCGACGAAGTCCTTATCTCAGCCTTCCAGAATGCCGTCCAATCTGGTGCTCTCTACAAAGAGATCATAAGGGAAGAGCCACGGACGTCGAAGCAGCTGTGGAGCATCGCGGATCGTTTCACACGAGCAGATGAAGCGGATAGGAAGAAGCGCGAGGCTGATAAGCCTGAACTATCCGATCGGAGGAAAGAAGAGCGCAATGACCGAAGTCAGGGCTGCCGAAGTGCCTTAGATAGACTGCAGCGAGACCCCCTTGATTCCCGACTTGGACCTCGGCAAACTTCGGAAAAGGCCCAATTCACGCCACTGACAAAGCCGAGGACGGAGATTTATGAGCTTCATACCAACCTGTTTCAAAGACCTCAACCCATGTCACGTGGTGGGTCAAGACGCCGGTCTAAGGATAAATACTGCCGATTTCATGAGGACTACGGTCATGACACAGAAGACTGCAGGGAGCTAGCTGCGGATATCGAGCACCTGGTACGTGACGGTACGTTTAGAAAGTACCAAAGTCGCGGCCAATATGATGCCCGACCCCAGGGTAGGGGAAAGCGCAGAAACCGAGGAGGGAACAATTGCGCCCCCCATGTTGACAAAAAGCCCAGGCCTGATGACGAGGAGGGAGACGAAGAACAACCACGGATCGACGGAGTCATCACTGCTATTACCGGGCTCCCACAAGGAGCAACGAAGTCATCGCTCAAGGCCGAGGCCAGAAGTCCCTCTACAGACGAGCCCCTACAGAAAAGGTTCAAAAAAGACGAGGTCATTACCTTCTCAGGGAAGGACCCAGTGCCACCAATAATACCTCACCAAGACGCTATTGTCATTGAGGCAGTGGTGGCTAATAAGCTCGTCCATCGAATCTTCATTGACAGTGGGGCCTCAGTAAGCGTACTCTTTAAGGATTGCTTTGAGAAGTTAGGGGTCGAAGAAGCTCGTTTAACACCAGCACCAATTCCCCTTAGAAGCTTCGTCCAACAAGAGACGCAAACTGAAGGGATAATTCAACTCCCAGTGACAGTGGGTAAGCACCCATTGTCATCCACCAAGTTCGTCAGTTTTTTTGTTGTGAAGGCGAACTCCCCCTATAACATCATCCTAGGAAGAGATTGGTTGGTTGCAATGAAGGCAATATGCTCGGCGTACCACCTAACGATCAAAATTCCATTGAAGAATGGGGTAATTATAGTTCGCGGTGACCAGAAAAGGGCGAAGGAATGCATGCAGATCGCCCTACGAGGTGTTGGGACACCTCAGCATCCGCAAGCATAGCAATTACAGAAATCCGAAGTGTTAGAAGACAACTCTGCATTCTACGAGCCAGTAGGAGCTGTTGTAATGTACGAAAACGACCCCACTAAGGTTGTTAAGGTCGGCTTCGCTGGAGGAGCCGAACTTCGCAAGCAAGTTGTCCAACTACTTCGGGAATATAAAGATGTCTTCGCCTGGTCACCACTCGACATGACTGGAGTTTCACCAAATGTTATCACACACCGGCTGAACATTGACCCCGGAGTAAAGCCAGTCCGGCAAAAGCAGCGGGTATTCGCAGCAGACCGGAACCAGGTCATACATGATGAAGTGCACCAACTGTTAGAGGCCCGAATACTCTTCGAGGTCAAGTATCCGACGTGGATTGCTAACCCGGTGATGGTGAAGAAACAAGGAGGAGGTTGGCGAATGTGTATTGACTACACCGATCTAAATAAACACTGCCCCAAAGACTGTTATCCTCTTCCCAACATCGACAAGAAAGTCGAGGCTCTGGTCGGCCACAAGGTTTTCAGTTTCTTAGATCTGTATAAAGGATATCACCAAGTCTTGATGAGTGACGAAGACGCACCAAAGACAGCTTTCATCACTGACTTCGGCGTCTTTGCATATAAGAAAATGCCATTCGGACTAAAGAATGTTGGAGCTACTTATCAAAGAATGGTGGATAAGATATTTGAGCCCCACATCGGTAACAATGTGGAAGTATATGTGGATGACATCGTCGTCAAAAGTAAAGAGCCAACCACCTGTGTCGACGATCTCAAGATCGTCCTCGGCCTCCTTCGGAAAGTTAACCTGAAGCTGAATCCTGAAAAGTGCACCTTTATGGTCCGATCCGGAAATTTTTTAGGATGCTGGGTTTCTCAAGAAGGATTAAAGGCTAACCCGTCCAAGGTCCGAGCTGTTCAAGAAATGAAAGTTTTGGAGAAAATTCACGACGTGCACAAATTGACGGGCTGCCTAGCTGCCCTTAGTCGGTTCCTCTCGAAAGCGGCAGAGAAGCAACTCCCGTTCTTCAAGATTCTTAAGAAGAACCCAGTTTTTAAATGGGAAGAGGAACATAAATCAGCGTTTGCCGACCTGAAAAAATACCTCTCTAAGCTTCCAACTTTGTCAGTCCCGCATGAAGGTGAGATTCTATCCCTATACCTCGCGGCTTCGGATGAGACTATAAGTGCAGTCCTAGTACGTGAAGAGAAACATCGGCAACTCCCGGTCTACTTCATCAGCCGAGCACTCAAAGGACCAGAGACGAGGTATCAGCAACTAGAGAAGATCGCACTAGCGTTAGTAAACGCAGCGAGGAGGCTACGACCTTATTTCCAGGCACATCCTATTCAGGTCCTCACTGACCTCCCACTTCGGCAAGTGCTATTGAAGCCTGAAGCTTCGGGGAGAATTGCGAAATGGGCAGTAGAGCTAGGTGAGCATGACATCAGCTACTGTCCACGCAGTGCTATCAAAGGCCAAGCCTTAGCTGACTTCCTTGTGGAATCTAAATTTACGGAATCACCGAAGCCACTCGATGCCGCCTCGGATATTGTCAGAGCCGAACCCACAAGTAAGCCACTAAAAGACTGTTGGAAGGTATATGTGGACGGGGCTTCTGGAAAATTAGGAAGCGGTCCAGGCATCATACTTCTCAGTCCAGACGAGCAGGAGATAACTTATGCACTTCGGTTCGACTTCCCTACCACAAATAATGAGGTGGAGTACGAAGCCCTAATTGCAGGACTTCGCCTCGCTCAAAGTCTTCAAGTACGAGCTGTACAAGTCCACTGTGACTCCCAAGTCATAGTTAGCCATATGCTCGGCACATACGAGGCAAAGGGCAACATAATGAAGAAATATCTCCAAAAAGCTAAGAGTCTGCAAGAAAGCTTCACCTAATTCGAGTTGGTACGAATCCCAAGAGGAGCAAATACCCGAGCTGATGCTTTGAGCAAATTGGTGTCCTCATCAACAAGCTCTCCAGTGGAAGAAGTCAAACACCGAAGTATAGAAGAAGCCGAGGTCGGCCTCGTAATTGATGATGAAGCACCAAATTGGATGACTCATCTTCGAAATTATTTGGAGAAGGGCGAACTGCCCAGTGACAAGCTTGAGGCAAGAAAGATCTTAAGCAAGTCACCAAAGTACGTTCTACAAGAAGGAATTATGTATAGAAAGTCATACCTTCAACCTTTCCTAAGATGTGTCGGGCCGAACCAAGCAAACTATGCGTTAAGCGAAGTTCATGAAGGGTCATGTGGAAGCCACATTGGAGCTTGAGCACTGTCAAAAAAGGTCATGCGTTGGGGCTACTATTGGCCTACAATGTTTCAAGACGCAGTCGAACTAGTCAAAAAGTGCCTAAAATGTCAAATCCATGGGACGGTACCGAGACTACCTCAAACCGACCTCATAAGCATGTAAAGCCCGTGGCCGTTTGGCAATGGGGAATTAACATCGTCGGACCATTTGATAAAGCTCCCGGACAACTCCAGTTCCTCATCGTAGCCATAGACTACTTCACTAAGTGGGTCGAAGCTGAGCCCTTGGCAAAGATCACAAGCAAGAACGCCCTCAACTTCGTATGGAAGAATGTGGTTTGCCGCTTCGGTGTACCTCGCATCCTCGTTTTGGATAATGGAACGCAATTCACCGATCGGACATTCAGAGAATGGTGTGAAGGGCTTCACATTCACCAAAAGTTCACTTCGGTAGCTCATCCTCAAGTGAACGGCCAAACCGAAGTTACGAACAGAACGATTGTCAAGGGACTCAAAACCCGCCTCGACAAAGCCAAAGGAGATTGGGCCGCAAATTTACCCCAAGTCCTATGGTCGTACCGAACAACTCCCCGGACCTCGAACGGTGAAACGCCTTATAGTTTGGTGTACGGAACCGAAGCAGTGATCTCGGTAGAGATAGGCCTGCCGAGCCCGCGCACTATCAACTTCACAGCCGAAGTCAACGAGGAAGACCTCTGAACCGAACTGGATCTGCTGGAAGAAAAATGAGAGCTCGCCTACATAAGAGAAGCTAAGTACAAGCAACAAGTAGCTCGGTACTACAACCAAAGGGTGAAGTACCAACAATTCCAAGTAGGCGACCTTGTACTTCGGAATAACGAGGTCAGTAAAGCGGAAAGGCTCGGCAAGCTTGAAGCCACATGGGAAGGACCATACCGAGTTGAAGAAGTCCTCAGCAAAGGGTCGTACAAGCTTGCCCATTTATCCGGTGAGCCCTTACCCCGTACATGGCACATTAATCATTTAAAAAAAATACTTTGTATAAGTGGAGGAGAGTAATGTCTAGGATCAGTTCATTTAAAGTCGTAGGTGTCAAGAGTCAGTTCGTCTTGTCAGCTGTTTTTCTTTTTTCGGTTTTTTCTTCAATAAAGTTTTATTTTTCCTTCATTATACGTTTAAATTCTTGCATATCATATCTTGCATGTCTCTCTATTCCACTTATGCTTAGTATTTTGAAACCCTGACGAGGGTAATTTAATAAACTCCACATTGGGAGTAAATTCTAAACGCGCGCGTACCGACCTAACCTTGTTAAAAATAGAAGTTCAAACTGCCTGGGCTTAAAACGAAGGAACCGCCTTTGTTAAAAGCTAGGAAGAAGTACTTTTGTTTAAAACAAGGAGACACCACCTCGGTTAAAAACAAAGATACGGCCTTTGTTTAAAACAGAGAAGAGCCTAAACCTCGTCGGACAATGAGGTCGTGCTAATTAAAGCCTAAACTTCGCCTTTGACGAAGTCGTGCTACTCAAAGCCTAAACCTCGTCGGACGACGAGGTCGTGCTAATTAAAGCCTAAACTTCGCCTTTGACGAAGTCGTGCTACTCAAAGCCTAAACCTCGTCGGACGACGAGGTCGTGCTAATTAAAGCCTAAACTTCGCCTTTGACGAAGTCGTGCTACTCAAAGCCTAAACCTCGTCGGACGACGAGGTCGTGCTAATTAAAGCCTAAACTTCGCCTTTGACGAAGTCGTGCTACTCAAAGCCTAAACCTCGTCGGATGATGAGGTCGTGCTAATTAAAGCCTACACTTCATCTTTGATGAAGTCGGGCTACTTAACCCTAAACCTCGTCTTTTGACGAGGTAATGCTCATTATGGCCTACCTTTGTATAATACAAGGAAATATATCTATGTTCAAACAAGGTAAAAGGCTAATATGAGTACAGAAAATTCCGTTTTTATTTCAAAAATGGAAGAGTACAATACATGGTGATTAAGACGAGCTCGAAGGCTTGGGTTTGCTAAAACTAAGCCATCTTGTAGGAAAATCACCGTCGGAGTTGAAATTTAAAACATCATCTATATTAAAGCAGCCTCGACCTCGTTCACCACTACCCCGTCCTCGACTCCGACCCATACCCGGTTGAAGACTCCGACCTCGACCTCGTCGAGCCAATCTTTGCCGTTCTTGTTCATAAATCTCTTTAGAGTGCCGCGTATATCTCATGTCTGATCGATCCGCAGGAGTCGACGATCTCGAGGGATCAGTGGTAGTGGACGAACTTGAAGGATGATAGTCCTTTCCCAGTCGAGCAGCCAACTTCGGACGCCGAGCTAGAATCACATCGTACATACCAGCTATTCGCTTCAGCTCAACCATCTGATCTTTGAGTTGCCAGGAGTCCGCCCCGTATCTTTCGTGGTAATCCTTACACCGGGCTGCAATTTCTGTTACCTTTGCATCAACTTCGGCAATGGTTTTCCCGCCGTTTCGGCGGACAATGGCCTCGTATTCAGCATGCTCCTCGGCGATCCTTATAGATTCTTCCTTCATGGCATCATACTTATCTCCAAGCTCTAAGAGCCGAGCTTGAAGCTCGTCATTTTTGATTTGAGCGGCTCTAAGTCTCACGTCGGCCTCGTCCTGGATATGGTTAGCTTGGTCTCTCAAACGAAGAGCTTCGACATCCTTAGCTTCAAGAGCCCGTAATAAGTTGTTGATTTGAGCTATGTACGGGGATGCATCAAAAATAGTGGGGGAAGACTACAACGCAAAGAAAAAAAAAGTTTCAATTAAATGTTGAAATTTTATTATGCCACAAAGGCGAAAGTCAAGCGACATCCTACTGATGCCGCAGTACAAGAGCCTTACAAAAAAAAAAAAAAAAAAGAGAGAATATACAGAGGTGATCAACTGACCACTTCAGCATTCTCCTCATTCTGACTAAGGGCCTTGTCTCCGTCAGCATCGCCTTCCTCCTCGGCCTCCTCTCTGCCTCGGCTAGCATCGTCAGCCCCGGGCTCGGCAGTACGGTTGAGGTCGGCAATCAGCCCTTCCAACTCCTCATCCCTGTCAACTGGCCATCCCTCCACCACCTCGGCAGTCAACACAGTAGACGATGAGGCTAAGCTGTCCCGCACGGGAATGCTTTTGAGGCCTTCCACCAGCGCCTCAGCATATGCGCGGTTGACAGCCGCATCTGACATCTCCTGATATCCGTACTTAGCCTTGTCCAAGTTCGGAATATTAGAAGCGATGTTGTCGATAACGTCGCTAACTGCATGAGTGTTTAAGATGGTGGCGACCTGCCCGGCCAGCTCCGAGAATCTTTCAGAGCGGAAGAGCCTCTCCGTATAAGACCGAAGCAGCGACCCCTGCATGGCTATCGCCTCGGCCTCCTGTTGCTTCGCCGCCTCTGCCTCGGCCTTCCACGTGGCCGCCTCTCTTTTCACTGACTCAGCAATGTCCTTTGCCGATTCCACCGCAGCCCGTTCTACCGACACCCTAGCTTCGGCCAATGCCAATCAGTTGACGAGGCCGCCCTTCTCATTCTCTAGCTCGCGCTGAACTCGGACCACCTTGTTGAAGCGGTCGACCCCAACGGTCAGGAAACTGCTTAATTCCGAGGTAAGGTCGCTCAGCTTCGCCACCATGTCCTCGGCACCCTATATAAACACACATTAACGTTGAAAAATATATAATAATGAAATGCCGAAGTACATCTGTAAGTGTGATACTACCTCCGGAAATGGCCGAGGCTGATTCACCAGTTCTCCAAAACCCTGGCGTCCAACACCGCCAGATAACCGGAATGCAGTAACTGTGCAATCCTCCTCTCCAGTCGGAGCAGCAACAACCAACTTCTGCTGTTTTGTTTTTCAAACGAGAGGTCGCTTCGGAGGGGACCCCATTGGTGAGGAACCTAGTCCGCTCTCTGTTCGTTCCGAAGAAACCTCAGATGCTGACTTTTCGGTAGTGGCCGACCTTGCCCTCTTCTTACCAAGAAGTTTCACTGTAGAAAAACAGTAAGAGCCTCATCACAATGAAACAGAACACATAAAACAAAGAAACGGACCAAGTGGAGCCTCACCCTTCACCGGCTCAACCATGGAGTCTGGATCATAAGGGCTCAGCCCCGCCATAGCAAGATCGGTCTCAGTGAATTCTTCATCAACTAGGCTAGTCAACACTTCGTCAAGCACACCGAACTTTTCTTCGGTGCCTTAGTTCCTCAATTTACCCACATTCCAGACGAAATGTGGGACCTCACCGAACCGACAGAAGAAGAACTTCGACTGTCAGTTCGGGATTTTTGACTTCGTCTTCACTCGAAAGCCAAGACGGGGTGACAGATAATACCACCCATTGTAGGAATTAAAATTAAAAATATTTCAGGTTCAGCTCTACTGACAGGCTGACCCCGTGACGACTACTAAGTATGCCTAAAGTAGTAAGCTGCCTAAACGAGTTCGGCGTTATTTGCGCTAGAGGAATGCCGAACTTCCGAAGAAGATCGGCAAAAACAGGGGGGAGGGGAAGACGAAGACCATGGCATAAGCAATCTTCGTAGATAGTTACGAAGCCAACCGGAGGGTTGGACGCCCTATCCTCCGGCCGAGGTACTAACATCTCTATCCAATCAGGATATAAATAATTTTTTGCAATTTTCAAAATTGCAGAGGAATCTAGGGTTGAAGAAAATTTTGACACTGTTCCGACCGAATCACGGGGAGAAGCAAAAACTACCCTACAATTCGACGGAATGTCCGACTCTACAGTATATACATCTACCTCTATATTTTCCGGCGAATGAGATACCGGCGGCGACATAGACCTGTCGCCCGAATCCTGGCTACCACTACCGCTAGACTCGCGCGTAAAAGAAGAGGAAGCCATGGACTTACTTTTTAAGCAATGGAAGACTGTGATGACAACGAATGGGTCACTGGATTCTGGTGTAACACTGACGGCAGCACTGCAAGCGTGAAGGAAGAAGATGAATTGCCGAAAATTTTTAGGGTTCCAAATTTCAAAAATGTTGATTGCGGCGTCTGAAAAAAGTTTTAGTAACTTTCCGCCTACTTTATCGGGACCCCAAATGGTGCATTAAATGTAACTGACACATCACGTGTTAGACCTCATCCTAATGAGACGGTTCACATTCCGACTTCGTCAAAATTTTATTTCCGAAGGGGCAATGTGAATTCCAATTCCACCTCGTCTTAACGAGGTGGCAAGCATTCCGACTTCGTCGAAATTTTATTTCCGAAGGGGCAATGTGAATTCCAAATCCACCTCGTCTTAACGAGGTGGCAAGCATTCCGACTTCGTCGAAATTTTATTTCCGAAGGGGCAATGTGAATTCCAATTCCACCTCGTCTTAACGAGGTGGCAAGCATTCCGACTTCGTCGAAATTTTATTTCCGAAGGGGCAATGTGAATTCCAAATCCACCTCGTCTTAAAGAGGTGGCAAGCATTCCGACTTCGTCGAAATTTTATTTCCGAAGGGGCAATGTGAATTCCAATTCCACCTCGTCTTAACGAGGTGGCAAGCATTCCGACTTCGTCGAAATTTTATTTCCAAAGGGGCAATGAGAATTCCAATTCCACCTCGTCTTAACGATGTGGCAAGCATTCCGACTTTGTCGAAATTTTATTTCCGAAGGGGCAATGTGAATTCCAATTCCACCTCGTCTTAACGAGGTGGCACGCATTCCGACTTCGTCGAAATCCAATTTCCGAAGGGGTAATGCAAATTTTATAACCACCTCGTTTTAATGAGGTGGCAAGCATTCCGACTTCGTCGAAATCCAATTTCCGAAGGGGCAATGCAAATTTTATAACTACCTCGTTTTAACGAGGTGGCAAGCATTCCGACTTCGTCGAAATCCAATTTCCGAAGGGGCAATGTAACTTTCACTACTCATGCTTCACCTTTCTACCCCATCTCACACCCTCACTTCCATATATTTTTGGAGGGGGATGTGATAGGATATGGCCTAGCTACTAGGCCCAAGCATCGAGCCCAATATAATTGGGGCTCCGACTGTCAAGCTCGGCCCACTTAAGAGCCTTACTTGGCTCGGCCCAAACAGCCCACCTAGGCCGAATCCACTTTGGCCCACCTCAAAGGAATCTCTACACCAAGGCAACTCCTACATCGACTACAATTCAAGCTCCACAAGAGATATAGAAGCTCGGTGTTTATCCAGTAAAGGAGGAGATCAAGCCAAAGAGTCCTAATAGGAAAAGACTTATAATCTTAGTCGAATTCCATATGTAAACACTTATAAATAGGGGTTTAGAATAGGTTGAGAGGAAAAAAACAATCTTGTAATCACTACTCATACAAGCAATAAAGATCTATACTCTTTTCGCCCGTGGACGTAGATCTATTCCGATAGATCGAACCACGTAAACCCCTTTGTGTTCCGTTTACTTTCGTGTTCGTTAAATCCCAATTTTCGTGCATTAACTATCTTGCGAAAATAAGATCGATCATGAATTGGCGTTACTTTGGAAAAAGATTTATATTATATCATCATGTTTTTTGCAACAAAAAGCTTCACATCAGTTTCTTTTTAATTTGATTTATTGTTTAATCACTCGTGAAAAAACTCACTCATACCTACCAAAAAGTAGGTACAAACTTGTGTTTCATACATGCGGTACATATATATTTCCATACTGTTGATATAATAAATGCATGCGCTCAAAAGTCAAAATAAATGAAATTCCCTTGTCCATAATTCGATCTCATTTTTGTATTTTACTACCATATAAGATGAAATTATGTACAAGCTAGTTACCAATAAATATATATTTTTGTATTTCTCTAAGGTATACAAGCTAGGTACCAATAAATATATATACTTTTTGTATTTCTCTAAGGTATACAAGCTAGGTACTAATAGTATTTTTTTTAGAGAATTAAAGGTACAAATAAATATGAACAATTAATAATAGCATATCTTTTGTCCTCTTTTTTTTTGTATGTTTTTAATGTTTTGAGATCGTCTATTTTGGGGGCTATAGTCAACTCAACCGGCCACGAGCGCACGTGCTTGGTATAATGCAACTTCCATGAAAATTACAAGAAATCGTTATGATTTTGCATGCCAATCTCCATATTTTAACTATTTTTAGGATTTTATCATATCTTTTTTTTTTTAATCGTCCATCAACTTTATTTTTTGTTGCAATTTCTTGTATGGTTCCTGGTACTTTAACAAAAATAAACGTAGATTAATTTCTTTTCTTATTATTTACATCTAATCTGCAATGTGAAACAAATATTGGTGTGGCCAAGCTATTGTCTATTGACATTGTTACAGTTGCAAAGACATAACAAAAATGTATGTATAAACAACTAAAGATTGTGATTCGATCGGAACCGGCTCTTAAAAAAAACTTTACTCTGAAATATTTATACACATAATTTTTTAGCACGAATTTTAATATTTGTCATGAGTAGATGTTAAAAAGTGGTATAAAAGTCCCACCTTTTATGATATATATTAAAATGAAGTGAATATTAAAATGTATTCAAATTAATTTTTGAGGTTAGAAAAGGAAAGATGAATTTCATTACCGGACTTTCCCCAAGCAAGCATTTCATGAAAACTTGTTGTCGTTGATAGGTTCACTAAATTCGCCCATTTCGGACCATTACCCACATCTTACATCGCCGTGTCCGCTGCCATATTCTTTGTTGACATGTGTCAAGATCTATGGCTTCCCAACATCTATAATCTCTGATAGAGTTCTGATTTTCATGAGCGCTTTTTGGGAAAGTTTGTTCAAACTCAGTGGCACCCAATAGCACTACATACCACCCCCTAATCAACGAGCAATTGGAGGTGGTCAATAGGGGGCTCGAGCAGTACCTTCGAGAATTCATCTTGTCCAAACCTTCTACATGGGCTTCTCTCCTCGAATGTGCAGAACTTTTGCACATATGTGTAACGACCCATAAAATTCTATTAGGTTAAATAAAAATCCAAAAATATAAACTCAAGAAGTGATTTCAAATTTATATGAATAAAGTTGTGTTTGTTATCCGTACCATTTTCAAGTTATGCAATTATGCAAACTTCTTTGGAAAGAAAGTTTCATAGCTGGCAATTAAACGTGTTATAATTCATTTTTAGTCCGGTCCACATTGATCTAGGGAAGATCCATCTATATGCTTTGATATTGAGAGGGAACATATCTTGCCCAAGGGGCCGTATCGTATATTGTCGACTCTTTTGGGCACGCCACACTGCCTGGCCTGAGATATGTATAACTCCTCTAGCTCTCTGGCTAGTGCTGTTGTTTCCTCTTGTTGTTTCAGCAATTGCTTGCGCTACTTTTCAATAATGGTGGCAGCAATCCTGCCCAGCTTCACTAGATCACAAGTTATTGTTCTTTGGATCGAAACCATTTGAATAAACAAACCTCTACAATTTACTATGTGATAGGGTGTAATTTTCACTACATGTTGCTATATACTTATATTATAAAGATCATTCGCGCATTGAAAGGAATTCTAAGTCTGAGGTTCTTGTACTAGGCCTACAAAAATAAATCTCAATATTGTCGAAATGAACTACTTATAAATCAATACAAATATGATAGGAATGTGTCATGCCCCAGTTCCCGAGAGAAGGCACGTATGCCGGGACGTGACAAGGGGTTGAAATTAAGAAGCGGGGATAAAAGAGGCTCATGGCTTGGGATAGTTTAATCTTATTATTAACAAATTAAATACAAGACCGGGATGCACAACACGAATATGGAGTAGGTAAACCATACTGCCCGTATCGGCCGGCCTATATCTGAATACCCGTAGACATGAGAAATAAAATATTTAAATACGGGATTGGGACAGACAGCTCGAACTATGGGGTTGACTAAGCCGAACAACCCATATTGTTGACTTGTGTCTGAGTACCCATAATATATATATATAACTCGAGGTGTAAGAAAATATAAAGATTTTATTTATAGGCGTAGCGGAAGCTTTTATTATACATTAGCAACAACAACAGTCCTCTCCAGCTTCGTCTGTTCCAGGCCACCAATTCTTTAACCTGCAAAATATTTGGAAAGGAATTACAGGCTGAGTACTAATGCACTCAGTGGACTTGGGCCCTTTAAAAATATTTAAAAGATATATCCATGCATAAAGTATAATTGGAAGGTTTTTGAAATTATAACTTCTAATTATACCAAAACCTTTTCTTTCATGAGAGCTCTCTTGTCATGTACTACACTGTTACTTCACCAAACCTCTCATACCCCGGGATGGACCACCAACATGTAAGCTAATTCAGAGACCCCGAAACGCTTAACCCAGACAAGAACTCTATCATGTCCAACAGAAGACGGATGATGATCAACCCACCGAACTTCTGGGCTAAGTGTACACAAATCCTTAGCTAGTGTGTTAGACCAACCACGAACCACGATCACTTAACTGGTAAAAACATTAAACAGGTAGGCCGCACAAAAATATTTTCATAGATAATCTCATTTAGAGCTTAATAACTCAAATAATAGTTTTATAAAAATTAAACCTCACAAATGCTACTAGAAAATAAAGCCCCACCTGATAACTTGATATAATAAATAACTCGAAACCTTGATCCCTGATCTGATATGCTATCCTCCTTAATAATAACCTGAAAGTTGCTACTAACCTACGCTTGAGATTCTCAGAATTTTAATGTTGAATCTTGTAAGACAAAGGAATTGGTCAACCTTGTATTTATAGGTAAAAAGGATGGTTTAAGCTTGCTTAGTCGATAGTATAGGTTACGGTAGTCACCATATATAGACTTACTAGGCAATCCTACTTCATTCCATGAAGGACACGTATTGTGGCTACTAGGTAGATATTTAATACTAATACATTACTTAATGAATTTTATACATAATTCATGTGTGTTGGTCCCTAAAAGAACTAATTGGTGTATGAGGGAGGGGGGAGGGGTAATACACCAATGTCCTATGATTTTCGATTTTAAACACTTAATAAAAACCAGCTCGTATAAGGAGCTCGATACAGAGTGTAGCTCGATCCTTTTGGTTCGACAAGCGGGCTGTCGAACTTATCAAGATCGATCTGTTGTGCAGAAGTTGGTGGTTTGTTGAAAGCTCTTAGAAAATTCTTTTAAGACAAGAGCAATTTGGGAGCTCGATGAGATGAATGCTTGATGTATGTTTGTTAGTACAAGTAAAGAGATAACAGACTGTAAGTAAAGATAGAGAGAGAGTGTCACGCCCCGATTCTCGAAGGAGGAGGAAATCGTGAATCAGGACGCGAGAGGATGGAAGAAAGATGCGGGGAAAGAAAGGGGGAACTAATCTTATATAAATAAACCGGATATAATGTGTGCCCAAAGAATTTGACAACATTTCCCTTATGAAAGGAAGGAACCTAAATTGGAAATGACAAGAGATATCAAAGAGATAGATTCATTCATAACGTAAGGTTCGTTTTAAGTTCAAATGGCTCAACCGTAGATACAAAGGATAGACTTAATACATAAAAAGAAGTTAAAGAGTCTAAGCTCTTATCAAAAAACACAACAACTTCAAGGAACAAAGTCGAGAGATGAACACAAAAATGAGCAACTAGCGGAAGCTTATTAACAAAAGGAAAACCCTCGCCTCAGCTCTGCCCCGTCAGCACTGTCTGCTCAACCTGAAAATATTTAAAAACTGTGGGGCTAAGTACTAATGTACTCAGTGGGCTTAGCATTTGATATACAGTTTATCCATTATCATAAGACATAACCTGGAAGTTTTGTAAAAGAAATACATCCAAGAATGTCAAAACATCATCATTTCCTTAGCGCGCATTTGTCACACTCTACAGTTACTCTTACTGTGATCCCGGACCTCTAGCCACTGTCGGGTCCATTAACATTCATTTTGGATTTCGGGTCGAAACCCAGAGAGTCCCATTCATCGATAGTACACGAGAGAGATCAACCAATCGCAATACTATCAGGGTGTATACACAGTTCAAAGTTAGTGTATTAGACTGAACTAAGAACTTCGATCGATTAACTTCAGAAGCATTAAACGTGTAGAGCGCACAAGAACATTTTATGGATAAACAATTTTCATTTGTAAATATCAGAGCATAATATAGCTCAAAATATGTTTGGAAGTAAAGCCTAACTTTCACAACTGTTTCAATATTGAAACTTGAATTCTGGAGCGAATAGATCTTACTTCTCCGTGGTATCCTAGCCTACAAGACGAGTTTAGTCTTAGCAGGTTTCTTTGATTTAGCCTTAGCGCATATTTACTAAGACTACTGATTATTCTTGATTCGCTTTGCCCCATTCTTTATTAAAACTTGATTCTTGGATTATAACACCAACAACCTTAACATTTTTCCTTTTTATTATGAAAGTTAGGAAACCTTACGTCCCTTTATGCCTTTATTAAAGAGAAGTAGATAAACATTTTAATAGTTATTTATAAATACCTCTTCATATATATATATATATATATATATATATATATATTGATCACATAATAATCATTAAAGATTTTAACTTATAAGTTTATAATTTCTATCCTATGTATTCTTGAAATATATACTCTAATATTATCAATTTATCAAAATTTTGTAATAGAAGCTCTATTGCAAATTTCTAGACTTAGTAAAATCATTCATAGATTTATTCCTCAATCTTTATTAAGGGCCTATTAATCCAAATTTATACTTTGAATATCTCAGCCATCAACCAATTCCAAAAGCTGTTTATACACTAGATAATGTAAAATAATTTTTCTAAAAATTATTCTCTGAGTAAAAATATTTTATTTCATATATTCACTAGCTAAAAACACCCTTAATAATACTTTAAAAATATAATATTATTCCAAAAATTCTGAAATTTTTACCATGTGTTCTTGAGGCTATTTTATGCATAAAAAATTTCCAGATTTCAAAAATACTTATTTTTGAATCATCTTTCATATTTAAAATGAAAATACATATATATTTCTTAAGAGTCTAAAAATATTCACAGAGCCTTAATTAAATCTGGAAAAATATAAAATAGACACCTTATGCTTTATAATAATAATGTATAAATTTTCATATCAAACAAAAATCATTTACTATAGTTTCGATCCAAAACATGCTCCGACGAACATAAATTAAACTCTTTCTTTCTAATCTGAATTTTTCTGCATTATGAGATCAGCTTTCTTCATGGTTCTTAAGCATATAAGCAGTAGATATGTAAGGGTAATAGTGTGAGTAGTGATAACTGCGAAGGACAGTAAACCATGCTCCAACCATAGCACGTAAATCATAGATTTTAGAACATAGTTATAAGCTTATTCTAACTTCAATTTCTTGACAGATTTCTAAGGTAATGAGCAGCTCATTTTTCATGCTAAGATTATTATTATTATCTGCTATAATTCATTTTTAAACATGCAAGATTAGGCTCTAAGAATTGAGCAGAAACGGGTTGAGAACAACAACCTTTGAAGACCTAAACTCCTTCATCTTCTACTAGATTCTGCTATCTCCTCCCTCGTTCCTCTTCCTTCGTTCTTCCTTCACGTTTTCTTCCAATTTTCTACAGATTCAAAAATCGACACCTTACTTCCTAATGGCTGCAGATTCGAATTTTATGTGGGTGATGAAGGAATTGAAAGAAAAGAGATGGAAATTCGAATGATGTTGCAGTAGGTTTTTCCTTACCTCCCTTCTCTAACCTTCTTCCTCTCGATCTTCTTCGATCTCTCTATTTTTCTTATTTCCCTTTCTATTGTGAACCTCTCTCTCTAAAGTTCTCACATAGTTTGGCAGATGTTTGAAACAAAATGAGGAAGAAAAGAATTTATCAATTTATTAGGCAATAGTAGCAGAGGGCGATGTGTTCCCATTAGCAACCAATTAATCTTGTGGTGAATAGATAAACACCAAATTGCAATAGTTACTAAAGTTAAAAAATGGGCTAAATAATAATATATATATGCATATAAATCTTCTTATAATTAATCATCTACCCCACGTATCTATATATGTATATTCTAGAATCACATACACATATATATTAATATGCATATTATATGATGTAACAAGAACTATGCCATATTAATAAGAATAATACTAAAGTAATACTACTATATAACAATTCTTTTTTTGAATTCATAGATTAATTAGCGAACTATAATCCACAGTAGCACACTTGTCTAATTAAATAATCTTAAACACAAATACTTAAAACAATTCACATAATCCATTTAACATAATTCAAAAAAATTAGTCATAATATAAAAAGCATTTTCTCCGGGCATGAATCATCTTAAATAAAAAAAAATCCTAAATTTTATCGTAGAATTTAATGGAAAAAAGACGGGGTATTACAAAGAGAGAGCTCGACACAGTTAATTTTATCGTGGTTTGGAGAAACACATCCTACGTCCATGTCAGTTTCCATCAAAACTGAAAATCCCTTTACCTTTGAATTCACTACTCTCTTATTTTTACTGGCTGAGTACCAGTCCCAAATTTCGACTAACTCGTCGAAATTCAAGCATGAATTACGGGGCCCTTACAACTTTTGCTAACTTTAACAGCTAATGTGCACTTCCAGTTGCAGAGCTCGATCTTCTCAGCAATGGCGGAACAAGCATAACTTCTTCATCTTCAACGCACATCTTCTGAACTTGAAGGTAGGAGGTTCTGTTGAGTTCTTAAGCAGCAGTAAATGCTTCAAGAACTCGGATTAATTCCAGAGGTAGAAATCTCCTTGGTATCAACTTGAGAATTCTCTTGGTATTTCGAGTGTTGAAGTGGCTGTGAAAGTTTGAAATTTCTGCAAAGTTTTGGCTTATATAATGAAATTCCCGTAAAGAATAACTCTGGATGGCTGGAGTATTTATAGGCCTAGTTTTTGAAAACTAGCCGTTGGAGTTCTGACCAGTGGTAGGGAGTTGTTGGCGCTAACTCACTTCTAGCCATTGAGATTCTTCCTAGTTGGCAGCCTACGTTGGCACTAGGACAGAACGTATCGAGCTGTTGATCCGAACAACACGTTCTCTATGTAGCAAGTAACCAGCTCGATGAAATCTTCGAGACAAAGCAGCTGGTCTTCTACATGCAGATTGATGACGGAGCTCGATGCTAGATCAATCTCCTATAGGAGAGCACGTCTATACGTTCTCATCCTTTACAAGCTTGATCGATCTGTTTATTACATTAAGAGTTTATCGATCTGTGCTTATACAGAAGAACATATCGCTCCTATCAATCTCTAAGTGTAGTTTTGAATAACATCATCAAAACTAACTTCAGAGGGTTCCCAACAATGTGTTTATATACATAGATGTAAGTCATGTATTACGATAAAATATACTATATACATACATATATATATACATGTTTAGTATACATAATTATATTATCTTATCATACCTCTATACTTATGTGAAAAGAAATATTTTGATTTATGAAATAACTTATTTCTGCACATATGATATACTAATAAATACAATCCCTCCATGATACCTAGCATAGCATGTACGCAGACTCCATAACATATATTTACATATACTTATATTATTTGATTCATGAATTAGATAGGAGATACATTCCTTTTATATATATATATACACTAGTGTTATACCCGCGTTTTGCGCGATGTGAACTGTAGTTAAGATTTTAACTTAAAACGATACACGCATAATTGATTTTTTTAATACATCAAACTCTTATAATTTATATTAATATTTGTTGCTTAAATTATTTTAATTCGAATACATAAAAATATTATAAAATATCTAATGGAGTACTATACTACAAATAGAAATGCTCCCCTACATACGGTGGACACATTTAATGTGCCTACCGATGATGTGGCAGTGCCACGTCTGCAATTTTTCCTTTTAGGGTTTAATTTTTTATGTTAGGGTTTAGTTTTTTTTATAATATGGTTTAATTATTTTTGGTAAGACTTTTATTAACTTTTTTATATATTCCAATGCCACATCATCCGTGGGCATATTAAGCATGCCCACGGTGGGCATTGGAGCATTACTCATACTACAAATGAAAAGTTATTATAAATTTTGGAACCACTTTGTACACAACATTTGTAATAGATGTATTATCAACATCGTCACTTTTACAAATTAAACTATAGATTACTCCCTCCGTCCCGTCAAAAGAGACCTATTTATCTTTGAGTTGTCCCATCGAAAGAGATCCCTTTCCTTATATAGAAATATTTAGGAAAAAAAGAAGCTCAATTAGTAAAATTTATATTAACATAATTGGGCCCTTACTTTGCACACTCGAAGTCTAGAAATTAGATTAACATAATTGGGCCGTTATTTTGGAAATTGGTTTTAGTGCTTATACAAATCTAAAATAAAAAAATTAATAAAATAAATTTGCCTTACATTTTTTAAATAATTAACTATAGAAAAAAACAAAATATTATTTTCATTAATTTTAATTTTATAAACCACTCTCTCTTTTTATTAGCTAATACTCCCTCCATTTCGCTTAACTTGGCTCATTTGAATAGTGGCTTTTCTGGCACGCTTTTCCACGCTTCTTGATGATGGGTTTTAAAATGGATTTTTGAAGAATTATTTTTTTTACGGGATACTACGACAGTCGTAGTATCCCGTAAAAAAAATAATTCTTCAAAAATCTATTTTAAAACCCATTATCAAGAAGCGTGGAAAACCGTGCCAGCACAAGCCAAAAAGTTTTGAGCCAAGTTAAGTGAAATGGAGGGAGTACATTTTAAATTCTAAAACTCTCTTCCTAAATTTCATGCCGAATGAAAAGAGGTCACTTTGGCTGGGATTGAGGGTGTACAAATTAAAATTAATAATTTATTATACCATTAAAAGGTACTTATTTTTCATTGTACTTGGTTATATTTCTTTAATTAGTGGGGTCCTAGTATAAAAGAAATGGATGTTTAAAAAGCGTGGGCCATCGTCTTTTGTTCTTCAAGCCTTTTATTTTAATATAAAAATGACGTAAGAAGAAGTATAAAAATGCTTTATAATTCGCTTATTTTGATAATAAAAAAAAATCCCATCAATTATAAAAAAATCTGAGCAACCTTTTATATTATATCATGACATAATATTATACTTAAGAAAAATGTGTCATAATTTATATCACCTTTTACCTCTTTTGTAAAAAAAGTTTTTCTACTCTCATATACCGTTTCTCAATAAAACAAATAAAAAATAACAGCAATCTAGATATTTCGTATTTTATTTACTATCAATTTCTTACAAAGTAAACAACATACATGTATAATAGAATCATTTGTATAATCTATTATCATTCAAAGTAAATATGGTCATAGAAATTGTAGGTCTCACCACTTGTTATAAATTTATTGTTAGAATTAAACTCAATTAATTCATGCTTCAATCTCTATCATGATAATCCGAGAACACTGAATCGTAGCGGAAGCACTAACCAGAATTTGCCATCATTAAACTTGAAGATTGGAGACTGGTTTTGGTCTTCCAAGAATCCGGTCTCCTCTATTTCTTTCTGTTTGGTGCATTTCTCTATTGGGGGAGAGAATGCGTAGAGAGATAGTCGGTTTTTGGGGACCAGACAATTTAAAAAAAAAAAACTTTTATATTTATTATTTGGTCCCTCATCAAATAACAAATATCACTTGTAATATATACATATATATTATAATAACTTTTACATTAAATATATATTGTCCATAATTATTAGATATAAAATCTAACAATCTCCCACTTGGGGAATATATATTTCCTGATAAATGTAGAAATTAATGAGCTCAAAATTTGCTATTATAAAATATGTATATCTTAACAATCTCATCCATCAACTATACAAGCATAGGCCTAAAGAGGCCTTCATCACTTTATACGTGAATAGACCCATCAATAATGACATATACTTATATAATCAAATAACATAGATCAATGGTTATTACGAAAATCAGATAATATCAATTTTCAACTGGTCCTCTGTAAACTTAAGTGAGGTCACAGAACAGAGTAAAAGCACCAAATACTTCATTTATGATCAGAATAACTAAATACATAAGTGTCTAAATTATCCATAAGCAACAAAATACAAACTCCCACTAAACCATGATATCATCTAATGATACAACACCCATACGGGCAACATGCTCATGAAAGACCTTGGGTGGTAAACCTTTAGCACTACAAAAATTTTCCCAAATAACGACGGAAAAATCCATCGTAAAAGATCAAAAATCCGTCGGAAATACACAATTACGACGGAATCCCGACGGATTATTTCCGTCTTTAAAATGAGCGTCGGCAAAACGGTAACGACGGATTTCATGTCCGTCGTGCAAGATTAACGACGGAATTCCGACGGTACCGACGTCGTACGTTGCGCCGGCCGGTCGCCGGCTCCGGCAACAATTACGACGGATTACCGACGGCATATCACGACGGATTTTCGACGGATTATTTACGTCGTTGATCCGTCGGATGTTAAATATTTAAATAATAAAATTATCCGTCAGGAATCCGTCGGGAGTCCGTCGGGACATGTGTAAAAACAGTAAGGTTGCTTCTGTTTTTTCGTATTTCTGCACCATATTTCAATCCAACCAACAAATGAATAAAAATAATAATATCTAACAATATTCATAATATCTGGTAATTTAATTAAACAAAAGTCAGAATTACATAGTTTCATTCTTACTAATCCACACAGTTCATATCAAAAGTCTACATTAAATATGAGTAAATACCCATAAGTTCAGTACTAGAAATAGCAAATTCAAGCTGAATGGACATCAAGAGGGAGGTGGATGGTCTGCATCACCTCTGGACTGACTCGTGAACTGCTCAAATAGACGTTGCTGAGCCCGTAGTGCTTCCTGTGTTTGCTCAGCAAGCTTCTCACACGCCTCACACTCCTCTAGTTGTTGTTGCATCTGTGATAAGCGATCGTCACAAGTTGTTTGGGAGTGAAAATGCAACGTGCTAGTCGAGAGATCACTAGCGATGCTCTTGGCGAGTTCACCTGTTCCAAATATTCTTTTCTTCTCGTTATGGGTGACCTCACGATCCTCAAGGCTCTCCTCCTCAATATAGTTCTCGATCTGACCCAGTAGCTTCATAGCTAGAAAAAAGGTCAGGCTATGCACCTATGCATAATCATGATCATAATATCCAAGCACAAATAATTAATAATTAAAAGAAGATTTCATAACAAGAGATGGAGGCAAATGATCAAAGGACACAATTAAGACCGTGTTGATGATTTTGGTATAGTAGCTGTAGTTGCAGAAGAAATTTATCACCAATTAATGCATCCACTAATGCAGTTAGACATAAATTAAAAATATTCATTATAACAAGAACCAAACCCAGAAAAATAACCAGAAGAAGAAGAAGAGCTTTCAGCATTTCATCAACTCATTATACATCATAAATTAATCAAGTAAAGATATGTATACGTCACATAGCTGCCATGGCAGCAATTATAAGCCTAATTTAACTAATCAAATTCTTCTTCTAAAAAATGACTAATAAAACTATTTAATAATTATGGCATAGAAGTTTCCTGAAATCTATAGAATTAATCATGTCAAGTAGAAGTATACCTATCTAAATAGCAGAATATGTAGTGGCCAAAGCAACCCTCTTTTTTCCTCTCCACCAATGTAAGAGCTTTTGAATTTCATTCCCAAAACAAAGAAAAACAATACAGAGTATTAGAATAATCTCACAATTCTTATGTCAATGGCCTATTGCTCATGCTCTCTGTTAGCCTTCAATTAACATCATGTAACATGTTAGATGCATCTCTAACTCTAAACTTATTCTAACTCCTAGACTTTTCATTCCTAGTGCTGCATCAAATTAATTAATGTATATACAAAGTCAACATGCCCTAATGATATTTCATCGATGTCTCACCTTCCCAAATTTACAGAAAAAGTAATGGTGAACATTTTATCCCAATATTATGTTCTGTTTTGAAAATGAGTAATCAAACGAAATGTTTTAAGATCAATGTTTGAATGTATAAGGATGACATGAGGATCATAGTTTAACTAACATTAACCTCGCACTCCTTAAGCACCACAAAATAATACCTCATTGCTATATACATGATGAGTAAGTAACCCCGAGGAAAAAAAAAACATAAATAGCTCATTTTGAATTTTCTAAGGAAGAGATGCAGGCAGATCTTGGAATATTAATTACCCAAGCTAGCTTCCCATTGCATTCTAGTATACATTATTCTAAAAATGGAATAGCAGGACCTAAAACTGGTTGTGAGAAGAGGCAAGATTTTTCCCAATATCCTAAATCTATTGATCTAGCTTCAGAATTCCGAATAAAAGGTTATGATTAAATGCACAAGAAATGATCACACTGATTTGATATTAAATCTCATTACCTATTAAATTGGAATATTGATATAAAGTTGCTTATGTGAGTGTGTATATTTGGTAAATTTGAATCCAACCTCGATCTATTCATTAAATCAAACAAGATGCACAGAGCAATATACTCCATACTTGAATCAAACAATATTCTTCATTACCTAGACATAAGATATTTTTCCCTATAGCAAGCATATGAAATAATGATATACTGTATTCAAATGCAAGTGAGATGTAGCAATTTATCATAGATGCAATCTAGCTTTTAAGATATGATTGATCATTGACGCAAAATCTTAGTGTTTGAAGCAACACTTCAGAAGAAAAATGACTATTTTTCTTTCGCTACTTCTTATATTCTTGGAACTATGTTTCTGATGAAACTATCATTTAAATTTCATAAGTTAAAGAATAAAGTTCAAAGCTGATAGATGATTCCAGAGAATGTGGTAAATCACTATAGCAAAGCTACAAGCTCGAGTCACAAATTCTTAAATTAATACTATAAAATAAGGAATCAAAAGAGAGAGGGTGAAAAATTACCACTGGAAAAGAGGGCAATGAACGCTAGCACCAATTCAATCTGCTCTAAATTGAAAAATAATAGTGAACTTTCTTTGGATTTTGGAACCCTCCATCACAAATTCTCGCTAGAAATGTGCTCAACTGCGAAACAGAAAAAGATAGAAGATTGCCGATAGTGATTGCACCGGTAGCAAATTTCAGATCTAACAAATTGCGAATCTAAAACCCTAGATGTGCGAAAACCTAGAGAAATGAAAGAAACCTGTTTCTTGCTGTGGTCGTCGACGGCGAAATGAGCAAGAGCATCGATATCAAGGCTGTTGGCTGATCCATCGCTCTGGCGAATCGCTCCGGTGGCCACTCCAGTTGCCATTATTGTAGAGAGTTAGAAAATAGGAACAATTGATGGTAGTATGCGTGAATTGAAGAGGGAAGGGATGCAGTAGCGGTATTTATAGCAAGTGGAGAATTGGCTAAGTTTAATGTCGAGAATGCGGAGAAGGAATTTGCACAAAACTTCAGATCCGGCGGGGAGCGAGAGCAGGCGGGGAGAGAGAGCCGGCGAAGAGAGAGAGATAGAGAGTACCGGAGACTGCAGCGACTTTTACTTCGTGAATTTGGGGAAATATGCTGGAAATGTTAATTAGAGAAGAAATAAAATAAAATAAAATATGGAATATTAAATTAAGACGACAGATATTTATCCGTCGTGCATCACTCCGTCGGAGATCCGTCGTAACCGCCGTCGTCTCTTGCTGGAGGAGACTAACGTCGGGATTCCGTCGGTGATCCGTCGGAAACTGACGACGGATGTCTTTGCCGTCGGATAATCCGTCGGAAATCGACATGTTTTTTTGTAGTGTAGTAAACGGATCCGCTATCATGGAGTTTGTCCTAATGTGATATGTAGATATTTGTTTACTCTGTACATTTTCTTTCACAACTAGGAACTTTATGCCAAAATGCTTTGACTTAGAAGAGCTCCCATTGTTGTTGGAATATAGTACTGCCGACTTATTGTCACAATATAATTTGAGTGGTCTTTCTACATTCTCCAAAATACGCAGCCCCATGACAAAATTCTGTAACCATATTCCGTGGTTTGATGCCTTATAGCATGCTACAAACTCTGCTTCCATAGTGGAAGAAGTTACAAGTTGTTTAACACTTTTCCATGATATAGGTCCTCCCACCAATAGAAAAACATAACCTGATGTAGACTTTTAACTATCTTGGCATCCAGCAAAATCAAAGTCAGAATATCCAACGACCTCCAAATGGTCTGATTTCCTGTATGTGAGCATATAATCTGTTCTTCTTTGAAGATACCTCATAACCCTCTTGGCTGCTATCCAATGGTTCATACCAGATTTACTTATATATCTACCTAACATCCCGACAATGTACGTAATATCCGGACGCATACATACTTGAGCGTACATAAGACTCCCAATAGTTGAAGCATAGGGAATCTTTTGCATTTCCTGAATTTTGAGGTTACTTTTCGGGCATTGCTTAAGATTAAATTTATCTCCTTTAGCAACAGGAGTATCACCTGTTCTACAATCTTGCATGCCAAACCTCTTGAGTACTTTATCGATATAGCTCTTTTGCAATAATCCAAGAATACCTCAAGATCGGTCTCGATGTATTTGAATTCTTAAGACAAAAGAGGCGTCACCAAGATCTTTCATCTCAAAATGCTTTGATAGAAATATCTTGGTTTCGTGCAACAAGCCTATATCATTTGAGGCAAGCAAGATGTCATCCACATATAGAACCAAAAATATAAACTTACTCCCACTAAACATGTGATACACATAATCATCAACAAGATTTATCTCGAAACCAAATGAGAATCACTTGATGAAACTTGTGGTACCATTGATGAGAAGCTTGTTTGAGTCCATAGATGGATTTCCTTAATTTGCATACCATATTCTTTGGGTCTCCTGACTCAAAGTTTTCTGGTTGCACCATATATATCATTTTCTCAATGTCTCCATTGAGAAACGCAGTCTTAACATCCATCTGATGTAACTCAAGATTGAGATGAGCAACAAGTGCCATGATTATTTTAAAAGAGTCTTTCGATGAAACCAGAGAGAAAGTCTCAGAATAATCAATACCTTTTTTATGAGTATAACCTTTAGTTACAAGACATGCCTTATACCTCTCCACATTACCATTTGCATCCCTATTGGTTTTAAATATCCATTTACAACCAATTGGTTCTGCACCTTCTGGTAAAGGGACATGTTCCTAAACTTTATTGCCTTGCATTGACTTATACTCATCCTGCATAGCATCGATCCACTTTTGAGAGTTAGGACTTTTCATGGCATGATGGAAGTTGATTGGATCATCTTCCATCATTCCATTATCATCTTCATGTTCGTGAAGATATATGAAGTAATCATCCGAAATAACATTTCTCCTTTCTCTCGTGGATCTCCTTATTGACACTTTATTTTGAGGTTGTTGAATTTGTTCTTCAAGAATATGAGAGTGATTAACACGTATTTTATGTGCATGTTGAGTGTTTTTGAATGTGTTTGAGTCTCAATTTATGTGCTTAATTGTTAGAAATGCTAGGGTTTCTTAACTTGTAGCATACGTTTTACTTTTTTAGTTTTTTTTTCTGTTTTCGATCCATTTTTTGTAAGAATTGGAAAGAGTATTCATGTGGATAAGGATCAAAGACTAGAAATGAGGAAGAATCGAGCTTAATTAGGGTGAAACCTAGGTTTGAAATGTAGAATTTAAATTTATAGAGTTAGGGTTTCACTAGTTTAAATTCAATTATATTTTCCTCGTTCTCTCGAGTCTCTTTATGCTTTTTTCAGGGACAATGGAGAACTCATCTGGTCAATTTGATCATCCATGTCGAAGAGGGGTTCGTTAGGAGTCCATAGCAAAAAGCATCAAGAATCGGAGTTCGGACGAGGGAGAACGAGCAAAAACGGTGAAGCTGCGCAAAAGGACCGGACCGGTGGCGACCCGGACGGCGACCGGCTGGACCGCCGGCCAGGCTGCCGGCTGGCCGGCTGAGCTGCAGAGTTTCCGGCGACCCAGGCGGCGACCAGGCGGCGGTTGGCCAGGGCGACGTCGCCCCTTTTCTTTAGTATTTTGACTGAGTTAGTCGTCTAACTCGGTCCAACTCGACCCAAAACTCACCTAATGTGTATTTAATCCTAAAATCTTCCTATTTTGTGTATCTTTACATTTTTGAACATCCTTAGAACCCTAGAAACATTTCCCTATTTCCTTTTTAGTATTTTGAAGATTGTTGAAGATTTATGTTGAAGATTTGAAGATCCTTCCACCATTCTCTTCCTTATTGAATCTTTTGATCATGATTTCTTCTATTTTCTATGGTTTAATTCCTTCAATTATGTCTAGCTAAATTTTCCTTTGGTTCCAATAAATGAAGATATGATCTAGATCATTAGGTTTTTGGATTTTGTTGTTGGATTTACCTTCTAATTCATATGTCTTGTGGTTTGGGACTTGATTTTATTGCATGATTGATTGACCATCATTGAGTGCATACAAGGTATTTGGTTAAATGCTTAGGAGGCTTTAATTCATGACACTTGGCATCAAATCACACCATATTGGTAATTCTTGCTAGTAGGAGTTTCTAGATAATTAATTGAGCTATTCGGAGTTAATTTATGCATCTTGAGACCTAGCGGAGATAGATGTCATAGGTTAATCCACTAATATTGATTGCTTCGAGAGAAGAATTGATGTTTACTATATATAGAACTCCCATGTGAATTAGATTAAAATGGCTAATCCTAATAAATCCTAAAGCCTAGGCCTCTAGTGATTATCGGATTATATTTGGAACCAAGCTTTCTATTGTTGTTTGTTAACTCTTGCTATTAGTTATTATCTAGTTTGTTACTTACTTTATATTTCTTATTAGCTAATCAAAAAACACAAAAACATGTCACTTGTGAGCTTGGATAGTAGGTTTAGTAACTTGATTACTACTTGAAATTCATACGCCCTTGCATTCCCTGTGGATTCGACTCGATTATACACATCGATTATCATTGCATCTCCCTCACCCCTAAAGTGAGGGCAGATCAATTTTTGGCGCCGTTGCTGGGGAATGCTTAGTTTGAGTTTCAATAGTCGATTTGGTTATTAAGTTACTAATTCAAGCATTGTTTCTTTTAATTTTTATTTTGTAGGTTTATGCACACAAGGTCCAAAGGAAGACTCTTTCAACCTTTGATCTTGAACTTTGAAAGAAGGCATAGAAGAAGAAATTCTATTGAAGATCAAGAAATGGCTAACAATCAAGCAATGGAAGCTCTTATGAGAGAAATGGAAGAGTTTAGAGCATGGAAGGATGAGCAAGAAAGAAGGGCAAATGAGGCTCAACCACCTCCTCTCAACCATATGTTCCAATCTCCAACGGAACAATTTCAAGGAGGAGAATGGGGGACGATCAATGCCAATAATTTTGAGCTCAAATCCGGACTCATCCAAATGGTGAAGAGTGAACAATTCGGTGGAAGTCCTATAGAGGATCCGAACGCCCACCTTAGTATGTCCTTGATATTTGCGATACTATAAAGCTTAATGGAGTTTCAAATGATGCTATTCGCATGAGGATGTTCGGGTTTTCTCTACGGGACCGGGCCAAGGATTGGTATAAAGGACTAAACAAAGCCAACATTCACACATGGGAGGATCTATGCAAGACCTTCCTCTCTAAATGCTTCCCACCATCAAAAGCTCAAAGGCTTATTTCCGATATTTCACATTTCTCTCAACAAGGTGACGAGACCTTGTTTGAAGCATGTGAGAGGTATAAAGAGCTTTTGAGAAAATGTCCTTAACATGGCTTCACGGAAGGTCAACAAATTACCACTTTTTATAGTGGTCTCACACCACACACAAGAAGCATCGTGGATGCTACTTCCGGAGGATGTCTAGTAAATCGAAATGCCAAGGAAGCCTTGATGATTATTGAAGAGATGGCCACCAATAGCTATCAATGGCCAATGGAGAGGGCCCCTTCTAGGAAGGTTGCTTCTATTAATGATGAGAAGTTCGATGCATTGGCCATGGAAGTTGCTAATATGAAGAAGCAATATGAAGAAGTGAGGAAAGCTCAATCTCAAGCTCAAGTTCAAAGTGTTCATCAATATCAAGAGAACTTGGAGCCTAGTGGAAGTGAAGATTTGAATTTTGTGAACCAAAGGCAATATGGAAATTTCAACAAAGGAGGTTTCCAAGGACAACAAGGAGGATTTCAAGGGAGGCCACAAGGCGGCAAAATTCTTACGGTTATCAAGGAGGCTATCAAGCCTATAATCCAAACAACCGGAATCATCCTAACCTCTCCTACGGAAATCCTAACAATGCTCAAGTGCCACCTCCCGGATTCTCCATTTCTCAAGGAGTTATTGAAGAACCAAAAAAAACATCTCCTTCTATTGAGCAACTTGTGCAACAAATGGCAAATCAACAAAGCTCGTTTATCACACAAACCGGACAAAAGGTGAGTGCATTGGAGAATTCTCTCACTTCTTTGACAAAGCAAGTGAAGATGATGGAAGGCCAAATAAGTCAAATGGCTAACCAAGCCACCACTCAATATACTCCGGGAAAGTTTCCAAGTAATACGGAGGTAAACCTAAAGAACCAATGCAATGCTATCACACCTAGGAGTGGAAGAGCATATGAAAATCATGCTACATCCGGAAGTAGAAAAGATGAAGTTCTTGTTGAAGACATACCTTATGACGAATCTCCAACCAATGAAGAGAATTCAAGAAAAGAAGTGCAAGGAAAAGCTCCTAAGGCAGTGCTAGTAGAGGCTCCTCTCCCTACTAAGGATGTTATTACAAAGGCTCCATTTCCTCATCGTCTAGAAAAGCATAAGGTTGACGAAAAGTTGATGATATTCTTGGAGATATTCAACAAAGTACAAATCAACATTCCCTTGCTTGATGCACTTCGAGATATGCCCGGATATGTGAAGTTCTTGAAGGATGCCGTTGCTAACAAGAGAAAGTTTGGTTCATTTGAAATAATTAGCCTAACGGAGGAGGTTAGTACGGTGATTCAAAGGAAAATACCTTTGAAAAAGAAGGATCCCGGAAGCTTCACAATAGCATGTATGATTGGAGGAAAAAAGTTTGGGAATGTCCTATGTGATCTTGGAGCTAGCATCAATTTGATGCCATTGTCTATTTTTAGAAGATTGGATATTGGAGAGATCAAACATACTTCTATTTGTCTTCAAATGGCCGATCGTTCCATATCTTATGCTCAAGGAGTGGTTGAAGAAGTATTAGTGAAAGTTGAGGAGTTCATCTTCCCCGCGGACTTCGTTATCTTAGATATGCCGGAAGACAAGGATATACCCCTCATTCTTAGGCGTCCTTTCCTAGCAACCGGAAGATCTCTTATTGATGTGCAAGACGGGAATCTCACGTTTAGAGTTAATGAAGAGACCCTCACTCTTCCAATCTTTGATGCTATGAAGCAAGGATATGACTCAACCTATGAGGAATGCAATTCAATCACCACCTTGCCTACATCTATGGCAAAGGATCTCATGGAAGAAATCATCGCTAATTCTTTCTATTCTTATTCCGATTTGGATGATGTTTGTGATGATTTGTTGGAGTCTATTGCTTATTTGGAAGCAAATCAATGATCATTGAAGGATGAGGTTCATTACCTTGATATCAACCAACCGGGAGAGAGTGGGAGTTCAACTAAAGTGGAATCTTCTTCGAACACTTCTCAAGAGTTGAAACCTCTTCCCGATCACCTAAGGTACGCTTTCCTTGGTGATAATGATTCTTTACCCGTAATTGTGTCACAACACTTGTCAGAGTCCGAATTGGACAAGTTGTTGCGGGTCCTTAGGGAGTTTAAGGATGTTATTGGTTGGTCTATTGATGATATCAAGGGTATTTTTCCATCTATATGCATGCATCGTATTCTATTGGAAGATGATTGTTGTCCTAAGGTTCAACCTCAAAGGAGGTTGAATCCGGTCTTGCAAGAAGTGATGAGAAAAGAGGTGTTGAAGTTACTAGATACGGGAATGATTTACGCCATCTCGGATAGTGAATGGGTGAGTCCTACCCAAGTTGTTCCGAAGAAAGGGGGGATGACAGTGGTCAAGAATGAGAATGATGAGACTATTGCTACAAGGGTTGCCACCGGATATCGAGTGTGTATCGATTATAGAGCTTTGAATTTGGCTACAAGGAAAGATCATTTTCCTTTGCCCTTTATAGATCAAATGTTGGATCGTTTGGCGGGCTATGAGTACTATTACTTTCTTGATGGGTATTCGGGATATAATCAAATTGCCATAGCCCCGGAGGATCAACACAAGATGGCCTTTACATGCTCTTATGGAGTATTTGCTTATGGGAGGATGCCTTTTGGGTTATGTAATGCTCCAGCCACTTTCCAAAGGTGCATGATGTCTATCTTTGGAGGTTTGATTGGAAATATTATAGAGGTATTCATGGATGACTTCTCAGTTTTCGGGAAGAACTTTGATTCTTGTTTGGATAATCTCATAAAAGTGTTGCAAAGGTGTAAGGACACTTCTCTTGTCTTGAATTGGGAGAAGTACCACTTCATGGTTAGAGATGGAATTGTGCTTGGGCACAAAGTTTCTAGAGATGGTTTGGAAGTTGATAGAGCCAAGATTGTTGCTATAGAGAAGCTTCCACCCCCTACAAATGTGAAATCAATCCGAAGTTTCCTTGGTCACGCGAGGTTCTATAGAAGATTCATTAAGGATTTTTCACAGTTGTGATCTCTTGCAAAAAGATGTGAAGTTTGTCTTTGATAAAGAATGTTTGAAAGCTTTTGAGACATTGAAGAAAGCCCTCATCTCTACTCCTATTCTAATCAAGCCCAATTGGAGTGAATCTTTCATATTGAAGTGTGATGCAAGTGATTATGCTTTAGGAGTGGTTTTGGGGCAAATGAGAGACAAAGTATTTCGAGTCATTCATTATGCTAGTAGAACTTTGAATGGTGCTCAAAGGAACTACACAACAACGGAAAGAGAATTCTTGGCCATTGTCTTTGCCTTTGACAAATTCCGGTCATATCTTATTGGAAATCACACTATTGTCTATTCGGATCATATGGCTATATGACATCTCATGGCCAAGAAGGATGCAAAGCCTCGTTTGATTCGTTGGATTCTCCTTCTACAAAAATTTGACATGGAGATTTGCGATAGAAGATGAGTTAATAATGTGCTAGCCGATCACATGTCAAGGCTTGAAAATCCGGTTGAAGGTGAAGACTTGAGATTGAATATCAATGAGTGCTTTCCGGATGAGAGAATCATGGTCTTGAAATGCAAGGATTCTTGGTTTGCCGATTTTGCTAATTATCTTGTGCTTCGAGAATTGCCACCAAATCTCTCGGATTATCAAAAGGCCAAGTTCCTTAGAGATGTGAAGTTCTATTATTGGCAAGATCTATATTTGTGGAGAAGATGTGCCGATGATCTTATTAGAAGATGTGTTATGGATGGTGAATGACTCAAGATTATTGAAGATTGTCATGAGGGACCAAATGGGGGTCATTTTGGGGCAAATCGTACGACTTGGAAAGTTTTTCAAAGTGGATTCTATTGGCCTTCGATTTTTAGGGATTGCCAATCATTTGTGAAGAATTGTGATAGGTGTCAAAGGATGAGAAATATCACAAAAAGGGATGAGTTGCCTCAAAACATCATGGTTGAGGTTGAATTGTTTGATGTTTGGGGGATAGACTTTATGGGACCATTCCCTAATTCTTGTGGTTTTCTTATATTCTTCTTGCCATTGAGTATGTTTCAAGGTGGGTCGAAGCCATTCCAACTTCGACTAGTGATTCCAAGGTTGTGATCAAGTTTTTGAAGAAGAACATATTAACTTGGTTTGGAACTCCAAGGGCATTGCTTAGTGATGGGGGGTCTCACTTCAATAATAAGTGGTTGGGAAGTATTCTTGCTAAATATGGAGTGAAGCACAAGATTATATCTCCATACCATCCTCAAGCCAATGGTCAAGCCGAGCTTGCAAACCGGGAGATCAAGCAAATCTTGGAGAAGACAATCACTACTCGGAAGGATTGGGCTAAGAAACTTGATGATGCTTTGTGGGCCTATCGAACCGCCTATAAAACCCCCATTGGTATGTCTCCGTATCAACTTGTGTTTGGAAAGTCTTGTCACTTACCATTGGAGATTGAACACAAGGCTTTTTGGGCTTTAAAGAAGATTAATCTTGAGTTTAAGGAGGCCGGATTGAATAGGAAAAACCATCTTGTGGAGTTAGAGGAATGGAGAAACAAGGCTTATGAAAATTCTCGGATTTACAAGGAAAGAGCCAAGAAGTTTCATGATTTGGAGATTCGAAGCAAGGTGATCATTCCGGGTGACGAGGTTCTTCTCTTTAACTCTCGTCTTCGTCTTTTCCCCGGAAAACTCAAATCAAGGTGGACCGGTCCTTACATTGTGAGTAAGAGTTTTAAGAATGGCACATTCAAACTTCTCAAGAATGATGGTTCTACCTTTGTTGTTAATGGACATCGACTTAAGCTCTATTTCAATTTGAAGAAGTTTAAGGAGGAGTCAACCATTCTTCTTAATGATGCTTGATCTTGGAGGCTATCTCGAGCTAACGACGTTAAACAAAGCGCTAGTTGAGAGGCACCTCAACACGTATCCTTTTCTTTTTGTTTTTGTGAGTTTTTATTTCATTTTTTGATTGAGTTTGTTACAATTTTCGTTCCATTTTTGAGAAAAACCATAAAAAATAGAAAATATTGAAAATAAGGTTGAAAAATGCTTATGGAGAATCAAGAGGAAGTCGAGAGGGACCTGGTGCTTCGAAAAGGGTCAAAAAAGGTCGAGAAACGCATCAGAAACGGCCGAAACAAGAAGCGGGACGAGCTGCCGGCGACCCGGACGGCGACCAGCTGGACCGCCGGCTGGGTGGCTGAGCTGCCTCATCTTCGGCGGTCCAGGCGGCGACCGGCCAGGCCGCCGGCCAGGGCGCCGCCGGCCCTTCCTCCCCTTTTTAAATTCTATTTTTGATTTTATATGCTACTTTCTTGCATTTTATATTTTTCATTCTTATTTCTTAGAACAAACCCACTTTCTCACTCTAAAAACCTAGATTTTCTTCCTCTAATTACTCTCAAATCACTCAGAATTAAGCTAATTCCTTCCATAGGTTCATTACCCATCCCAAAATCTACATTTTGAACCGAATAATTCACTTTTTCACCCACTTTAGCTCCAAAAACGAAAATTTGGTTCTTTTGGGTAAAGAGTTGAGTTTCTTCAAGTTTCTTCAAGAAGATGAGGTAATGTGCCCTATATCCTTACTCATATGAGTTTCTACTTGCAAGATATGAAGTGGTATGAGTATTTATTTCATCATTTCCATGAAATTAAGTAGAAATTCTTACCTAGGATTCTTCTTGATTATTGGAGGAACTTGTGGATGAACCATGGAAATGAGCATGCATTGGCTTGTATTTATGCTTCCTTTATGCACTTAGGCATGTTTGAATTGACCTTGAATGAAAGTTTGCATGATTCATGAAATTTTGAGGGATATGCTTGCTCTTTAGTGGGAAAGTCATTTCTTGAGTGCTTTAAGGCTTGAAGAAGGCATGAATTTATGAATTCTTGATTTGCAAAGTAAAATTTATGGCATTCTTTTTGTTCACTTAAAGTTCCATGTGAATATGCATTCATTTTCATGTGAATACTCATGAATGAGTTTGGAAGTGCTTAATTCTTTTGTAAAGAAAATATGAAATTCTTGCTTGTTTTGTTTAGGAAATTCATTTCTTAGGAAATATGAATGCTAAATGGAGAGTGATACTTGTGTGAAGTGTTGCTTACACCTTGACAAAGTTTGGATTATTTTCTCAAATCTCACTTTGCCTTGTTTGTGGTTTGTAGGAAAAATGATTCTAAAGGGAAAGGCAATGCCACCATCACTTCTAAGGAATTGATTGCCTCTGTCTCGAAAAAGAGGAGAAATGATGCCTCTTCATCTTCACAAGTACCAAGAAGAGATCCAAAGACACCGGAAGCTCATGACATTCACTTGGAATCTTATGAAGAAAGAGCAAGATTTGACGTTCTCGTGTCAAGAACCATTATACCAACTCAATTTCCATCTAAGGACACATTGGTGAAGTTAGGGCTTTATGACAACATCAAAGTCCTATTTGACAACATAGGATGGGGAAAAATCCTAGAGGATACTCTTGAAGATAGGAGAACATATGAAAAGGCGGTTCTTGAATTTATGAGCACATTGGAAGATGAGAGCATCCATACTATGCAAAGCATCGAATTTCAATTATTTGGAGAGCGTCATGAGTTGAATTTGGAAGAGATATATAACATCTTTGGAGTGCCACATGGAGGTGATGTGTTGGTGGAACGAGCTTTTGAGCATAGTTTCATGTGGAATAAACTTGCTCCAATCACAATGGAAGACTTTAAAGCGGGATACTCAAAATCAAATGAGGTGAGAAATCCGGTCCTAAGGATGGTGTTGAAGATCCTTGCTCACACTATGGTGGCGCGAATGGAGAACACTTCGGTTCGAGTTGATGATCTCTTCATTATTCAAGCCATGCTAACCAAGAGGCGCATAAGCTTTTCTCACATTTTCCTTGCTCAACTCATGAAGCAAGCAAAGGCACCAAGTGAGAAGATTAACATAGGAGGAATGCTCACCCCTTTGGCTAAGAAAATCAATGATGATCTTAGTGGATATACTCCGATGAGAGGTTCATATTTGATTGATGTTGAGAAGCTAAGAAACATGAGGTTTCTTGTATCATCTAGGCCTCCCTTTTATTTCATTCAAGATGATGAAGGGACATTCCCTCTTCCAAATGCAATGAGCGTGTTGGTAACCGATCTACATGATCGGGAGAATTGACACTTGAATACCCCCACTCATAAATTCATCAAAGAGAATCATATTTTCAATTATGGAGAAGACGATGAATATACAATGGGGGGGGTGAGGGAATGCCTTTTGCTCAAGAAGATGAAGAAATGGAAGATTCTACAAGGGGTGAACCAATATCAAGGGGTGAGCCAAGTTCAAGAAGAGAGCAAGTTCCAAGAGAAAGAGGGTATGAAGAGAGGTTTAAAGCCCTTGAGGGGAGGATGGCAAGCATGGAGCGTGGATTTAAATCCCTTGATGCACAAGTTACGGTGATGAGGCAAGAAGTAATTTCAATGCGAATTACTCAATTTGAGGAAGCACAAAGAGGTGAAAGGATGAAAAAATAAGCAAACTCGATAATGGAGTTATTGGAGAGTTTTCGGATGCACCAAGGCAATCAAGAGGTGACATGGCCCCTACTTCCTCCACCATATCTTGGACCTTTGTGAGTGTAATTTAAATTTCTTATATATCTTTCCCGCCAAACTTATTTTAGAATTTATTTTCTAAAATAAGTTTGGGGGAGGGGAGTAGGATAAGAAATTTAAATTACTTACATCTTTATGTCCTTTCCATTCCTTTACTTGTTCCTTTCTTATTTGCTTTACTTGGTTGGTAGTTTCATGACTTTGTGTATCTTTGGGTTAATCTTGTATGCTTGGTGGATTTATGGAGAAGTTTTTGATTTGGAATTTGGAAATATGGTTGGTTTTGGAGTGAAAGGTGTTGCTTGGAGAATAAATGTGAAAGTTTGATTTGTTTTAGTATGTTTAGTATGTTTTCATGTTATGTTTGTGTGTTTCGTTAATTGGAAGGAAGATTGGGGTTAAGGAAAGAATGTTGAATGCTTGATGTTTGATTTTGGTGAGTTTGGGTGAAGGAGCATAATTGATGAAAAGTTTTTCTTTAGTTTGAAGGTTTTTGAATATGAGCGTGAATGTGAAATTTTTTGAAAATTGAAGAGTTTTTGAATTGAAAAAGGTTGAATGATTGCTTGCATGCTTGAGTGCGAAAGAACGTGTTTAATTGCTCAAGTGCATTTGGGTGAGATGCCAATGATTAATGCTAAAATGGTAACAATTCTTTGCAATTTCTCAAGTTTGAGTCAAACATGATTAGGGTTATTTCACTTGAATAGCTTGGAAGGATTGATCTTAGGCACTTAGGTTCTAGATAAAGAGCTTGAGAGGATTTTGAGCCTTAAACTATGCACTTTACATAGTGAATATCCTTTCTTGAGAGCTTGATCTTGCATTGCATATTCTTTACTAGAACTTGCCTTGATACTCTTGTTAGAAGTATTACATGTTTGCACGATTAGGAGATGATCTTAGGCCATCATTGCATAGCCCAATTTCCCTAAACACTAACCTACCTTTCATTACCATTGTCGTCCCATTTTGAGCCTTGAATAGAGTCTTTTCTTCTTGAACCGGATGATAGGGGGTGAAGGATGGTTAAGAGAACCTTGGTGAAAGTTGAAAATTCATAAAGAATGGTGGGTGATGGTAAAGGGTCTTGAAGATTTGCTTTGAGTTGAAAGAACACTCCTATAAGCTCATTGTTAGAAAAGAAAAGAATAAGAACAAAGTTCTTATAAAAAAAAGAAGAAAAAGAAAAGAAAAGAATAAGAGCATAAAGGAGTGTTTCTTTAAATATTTGGTAGAAGCTTAGGTTCATTTGATAAAAAGGGGTTGGATAAGGTGGGAGATGAAGAAATTCATACTAGAGAGGTGAAGAAAGGAGGTGAAAGAGCTTAGATGAAAATTTAAGTCACTTAGCCTATAATTCCCTACCTTAACCAATGTCCCTACATTATAAGCTTAATAAAGACCTTTCTGATCCTAATTTGTGCATGCATTGTAGTATGAGAAACTTGAGTTGATAGGCAAGCTTATGGTTAAAGATATGTATTGCATGATTTCGATGAGTGTTTACCATGTCCATATAATGAGGGATCGAGTGATACACATGTTCCTTGAGAGGTTTAGAGTTTAAGATGCTTGAGTGATTGAATTCTAAGTTAGGATAGTGGTTGATCTTATTAATGTTTGGTTTGACTTGAGAGTTTCTTTGATTTAAAATGGTTTTTGAGGTGAGATGAGGCATCGAGGAACTCAAAATGCACATCCCATACGTGTTAAGTGTTTTGATTGTTTGTTTTATTGTTCGGGATGAACAATGGCTTAAGTTTGGGGGAGTGATTAACACGTATTTTATGTGCATGTTGAGTGTTTTTGAATGTGCTTGAGTCTCGATTTATGTGCTTAATTGTTAGAAATGCTAGGGTTTCTTAACTTGTAGCATACGTTTTACTTTTCTCATTTCTTTTCGGTTTTTGATCCATTTTTTGTAAGAATTGGAAAGAGTATTCATATGGATAAGGATCAAAGACTAGAAATGAGGAAGAATCGAGCTTAATTAGGGTGAAACCTAGGTTTGAAATGTGGAATTTAAATTTATAGAGTTTTTCACTAGTTTGAATTCAATTATGTTTTCCTCGTTCTCTCGAGTCTCTTTATGCTTTTTGCAGGAACAATGGAGAACTCATCTGGTCAATTTGATCATTCCATATCGAAGAGGGGATCGTTAGGAGTCCATAGCAAAAAGCGGATCGAGAATCGGAGTTCGGATGAGGGAGAACGAGCAAAAACGGTGAAGCTGCGCAAAAGGACCGGACCGGTGGCGACCCGGACGGCGACCGGCTGGCCGGCTGAGCTGCAGAGTTTCCGGCGACCTAGGCGGCGGTCGGCCAGGGCGCCAGCCAGGGCGCCGTCGCCCCTTTTCTTTAGTATTTTGACCGAGTTAGTCGTCTAACTCGGTCCAACTCGACCCAAAACTCACCTAATGTGTATATAATCCTAAAATCTTCCTATTTTGTGTATCTTTTACATTTTTTAACATCCTTAGAACCCTAGAAACATTTCCCTCTTTCCTTTTTAGTATTTTGAAGATTGTTGAAGATTTATGTTGAAGATTTGAAGATCCTTCCACCATTCTCTTCCTAATTGAATTCTCTATCTTTTGATCATGATTTCTTCTATTTTCTATGGTTTAATTCCTTCAATTATGTCTAGCTAAATTTCCCTTTGGTTCCAGTATATGAAGATATGATCTAGATCATTAGGTTATTGGATTTTATTGTTGGATTTACCTTCTAATTCATATGTCTTGTGGTTTGGGGCTTGATTTTATTGCATGATTGATTGGCCATCATTGAGTGCATACAAGGTGTTTGGTTAAATGCTTAGGAGGCTTTAATTCATGACACTTGGCATCAAATCACACCATATTGGTAATTCTTGCTAGTAGGAGTTTCTAGATAATTAATTGAGCTATTCGGAGTTAATTTATGCATCTTGAGACCTAGCGAAGATAGATATCATAGGTTAATCCACTAATATTGATTGCTTCGAGAGAAGAATTGATGTTTACTATATATAGAACTCCTATATGAATTAGATTAAAATGGCTAATCCTAACAAATCCTAAAACCTAGGCCTCTAGTGATTATCATATTATATTTGGAACCAAGTTTTCTACTGTTGTTTGTTAACTCTTGCTATTAGTTGTTATCTAGTTTGTTACTTACTTTATATTTCTTATTAGCTAATCAAAAAACACAAAAACATGTCACTTGTGAGCTGGGATAGTAGGTTTAGTAACTTGATTACTACTTGAAATTCACACGCCCTTACATTCCCTGTGGATTCGACTCGATTATACACATCAATTATCATTGCATATCCCTCACTCCTAAAGTGAGGGCAGATCAGAGAGTTAACATTTTCTTGTTGAGGATCTTGAGCCACTTCTTGATCAATGACAGGTGACAAATCCTGAACATCGTCAAAATCGATAGTAGGAATTGAAGTTGAATCCAATTTCTCCTCAAAAGAAATGTCCCTTACTTTATTTCTCCCCCCAAACTCAGCATCCTCAAAAAAATGTTGCAGTTCCCATCTAAAAAATATTCCGAGTTGTGGGATCATAAAACTTATAGCCCTTAGATCGCACTGAGTAACCAATAAAGTAGCTGCTCACGGTTTTGGAGTCTAATTTCTTTTCATGAAGCCTATAAGGCCTTGCCTCAGCTAGACATCCTCAAATGTGAAAGTGCATAAGACTGGGCTTTTGACCAGTCCAAAGCTCATAAGGTGTTTTTGTTGCTGCTTTAGTTGGTACTTTATTTAGAATTTAAGCTGTTGTCTTTAATGCTTCTCCCTAGAGGGACTCTGGTAAGGTAGAATGAGCCATCATACTCCTTACCATATCCTTAAAAGTCATGTTTCATCTTTCAGATACACCATTCATGCTAGGTGAACCTGGCATGGTGTACTGTGGGACAATACCACATTCCTCTTGGAATTTAGCAAATGGTCCCTAACGTTGTTCACCTGAACCGTCATATCTTTTGTAGTATTCACCACCACGGTCAGATCTGACTTTCTTAATTCTTTTGTTGAATTGATTCTCAACTTCAGCTTTAAAAGCTTTGAACACGTCCAAAGACTGAGATTACTCATGAATGAGATATATGTACCCATAACGTGAATAATCTATGAATGTAATAAAATATTGTTAACCATTCCAAAATGCCGTAGGGAATGGCTCACAAATATCAGTATGAATCAATTCCAAGACGTCTGAAGACCTGTTGGCACCTAATCTCTTAGGTTTGGTCTGTTTTCCCTTGATACAGTCAACACAAACATCAAAGTCTGTGAAGTCAAGAGAATCTAGAATGCCATCAGACATAAGGCACTCAACTCTATCTTTTGAGATATGACCTAAGCGCTTATGCCATAATGATGCCAAATTTTCCTTATCTAATTTTCGCTTAGTACCATGTGATTCAACGTGCAAGGTTTCATTATAGGATGCAAGCGTTTCAAGCAAATAAAGGTTGTCAGAAGCATTAAGATAACCAGTTCCAACAACATTTGAATTCAAAGACAAAGTAAACTGATTGTTTCCAATTGAACAACAATATCCAAATTCGTCCAACAAAAAAATAGAAATTAAATTTATCTAAATGACGGTACAACTAAGTGTTTTTCAAATCCAAATAGAAACCAGTTCCCAATAACAACCTAAAATGTCCAATCACTTCCACTTCTACCGATTTTCCATCGCCAACAAAGATGTATCTTTCACCATCATTTGGCTTTCGGTAGCTCAGACAACCCTGCATAGAAACACTTATGTAAGTAGTAGCACCAGAATCTATCCACCAAGTGTTTCTAGGTACTGGAGTTAAATTAACCTCATAACAGACCAAAGCAAGAATTGTACCTTTCTTTGCACGCCACAAGCGTGATATTTGGTACAATCTTTCTTCATGTGGCCGGCCTTTTTACAAAAGAAACAACCTTGTTCTTGATGTTGTTTATTTTGATTCGGACCCTTAGCAGCTTCATTCTCTTGCGCCCTTTTCTTGCCCTTATTCTTAGAAGTACTAGCCAAATGAGCACTTTATGTTCTCTCATGCTTCAACCTTTCTTCCTCTTGAACATAATGAGAAATGAGCTCATTAAGAGTCCATTTTTCCTTTTGACAGTTATAACTAATTTTAAATTGGTTAAACCGTGGAGGAAACGAAACCAAAACCATAAGAACGAGCAAATCCTCAGAGAGCTCGATCTTAAGCACCTTAAGTTTTGAAGCAATATGGAACATCTCCATAATGTACTCCCTTATGTTTCCTTGACCCTTATACCTCATTGACATCAAAGAAGACAAAAGTGATGTCATCTCAATCTTATCATTTTTTGCAAAATGTTTCTCAAGTTTGTCAAGGAAATCTTTGGCCGTAGTAATTTCCCCAGAATATGGGCCCCTAAAGGCATCCGGAATGTTGTGCTTCATGATCATTAGACTCATGCGAATAGAACGATTCCACCTCTCAAATTCTCTTGTATTATCAGGGGTGCTTTTTGTTGGGATTTGTATACATAAAGCAAAACCAGAGTTTTAGTGTATGCAATGTTTATTCCACTGATTACAATCACCTGTCTGAAAGTTTATAGTTGAGAACGAATAAGTCCAATATCTCATAAGAGTGTTAGCATGCCGGAGGATACTGGAGGGGATCATGATTAACAGTGACTCTTGAGATATAAATATAATCACAGTCGAGATAACTTCGGGCAAAGTTATCGGTTTAGACTAGGGCTGGCAAAATTGGCCCGGCCCGGCCCAGGGCCGGGCTGGGCATCATATTTCCAGGCCCGATAGAATTTCGGGCCGGCCCGGCCCGCCCGAAAGTGGCAAAAAGCCCAGGAGGCCCAGGAAAGCCCGGCCCGGCCTGGATATTTTACACTAAAAATATACAGCAGGGCGGGCCTGGGCCTTGAAAATTGAGGCCCGAAAATTTTTTGGCCCGGCCCGGCCCGCCATTTTGCCAGCCCTAGTTTAAACTGCAGCACTAACAGTGGTGATGGGTCTCAATCACTAGTTATGCTGGTATATTAGGAACGTACTGATATGATTAAAGTGAGATATTGCTCTTCTAGACTGACTCTACTTAGTAGGTAAAGAGCTAAGAGATCTCGGGTCTTAGTAGCTTGATCTTAATCCCGATAAGTTATTAGACATATATGTGTTGTTCACTGTTGCTTGGACTTACTCGGTGTGGGACTTGTGTATGGCACCTCAAGTCCTTGTATCTTGGGTAACATGGAGGCATGTATGATGTCTAGTTAGTTGTATCGAGAAACGTATCCGTAAAGGTTGAGATATCCCCTTAGGGAGCTCACAATGTTTATTATACCAAACCCTGCAGGTTGATTAAGTTCAGGTATAATAATGAGGTTTAACGGGTACTGCCTAAAAAAGTATAAGATGTTAATTAATTATGAGCAATCAGACGAGCTCTAATTAATTAACGGATATCAGGATTCTTAAGCACGTGGATTGCTCTAAGCAAAATACCAGCCCCGACTACGTAATCAGGACAGAGCGGTGAATCAATTGGAACTCTTTAGTGGAATGAGTTATAGCTCTAATTAAATTAGTGCTATAGGGGATAGCACATTATTAATTTAATTAGGTAAGGCCTAACTCTGTCTGGTATCTGGGCCTAGACTGGCCCAATATTTTCAGGAATGAATTAGTGCACTAATAAGAGCCCAATAGCTCTTATTGGGCCCCTATGGGACGCTACTTACAGTACTGGGCTATAAGTAGGCGCCACTTAAGCATAATGGGCTTAAGTGGTCGCCCATGTCTCTCTCAGGCCCATTAGGGCATGTTTTGTGCACTGTAAATACTTAAGTGCACAAAACCCTAAATATAACTTAAGAATTAATCTTGAGAAAGAGAGAAGAGGTGGGCGGCGGCCATAGGAGAAGAAGGAAAGGAACGATCTTCTTCATTCAAGTGCAAGATCCGAGATTCCAAATCCGTATCGGAGATTACTCATTCGCCGGGTTCGAGAAGCGGGATTACAGTTTAGAAGGCTAGACCTGTAGTCTTTCACCATCAGAATTCTCGAAGGTATAATCTTGATCTCTTGTATGTTATAATTATATTTAATTATCACAACCAATTCAGATCCGGTGGCAGAATCGGATCGCCTTCAATCGGCATTTCCATCACTTTCTGCAGTGAGAAGTGCATGTTGTTCTTCCCTAAATGCAAGCTCTAGAACCATACAGCCAAGTACAATCATTATGTGCCTTTTCCATTCCTCAAAATTCATCCCATTGAGCATGTGAACATTATTGATGTTAGACGATATTGAGGCAACTGAAGATGAACTTGCTGAAGTAGAACAAAAGAAATAAAAATAAAACTCACATCAATATGCTTAATCAAACAACAGATCCAAAATTATGGCTAAACCCATCTCAAGATACCAAGCACAACATTAATATTAAATCTTTTGATAGTAATATTAATTGTAAGTGGTACTCTTGTTGTAGAGATCAAATATTGATAATAAGTTATGTCAAACAATAGATTAATCTTTGGACCAATATATTGTTCACATATAATGCTTTATAATCGTCACATATTTATCACCACAAATGTGTATATAACTCTATCAGATATTAATTCACCTTTGGGTCAATTAATAAATGCATGAGTTACAAATACACAACCATCTTTATGATTTAAATAAACTAATCTACACAAAAGAGGGATCGCTCATATCAGAAAACATACGAATCACAAACATATTTTCTTGATTTGTGTGCAAGCAATATGAAAAAATTAATAAAATCCATCAAGCCACAATAGAATCAACAACATTATCGAGGCATGCCTTTGATTAATTGGATTCTACAAACCAATTGATACAGTGGATAACATAGAATCGAGGCATGATTGCAAGACACCAAATCACAATTCTCAAACCATCACCACTGTTGGGAACCCTTTTGAAATTGAGTTTTGATAATGCTATTAGAAACCACACTTAGATAATAGGTTTTAATTGGAACAGGCTGGTCTCTGTGTTTGGATCAGTCAAGCTTTACTCGGACAGGTTGCTCATGTAAAGGTCAAGGTTGGAAGTGCAACCTGGTACCTAAAACACCCAATCTGTCATACTGTTCCATTTAGTAAACTGTCTATGTAACCTGCTCTTACCATGCCAGAAGATTTCACACGAAGGTTACAGAAGACTGAAGACAGTTTGAGGTATAGGAAGCTTGACCTGTGAAGATCAACCTGAGCTGTGGTTGAGAAGCCTGTTCTCACCCAACGACAAGAATTGTGTCAGTGTACGGTACTGCAAATCCTGACACACTTCCAACGGCTCTATTTCAAATGCTTCTCTATAAATACCTCAACTCATTCCAGATTGAAGTACGGGAAACTCAATATACAAGCCAAAACTCTGTAGAAATCTCAAGCTGAAATTCATTCAATCAACACTCGAAATTACTAGAGCTTTCCCAAGTGTTGATCATTGTAGATTTCTAATCTTTCTGGAATCTGTCTTAATAGAACACATCACACACACTCTCACTACCATCAAAGTTGATATTCAGTGTAGTTGATCGAGTTGTACATTCCTAACGACGATAACTATTCACAGCTCTCTAGTTTGGATAGTAGCACTAGTCATTTAGTGTTAGTAAGATTGTATAATAGTTTGTATGTAAGTAAGAAGAGACACGACTCAAGAATCGTGCTAGATTCAGTCTAAGAGAAAGACTTGAATTTGGACTGGACCTCCACCAGTGTTAAAAGGAGTGAAAAATCTCAAGTTAAGGGATTACAGATTCGACGGAATCTGGCATGGATGTAGGAGCTGTTTACTCTGAACCACTATAAAAACTCCTAGTGTCTCTCTTGTTATTTACATATTCATTTACACCGTTTGCATGTTCACAACCTGCATCCTTGTAACCTATCTTGCATGAACACTTATCTGAACTAAAGTTTCCTTTGAAGACTGTTTTTGAAAACTGTAAGCCAACCTTTCCACCAAACTTCCACACGCAGGTTAGTTTTGCAAGCTCAGCAGTTTACTGATTGAGCTGGAAAAACTAAATTGCTCTGATATACTGTAGTGACGACTCAGTAAGATCAAATTGTTATGAAAAGTCAAAACTGTTGGTTAATTGGTGTATTCCCCCCCATACACCAATAACTATTTATCGGGACCTACAAGTGGTATCAGAGCGGTGGTTCTTTTGACCACTGCTTCTGCATACTAAAAGCTTTCTGTCCTTTTGTGTCAAATTGAACTAGATCTCTAGACTTGTGTTTGTGCATATATACATAAACGGTCATTATGGAAGCTTCACTACTCCGCGTCTGCGAAGATTTCTCTGTGCAGGGATATGAAGACTGGATTTTTCGAATAAAGATGTGCCTCCAAGCTCATCATGTGCTAATGTGGGATGTCATCGAGAATGGTCCAACACCAATCTACGAACCCTACGATACTGATGTTACTGGAGAAAAAGTTTCTGAAGCAACGTATGTGCCAAAGATCAAAGATCCCAGAAAATACACAACCGAAGAAAGAAAGGAAGCTGGACTTGACAGCTTTGCAAAAGGATTGATCTCTAGCACAGTTAAGGGCGTCCACCTGGCCAAGATAAGGAATCTTGGAACTGCAAAGGAAATGTGGGACACCTTAAAAGCCATAAGCCTTGGATCAACAGAAATGCTGGAAACCAAGTTGTCAGTGGCGTGCAGTAAATTTGAAGAATTTAAAATGCAGCCAATGGAGACCATTGATCAGCTCAAGAACAGATTCACAATGATCACTTTGGAGATCGCAGCTCTCAAGAAAGACAAATACACACAGCGCAAACTCAACCTCAAAGTTATCCAATCTCTTCCAGCAAGCTGGCATTTGTACAGTGCCATGCACCGTGGCAGGTCGGACATCAGCAACCTGTCAACCGAGCAATTGTTTGATCTACTCATCGGGAATGAATTTGAAATGATCAGACTTCACGGGACAGAGCAAGCATCTTCAAGCAAGAAGACTGAACCCGAAAAGAAAGAAAAGGATGTTGCATTCAAAGCTGCATCAATTACAGAAGAAAAAGCAATCCCAAAGGATTTATGCTCCAAAATGGAGAAATTATTGAAAGACTACGCACTCATGGTTAGGAGAAATGAAAATCTTGAAAAACGTTTCAACAAATTCCGTAAATATCACAAGGATTTCAAGAGAAATCAAACCACCTCTTCTTCCAATAAGAAAGGTGAAGGTATATCTAAACCCTCTAAATTCAATTCTTCTAACACTCCCACGAGTGGCTGTTTTGAATGTGGCAGACCAGATCACTATAAGTCAGACTGCCCAGACTTATCAAAGGCTGAACGCGAAGAGCTCCGCGCAAAAAGAGATCAAAAGCTTAAGGAGCAACGCAACGCCATGATCGCAGCTGAGGAAGAGGCCAAAGCAATTGCCACATTATCAGACTCAACCTGCTCCGACGAAGATGATGATGATGATGAATTGGATGAGGAGGAATATCGCTTAGCTAACGAGGAACTTGAATATGAGGAATGCTTCATGAGAAAAGAACTCAATCTTGTTCAAAACAAGGTTGATACTGAAAATTCTTTTTCATATTTAGCTAACTCCGATCATGCAGGTATTGAAATTCCTGAAATGCCAACGTATGAAGAGTTTCAACAACAGCTTGATGACTACAAGAAGCTCTCAGAAATGTTTAAGCAAGTAGTCATAGAAGGATCCAAGCTGGAAGATGAAAACTTGAAACTCAAAACTGCCTTAAATGAAAGCTTCACTCCATATGATGAAGCAAAAGAAATGGAGATAAGGACCCTAAAAGTCCACATGGGTCAATCAGCTTTAAGGGAAGAACACCTTAAAGAAATGCTCACTGAAAGGGATAGTAAAATCAACAACCTTAATGGCAAGCTGATGGATCTCTCAAAAGAGCATGAGAAGCTGTTGCAGAAAGAGCTCAAGCTTCAACAAGTCCTGATGAAAATGAACAAAAATGGTGAAAAGCTTGAAGCCTTGCAAGCTGCCCAGAGACCTGCTCACATAAAGCTTGGCATTGGATTCCATGGTCAAACCAGCGGAGCCAAAGAGAAAGAGAAGGTCGTGTTCGAGAAAGAAAAAGGAGTGGTTGAAAGCAGAGCTCATCACACTCTACCAGACAAGCAGCTCAAACTGAAGAATCCAGCTCGGCAACCTCAAACAATCTTGATGAAAGAGCATGGAAAGCCTGCCATTAAGAAGCAGCAGTTAAAGCCGTCAGTTGAACAGAAAAAGGTTGAGCTTCCTAGGAAACTGCATGGTCAACCTGCTTATCAAAAGGGAAGCCAACCTGCTCCAAGAAAGGTGCAAACTGCTAACAGAAGAAAAACAGTCTCTCATCCAAGAACCATTCAGACTGCTCAATCACAACAAAACAATCACTATGAGCAGCGAGTAAACCGACAAACTCTTGACAATGAAGGTTACTGGTACGATCATCATTGATACCAATATCCTGAGCTGTCAAGTAGGCTCTATCAATTTCCAAATGGAAGTGGATTTGGAACTGATTACTGCAGATGTGGATATATGGAGCAATGTTATCAAAATGATCATTATCAACCTGCTCATTATCAACAGAAGTCTGCATGTGAAACCTTCCACTCAATAAACGAGCAACAGATCAAGCGAGTCAACAGAAGGAGTTTCCAAAAGAAGAAGCTTGGAAACCAAGCTGCTAAAACTCAACCTGCTAACAAAGCACCCAAATTCATGTGGGTTGCTAAAACTGTCTAAATTGTAGGATGGGAAAACTCAAAGGAGAAAGCGAGCAGCTCGCGGCGCGATCTGGATCATTGACAGTGGATGCACAAAGCATATGACCTGCGACAAAAGCTTGCTTACAAACTTCATTGAATGTGATGGACCTCTAGTTGCTTTTGGAGGAGACTCTAAAGGGAAAACAAGAGGTTACGGTAATTTAATTGTTGGTAAAACAACAATATCTAACGTTACATATGTTGAAGGTTTAAATCATAATCTCTTTTCTGTAAGCTAGTTCTGCTCTACTGGAAAAAGAGTAGAGTTTTCTTCTAACACGTGTGCTATAAAGAACAAGGAAGGAGAAGAAATTCTTCTTACCGGTATTTTGCAGGATAACTTGTACATAGTACAATGGTCAGATGAAAAAGAAACCTGTCTGGTCACCAAATCTGCACCTGAAGTTAGCTGGCTATGGCACAAGAGACTGTGTCACTTAAACTTCAAAGCCATCAACAAGCTTGCTCGCAAGAAGGTCGCAGATGACCTTCCAAATCAAGTCTACTACAAAGATCATGTTTGTGAAGCCTGTCAAGCTGGAAAGCAGACCAAATCGTCATTCCGAAGCATTGCAGCTCACAACACAAGTAGAATCTTGGAATTACTCCACTTGGATCTATTCGGTCCAGTGACTCCTAGAAGCATTAATGGTAAAAAGTATACTCTCGTTATTGTTGATGATTACTCACGATATACTTGGGTTATTTTCTTACACAAAAAGAAGGAGACACTAGTGGAGCTACCTGTGCTGCTCACCAAACTGTCAAACATGAAGAACAAGAGCGTGATCTCAATCAGATCCGATCGTGGAACATAATTTCTTAATCATATGATCGAGTCCTACTATACCAGAAATGGAATCACACATCAAACTTCAGCAGCTCGCACACCTCAACAGAATGGTGTTGTTGAACGACACAACAGATCTCTAAAGGAAGCAGCTCGCACAATACTGAATGAAACCAATCTTCCAAAGAAGTTTTGGGCGGAAGTTATCAACACAGCTTGCTACACTCAGAACAGATCACTCATTCATACACGACATGGAAAAACTCCATACGAGCTGTGGAAAGATAAGAAACCTCGATTCAAATATCTTAAATCTTTTGGTTGCGTGTGTTACATTCATAATAATGGGAAATCACAGTTAAAAACATTTGATAGCAAAGCAGATCCAGGAATATTTGTAGGATATTCAGAGATCACTAAAGCCTTCAAAGTTTTTAACAAGAAGACTTAAATTGTGGAAGTAACACCACATGTTGTTTTTGATGAATCTATCTGTGAGTACAGGGACTCAACCTGAAGAAAGTACAGGTGCAAATCAAGATCAAGCAGGCTCCAACACGCAGTTTCGAGATGAAATACTTATATGGAGTCCAACCGACTTGAAAGAGGAAGAAAGTCAGCCTGTACAAGATTCCAATTCACAAAATCCACCCATTCAGCAAGGGGGAACAAACCAAGGGGGAACCGAAGCTCCTCCAACCAGCTCCTCTTCAACTGATCCAGAAATTCCAAAAGAACCTGCAGTCAATGCAGAACTGTCAGTGGATCAGCTTGCTGAACAATTTGAACAGCTTGACCCCTTCACTCCTCAACCTCTACCTGATTTTGAAGATCCCTCACCTGACCCTGAACCTATTCTTACAGAAGAAGAAATCTCTCGTCGAAGGAGATGGGTCGATGCTCATCCTGAAGATCTCATTGTCGGGAACCCAAATGCGGGTATGAAGACAAGAAGACAGATAGGTGAAAGCTGTCTATTAAGCTGTTACCTTTCCTATTTAGAACCCAAAACCGTTGAGGAAGCTCTTAACGACCACGACTGGGTTACAACCATGCAAGAGGAACTCAACGAGCTTAAAAGAAACGAAGTATGGTCACTAGTTGATCGTCCTACACATCAAGGAGTGATTGATGTAAAATGGGTGTTTAGGAACAAGAAAGATGAAAATGCTGAAGTAATCAAAAACAAGGCAAGATTAGTTGCCAAAGGTTACTGTCAACAAGAAGGGATAGACTATGATGAGACCTACGCACCAGTGGCAAGACTAGAAGCAATTAGGTTGTTTCTAGCATATGCAGCTCATCAGAGGTTCAAAGTCTACCAAATGGACGTAAAGAGTGCTTTCCTCAATGGAATCCTTGGAGAAGAAGTTTACGTTGAACAACCACCAGGTTTCGAGGAAGCAGGTCCAGAGAAAGTTTACAAACTGCACAAAGTAGTATATGGTTTGAAACAAGCTCCCAGAGCTTGGTATGAAACCTTGTCTACATTCCTACTGCATTCCGGTTTTAAAAGAGGATCGGTCGACAGAACTTTATTTGTACAAGAATGATATTCTTCTTGTGCAAATTTATGTTGATGACATTATCTTTGGATCTAGGTCAAAGTTTTTATGTGACAGGTTTGGAGAACTCATGAAGTATGAGTACAAAATGTCCATGATGGGGGAGATGAACTTCTTCCTCGGCCTGCAGGTCAAGCAATCTGCGGATGGTATCTTCATTTGTCAATCCAAATATGCTAACGAGCTGACAACCAAATTCGGTGTCCAGGATAGCAGATCACTAAAGATTCCAATGATTGCAAATGGAAATATGAATCCAGATTCTGAAGGAAACCTGCCAGCATGACTTTGTACAGGGGAATTATTGGTTCTTTACTTTATCTTACCGCAAGTCGACCTGATATTTCTTTTGCAGTTGGAATATGCGCTAGATATCAAGCTAATCCAAAAGAATCTCATCTAGAAGCAGCCAAGAAAATTCTTAGATATGTCAAGGGAACTGCAAACTTCGGTTTATGGTACCTTATGATGACAATTTTGAACTAACTGGCTATGCAGATGCAGATTATGGAGGATGCAAACTGGATAGAAAATCCACATCAGGAACCTGTCAGTTTCTTGGAAGCAAATTGATCTCTTGGTTTTCAAAGAAGCAAACTTCAGTTGCTACTTCTACAACAGAAGCTGAGTATATGGCGACAGGAAGCTGTTGTGCACATATTCTTTGGTTGAAACAACAACTCAAAGATTATGGAGTCACAGTTTACAAAGTCCCTATCTTTTGTGACATCATAAGCGCTATAGCACTCACTGTGAATCCTGTCTACCATACCAGATGCAAGCATATTGATATAAGGCATCACTTCATTAGAGATCATGTGGAAAAACAAGATATAACAGTTGAGAAAATCCATACTGACATCCAAAGAGCTGATATTCTAACGAAACCTCTTATGGAAGAGAGATTCAACATGCTGTGTGGAAAGCTTGGAATGCTCAGAATGGATACACAGCCTAAGTCAGAAAATGGAAGCAGTTCACTAGCACAGGTCAGCCAAGAGCAGACTGACTTGGAAACTACATGCTAACAAAAGCAGTTCGCTAGAGCAGGTCAGCCAAGAGAAGAATGACTTGGAAATTGCAGATCAAAAGAAGCAGTTCGGTGACACGCAACTTGAGGCCACAAACTACATTGAAATTCAAAAATACTGGCCAACCTTTAAGGGGGAACTGGAGATTTCGTATCACTCTCCATTTAATTCTTTGCAGAATTTATTATTTCCTCTCATTACTTATCCTCTCAAAAAATCACAAAGCTGCATCTGCCATGCTGGCAAATATCAAGGAGGAGATGCCTAAAGTTATTAAGGAAACTGTGGCAAGCCAGTTTGAAACCTTCATCTCCACCCGACTCAAAGATGCAACGGACGAGCTACTTCCCACCCAGCTGTCTGAATTGCAGCTTACTCAGACAACCTCCAGCTCTCTAAACAAAGAAGAAGAGATGCAGGGGAACATCAGCTCTCTGCTGCAGTTCAAAGAAAAGCTAGAAATAGAACTGCCCTTGATCTCTCAAGAACAATCCTCTCTAAACACCCTTCTTCAAAATCTCATCGATGATAATGCCGAAAAGGGGGAAGGAAAAGGAAAGAAGTCACAGGTTACAGGAAGAAGCAAGAAGGCACAGGCTGCTCAACCTCTTCAAGGTCGCTCTTCACAACCTGTGATGACAACTGCAGCTGCTCAACCTGTATCAACTGCCCAACCTGCTACTGCCACGCAGCTATCTGCTCAAGAGAAAGCTGCGGCTGAATCTAACCTCATCCGGCTCATGGCAGAAGTTAGATACACTGCTGAAGACTGCACAGATGAAGGCAAGCAGAAGTTGTTTCTGGCTGAGCTAAAGAAACAAAGGGCAAAAGACAAAGCTCGCGTCGCAAGCTTCAAAGGCCTTGAAAGCTGCAAGGATCAAGATGACAAAAGAGAGCCAACTGATTGGCTACCAGTGGAAGATCAACCTCTGTGGGATAAGTTCCTTAACCAATTCATCTTGCACCACTATTGGTTGAAAATCGATCCCCGCTACACTGGTAACACCAAGACAGCTTTCCACAACTGGCTGCAAGCTTTCCCAGACCGTGAATTCATAAAAAGAGTCAGGGCGAAAGCTGCAGAGGAGAAGGTCACGCTTAATCCGCCTAAGATAGAGACCTTCCAACCTCCCACTGTCTACGGCACTGACACTCCAGATATCAACCGAATCAATACATTCATTAGGAGTGTCGCAGCTCAGTATGGTTGTAAAATCACGAACTGTGACGAGTACAGGTCGATCCGAGACAACATATATGCAGCCATGGGAACTGTAAGCAAAGAAAAGTTAGCTGAAGAAAGGTTCAAGACTGTGAGGAAATAACTTGATCGTTTTCATTTACTTGATGTATCAACTCTCTGTAATCTGTGAATATCAATTCAGTTGATACTATAAATGAAAAATGATCACCTTTTGATTCCTAATGACAATCTCTCTTTGTCCAGGCCTTTGCATATTATGCTTTAAATACTCTTAACATTTTCTGCTATGCAGCTGGCTGGACATCAAACCTTTCAATTCTTCTAAACCAAAATGTAAAGTGTGGGTTTCGGCATTATCAAAAGGGGGAAAATTGTTGGGAACCCTTTTGAAACTAAGTTTTGATAATGCTATTAGAAACCACACTTAGATAATAGGTTTTAATTGGAACAGGCTGGCCTCCGTGTTTGGATCAGTCAAGCTTTACTCGGACAGGTTGCTCATGTAAAGGTCAAGGTTGGAAGTGCAACCTGGTACCTAAAACACCCAATCTGTCATACTGTTCCATTTAGTAAACTGTCTATGTAACCTGCTCTTACCATGCCAGAAGATTTCACACGAAGGTTACAGAAGACTGAAGACAGTTTGAGGTATAGGAAGCTTGACCTGTGATGATCAACCTGAGCTGTGGTTAAGAAACCTGTTCTCACCCAACGACAAGAATTGTGTCAGTGTACGGTAGTGCAAATCCTGACACACTTCCAACGGCTCTATTTCAAATGCTTCTCTATAAATACCTCAACTCATTCCAGATTGAAGTACGGGAAACTCAATATACAAGCCAAAACTCTGCAGAAATCTCAAGCTGAAATTCATTCAATCAACACTCGAAATTACTAGAGCTTTCCCAAGTGTTGATCATTGTAGATTTCTAATCTTTCTGGAATCTGTCTTACTAGAACACATCACACACACTCTCACTACCATCAAAGTTGATATTCAGTGTAGTTGATCGAGTTGTACATTCCTAACAACGATAGCTATTCACAGCTCTCTAGTTTGGATAGTAGCACTAGTCATTTAGTGTTAGTAAGATTGTATGATAGTTTGTATGTAAGTAAGAAGAGACACGACTCAAGAATCGTGCTAGATTCAGTCTAAGAGAAAGACTTGAATTTGGACTGGACCTCCACCAGTGTTAAAATGAGCGAAAAATCTCAAGTTAAGGGATTACAGATTCGACGAAATCTGGCGTGGACGTAGGAGTTGTTTACTCCGAACCACGATAAAAACTCCTTGTGTCTCTCTTGTTATTTACTTATTCATTTACACAGTTTGCATGTTCACAACCTGCATCCTTGTAACCTGTCTTGCATGAACACTTGTCTGAACTAAAGTTTCCTTTGAAGACTATTTTTGAAAATTGTTTTGAAAACTGTAAGCCTACCTTTCCACCAAACTTCCGCACGCAGGTTAGTTTTGCAAGCTCAGCAGTTTACTGATTGAGCTGGAAAAACTAAACTGCTATGATATACTGTAGTGACGACTCAGTAAGATCAAATTGTTTTGAAAAGTCAAAACTGTTGGCTAATTGGTGCGCTTCACTCAGCAACTCGAACTTTCTTCACTCGGAAAATTGAACACACAACACGAACAAACGTCCTGGTTTTATCCTTCCCAGTGATGCGCTTCAAGTTCGACTTAAACTTGAAAACCTAGATTCCAAGTGGGTTCTCTAGAAACCTAATCCACAAACTTTCTATAAATGACCTTCCACTTGTGTATGCAAACACAAACTTCACAATCAATCAAAAAACACAAAGTTTCAACACAAAAAAGAACTTTGGTTTGGGGGTTTGGTTTATGAGAGTTCTAACTTAATAGAGAATCCTTTTACAATGAAGATCACGTAAAAGGTGTAAGGATTCTCCTCCTAGTAAAACTAGGGATGAAGGGATATAGGGTTTGCGGACTTAGAAACTTAGAGCAAGTTTCTAAGGACTCAACTAAACTCTATGTCTTAAGAACTTTAAAGAATGTTTGTATGAGAGCTTTGAAGTTCTTGCTTTGATCTTGTGCGCGAGAGAGTAGTTTCGTCTGTCTTCACATTGAGTCAGCATCCCTATTTATAGTGAGAGTGCATCCACTATCTGTTAGAGAGATAGAGGGCGCGTATACCCCACTTCCCTTCGGTTGAACGGCCATATAGCTTTTTGCAGGTGAACAGTATTTTCCGGCTTGTCTTCTTCCCGGAAGAGGAAAACTTTGGATTTTGCAGATTTCCGTCTTAGATTGTAGCGTAGATAGTAGCTGTGTACTGTTCCAGTGATTTCCGTTGACTTATAGCAATCTTCCACGCGTCTTTTGACTTTCTGCGCCGCATTTAAGAATTGTGTCATAGCTGTAGAATTTCAAAATTTGAAATCCATAGGCTTTGAACATTTTGCCGCTCTGTATGGTGCTTCTTCGTGAGCGCTTCATCAGTTGAAGATTCTGAAAAACTTTCACTTTTGCTAATGTCGCTTTCTCGGATATTTAATATGCACTTTTGTTCTGCTTCAAGTTGCTTTTGGTTGTCGTCGCTTTCTATTTTGTGAACAGTGGTTGCTTTTAGACAATTCGTTTCTAGCAAACTTGAGAGTATTCGCTTTTGCTTCTGATTCGCTTGACGTGAAAAAGAAAAAGAATGCTTGGGCTTGCCTTGCACTTACACTTGCACTTTTGTAGCTCCATAACATGTGAGCACTTCTAAGTGTGTAAGACAATATTTGACTTCATCAAAAATAATAAGGTTAGGGATGCATGAGAGGGTTTTGGAATCCAATCAAAACAAATATAGATTTTATTAAAAACATAGAGTTCGCTTCCCCCTTCATACAAATATCCCAACAATATGTGTGCTTATTATCTTATTATAATTTTTTTAAAGGAATTAGCTAAATTTATTACGAAAATTAGAGATATTAAATTGTCTCATTTATTTCCCGACCTAACCATATCAAATAATCATTTAATAACACATGCAGTACGAACTTGTGAATCACATCTATTTTGTTATGTACAGGAAGAATTCCTTCAATTGCTCCCTCAAATCAAGAGCGACCAAATATATAAGACAAAAACTTGGGCGAGGTCGGCCACATAGTGTGGCCGGGTCAAAGTGTCAATCTTTATACAGAAAAGTGCTAATCTATACGCCTAAAAGTGTCAATCTTTAACATAATTATTTTACGAATAAAATGTCAATTTTTAAAAGTGTCAATCTTTATACAGAAAAGTGCTAATCTACACAAATAAAAGTGTTAGTGTTTTAGCCGTCCGCATGGTGCCTATGGCTGACCCAAATATGTCCCAATATATAATTTCTCTAGAATAATCATATATGTATATATATTATACGTGTATTAACTTGGGCTCGTCAAAAATGGTTTTAACACAGTTAGCGAGGTATTTTATTAACTATGAGATGTATGGTTATGGAAATAGGTTAAGTTCAAATATATCATAGAATGTTTTAAGTGGGTACAAAAACATGATTTCAAAGTCTATCAAGTTGTCCCATTTTTACGTTTTTGTGAATATCAACTTTTTTTTTTTGATTCTTTAGATAATAAATTTAACATTAATATTGAATTACTAATTATATCAACTCCATATTGATAGTTCAATTTTTTTTTAGTACTATACATTATTATTATCTTATCTATGAAATTTTTATTTATTTATGTTCCTTCTTTGGACATATATTCTAGGGATGTCAATATAGCCCGAAACCCGCGGATTGACCCGAGTAATCCGAGCCAAAAGCGGGTTAGAGTTGAATATTTTTAACCTGAAAAAAATTTCAACCCGAATGGCCCGAACCGAATAGCCCGAAACCCGATAGGGCTAGCCCAAACTTGGCAAGTTGACCCGATAACCCGAAAGTTTTCATTAATTAAGTGTTAATTTTTATTACTTTGTTTCAAATATTAAAATTATGTCTTGATTCAAATATTTGTGAAAAATATTACAAATTTTTATTATAAGTTGTATTCATCATAATATTTTCTTTATTTTGTATTTCACCACATAATAAAAAATGATTAATATAATCATTAAAAGAAAAATATCTTCACATCTCATTGAACTACTTATTATATTATGCAAGTTGGAGTAACATAATACGAAATAAAGTGACTTCAATGGTATAACATGATTTATTTATTTTTATAAAATTATTGTTATAAAAAAAATCGTCAACTTCTTGGCCCGACAGGCTAGCCCGAGCCCCGAAGTTTAGGGTTAGGGTTGAAAATTTCTAGCCCGAAAAAAACTCAACCCGATTCAACCCGAACTGAATAACCCAAAATCCGACAGGGCTAACCCGAACCCGCTCGGGTTGGCCCGATTGACATCCCTAATATATTCCACAAAAGTTTACTTATGAATGAATTAACTTCACAATGCTGACTTATATATTTTGTTACTGTAATTCTACTTAATTTCATTTTAAGTCGGACTCTTATTTCGCTCACAATACAACCAATCAAATTAAATAATTTAAAATCACACTCTTATGTGGAACTCATATTTCACTTACATTTCAACCAACCAATATCTTAACTCGAATCGATCCTTAAGAGGCAAAAGAATTCAAAGACAGAAGAAGTATGTTAGAAGCTTCGTTTAGGTTAAAATATGTCTTTATTTATTACTCTCTTCGTCCCGTCCCAGCCAAAGTGAGCCCTTGTTTATTCATATGTGAGATGTAAAATAATAAAATACCTCACTTTAATTGGGATAGAGAGAGTACATAATAATCCAATAATTGATCAATAAATAATAATAATAATAATAATAATAATAATAATAATAATAATAATAATAACGGAACACGCGTACGATGGGCCGTATATTTGATCTTTGTTTTTGGTTGAAGATAGGGTCCTACTTTTTTGTTTTTCTTTTTCACATTTATCATCTACTAATAATAATATTCTTTTAAGAATTCTGAGGCCCATTGGATAGCTCAAAGTACATAATTTGTAGCTACAAACCCAGGGCCGGTCCTGTACTTTGCTGAGCTCTAGGCGAAAACAAAAAAAAGGGCCCCTTACTGAGCGAGAAAAAATATATGATGACATATAATAATAATTAGTTGAAATATACAGAAAAAAAAAAAAAAAAACATTCTTACCTCATCTAATTACAACACGTCTTGCAGTTTTGGACGCAAATGTATTTATCAAATCCGTGTAATCTAACTGATCAACCAACTTTTTTTCAATTGATATTGCAAATCCATTCAGCCTGTCTTGCAGCATAGTTGATCCCAATTAGGTCTTAATCAACTTCAACTTCGAGAAAGATCTTTATGCTGATCAAGATGTTCAATCACTCTCTCTTGTTCATCCTTTTTGATTTGCTGATCAACAATTTCATCTTCATGTGATTCGTTTTTGCAGTTAAACTTAAAATATTTATCAATTTCCCGCTTGACTTTGAATTAGTTGATCCTCTTTTTGTTTTATTTTCCTCTTTTGAGCACCAGATATATGCTTATGAGGCATTTTCTATAAAAATAAAATTTATTTATTTATTAATTTGAACAAATAAAATTCAAACTTTCAAGAAGAGACAACATACTCACTAAATTTAAATTTCAATTTTCAAAGCCCGGATCCTCCATCATATTTATCAACAAATTCACTAAAAATTAAGATAATACGTACACTTAACAAACCAAATCAACAAAAAATCGATTCAAATATACATTCTAATGTTTGAACAAGCATTAAAAAAGAGGGTACACATATGCACGAACGAAATCACAATACCTCATCAATGATCAATCATCCCAAATTAAGCACTAAATTGATAATATCAAATTATCAATCCTAATAAAATTCAAATTAACACGCTATTAAACATCAAATCAGTGTAAACAATAAAGAAGTAAAGAACTAGAATTTTAGAAAGTAAAAAACAAAAAAATTCCCTAAACTTGAAGGTTGAGCGCCGAGAGCCGGTTGCGTGACTTGTTTATGAGGTTAATAATTAAATAATATTAGTACTAATTTTTTTTTTTTTTGGGCCCTCAAAAATTTTGGGCCCAAGGCCCATGCCTTGTATACCTTATGGCAAGTCCGGCTCTGTACAAACCCACTATGAATATATTATACGTACAAAAACGATTCATCGCCACACTCACACACGTGTATATTACTTTCTCGGTCTATAAAAAGCATGATATGTTTTGTATTATATTGTACTCCTTTCGTCCGTTACTTATGTGCTTAATATCTTTCGACACGCATTTTAATATATCGAAAATAAATGTTAAGATAAAGTTTAGGTTTCACTTGATATAATGTATTATGGAGTACCTTTAATCGAGTAGAATAATATACTATATCAAATGAGACCTAAACTTTATCTTAACGTCAATTTTTTGATACATTAAAATACATGTTAAAAAAATCTAAGTAAATGAATATTACCTCCGGTTCAAGATTTATTGTAATATCCTAGATTTCTAAGTAATTTATTTTTCGTATAATTTTTAATAGGTATAAATAGAGATAATAAATAATCCTAATAATTCATAATTTATGCAATATATAAGTATTTATATGAAAAAAATGCATGCATTTGATATGTACTACGTAGCTAGAAGCCTAGAATACTATTACTACTTGTATTAGTTATAATTAAGATAAATCAAAATGCATAATAATAAATACATTAGTGCATTAATACATGCACGTATGTAAGTAATGTATAAATTATATTTATAATATTATATATATTGTATACACATACTTTATGTTACTAAATATAAAGTGAATTTATTATATAGTTATACATTTTACGTATAAATGCATGAGGTGTAAGAACTAATTGAAATACATTATGATATATATTAGTCTGCATATCTGTCCTATGATGATAAGTCATGTAATAGATAAAATACATGATGATTTAAATTAATATAGATGAATATATGCATGTAGTTTGAGGAAACTTTTTGTATTGGATAGATATTAGAATCACAGCCGTCATTCTTGTTTGAACATGCATTATAATAGTATATTTAGGCCTATGACTAATCGAACCTATACCCTATGACTAATGGAAGCTATATTCATTGACTAAGCAAGTAAGATCTCCCTATAAATACTCGCAGGCTTCCATTTATTTTTCATATAACAAGTCAAGTCCTTAAATTCTTAATTTCATTTCTTTAGATCATATTAAGAAAATACAAGTATCCACAAGAATAGTCATTTCATGGAGAGATTATAATCTCTAAGATCTTACTGAAGAAGAAATATAGCATAGTAGTTTAGAGCTAGTCACGAGGTTGCTCCAAGTTACAGGTGGGTCCAAAATGTTATCGTGTGGGTCTAAAATGTTTTGTCATTGTTTTTAGTGTTGTTTAAATTTTATGTTAAAAATGCAAGTATCCATAAAAATGTTTTATGTGTATGTTCCAAGAAATAACTCTATGGATCGATTGAGATTCATTGTTAGTATCAGATATACTAACTTTGAATTGTGCGCACCCCGGTTACATACGATGCCTTGATCACGTCGTATGCTGACTAATGGCTAATTCTTTGAGTTTTGACTCGGGTTTTCTGCAAGTACTGAGATTATTTAGGGTTACGGCCCTGAACCCGGTCTAGATGAACCAAAGGTGATTTGTAGCCTTGGTTGAGTCCAAGAATGAACATCACACACCCCAAAATGATATTTGTATTTTCAAGAATTATTTTCTGCAAGCCTCTTGATATACCATGTATGGATAAATTGCTAGTTTTCAAAATGCTTGCCAAAGGGGCATGATCCACTGAGTACATCAAGTACTCAGCCCAAAACTTTTTCAAATATTTTTAGGTCTGGAAGCAGGTGATGTGCAGCAAGGCCGAGGCAGGGGATTGTTGCAGGGCCTTATAAAGTTTCCGCTATGTTATTTTGCTTATAACTCTGATAATAAGACTACTAGTTTTTTTATAATAAATAAGTCGAGGGCGTCATCTTCCAACCCTCTAGTTATATAATATGGTTTCTTTGTTTTCTAAACTTATTTCTCTCTTCCCATTTTACTTATTGTTGGATGGAGAGTACCATGTATCAGTTCCTTTTGGAAGCTCGAATTCCCACTCAATTATGGTTATCCTATTTTTCGAAGTGGATGTCGACTCCTCTAGTTTACTGAAAGCCGGTTTACCCCATCTTTTATTTTATGCAAGGTGGAGAGTGTCATGCAATGGTTCCACTTGGACGCTCGATTTCCTACTCACTCTTGGTAATTCCAATGTGTCGTAGTAGATGGTCGACTCCACTTGGCAACTTGACGCTGGTTTACCCCACCATTTTCATTATAGTCTTATTTTACGTTTAAGACACTCGTAAAATGGTCATAAATCAATAGTATCCCCTTTTTTCCCCGCTTCTTTAATCCAACCCCCGTCATACCCTGATTCACAGGAATCGGGGCGTAATATTTTTGAACTTTTTTATTATTTTATACCTCATATAAGGTTCATGAATCTTGAGTCGGAGGAAGTAGCAAAGAAAAAGAGTAATAAAATGTTCATATTTTTCAAAGGCGATGGAGTATATATGATAAATCTCCATAGATAGACGTGTGTGCATGTGGAGAAATCTTAATAACTCGTCAATATCGAATATTTAATCAGTTATATTATAACTCGAATCTTATTATTCCTTTTTTCACTTGAAAAAGTATAGTTTCATATCTAATTGTTTATGTTTATTTATATTCTATAATTTCTATTATATTCGTCGGTTGAGGAAAAACAAATGGCTAGTGGCCGGGTACTTCATTCATCTCACTAAATGCATTAATTGATAAAGATGGCAACAAGTTCAATGAATCTTTATAAATTATGTTGTATACGAAGAAATTCATAACCTAAAAAAAAGCAAGTTAATTTTTTCAATATATATATATATAGGGGAATGCTCTCTCATCCATCGTGAACATACTTTATATACTCACGGTTGACGTGACGATATTATATTTAAGGAAAATTATTATTAATAATATATCTTATAAAATAAATCCTAAAAAATATAAACTCTACTAAGAAACTAAACCCTAAATAAAAAAAGCATTACTAAACCCTAAAAAACTAAACCCTAAACTAAATGTGACGCACAATTAATAGGGGAACATTACTATATACTCCTTTTATATCATGGTTTGGATTTCAATGTTGCAAATGCAGGGCAAAAACTATATATATTTTTTTTTCATTTGGATAAATACTCGATTATAGTATATGAAAGAAGGATTTGATAAAGGACTAGGTTTATGTGGTGATTAGTTAACTATTGGTTACCCTTACAAATTTTTAGGACCATGATCTTTCAAATTTTAGACCTGATGGATTTGGACCGAATCTGGGTCTACTCTTTAATTTTCGGAATTGGATTTTCATATCCAGATCCGGTCCTGAATCCAACCCGTGGATCCGAAATTATATATATATATATATATATATATATATATATATATATATATATATATATATATATATATATATATATATATATATTTAGAGAGAGAGAGAGAGAGGTGATTTGCTACTCCCTCAAGGCCTCAATGGTTATGATTGCCCTAAAAATTAGATTTCAGTTCATACAACCGCTATCGCTCCACTTATTATGATTGCAGAAACTTATTTTAATTTGGGAGAGTTTATATTGCATTTTGTTGGTCCCGAAAGGTGCTTACACACGTAGAGGGGGGGGGGTGAATACGTGTGTAGAGAAGTGTTTAACTTCTCTTGCAATTTTTAGCCTTTTAGACGGGTAGACGCTTTGAAGCTAAGTGAAGCGTTCAAAGCCTCTCGCTCGTGTGATACTATGCGGAATGTGGTGAGACTTGAGTTTTTCTTATTATTAAAACCAGTTGGTTATTTAAAGCAAGTGTGTGTGTATGAAAATAATCAAAGCAATAAATAACTTAAAAGTAATGAGACAAACTATTTATAGTGGTTCGGAGCACCTCTCCTACGTCCACTCTATCCTCGACGGGATGAATACCTTCACTCGGTACTCCTTGTTTTATACTTCCAATGGGAAGTGATTCAAGGCAAATAACAAACTTGCACTTGAATCCTCAGAGATTTTACTGGCTCTCGAGAAACCTTACAACAACACACTCTTTCACAAAACGCTCGGCAACCTTACAACTCAATCTATTCACTCTAGACTTGGGTTTTGGGTTTTGGATTTTCGTAAGTATGAGAATCCTTTACAATGAAATCACAAGTAAGGGATAAGGATTCTCAACAGTCTAGGCTATGGATATAAGAGATTGAACCTAGAAAGTGAGGTAGTTGCAATACTTAAGAATTGAGTTCTTAAGGACACACTAAAGTGAAGCGCTTTGAAAGAACTAAGGACTTGAAAGAAATTTGTTTGAGTTCTTGCAAATGTGAATGCTTGAATCATTTGTACGTGCGTTAGTTTTTAGTGTGTGCAACTCCTTCTATTTATAGTAAGGAACCCTACTTCCCGTTGAGAGAGAAGAGGTTGCGTGTTCCTTAATTTTCGGATAATTCAGCGTGTCAGCCTGCAAGAATCAGGAAGGGATGTCCGCCTTTACCTAACTTTAATTTCTTGGACTGTAGCCGTTTCCATTGTGCAATAGTGTGATGATACGTAGGCTTCATTCAGTGAGATGTCAGACATCCGAGAGTTTGAAATTCAAACTTGGATTCTGTGTCAACCTTGTCACACTTGCACTGATTGACGCTTTGATTACAGCTCTATATCAATGATGCTTTGGGTGAGCTGACTTGAGAGCGCTTCGCTTCCACTGATCGGAAGCTCGCTCTTAGCATCTTTATCTGAAGCATCTCAAGACGCTTTGTCAAAGCTTCACTGTTGACGCTTTCACTGCTGGAGCCGCTTCGCTTCCTAACGCTTCGCGAACTCTGACTGCATCATCTTTGGCGCTTCTAGACTAAAAGAAAAAGCTTCCTAACATGTAAGCTTTTCTAAGAGTAACTTGTCTAGTTCATCAAAAATAATAAGGGAAATATCCTAAAGAGGGTTTTGGAATCGAATCAAAACAAATTGTTTATTACTTGATTCAAGTTCCCCCTTAACATAATATCCCAACAATTTCCCCCTTTTTGATGATGCCAAAACCCGACGTCAAGTGCTTACACAAATCTAGAGAATTCTAGGCTAAGTATAAGAAGAAGAGTAGGTTAGGCAAAACACAATATTAATGCAGTTATAGGCAGTTAACTGAAAGTTTATAAATAAATAAAGACAATAAGAAATTGTCTTAAAGCAATAAAAGATATCATTATATTAGTGAGATGATGAAGTGATTACAAATACAATGAATATCTATTTGAAGCGTTTTCGAGGGACTGGAGGGATCATGTCATAGGCATTGTAGACTCTATCCTTGATGGCAGCTAGAGAGCGGTTAGGACGATCATTCTGTTCAAGCCATTTTGCACATTCCTCGATCCCCTTTCTGATTGCTTCCTCATTAGGGATAGCGCCTCCAATGAGTGGAAGTTTGTATCTTTCTTTCTTTGGCGGTTTGAGAGTCACTCCGTCTGCCAACTCTAAAATTTTGTAGAAGAGAGAGGCTTTGCAATGATCCATGTATTCAATGAAGCAATCCATGGCGTACTCAGTGCGAAAGCCTTGCCAGTAGTAGAAGCATTTGACGAACTTCACCTTGGCATCATTCCGCTCCTCCTTGAGGTCAGCTGGAATAATCTCATCAACAAACTTGGCATTAGGAGCCTCATCCCTCAGCCTCCTTCTATCAAGTTCGTCCCTGGCAAACAGCTGCTTCCTGCATTTCTCAAAATTAGCTATTCGCAGGCCCTCGACGAAGATTCTCTTCCCTTCAAGTGCTTCCATCTTCAAAAGATGAAGCGCTTTGTCCGAGTCTGTCACCACCTCTTCATTAAAAACTTCATCCCTGTACTCCGACACTGCTTTATATTTTGCCATCACTTCCAGGCATTCCTTTTTAGCGGCGTTGGTCGGAGTGTACTTTAACAGATACCTTCGGAGGTGAAAATTCATCTTGTGCAGCAAAATCACGTCCAACTCCTCCTGGAATTCGCTTTGTGCTCCAGCCTCCTTGGTCATCGTTGCGGGAGTCAGTTTTATCTTTTTCTTGGGGTTGGTGTCAGCAGGCTCTTTCTTCTTGCGCTTCTCCTTTTCTTTCTGTGGCGCTGCTGACACGGCTTGAAGCGGAGCAACATTAATTGGCTCATCTAAAATGACTACTTGCTGCTCTGCATCCAGCACCTTCTTTGGTGCTTCCACCTTCTTGGAAGCGTTCTCTTTGGCCTTGACTGATGTGGATTGACCACTTGGCGTCCCAGTTGCTTCTCCCTTTTTGGCAGCATCAAAAATGGGTTTGGAAGGAGCGTACTGTACATTGGCGCTTTGGCTGGCGGCTTCTGGCAGAGTGATGTTCGGCTGATTAGGCTTCAATAGACCTTGTGCCAGGAGAGCGCCTAGGACTTGTGCGGAAAGGATTGGAGCTGGAGAGCGCGCATTAGTCAGAATGACCGACCGTTCCAAGGTTGCGCGATACACGCGGAACTCTGATTGGACGAAGGCCGCTAGCGCCTCCATTTTGTTGGAGATGCCATCCAGTGCGGTGGTTGGCACAACCTGGCTCGATCCGCTTTGTGCTCCAGCCGCTACTTGGCCCACCATGGCCACTGCCTGCTTCCTATGTTTTTCGGAATCCGCGAGTTTCCTCTCCATAGATTCTAGCTTCGCATTGAGTTGTCGGGTGACAGAAGCGGCTTCGAAATTTTCTGCTCTTGCTGCTTTAAGCTCTCTCTCCAATTGAGCGACCTTGTCATTGGTCGTGGAGAGTTCAGCTTCGGCAACTTCGAGCTCTCTATGGACAGGCTCCCTGTCATCCAACTCCGTAGACAGCTTCAGCACTTCCGATCGTAAGGCTGGAATTTCCAGAAGCTGTGCCTTAACGGTCGAAAGCTCATCATGAGCTATTTCTACGTGCTCTCTCTCCTCATCCAACTGCAACTCCACAGCCGTTGATTTCACCTTCAACTCTTCCAATGCTTTGGCAGCAGTGGAGAGCTTCTCTTCTTTCTTCACCATCTCCTCCTTCAGCGCTTTCAACTCTGTGGTAGCTAGGGATGTCAATTTAGCCCGAAACTCACGGGTTGGCCCGAGTAACCCGAGCTAAAAAATGGGTTAGGGTCGAATATTTCTAACCCGAAAAAATTTCCAACCCGAATAGCCCGAAACCCAATAGGGCTAGCCCGACAGCTTGGCGGGTTGGCCCGATGACCCGAAAGTTTTTATTAATTAAGTGTTGATTTTTATTACTTTGTTTCAAATATTAAAATTTATGTCTTGATTCAATACTTGTGAAAAATATTATAATTTTCTATGCTAAGTTGTATTCATCATAATATTTTCTCTATTTTGTATTTCACCACATAATAAAAAATGATTAATATAATCATTAAAAGAAAAATATCTTCATATCTCATTGAGCTACTTATTATATTATGCAAGTTGGATTAACATAATACAAAATAAAGTGGCTTAGATGGTATAACATAAATTATTTATTTTTTATAAAATTATGATTATAAAAAAAAATCGTCAACTTCTTGGCCCGACGGGTTAGCCCGAGCCCCGAAGTTTAGGGTTAGGGTTGAAAATTTCTAGCTCGAAAAAAATTCAACCCGATTCAACCCAAACCGAATAACCCGAAACCCGATAGGGCTGACCCGAACCCGCTCGGGTTGGCCCGATTGACATCCCTAGTGGTAGCAGTTGAAAGCTCGTCATCCACCTGCTTCTTCTCCTCCTCAGCTTTAGAAAGCTGGCTCTCTTTCTCCTTTATCTCTTTCTTCAGTTGGGCGCACTCACGCTCTACTTCGTCGTGAGCGGTTTGAAGAACCGAGAGTCATTCTTCAAATGCACTGTTAGGGGCGCCACCTGGTGTTAATGGAGTGGGTGTGTAGGAGGGAACAAGCTCCTGGACCTTCCTCTCGATGCGCCTCCACACCTCTGGCTCATCGATCATGTCGTCGAAGCGTTCCAACTTAAAACAGCTAAGGATCGAGGCCTCCTCCTCGACCAGCGCTTTGGGGTCGTTAGCCCGCACCAACTGGCAAACTTTGTACACGTTGGTGCCGCGGCTTCGGACGTACTTCAAGAAGCGTGAAGTAACCTCCAGCACGGATGGAGGTAGAGAGAATTCTCCAAAGAATTCCCTGATTTCCTCTTCAGCCCACAAGAGCTCTCTGTCAATAGTCTGCACTACCGGACTGGACGCTTTGGGAGATTGAGGCGGGGGTGCGTCAGCGTGGATCTCCTCATCTGCTGATGAACTTGACGCTCCATCAAAATAATTGAGAGCGTCAATGCGAACGACATCCGCTCCAAGCGCATCAACTTCATCTCCTTCATCTTGTGCTGCTTGGGCACCGTCTTCCAGATCCTGACTTAAAGTCTTGTCAGAGTCTGAAGAATTGTAGGAGGAAGCAGCGCTTTCCTCGTCATCTTCATCTATCAATCCACGCTTTCCTGCCGTGGAAGGGACTGATTTCTCTAACACTCGACGGCACTTTGGGTTCTTTGGGCCTTTTTGACCCTTCTTCCTTCTCTTCTCATCCTCCTTCAATATCAGCGCTTCGGCACTGGTATATTCAATGTCCGAAGCGGAAGGGGCGACAGTTCTAAACTCGTCGCCTGGAAGTGCCTTCGTGAAAAGCACACGAGTGTACTTGCTTTCCACGGGCCATTCTTGAGCTGACCAGGACGCCTCCAAGAAATAAGAGATCCTCATCCCATACTTGAGTTTGCCAAGAAACTCAAGTTGGCCTTTGTGTTCCTCGTCCTTCACTTTTCGGACGGCTTTGCTGACCTCAACTAGCTTCTTTACAAACCACGCTCTCCAGTTGTAAGCGTCCGGTTGATCGCGGTATCACAGAGCGCTAACAGAAGATGAATCTTCTATTCCGTGATGGTGGACCAGCTATCGGTGTGACAAAGTAGGCACTTTGTCACAATGTTGATCATGTTGTCGAAAGGCGGTCGAAGCGATGTTGCCTTCGACTGCTTGCGGACGAAGATGGCGTGTGGATCCGTTGTGAAGCGCCTGAACTCCTTCTGGATATCCGGATCTCCAACAGACTCCGGATCTTCCCCAGAGTTAGGAATGGGGACAGAATCCTCGAATAGAGCGTCGAGCTCTAGGGTTTCGGTCGCCACCGAGCGAACCATGCCGTATTCTCGAACTGTTGCAGTGAGATTTTGGTAGCTAGGGTTTCCGAGTTCAAGTTGTAGAGGAACTCGACGACCCCTACCAAATTAATGTACTTGGGATATTGGAAAAGAAGATTTTCCAGGCCAGAATTGAGGATTGCTCTCTTGATAATTCCGCCGTCGGTCAGTAAATCACGATCGACGTGAGCCTCCGTATATACAAACTCTCCGTAGCGGCTTCTAGGAGCAGGTTGCCATTTTGCATTAACCATTTTAAATTTCTATAAAAAAAAATATTTAGTAGAGAGAGTTCTGCGAGTTGTAGAACTTGAAGAATTTGCAGAAATGACGAAAATGATGTAGAATGAAGGTGATGAGAGAAATAGTTCTAATATATGCATAGATAATAAGTATAAAGAGTATTAAAAGGTTAGTGGGGCGATGTGTCTTAGTGAATGGCTAAGATCACATTCCGGAAATGAGTGAGTGGCTCTGATCGTGTATAGATCGTGCTTGACAGTTATTTGATCGTGCGGTTAGGGAAAAAGTAATTCGAAACGTCCGACGGCCAAGGTTAAAATTTTTTGGCGGTTCGGTAGCGCGAGTGAGAAACACGCGCGAGTGGGTCTCGAATACTATTTCAGTGGCAGTCTTTGCATTAAATGCAAAGATTTTGCACGCAATCTATACTTGATTGATATCCTACTTTATAGTTACATCATAATCTATATCTATTTATGAAATAAATTAATGAGATTAATCTTTCAAAGGATTCGAAATTTGGCTGATTGCCACGTTTTGGAAATTTAACGAGAGTGTCTATTTCAGAAAGCGTCTGTATCAGCACTTTAATATTTTTGGTAAGTTGCGCATAAGGTTCTTGAAGACGCTTTGCGTTGACTCACTTACTTAAAATTGAAAGACGCGAAAGGGAGACTTACCAGTCAGTCAAAATTGTAAATGACTGATACCACGCTTTGACGATCCACGTACTCAAATGTTAAAGCTTCATCTGAGGGATAGAACGTTCACGCTTTGAAAGTGTGAGAGCGTCTGTTCTCATCTAGGCGCTTTCTCTCGAAGAAGAAGTGCTTCCCCCTTAAACATAGCCTTGGACTATCTTTTAAAGAGAGTGTCAACTCTGTAGGGGAAGCGCTCCACTTATGCTGAGAGATGAAAATAATGTAAAGTCCTCTTACTAGAGTAGGTCTATCTCGTGAATTCGATAACATGAGATATGAGATTACAAAATCCACGAGGGACCCGGTTGGAGATGAGTGTCTTCATAGATTTTAATGGAATGATATGAGTTGCCTCATGCTTTACTAGGGATATACCGTTTGGACATGAGATTCACGTCATTCATGAAGGATCTATGAATTCACTTCCTTACTATGGCAAGCTATCTCATATTTTCATGAAGCGAGATTCTCGAGAATAGACACTAACCTTTGTAAAGTTAGTGCTTCACATTACTCAAAACAAATGAGGCTTTCACAATCAGCAGTGGTGAAGATCTTCAGCACGCTTTGCGCTTCTGGCTCCATCTCCACCATGAAAGCTTGTGAGAAAATTGAGTGAGAATCATTCAAGCAACTCCATACAATACGTCCTAAAAATTACGTACGCGTATGTTAACTTGAAGAGGATTATCAACTCAATGCTTTCATATTTCTTCAGCAGAAAGGATTTAAAAAATTTGGGAGTGGAACTCAAGATTGTACCAAGCTCTAAAGCTTAAAAGCTGGACTCTCAAAAGATCCACAAGGTACCACTTGTGCACCGCTCTGACAAGACGGAACAAGTTTTATGAATACCGTGGCATGAGTAACAACCTTAATCAAATTAATCCGAGATTAACTCATCAAGGAAGAGCACCCAACCGCGCTTTCACAAAAACTGTGGAAGCGTGTAGAGGTCGATGCTCCTAAAGGGAACTCCATCCCTTCGGTCTAATTATCATCCCTGATTAGGGGAGATAAAGTCTTCTCTTTCAAACCACTTGCAAAGACCGGTCCCCCCTTAACCAATTATCCCAACAATCTTTCTCATAAAGGAAAGCGTGAGAGTAGGTAGGGAACACGCTTTGCCTTCTCCACCTTTACTCCACCTTCTCCTCACCAGGGTCTAGCAACCCTAATTCTAGGCACAATTTGTTGAAACGTGCTTGAGGAAGCGGCTTGGTGAGAATATCTGCTTTCTGATCCTCAGTTAGACCTGCTTGGGCTTTTTGGCCCGTCGGGCTAGCCCTAGCCCAGCCCTAAAGTCAATGGGCTAAGCCCTAACCCGTAGGTCAACGGGCCAGAACCGAGCCCTAGACCGCGACCAAGGGCCGGGCTAGGTTCGGCGTTTGATGGAACCGCGGCCCTTAGGTTAACCGTAGGGCTGGACCGTCGGGCCAACCATGAAACCGGCGGGCCAATAAGAGCCGTTGGGGCCTAACGGGCCGGGACTGGCCCGGCGGGCCCAACGGAAAGAAAACAGGGGCAGGGGGGGCGTGTGGTTCAGCAGCTGCTGCTGCAGCATGCATGCATGCAAACCAACGGCTCCTAGCCGTTTGGTTGTCCTCTTCCCCCTTCTCCAACACCTTCTTCCTCCATTCTTCCTATAAATTGATGGTATATTCAAAGATCAAACACCCAATTTTAATTCTTAAGCTCTCATTATCACTCTCAAGCTCTCACTCTCATTTTAATTCTCTCAAGCTCTCAAGCTCTTACTCTCTCAAGCTATCACTTTCTCAAGCTCTCACTCTCATTCTTGAAATCTCTATTGTCACTCTTTCAACTCAATCTCTATTCTCACTCTCACTTTCATAACTACACACACATATTATTCTTCCAAAGGAAATAAGGGTAAGAGCAAGGTGGTTGGTGGTGATGAAGTAAATAGCCGACAAACTCAAAGTCAAGAAGGACGGAAATAGCGGAGGAAATCTCAAGGCAAGTAGCCGAACGACTACAAGCCAAAGAGTATGCGAGACTAGAAGCCCAAAAGCGAGAAGATGAAGCCTTTGAGGAGATGGTCAATACGATGGAAAGCCAAGGATTCGAATTTCATGGCTCCACCGACGAAGGAGATGAAGAGCACGACCACGACGACCTCGATCAACCTCCTCCTCCTCCTCCTTCATCAAAACCCAAGAAAGAACCGAAGTCCGATATCTTGAAGAAACACTTTCGACTTGTTGATGCTCTGGAGATTGAAGGCCAACCTCCTCTAACCGATGGTCGAAAGAGATTCCTTGCGTATTGCAACTATTGCACAACTGTTTATAAATGGATCGAAAAGGGAGGCTACGGCACCATGAATAGGCACATGGAGAGCACTCATCCGAGTGAGTTCGGAATATCAAATTCTCAAACTCAAATTCGAGTTAACACTTCATCTTCGGAGACGGGTACGCACTCTTTATTTAAATTTGATAAAGGTCAATACGAAGATGCATGTGCTAGATATTGTGCTATGGAGAAACAACCTTTTAATTATGCCGATAGAATAACGTATGAAGCATCCTATAAAGAAGGTTTAGGTCCCAATGCTAGTAAAGTTGCTAGAACTCAAATGCTTAAGAGGATTAGGCGTCAATGCATGGAAAAACAAAAAGATTTGATGAAATATTTACAACGTTTGGGTCATAAAGTTTCTATTTGTGCCGATGTTTGGACCGATGCATATAATAAGGCTAGTTATATGGGAATTACATGTCATTGGATTGATGCAAAATGGACTTTGCAAAAATGTTTGATTGCATTTAGGGAGTTTGAAGAGCCTCACACGGCTCAAAATATTGCTTTGATTATTATCACCGTTTTAAATGAATATGGTTTGATTAATAAGGTTTTTTCGGTTGGTTTTGATAATGCAACGGCGAACACGGCTAGTATTCCTCAACTCATTGAAGCATGTGCACCATCTTTTGATGGAAAATATTGTCATTCTAGATGCATTTGTCATATTTTGAATTTATGTGTCCAAGATGCGCTTGAAATTTTTCAAGAGTCCGTTGTTCCTATTAAAAATGTCGTTACATATTTGCATAAATCAAAAACATTGGGGAAAAAATGGCAAAAATATTATCGTTCAAAGAATATTGTTTATACGTGTTTCAAAGCCGATGTATCTCATCGTTGGAATTCTACTTATGAGATGCTTAATAGTACGATCGAGTATAAGGGTCATTTATGTGATTTTTTTAGGAAAGAATTTTCCACGGCTCAATTACTTCTTAATGAGAGTCATTGGGATGCATGTTATGATTTATATGGATTATTGAAGGTTTTTCATATGGCTACTAAACAATTATCAGGTGTTTATTATTGTACTTCCGTTAAAGTGTTGGAACATTGCATGTATATAGCCATGTCTTTTAAGGCTTGTTTTAATAGGCCAAACTTGCAAGGTGTGATTTATTTTATGGTTCAAAAATGGCTAAAGTATTTTAGGGAGATTCCAAAAGTTTTCTTGATTGCTAAATGTTTGGATCCTAAATGGAGATATGAAGGTGTTTGTCAAATGCTTGGGATTTATTATGATGCTTTTTTGCAAATGGACTTTAGTAATGTTGTAATTGATGGTGAACAAATATTTTTTGATCTTCCTAAGGTTCAAAAAATTAAGGATGATCTACAAAGGACTTTGATAGAACTTTTTGATGAATATGGGAGAAAGTATGGTAGTAATGAAGATAATACGGACATTTCTTCTTCTTCTACTATGATGCCTTCATTTGATTTTCCCTTTGCTACGGACTCAATGGATCCTTTAGTTAGACAAATGCACAGAATGTACCAAAATAGAACCTATGATAATCCAAGGAGCCAAGGAAATAGTGAATTGGATATATTTTTGCAAACTCGTTTTGTTTTTTGTGTTGAAGATAGTGGTCCGTCAATCGACGTGTTGAAATGGTGGTCGAAGAGAGTGGAGTACCCAATACTCTCCATGATGGCGAAGGAGTTATTTGCCGTCCCGGCATCCACCGTATCCGTTGAACAAGCCTTTAGCACCGGAGGTCTTATGCTAGATCAAAGAAGATCAACAATGAAGCCGGCAAACATTGAAGCTACCATGTTGCTCGATGATTGGTGTAGGGCCGACCTTAGAGCTCAAGAACCGGAATGGGATGATCGGAATGAGAGCGAAGATGAAGCCTTCACCGAGACGTATCGATTGGCATCGGCATCGGGTACGGAATAGGAATCGTTGTGTTGTAATAAGAACTACGTCGACTTTGATTCCTCTATTAATATGAGGATACGTAGGCAACTCGATTTTAGAAATGAAATTGAGTTCAAGTCCCTTCTTATAATTTTTAGTATTTTTCTTGTGAAATGTAAAAGTTCTTATTCAATTGTCAAAGTGATTAAATTGAGATTAATTTAATGTTGTAATTTTTATCATTAATAATGCAAAATTGATCAATTGTTATGCATTTTCAACAATTTAATGAGTAATTTAAATATTTTTTTAAAAAAAAATATACATAAAAACTTGACAAATTAACATTTCCTATTTATTAAATTAATTAATATAAAAGAATAAAATTTAAAATGTAAAAAAAAGTTGAAAGAAAAAAAAAAATAGGCATTTTTTTGGCAAAATGCCGAGAGCACATAGGAAATGCTCTGTTTTGCCCTGTTTTTGGGGTTGATTGAAGATGCAATGGACCGGCGGGCCTAGGGCCGAGCCCGTAACCGACACCTGCAACAAGGACCGGGCTAGGTTCAAGCCATGTTAGGCCCGCGGCCCGCCGGGCTGGGCCCGAAACCGGCGGGCTCGGCCCGTGGGCAAGTCTATCCTCAGTTGGAATCTTTTCCACCTTAACATCTTGCTTCTCCACATGATCCCGAATAAAATGATGGCGAATTTCAATATGCTTACATTTTGAATGAAGCACGGGATTGTAGGTGATGGAAATTGTGCTTGTGTTGTCACAATAAATTGGAACCTCCGAACATTCCACTTTATAATCCTTCAACTGTTGCTTTAGCCAAAGGATTTGTGAACAACAGCTTCCCGCAGCCATGTATTCCGCTTCGGTGGTAGAGGTGGCAACACTAGTTTGTTTATTTGAGAACCATAAAACCAACTTGTTGCCAATGAATTGACACGTCCCACTTGTTGATTTCCTATCAACTTTGCATCCACCAAAATCGGTATCGGAGTAGCCAATAAGTGTGAGATCTTCTTCCGCCAGATACCAAAGGCCTAAGTTGATGGTCCCTTTATCGAAGAATGCGCTTAGCTCCCTCCAAATGGCTTTGCATCGGATTGCTTTGAAATCTAGCACAGACGCCTACAGCAAAAGTGATGTCGGGTCGGCTAGCTGTAAGATATAGTAGAGAGCCAATCAACATATAATAATCCGTAACGTTGACTGACTTGCCATCCAAGTCTGGATCTATCTTGAAGTTTGTGTTCATTGGAATCTTGACGCTTTTGCAATTTTGAACACCAAACTTAGTGAGCATATCACGAGTATACTTGGCTTGATTGATGAAGATTCCACGACTCGTTTGCTTCACTTGCAATCCCAAAAAGCATGTCATCAGCCCCATCATAGACATCTTATACTTTCTCTTCATCAAGCCCGCAAATTTATCACTCAAGGTTTCATTTGGAGAGCCAAAGATAATGTCATCAACATAGATTTGTACCCATAACATGTCTTCACCGTCGTTGATAGTAAAGAGGGTTTGATCTACCTTCCTTTTTTGAAAGCCGCTTTCAACTGGGAAGTTTGAAAGAGTCTCGTACCACGCTCTGGGAGCCTGCTTGAGGCCATACAATGCTTTGATGAGCCGGTACACTTGATCACTCTTTTCAAAGCCTGGGGGCTGTTCGACGTACACTTCCTCCTTTAAATCTCCATTGAGGAAGGCACTCTTCACATCCATTTGATACACTTTGAACTTCTTGGATGCGGCATATGCAAGGAACATCCTGATGGCTTCGAGACGAGCAACGGGAGTGAAGGTTTCATCAAAATTGATGCCTTCCTCCTGGCAATATCCTTTCGCGACCAAGCGAGCTTTGTTGCGAATGATGTTGCCGCTTTCGTCGGTCTTATTCTTGAAGACCCATTTGGTACCGATGACGCTTTGATGAGAAGGTCGATCCACTAGGTACCAAATGCCATTCCTTGCAAACTCATTTAGCTCTTCTTCCATGGCAGTTATCCAATTTGAATCATTTAGAGCGTCCTCCACCGATGAAGGCTCGGTGTTTGCTAGGAAGCAACTAAACAGACAACTCTCACCATGAAATAAGGTACTTCTAGTCCTGACGTCCTGGCTAGGGTCACCTAAAACACCTTCTTGGGGATGATACCTCAACCAAAGCTTCTTCTGGTTGAGAGCCTCCATATCATCCGCCTCGGAGCGTGGTGTGTGATCATCACCATTCCCTTGATCACAGACCACTGGAATAGATGGAGGGTCCTCACTATTTGGAACCAATGAGGTCAGAGGATCAGTTATTCTCGAGTTTGGTTCCCCCTTATCGAGAGAGAGCTTATTGAGATCCTGCTCCATTGCTTCAACTCCGTCTTCAATTTCTTCTACTAAAGCGTCCACCAAATCTACTTGTTTTGAGACGGAGCGCGTGATTGGTCTGGAAGATGCTTCAGTAGTCTCCAATACGCTTTCAGGTCCAGCGTTCATGCTTTCAGCATTTACCTGTACCTGCGGAGTCTTGAAAGCAGCTTCATCAAAAATAACATGTGGTGTTTCTTTCACAACAAGAGTTTGACCATTGTAGATGCAATACGCTTTGCTTGTTGGAGAATATCCAAGAAATATCCCCGTATCGGCTTTGCTATCAAATGCTCTCAATTGCGTTTTACCATTGTTGTGAATGAAACACTTGCAACCAAAAATATGTAAATAAGAGAGATTAGGAGTTTTCCCTTTCCATAATTCATATGGGGTTTTGTCATGGCGTGTGTTGATTAGAATGCGATTCTGAGTGTAGCAAGCGGTGAAGGTCGCTTCTCCCCAAAATTTCTTTGGTAGTTGGGCATCCGCGAGCATAGAGCGTGCAACCTCTTTGATAGTTCTGTTCCGGCGCTCTGCAACGCTGTTTTGTTGTGGAGTGCGAGCTGCTGAAGTCTGATGTAGAATCTCATTCTCTGTGCTATACGCTTCAATGAATTGATTGAGGAATTCTGTTCCTTTATCGGAGCGTATTTTTACCACATTCAATCCTTTTTCCACTGTCAATTGCTTTAGGAGCTTTGGAAGTTCCCGAAATGTATCTTTCTTTTTTAGTAGAATTAGTACCCACGTGTAGCGTGAGAAATCATCCATGACTACAAGAGCATACTTTCTCCCACTCAAGATGACCGGTGAAATAGGACCGAAGAGATCCATGTGCAGGAGCTCTAGAATTCGGGATGAACCATGTCCCTCGATGCTTTGAAAGGACTTCTTGATCTGCTTGCCTTCTTGGCAGGCTTGGCACATAATATCCTTGTTGAAGACTTCATTAGGAATACCTCGAACGAGATTCTTTCGGGAGATCTTTTTCATTATTTTGAAGTTCAAATGGTTGAGGCGACGATGCCATAACCACCCAATCTCCAAGGTGCATCTAGTGATGAGGTAGGTTTTGACTTCGCAGCTACTCCAGTTGGCTACATACACGTTTTGCCTTCGAGTACCTGTAAGAACAACCTGCATAGACGCTTTGTTCTTGACAACACACTGGTTAGAGATAAACTCTAACACGAACCCGTTATCACAAAACTGAGAAATGGAAAGTAAATTTTGTTTGAGGCCTTGGACATATGAGACATTAGGAAGTCTCATATTTCCAACGCAAAAAGTACCGTATCCGATGGTGATGCCTTTTGCATCATCACTGAAAATTACATCTGGACCCGGCTTTATGATAAACTCGTCGAAGAAGGATTGTTCACCCGTCATGTGATGTGAACATCCGCTGTCTAGGTACCAAGCAGCTTCTTCCTTCCTTTTGTCCGCATTTTTTGAGTTCGCCGCTTTGATCTAAGAGATCAATAATTTTTAGGTACCCAATTTGCATTGGGTTCCTTGATGTTAGTGGTTTTGGAAACTCGAGTTGGATTCACCGAGATAGTGACTCCCTTCTCGAGATCCTGAACGAAATAAATAGGGCTTTGTTTAATAGGAAAACCCCGAGTGTAATCGTGTGTGTAATAATGAAAGCGTTTACGGTTCCTCACTTTCTGAGAGCGTGAAGGAGCGCTTTCACTTTGTGTAAAATGATCGATGAGATTTCGATCATGAAAGTTATGTGAAGCGTCGGGGATAAAGCATACTTGAGTTCCTCATTGAGATGTGCAGTTATTTAAGTCAACTTTATGCTCTTGTTGACGCTTCAGAATTGTCGAAGACTTGACACGCTTTGAACTACGTTTAGAGCGTTTAGGCTTTCCAGTCTTTGACTTTCTCAAAGCGTTAGGTTGAACCTTCAAAGGCGCTTTGGAAGCTTGCCTTGAAGTTTCAGCCACAAACCCAACTCTCTCTTTTCCTTTGCTAGTAGCGTGTTGATCAGCTTTGGAGCTTTTCATCAACGCTTCGGCACTAGCATCGGATGAAGCTGTGAAGGTGGAACCAAAGCCGATTCCTTTCAAACTTTTTGAGGGTTTGAAAGAACTTTCAATTGTTTTAATAGCTACAGAGGCGCTATTGAGACGATTGAGAGTGGCTTTGCGTTCCTTGGAAGTGGATATGGTACGTTGGTGACGTTCAAGAAGGTCATCGAACTTAGCCGTCAACTCGAATATGTCATTTTCTTTGGACTTGAGTGTATTGGCTAATCTGTCGTTCTCTTTTCTGAACTGAATGAGAACTTCCCGCAAGGATTTGTGATTCTTGAGCAACTCTAAATAGTCATCAAAGAGATCACTTTCCAAGCTGAAAGCCTCATCCTCACCGTCACCATATTCACTACCTAGTGATAATGGAAGAGTATTAGGTTCATGAATATTTACCTCCATTTCAGCTTCTATTGCCATGCAACCATAATCGTATTCATCATCAGTGAACTGATCTTAATCATGGTTAATGGACTTTTTGGATTCGACGGGAGCGTCGGCTACTAGAGCACGATGGCTATCTTCACGACGAGCTTTGACCTCATCCTCTTTTGTTGAGAGCTTCGGGCACTCGCTTCGATAGTGGCCCATTTTGTGGCATTCGAAGCATTCGATATGAGCCTTATCTCTAGGGATGGTTGTGGCTCTCTCATCCATCTTTCCATCTCGTGGGGCGAAGCGCAAGCCTTGAACTTGAGCTTTATAGAACCTTTTATATTTGGCCGTTCTAGCATTGGAGTTGTTGAACCCTCTAACGAGATAGAGAGCATACTCCTCCAGCTCCTCCATTGACATCTCAACAACATCGTTGTTAGAGACATCGGCTTCAGTGGTGGTGGTCTCTGAAGCGGTTTTGAAAGCCAATTTCTTTGGTTTTCAATTGCCTTAAATTCGGAGAACATCATTTCTGGAGACATCGTCCCTAGTTCCTTTTGTGAAAGGAAGAGTTCTTTCATGGTCTGCCACTTTCCATACAGAGCTCGAACCACCTTTTGATTGATCTCCTTGAAGGTGAGATCTCTACCTAGGGAAGCCACCGTAGTGGTGATCCCTAACACCTGAGTCTCAAAAGACTCCATGCTCTCATTGGGTTTCATCGTGAGAGCTTCAAACTCCTGCATTAGTACAGAGAGCTTGTTTTCCTTAATTTTCTATGTACCCTGTGAGATTAGGGCAAGAGTTTCCCACATCTCCTTCACCGTTTTGCATTTCATGATTCTTGGAAGATAGGCGTCAGAGATGGTTGACTGGATCACGTTGCGCGCCACACGATCTAGATTATCAGCTTTGAAGTCATTGGCCGTAAATTTCTCTCTTGGCTTCACGACATAGACATCGGTGGAAGCGCTTTCTTCCTCGTCAACTGGGTTGCTGTCTTGGTGGACGGGTTTTCCTGTTTACGGTTCCTCAATAGACATTTCATGATTATGATGGGTCCTTTCTCGATCACTTCATGCATGCGGTCATGAAGTGAAGCGAGATGGGACTCCACACGGAAGCTCCACATGGTGTAGCCCTCGATCGAGAATTGAGGAAGTTGTGCTGAGGAAGACATCTTGAAAAAGAGATTAGAAAAATGCAATATGCAGTGAGTGAGGTTTTAATGCAAGTTTGGAAAGATCGGTACAGGTAGACCTACTATAACGCTTTCGCGCTGCCAGTATTCAGAAACAGAGGTCAGTTAGAACCCCTGCTCTGATACCACTTGTTGGTCCCGAAAGATGCTTACACACGTAGAGAGGGGGGTGAATACGTGTGTAGAGAAGTGTTTAACTTCGCTTGCGATTTTCAGCCTTTTAGACGAGTAGACGCTTTGAAGCTAAGTGAAGCGTCAAAGCCTCTCGCTCGTGTGATACTATGCGGAATGTGGTGAGACTTGAGTTTTTCTTATAATTAAAACCAGTTGGTTATTTAAAGCAAGTGTGTGTGTATGCAAATAATCAAAGCAATAAATAACTTAAAAGTAATGAGACAAACTATTTATAGTGGTTCGGAGCACCTCTCCTACGTCCACTCTATCCTCGACGGGATGAATACCTTCACTCGGTACTCTTTGTTTTATACTTCCAAGGGGAAGTGATTCAAGGCAAATAACAAACTTGCACTTGAATCCTCAGAGATTTTACTAGCTCTCGAGAAACCTTACAACAACACACTCTTTCACAAAAAGCTCGGCAACCTTACAACTCAATCTATTCACTCTAGACTTGGGTTTTAGGGTTTTGGATTTTCGTAAGTATGAGAATCCTTTACAATGAAATCACAAGTAAGGGATAAGGATTCTCAACAGTCTAGGTTATGGATATAAGAGATTGAACCTAGAAAGTGAGGTAGTTGCAATACTTAAGAATCGAGTTCTTAACGACACACTAAAGTGAAGCGCTTTGAAAGAACTAAGAACTTGAAAGAAATTTGTTTGAGTTCTTACAAATGTGAATGCTTTAATCGTTTGTACGTGCGTTAGTTTTTAGTGTGTGCAACTCCTTTTATTTATAGTAAGGAACCCTACTTCCCGTTGAGAGAGAAGAGGTTGCGTGTTCCTTAATTTTCGGATAATTTGGCGTGTCAGCCTGCAAGAATTAGGTAGGGATGTCCGCCTTCACCTAACTTTGACTTTTTGGACTTTAGCCGTTTCCGTTGTGCAATAGTGTGATGACACGTAGGCTTCATTCTGTGAGATGTCAGACATCCGAGAGTTTGAAATTCAAACTTGGATTTTGCAAGTCAAACTTATCACACTTGCACTGATTGACAGTTTGATACAGCTCTATATTAGAGACGCTTTAGATGAGCTGACTTGAGAGCGCTTTGCTTCCACTGATCGGAAGCTCGCTCTTAGCATCTTTATCTGAAGCGTCTCCAAGACGCTTTGTCAAAGCTTCACTGCTGGAGCCGCTTCGCTTCCTAACCTTGGCGAACTCTGACTGCATCATCTTTGACGCTTCTAGACTAAAAGAAAAAGCTTCCTAACATGTAAAATGAAAAAAATAAAATAAAAATAAAAATAAAAAAAACAGTCACCATCAAATAAAACATATTTCAAACTCCAATTAACTGTCTTAACTTACATGCAAGTTTTTCAAAACCAAATCTCTAGAGCTGTCAAAAGTGGCCCGGCCCGACGTGCCGGCCCGGCCTACCCGAGATTTAGGTAGGGCCGGGCTCTAGAAATAGTGGCCAAAAATTTCTCGGGCCTAAATAGTCCGGCCCAGTGGGCCGCTCGGCTTTTTGGGCCATGGGCTAAAAAAGCCCGAAGCCCATGGGCTTATTTGGCCCGATATATTTATATATATATTTTAATAATTATATATATAATGTATTATTTATAAATTGATAAAATATATGAAATTATTATTTTAGTTATAAATTATTTTGATATCTAGCCTTTTAGGTAATTAATTTAATTCTTGAAGTTAATTATTTCGTATTTTAATTTATAAAATTATAATTATATAACATTTTTTACTCTTGCTTTTAAAAATCAGCTAGTAATTAAATTGACCAACACGATAACAAAAATATAAATTTTAAAATTTGTATTGTACTTTTTTTAAAAATAAAAATAAAATAAAAAGAGTTATGGGCCGGGTTGGCCCGACGGCCCGATAGCCCATATAAGGTCAGGATGGGCTAGAGTTTTATGAGTCCGATTATTTTTGGGCTGGCCCGACCCGGCCCGTTTTATCTACGTGGCCCGTTGGGCTAGGCTGGGCCGGCCCGACCCGGCCTATTTGACAGCTCTACAAATCTCAACTAAAAAGGAAAAAAAAGAAGAAAAAAAAGAAAAAGAAAAAAGATTTTAGACCAATTCTTAATCAACCATATTCTTGCGTAATCCAACCTCCAATGGCGAAGAAAAATACATTAATTTTCCTAAGACTAAATCTCCATTGCTCGCCACGTCTGAGTTAATTGTCCCCATCAAACCTCCAAATTCTTGCCTACGAAAACATCGCCTCTGCTCTGCGCCATTTTTTTTTTTGCTTATGCGTATATTCCAAAAAAAAGACTTTTTCTTTTTGTTATTTTTCATATTTTCTCTCTGGTTAAGGATTGTGCTTCGAGTCCGACAACGTGGGACTCGATCCTAGATGACCAATGGAACAGGAGCTTTCGTTCTGATTTTCCGATGATTCAAGAAAAATGGGATTTGTGGATAGTTTGCTGGGAATCATAGGATTTGGGTTTGGGATTCCGATAGGAATTGTTGTGGGATTCTTGGTGTTCATATACTTCGAGCCCCGAGATTTAACCAAGGTACAACCTCCTACTGCATAGTCTAGTTGAGTAGAAATGAATTTGTGGATTTGTGGCAATGTGTATGTTTAATGTTTTGATTATAATGTGATAGAAAATACTCATCATTTGCTTTAAGCCCTTCTTGATGCTTTATGACAGTTGTGTATTCTTCAAGATTTCTGGTGATATATTTTTGATTCTCTGCAATGATTTATGCCTATTTAGTTATAGTACTCTCTTCTTTGTTTGATTTGCTGATTATCCAAAGATGTGTGGTAATTACCGTAATTTCATGGTGGAATGTTTCTGTGTTTAATTCAATTGAAAAATGGTTCTTATGTGTGGGTTCTGTACTAGTTAGTTAATGAAGATCTGTCGAAAAAACTATGCTGAGAATTTGTGTTTTAACTTGCAGGAGCTCGTGATTCAATCGATTAATGAAATTGATTCGAACTCTATAGTTGATATCGTTCCTAAGCTCCCACTGTGGGTGATGAATCCAGATTATGAGAGAGTGAGCTACTTGAAATGACATTCTATTGAATCGACTACATTATTTCCAAGTGATTAAATGCTCTGAATCTTGCAGGTTGATTGGCTAAACAAAGTAATCCTCGATGCTTGGCCATATATCGATAAGGTGACACTATGTGTTCAATATAAGTCGTATCAGCTTTTTCCCTTTTGTCTTTCTGATTTCTCGACTATCACCTTCAGGCAGCCTGTAGGATTATTAAGAGCTCATTAGAAGATATCTTTGCTGAGTATATTGGGAAGTTTCAAATAAATTCGATTAATTTTGAGCACCTTACTCTTGGAAGCCTTCCTCCCAAGATTCATGGTTAGTGAGAACTTAGTAGTCAAATGGACTTACTATTGTTTCTGCTAATTGATCTTTCGATAATTCAGTATTATTGTATACAATGTGATGTTGAACGTCTGGCCTTTTTCAACAGGTTTGAAACCCCAAGATTCTAACGAGAATGAAATAGTTCTTGATCTCGCGCTGAGATGGGCTGGAGATGCTGACATTACTCTAGCAATAAAATTATTTTCTCTGCAACTGTCGCTCCAGGTTAGACGATTCAATTGTTATGTGAAGATCAGAAATCTCACCAATTGAACTTCGTGAAGTCACAGAACAAATAATACCGCCTAACTCTGATAAACAGACTTTTCTATAGTAAACAAACAGCATATTTTGGTTCATACCATTCTCTAGTTATCATTGAACATGATTTCTGCATTCAGAAGTGAGCATCTAGAAAATAATGTATCGTTACACTGATTCTGAAATGGGACAACCTTGTATCAAGGTTAGGTGGTAGACATTCAAATATCATCAGCTACGAGGATCATTTTACGACCTTTTGTACCAGCATTCCCATGCTTTTCATGCATTGCAGTTTCCCTTATGGAGAAGGTAAGTTATAACCTCAATCTTGCAATTCTCGGGTTTTGGGTCCTTTTTTTCAGTTTGAATTCACTCATTGCAAGATTTCAGCCAAAGATGGATTTTGGACTTCGAATTATGGGAGGCGATATAATGTCAATACCCGGTGTATATCATATAATACAGGTGCTGCTATATCTTTGAACCGATCTGAGTATGAAAAACACGAAACACTTGCATCAATATTATGAATCGAAAAAAGTTCATTGAATAGCTTTTTGAGGTCCTGTCTTTAGCTGAGTTGGTCGTGATGCATGAACTTTGGCTTCTTGCAGGAAATCGTGGAAAGACAAGTTGCTAAACTTTACCTCTGGCCTCAAACGTATGAAATAGATATCCTCGATAGTTCAATGTAAGTTTAAAAGCTGATTGTATCAAAATTTTATCTGTTCTTGACGTCTTGTTTAGAATGAAAGCTTAAATCTTTTGTTGGATCTTATATCCATGCCTCAATTAAATCATGTAATTCTTGTAAAATTGAATCGGCAGAGGAGCTACGAAGAAACCTATTGGGATACTGCATGTGAAGGTTGTAAGAGCACACAATCTCTTAAACATGGATATCCTCAGCACCTCCGATCCCTTTGTTAAACTCAGCCTCACAGGGGAAAGGCTCCCTCCAAAGAAAACTACGGTTAAGAAGAATAATTTGAACCCCGTATGGAACGAGGATTTCAAATTAACCGTGAAGGATCCCGTTGCCCAAGTTCTACGTCTCCAACTCTATGACTATGAAAAGGTATATTACTAGCAAAAGCTGTTTGATGGATTTAAACTTGACATTCAATGAGAATTGACATTTCCCATTATCCTATTTCTATGCTAGGTTGGAGCTCATGATTATCTAGGGATGCAGGTTGTTCCTTTGAAAATGCTCGTTCCATACGAGAAGAAAGAGATGAGCCTTCATTTGAAGAACAGTATGGATCCGAGAGATCCTCATAACAGGAAGTTACGAGGCCGGATAACATTGGAGATGACCTTTGTTCCTTTTCTTGAAGATAGCAAGAAATTTAGCAGATCTTCAGCTTCTTCGGGAAACGGGAGCTCGGGAAACGGCCATGAAAGCTCATCCTTGGACGGAACCGGTCTCCTCCTCGTTAACGTCATTGAGGCTAAGGATGTCGAAGGGAAGAGTAACCCTAGCAACCCTTATGCCACAGTCCTCTTCAGAGGAGACAGAAGGAGAACTAAGGTAATTTTGAGCTTATATGATCTGTCTTATTATTCAGATTTCTTGGTCGATTGAATTTTCTGACGAGTCAAGAAATATACAAGAATTTTTCCAATAGACAAAAAAAAAAAAATTGGTTTTGAGGGCTTCGACAAAGTATTAATTCGATCTATCATCCAAGTAAATGTCCCCTTAATCTGATCTATCATCCAAAGTAAACGTCCGCTATCTTAGCTTGACTTGGCATTCCAATGTGCATGCATTGTCCATAGATTATCAATAAAACCCGGAACCCTTATTGGAACGAGGAATTTCAGTTCGTTCTGGACGAGGCTCCTGTAAAAGACTTCATCAAAGTCGAAGTCATGAGCAAGAGAAGGCGCATGGGAGTGGTGTTTAAGGTACATTAATCAATCCATCTCTGGTTCTTGTCTGATTTTCTCAGTTGACATCATCTTAGGCTGAGGATCCATGCTTGATCTTTTTTATTTTTCGATGTAGGAGTCGTTGGGGTACGTAGAAATCAAACTGGCTGATGTAGTCGAAAACGAGCATATTAACGAGAGGTACCATTTGATCGATTCGAGAGACGGAGTTATGCATTTGGACATAAGGTGGAAAGTTATATGATTTGTTTCTTGATTTTTATCTGCAGAATTTTGTTTTGTTTGAATATATACATTTATTTATGTATGTGAATATGTGATCACAAGCCTTTGAAATTCAAACACAGAAAATGGCGGGAAATACAGAATAGCTAGGTTACACATGTAAAGATTTACTCGTATACATACTGTAATAAAAATTTTATTGTGATTTATTCAATAAACATACAAAAGGTAGTATGCGTCTTGATTATTTTTTCGAATTAAAGTGTCTGCAGTCCATCAGAATTTCGCCATGCATTTAATTTATTCGTTTGAGGTAATTCATATGTTTCTATAAGACATAAAATTAAAAGATTTGTGTTATCTATCTATATATAAAAACAAAATGTTTTGACAGTTTTTTTTTTTTTTTTTTTTTTTTGCGCCACTTTTTTCTTAAGTTATTTGCACGATTTATCGTGAAAGAATGTGGGGAAGTTGTTATAATATAAAACCTACCTTCTCACCTGACCTCTTTCTCTACCCAAAAAGTTTCAGTTTCTCAATTCGGTCAGCAAATTATACATCTCTCTTAAATTCAATTTGAAATCTCAACTTGAGAGGATTTAATTTCGAGGACACTCTACGTTTTCCCAACCAATTCACTTTCACCAATAATCAATTCAAGTATAGATTGCCATTTCTCATCTCGATTCTTTGAAACATCTGTAGTTCTTTGTAGGACTCCGAAGGGCTCATCGAATTCATGGCTTTTGTGGCTTCAGTTTGGGTTCATATTCTTGCAACTTTTCTTGAAGGGTGAGATTGTGATTTCGTGGCGAAATTGATGTCTTTTTTTGCTTTTTTTTTCTTCTTTCTGTTGGGAAATTGATAATTCTTCGATAAAGGTTGCTATTTCCCAATCAATTGATTTCCTGAAATTTATGATTATATGTGTATGTATGTTTATTTTATCTTTCTGTCTTTACGATAATAATACTACTAGCATATAACACATTTTAACTCTGCATTTGCTTTTTCATTTTTCAAAAACCAAATGTCCTTTTTTTTTGATAATTTATAAGGCAAACAACACATACTCACACACACATGCACCCAAGGTGTCTCGAATCCCCGACTTTTTGGTTGGAAGGAAAACATCTTTTATGCGCCTCCTTCTTCTTTCTTTTTTCTTCTCATATTCTTATCTGTATAGTGGTGGTGGATGTTTGAATCAATATATAAATACAAGTTCAATGTCATAAGTACTTTAAATTTTTTCATCATAATTCTTAAAACATGTCAAATTAGTACACGTGTAGATTTACATAAACTAAAAGTTTATTTCAAATCTCATAAAGAATATATATACATTTACATGAGGATACATTCTCAAAATTTTATATATAGATAAATTTCAATAATTTTTTTTCATTATCATTGTGATGAAGTATTTCAAAATTTATAATATATTCTAATTTTATATTTGATGTTAGTAGTGAAAATTAAATTTTATTAATTCTGGTTGCCGTGCATCGCACGGGAGCGAGTACTAATGTTAATATAAAATACATATGATTAATTGCCACTATTTTTGACAAACAAGAATGGTTTAGCATTAGCAAGTACTCCGTATAAAATTAAATAATATAATTGCTGAATAATCTTTAGAATTTTCACGTATCAATGAACTCCCGATTATCTTTGGAATCACAAAATTTGCAAAGTGGAAGCACTACAAGAATCTTGTTCAAAGCCGGCAGATTCGCGACGAAAAAAAAAAATGAACGTCACCGGCAGATCTCAGGCGGATCCTGTACGGGGTGGATCCCCGACGGATATGTGGCGGATCCCCGACGGATCTGTGGCGGATTCCTGACGAATTCCGTCGGCATTCCGTAGTCAAAATTCGACGGAGGGCTTTTGCATTTCCTGAAGCCCGTTTCGCCGACCAACTTTCCGTCGGCAAAACGGGCGTCGGGAAATGTAAATGCCGGCGGACGAATTTTAGCTGCGGAATGCCGACGGACTTTGTTGGGAATTCGCCACAAATCTGTCGGGGATCCACTCCCGTATAGGATTAGCCGGAGTTCCTGTTTTTTTTTTTTTTTTCCGTCGCGAATCCATCGACTTTGAACATGATTCTTGTAGTGAAATATATACATGCGCTTTTATAATTTAAAAAGTTTTTTAGATTAGTCAAATTGAGATCCAAATTGTAGACAGAATCTAGACAAATTTTTTCAATAATTCATAATTTCATTCGTTTAAAATGTAAAAAAAAAAAAAAAAAGAAAAAAAAAGAGATAAAGATAAAGAAAATACATGAAATTGGTAATGTTTGCAAGACATAATTGGCTTTCTAAGAGCACCCATGGGACTTGGAAGAGCCCCAAATGCGGTTCTCCCATGTTTTTTGTGCTTTTTGGTGAGTCCCATAAAAGAGAGAGTCTCACTTGAAAATCACCTGGTAAGTGGTAAAGCACTTTTTATTTATTTTTTAATTCTTTTTATTGCATTTTTTTTAAAAAATTCAAACCTATTACTAAAAAATAAAATTACATAAATTAAAAAAATACTTAAATTGAATAATAAAACATGAAATTAAAATAATACGACACATGAGCAAAATGTGTCCAAAGTATTTCAACCAAATTATTATCGAGTTGAGCACGTGCACTCTTGAATTGTATAATTCTGTAGTGCGCTTAATGTACTCCCAGTGTTCGTCTCGATGATAATTAGTCAAATATCGCAGACTAATTCGGGCAAGTATTATGATTAAATTCTTGTCCAAGATTTGAAGTGGGCCGCAAGTGCCTCCTTCAATTATATTGATCCAAATGAAGGCCGTAACTTTTAGGTAAGAAGTAATAAGAAATAATTTAAACCTTTCATATTTAAAGAACAATGCTTAGTTTTCTCCAAAAAAAAAAAAAAAAAAAAAAAAAAAAAGAAAAAAAAAAAGAACAATGCTTAGCATTTATTTCTGTATTTCTATTATATTTTTTTCCAAATACTTACATATGTGGATGGTTAGTTTTGTATTTCATCTTTTAATAGTGGACGGTTACTGATAGGATGTGGCTCAGCTACTAGGCCCAAGCATCAGACCCAATATATATAATTAGACCTAATCCAACTCGGCCTAGATCAGCTCGGCCCGCTCAAAACTCACTTCGGCCCAATCCCGGACAGAGCCCAACAGGACAAGTCTGGAAGCTCGGCCGGCCCAATAACCCACGATCAGGGTATGCACGATGGCGGACGTGGCAAGACGGTTATACACGATCCACCCACGATCTCGGACGAGGAACCACCCATGACCTCTAGGTCTCTATAAATAGAATCATTTGTATAGACAGAGGGACAGACTGTAATAGCTACTCGAGCATATTAATACAAGCATTCTCTCCTTTCCCGTGGACGTAGATCTAACAAAAGATCGAACCACGTAAATACCTCTTGTGTTCTTTATTTTTCCTTCGTACAAATCACTCTAAAAATTCCACAATCGATCACTGGCGCCGTCTGTGGGAATCTGCAGAATTCTTTTTGTGAAATCGATCAACGTTTTCGAGTGAAGATATGATGGTGAAACCAACCCGCTCCACCACCATCGCTGCTGCCACTGCTGCTGTCAAGACAAAGCAGAACCAAGCTGACCCGTCCACCAATCCACCTTACACACCGGCCAATGAGGAGGATGTCGACGCAAGCCAAGCTAAGCAAACTGCTTCCCAAGTCCGACGTGACTAGCAGCCCATAATCCACCAAACTCCTGAAGGCCACCAGGAGGATGTGTCACCAGGCCAGTCAGGTGACTCAGCTAGTAGCAGTGAGCCAGGCCAGGGCGGCCACCGACGCAGAAACGCCGCACTCCAACCCGAGCTTGGAGATGCACTGAAGGCGTACTTGGACCTCCACGAACAAGATTTCCTTAAGTTTGTCGATCAACATTGACAACAGAGTCGAGGTGGAGAAGACGGAACCGGACCATCATGACAACGATCCCCAAGTCTCCAAATCATTGGAGACAAAAATGTCGAACTTCCCCAAAGGCGACGTGGTTACAATCGCCGTGGAAACAGCGACCGCGCCTCACCTCGGCGTGGTTCGACGTCACCTCATCGAAACACTGGTCCACCCCGGCGTGACGAGGGTAACCACAGTCAGGGGAGATTCACTGTTTACAGTCGAATCGCCACTCCTTTCACCAATAAAATACTCTATACTCCGCTCCTGCCGACGTATAGAGTACCGCCCATCAAACCCTATAATGGGTCGTGTGACCCCAGCAACTTCTTGTTGCAGCATCAATACAACATGCTGAACCAAGGGCTCGCCGAGGACGTTTACATGTGTAAAGTCTTCCCCGAGCTGCTGGTGGACAACGCCAGGAACTGGTTCGATAACCTGCCTCGCTGCAGCATAGGGTCGTACGCCGACCTACTCGACGCCTTCGAGCGTCGTTTCTTCCAGAAAGCTGAAGCGAAAATCAACCCGGCCCAGCTCCTCACCTTAAGGCAGGGGTGAGGAGAAACGATCAACGACTTCCTGGCCCGTTTCTATAATGAGAGCCTTAAAGTCGATCGTCTTTCCGATGACGTTCTCATTTCGGCGTTTCAGAACGCCATTCAGTCCGGAACTCTCTTCAGAGAGCTCGTGAAGGCGCGTCCAACAACCTCCAGGCAGCTATGGAGGATTGTTGATATGTTCGTGGAGGCGGACGAGGCTGATCGAAGAAAATGGGCAGTAGATCGGCCCAAAAATAATGATAAGAAGAAGAAAGAGGAGCGCACCGACCATGGGCAAGGTCGCCGAAGTTCCCTCAAAAGGTTACAGCGAGGACCCCTCGAGTCTCGCCTAGGATCTCAGCCCGACCAAGACCGAAGTCAGTACACATCGCTGACGAAGTCCAGGACCGAAATATACGAGCTTCACATGAACTTATTCGAGAAGCCACCACCCATGTACCGAGGTGGATCGAAGCGCCGATCTAAGGAGAAATACTACAAGTTTCATGACGACTACGGTCATGAAACCGAGGACTGCAGAGACCTCGCATCGGACATCAAACACATGGTACGCAACGGTACCCTTAAGTTGTACCAATGTCGCAACCAGCAAGAGGCCCGACCTCAAGGGAAGGGCAAGAGGAAGAAGAATAGGAGAGGCAACAATTGCGCACCCCACCACGACAAAAAGTCGAGGTACGATGATGAAGACGAAGACGAGGACCAACCTCAACACAACAGAGTCATCAATGCCATTACCGGGCTGTCTCCAGGCTCAACGAAGTCCTCACTGAGAGCCGAAGCCCGAAGCCAATAAAGAGAAGAACCTTCTCAAAAGAGGTTCAAGAAGGACGAAGTCATCACTTTTTCCGATGATGATCCAGTCCCCCACGCCACACCCCATCAGGACGCCACCATAATTCAAACGTGGCCAACAGCTTGATTCACCGGGTGTTCATAGACAGCGGAGCCTCAGTGAGCGTGCTCTTCAAAGACTGCTTCGACAAGCTCGGGATCGAAGAAGCCTGGCTGAAGCCGGCATCCACTCCGCTGAAGAACTTTACATAACAAGAAACGACAACGGATGGCATCATTCCACTTCTCATCACTGTTGGGAAGAGCCCGCTGTCGTTGACAAAGATCATCAACTTCTTTGTCGTAAAAGCCAATTATCCCTACAATATCATCTTAGGGAGAGATTGGCTAATAGCAACAAAGGCGATTTGCTCGGCATATCACCTGATAATCAAAATTTCATCTAAAAATGGAGTGATCACACTTCAGGGAAATCAGATTCAAGCCAAGGAGTGCATGCAGGTCGCACTCCGAGGTGCTGGGAATCAGCACCCTCAAGCATAGCAACTACAAAACCCCGAAGAGGTGGAGCCGACGTCGCCTCCATCCGTCGAGCCGGTCGAAGACGTCGCATTATACGAAGATGACCCTGCCAAGGTTGTCAAAGTAGGGTTCGCCGGAGAGTACGAGCTCCGAAGTCAAATTATCCGGCTACTTCGGGAATATAGAGATGTCTTCGCTTGGTCGCCGCTAGACATGACCGGGGTGGCACCAAGTGTCATCACTCATCACCTCAACATCGATCCCGAGGTGAAACCAGTTCGGCAGAAGCAGCGAGCCTTCACAGCCAAAAGAAATCAAGTGATCCATGACGAGGTTCGCCAACTGCAAAAGGCTGATATTTTATTCGAGGTGAAATATCCGACCTGGTTGGCTAACCCCGTAATGGTGAAAAAGCAGGGAGGGGGATGGCGGATGTGCATAGACTACACCGACCTCAACAAGCACTGCCCAAAAGACTGCTACCCCCTTCCCAACATTGACAAGAAGGTCGAAGCTCTTGTTTGCCACAAGATGTTCAGCTTCTTAGACCTGTACAAGGGGTATCATCAAGTCCTCATGAGCACCGAGGACGCGCCGAAGACCGCCTTCGTCACGGACTTCGGTATCTATGCATATAAAAAGATGCCCTTCGGACTGAAGAACGTTGGAGCTACATACCAAAGGATGGTCGACAAAATATTCGAGGCCCACATCGGTAGAATTGTCGAAGTGTATGTAGACGATATAGTCGTTAAAAGCAAGGAAATTACCACTTGTGTAAACGACCTCAAAGTTGTTCTTAGCCTACTTCGTGAAGTGAATTTAAAGTTAAACCCAGAAAAGTGTACTTTTATGGTCCGATCTGGAAAATTTCTAGGGTGTTGGGTTTCACGCAAAGGGTTAAAAGCTAACCCATCAAAAGTCCGAGCCATCCAAGAAATGCAAGTGCTGAAGTCAATCCACGATGTGCACAGGCTGACGGGCTGCCTAACCGCGCTAAGTCGTTTCCTGTCTAAGGCTGCCGAAAAACAACTCTTGTTCTTCAAGATACTAAAGAAGGCGCCGAACTTCGAGTGGAACGACGAACATAGAAAAGCTTTCGACGACCTAAAGAGGGTCCTCGCAAACCTCCCTACTTTATCTGTACCAAAAGAGGGCGAGGTCCTTTCCCTATGCCTCGCCGCTTCGGACGAGGCAATCAGTGCGGTCTTGGTAAGAGAAGAAAAACGTCATCAACTACCCGTCTATTTCATAAGCCGAGCCCTAAAAGGACCGGAGATGAGGTACCAACCTTTGGAAAAGGTCGCACTTGCATTGGTAAATGCAGCAAGGAGACTTCGACCGTACTTCCACGCGCATCCAACACAAGTGCTGACCGATCTCCCACTTTGGCAAGTGCTCACAAAACCAGAAGCATCCGAGCAAATCGCTAAATGAGCTGTAGAACTCGGCGAGCACGCAATTTCCTTTGTACCTCGTCAGGCCGTTAAAGGGCAAGCCTTGGCCGATTTCCTAGTAGAAGCAAAGTTCACAGAGGTGCAGAAGTCTGCCGGACCTGCCGAAGACAAATCAAAGACCGAAGCACCAAAGCAACCGCCGCAAGACAGTTGGAAGGTCTACGTGGATGGGGCATCAGGCAACAAAGGAAGCGGAGCCGGGATCTTACTCATCAGCCCGGAAGGGAAGGAGACCACCTATGCACTCCGGTTCAACTTCCCGACCACAAATAACAAAGTGGAGTACGAAGCTCTAATCGCTGGACTTAATCTAGCCCAAGCTCTCCAAGTACAAGCCATTCAAGTTCACAACGACTCTCAAGTCATAGTGAGCCATATGCTAGGCAAGTACGAGGCCAAAGGTGAACAAATGAAGAAATACCTCCATAAGACCAAGATCCTACAACAGAGCTTCTCATACTTCGAGTTGGTGCGAATCCCAAGAGGAGACAACGATCGAGCTGACGCATTGAGCAAACTCGCGTCGTCTTCAACGACCTCTCCGGTGGAAGAAGTATAATTCCGAAGTATTGATGAAGCCGAAGTTAATGTAGTAACTGAAGACGGACCGAACTGGATGACTCCACTTCGCAACTATTTAGGAAAAGGTGAACTCCCAGCCGATAAGGTTGAGGCTAGGAAGCTCCTGGCTAAATCCACCAAGTACGTCCTAGAACAGGGAGTGCTGTATAGAAAATCCTACCTCCAGCCTCTCCTAAGATGTGTGGGGCCCAACCAAGCGGACTACGCATTGCGCGAAGTCCATGAAGGGTCCTGTGGCAGTCACATCGGAGCTCGTGCCCTATCCAAGAAGATCATAAGATGGGGATACTATTGGCCCACCATGTTTCAGGATGCTATCGACCTCGTCAAACAGTGTCCGAAGTGCCAAATCCATGTGACGGTTCCAAGGTTGCCACAGACCGAACTGGCCAGCATGCAAAGCCCTTGGCCGTTCATGCAGTGGGGAATAGACATCGTCGGCCCGTTCAAAAAAGCTCCCGGCCAACTACAATTCCTCATTGTAGCCATCGACTACTTTACGAAGTGGGTCGAAGCCGAACCTCTGGCACGGATCACAAGCAAAAATGCCCTAAACTTCGTTTGGAAGAACATAGTTTGTCGCTTCGGCATACCTCACGTCCTCGTCTCAGATAATGGAACCCAGTTCACAGACAGGACATTCAGAGAATGGTGTGACGAACTCCATATCTAACAAAAGTTCACCTCGGTAGCTCATCCTCAAGCGAATGGCCAAACCGAGATTACGAACCGAATGATAGTCAAAGGGTTAAAAACCTAACTCGATAAGGCCAAAGGAGATTGGGCAGGGAACTTACCCCAAGTCCTGTGGTCGTACCGAACTACCCCCCGGACATCACACGGTGAAACACCATATAGCTTGGTGTATGGAACAGAAGCGGTGATCCCGGTAGAGATCGGCTTGCCGAGCCCCAGAATGCTTAACTTTACAACCCAAGATAACGAAGAAGGTCTCCAAACTGACTTGGATTTGTTGGAAGAGAAGCGGGATCAAGCCTATGTACAAGAAGCTCGATACAAGCAACAAGTAGCTCGGTACTACAATAATCGAGTGAAACATCGGTAATTCCAAGTAGACGACCTCGTACTTCGGAATAATGAGGTCAGCAAAGCGGAAAAGCTCGGCAAGTTAGAAGCCACTTGGGAAGGGCCATACTGAGTTCAAGAAGTCCTCGGCAAAGGGTCCTACAAGCTCGCTCATCTATCTGGTGAGCTAATATCCCGAACTTGGCACATTTCTCATTTGAAGAGATATTACTTATAAGTGGAAGCAGAGTGATAGATTAGGTTATTTTCCATCAACAAATTTATGCAATTATTACAAATATAAAGGAATATAAGATGTTTAGAATTTTTCCTAAATAAACTTTGGGTGTTTTCTTTGAAGAATCAGCTTTTTCCGTTTGCTCAAGGATGCTACCTCAATGATGCTTTTCCGGTCACCGCCTCCTAGCCGCAAGCCTGCAAAATAGAACCGGAGGAATGGGGAGGGTTCCTCCGGGAAGGCACTCCGACGCTCAAGTCAGTATTCGCTCAAGGGAAATAGAAATCCGCTTCAGCAAAGCTTACAGCGGAGGTAAAGTATCAGTAAAAAATGCGTACCTTTTCTTGGTGAAGAAGGTTGAATATTTATAGTAGGATAAAGAGTGAGGGTAAAAGGGTAATTACCTCTATGCTATGAGGTTAAGTTAGTCTTTTTGGAGGAGACAGGTCAGTTAGAGAGAATATCTTAGTTATGATTAGTGGTCCCCGCAATCACATTTTTCCTACACCTCGTATGGAGATCTGGGATTAAGGGAATGATAGTAACGGGGAGGTGGTCTGCACTTGTCATACTCAGATCGAGGATAAAGGATGATCTGAGCCCACTGCATTCAGATCACTAATAGATCAGGTCTGTGAGATCTGGCGGAAATTGGACATCTGTTCCTTTATCTCTTCTGTGTTTCAGAGGCAGGTTGGGAACTCACAGATTATTCCCTATCAGCTACTCCCCCCCCCCAGGTCCTTGGAATGACTTCTGAGCGTTCCAAGTCCTGGTTAACTTCTCTAATATGCTAAGAGAGGGAAACTTTCTTGTCAGCTGACGTCCGCCTCATCACCCTCGAGGTGTAATGATAGCTTTGCCTTGGGGAGCCGAAACGCCTCCAATTTTTAGACCTTTGATTTTATCAAGCTCCATCTAAACCGTCTATTCTTCCCGCTATTTCCTTCGCTATAAATATAGAAGATTCCCCTCATTGTTCGGTCATCTTCTTCGACGAGAAAGGAGATTACATTTTGCAGCCATGGATGTTCCTCTCTGATAATCAGTAGAGTAATGTCATCCTTTTGAATAGTCCTCTTTATTTAAGAGGCACTGTTAAAGTAGAGGCTGTGTTCCGTTCTTTTGGGCCTGTGATGATCCTTTCTTGTCAATATTCATTCTTTCTGAATGAACAATTGAAACTTTCTGAGGCTCATTACTTCTTTCTCTTTATCTCTTTTTTTTTTTTTTTTTGTCAGAGTAACATGTGATACATTTTATGTTATCTATATTTCCAGAAGCACTTTATTGGAGTGACATCCTATTTTTGCTTCTATCGTGAAATTCTTACATATCACGATTTTATTTCTTAAATATCTATATAGCATTTGCCATTTCGTGCTTCTGTAGAAGCATGACGGGAGTGACATCTCGTACTTATTCTTGTCGAGGAATTTTTCAATCGATTTTTTGACGATGATGATAATGATGATGATGATTTTTTTTATTTTTTATTTTTTTTAAATTTCTGATTCGGCTTAATTGCCTTGTAAACCCCTATTGGCAGGATGAACATTACCCTACCCATTTTGGTAAAGGGATACGCGACTCCTGAGCCTCACTTCCCCAGATCCGCATTTTGCAGATCTACTTTATGAAGGATTTATCATTTCTAGGCCTTGTATTTTCAGATCTTATAATACGCAGATCCTGTTTTGCGAATCTGTGACTTACGAGTTACCCGGTACCAGATTTAGTGTTAATCAGGTCGCCTTATGTAAGTCCACGATTTATAAGGTCCAGATTCTCAGGCATTATTATGCACAGATCCCCTCATGGGGGTTCTGTGATGTTCTAGGCCCGTGTTTTCAGGTCCTATTTTCGGACAGATCCTCTAGTGAGGGTTCTATGATCTCCAGGGCCCGTGTTCTCAGGTCCTATTATTTACAGACCCTCTCTCGAGGAGTCCGTTCCTTTACCAAAGCGTGTTTCTTACGCTTCGCGGCTTTCTAGGGTCATTACCCTTTTTTCTTTATCGGGACCCGAAACCACCGCCACTTCCTACCGTCATAATTTCCACACCCACGTCTCATTAACCGAAGAGACGTGCTCTTTAACTGTAGGTAGTGGGTGGTTTTTCTCTTTAATTCCCTTCGTTCAAAAGAGAGAGAGAGAGATATAAGATAATTAGAGGGAGAAAAGCCAATACTTATAAATTTTTCGCCATTTTTTCTTGAGGAGCTTTCCTTGTGCTCTTTTGGGAACTATTTCTTGCCTTTCTTTTCCTTCTCTCTTTTTACCGCAACCAATCTTTCTTCCCAACACACAGGTACCTTTCCTCTTCTTTCTTTCTTCCTCTTTCTTTATTCGCACTAGTTTATTTCTATTACATTTAAGCGACAAAGAAAGATGGTTTCTTCATCTAGGCAAGGTGCCCAAGGTAAGGGTAAGAAGAGAATAGTTGAGGGTGAAGAGGAAAAAGAGGGTAGAGCTGCTGCGCAGCCACCTATCCCTTTTGACGAATACGAACCTTCCACTGTAACCCCATACGAATTAGGTTTAATTTTGAGTAGATTAGAAGACACTAGGGGTTTCACTATAGATATTCCGGGACCTAGTGAACGCCCTTTACTTCCTCAAGCCAATCATAAAATTTTTTGGCTTCGTCAATTGGAGGCAGGTTGGCGATTCCCTGTTCCCCCCTTTTTGTCTAGTTTAGCAGCGAAATATGATATCCCTTTGAACCAATTGAACCCTGCTTCTTTTCGTAGGGCTATTTTCTTCTACATAGCAACCATATTATATGGTGTGGAAGATCCGGTGTCCTTGTTTTTTAGGACTCATGAATTAAAACATCGCGGGTATCATTTGTATTTTTCTCCTATAGGCTGGTTTCATAAATTTTATGGCCAGTATGAGTCTATAGACAGAAAATGGCACCCTCAATATCTAACAGTAGGTGCTCCTTCCCCCAATTCCTGGAATATTCCCGATATACCTCTGTATACCGAGCCTAGGAAAGATAAACCTTCTTTTGAGAAGGTCACCCTGTTTGCATGGGAAAAGGATATTCTTCATGACCTGCTTAGAGAGTATCCAGCAGGTCATGGTATGTTGAAGCCACTTCTTCTCAGTGAAGAGGTGTTATCTTTTTTTGGTTTGAGGCCTGGGACTCCTTGGAATCCCTCTATGGGTAAATACTTCCTATTTTGGATTTGAGTGTTTTTATGCATATGTCTTGGATTCAATTGTGTTTCTAATTTATGGTTATCTTGCTTTTTCAGATATGTCGGCTAGATCTATTCTTCGGGAGAAGGCCAGAAAACAATTTGAGGAGCGGATGGCTGCTATGGCGGTAGCTTCTGAACAGGCTCCTCCAGCTTCTGCAGCGGTAACAGCTCCCTCTTCAACTCCCGTTTCGGCTTCTGCACCCATAACGGGCATCACGACAGATCCGAGGGCTTCTGTGCCACTTCCTCCTCCTACCTCACAGATCCCATCTTCTGTAGTGTCTTCAGGTCCCTTAAAGGGATCTGGGGGTGCTACCCTGCCTAAGGGATCTGCTTCTTGAGCTAGGGGAAAATCTTCCTTGCTCGGGGTGACCATAAGGGAAGTGCCAATTCCTCGAGCCGTTATGTCTCCCTCCACACGTCCCCCTCACCCCTTGGCTGCCGGGGTAGACCGTAGCCTTTCTACCTGGTCCGAGGGGGCGGTTCTTCCTTCCGATGAAGACTTGGACTTTCAGTCTTCGGAAGGGTTTTTGTCAGACAGAGCCTGGCAGACCTTCCGTCCCACAGAAGAGACCTTCGGATTCCTCCTTCTCCACGGATCCGAAAAGAAAAAAGATTTCTGCCGGTAGTGCTGACCGGAGAGTGGGCATGCCAATTTCTAACATTTTATCCCCTACACCCATCTCTGCAGAACCGTCTGTCTTGGGACATCCAAGGTACTCCAGCACCTTGGCCAGGTATGCCACTACCAACCCTTATCTGGTGGTTAACCCTCCAGAGCCAGTCGTAGTGGAAAGTCCTGCTTCTGAAGCCACGCTGACTGTGCTCCATGCCTTGCGCATGAAGGGTTTAGATGTCCCTACTGCTTCCTATAATGTTCCCGGGGTTAGCGTAAGCTTCCCTGGCACCGTTCGGGGCATCGATGGAGGCACTGCCTCTAATGTTTTGGACAGCATCCCTCGTGCTGAAGATTGGAGGCATCTGAACAGATTGGCTTCTGTAGAGCTTATCCGTCAAGCCTCTGTTCACGAGATTAAGGTATTTAAAAGAGAGTTTTTGACTTCAGAACTGTTCTTTCACCACCTTCGTAAATCACGTATTTATTTAATATTTTATTATGTTTAGGCCATGACCTTCAGATCCATGCTCTCGCTTCGAGCATTGGCATATGATCCCATGAAGGGAGATATATCCAATATGCACTCCTCTACTGAGCATCTGCAAGCAGAGGTGATGCGATTGCGGACGGCTCGCAATGAGGAACGTGAGGCCGAGGTCAAGGCTTTACAGGACTGAACGGCACATCTGGAGTGAGAGCTGGCAGATCTGAAGCAGTGGGAAGCGGAAAGGGAGAAGCTTGCCCAGGAACGGGAGCTTTATTTTCAGTAACTGGAGAGAGATCTGGCTAGTCAGAGGGCTCGTGCTGAAGATCTTCAACGATCTTGTGACAAGGCAAAAGAGGATCTGGCCCAGGCATCTGAGAGGCATAATAATGCCATGGAGCGAGCTTGTGACAACACCCTCAAGAAGGGTACCGAAGCGGGCCTACAGAAGGGGCTTGTTACTAGGTCCGCCGTGGGAGCACACCGTTGCAGGTCCTACCTGCTGATGACGCCCTACGGCCAGGCTTTCCTTCAAGCCTTAGTGCGGGATCTTCCAAAAGCTTTCCTCCATTCAGAAGACTTTTAGGAAAGGATAAGTGTTCCCCTGGCCTTTTGGGTTGGGGCAATTATAGAAGAGGCTCTCACTCAGCTGGGTCTGAAGGACAGGATGAAGGATCTAGACATTGAGAAGATCCTGGATCTCTTGGAAAAGAAGACCCCTACTCTGGAACTGGATCCTCATTTTAATGCCCACAACCCTTGGTATATGCGGGGTTTGAGATCTGCCGCTGAAATTCTATACCGGCCTGAAGAGCATGAAGGTATCTTGCCTGCTTGGGAAGAGATTCCTTACTATCTTCTTCCTCCTCAGGCTGGGATGTATGGGCTCCTGGAGGAGGCTTTTAAAATGGTAAGTGTTCATATAAAGCCTTGTTTTATTATTTGTGGGCTGCCAGCCTTCGTTTGCTTTGTCCTTATCATGGACTTCTTTTTATTACAGGCGATGGGTAAGGAATCTCCTCTTCCCTGTTTCACCGTCTCAGGTGACTTCCTATAAAAATTTAATTTATACCTCCGTCTTTTGCAGACGGGAGATTCCTTGCAAGAGATCAAGGCTATACAGGCGTCGGAGGAAGCGTCTTTTCTTCGATCCCCGCGCGGGATCACATTGAATGGGCTCTTGAACAGCAAAGGAACCTTAGAGCTCGATGGGCCCTCTGGGGGATCGGACCCAGCTCCTCAACTCCACTCACCAGTTCCAGCTCCTCCTACGGATTAGATGACAGCCCAGCCATCAAGCCAAGCAAAGGACCAGGTGACAATTCCAGCGCCCGACCAGATGAGGGACCAAGTACCGGACCAGCAGAGTTCATCCCCCTCTCCCTCGCAGATGCCTACGCCTCCTCTCCACCTGTCAGATCCCGCGGATCACCTCTCTTCAGACCCGGTGGTCGAGGCTCCTGTTCGGGAAGATTTTTCAGAGGTAGAGGAATGAGTCAACCTTCTCGAGGAAATTCTGGCGGGCACTTTCGCGGGCACAACAGGGGCAACCAGTTCTTCCATCGAGGTCCCTCCTCAGGTCGTCGACTCATCAGGTATTTTGGCACCTGGCGCTGATCAGGATCTGCACGAACAAACTCCGGGCGGCGAGGATAAGTTGCAAGAGTAGGCTCTTTTTTCAAGGACGTAGATGTGCCATGTCAGTGGGATTGGCTCCACTAATACTCTTCTTTACTTTATGTGTTATTTGTATGGATTTCATATGACATTCAGTTGTTTTATGCAATTTTATTTAATTTTTCTTTGCAAAAATTTATTTATTTATTTATTTTTGTTGAAAATTTTGAATCAATTTTCGTAAATAGATACTTGCTCTAGGAGTAGATGGATAGTAGGGGGTATACCCCTACTCCCCCCCCCCCCAAGTGAATTATAAGAAAGCGAATGAATTATAATTCATTTCTTAAAGACAATAAGAAGAAAAATATTCTATTTCATGAACTTCCATCATAACAGATAATGGGTTGGTTTTTACATACATTCCCTTTCTTTAGATTTATCACACTACTAGAATGCCTTAAACATAATACTTTTTCAAATTATTGATATTCCAGGGTCTGGGCAGATCCCTTCCTTCTGCATCTCTGAGCTCATACGCTCATCCTTTGAGTACTTTAGTAACGATATAAGGTCCTTCCCAATTAGGGTCCAGTTTTCCCGTGGGCTTGAGGGCATCTGCTCTTTTCAGCACCAGGTCCCCTTTTTCAAATCGCCGTATTTGGACTTTCTTGTTATAGGCATTCCGCATCTGTTGCTTATATCTTTCAGCTCTGTTTTGAGCTTCTGCCCGATGCTCTTCGATCAGGTCCAGATTCTCCCTGAGTAACCCCAGGTTCTGATTTTCATCATATTTTAAGATTCGATGTGATTTTGCTTCTGCTTCTGCTGGTATCACAACAGTCGATCTATATACCAAATTGAAAGAAGACTCCCCTGTGGTTGTTCTGGGGCTAGTGCTGTAAGCCCAGAGTACTGAATCTAGCTCGTCCGCCCAATTCCCTTTTGCTTTTCCTAATCTAGCTTTAATTCTAGATACTATAGTTTTGTTCGTAACTTCAACTTGCCCATTGGCTTGTGGGTGGGCTACTGCCACGAAGCACTGTTGAATTCCCATTTCTTGGCACCATGCCTGCATAGATGAACCTGTGAACTGGGTTCCATTATCAGAGATGAGGGTTCTGGGAACACCAAAGCGGCAACATATGTTTTTCTAGATGAATTTTTTCATGACTTGCTCTGTGATCTTGACTACAGCTTCGGCCTCTACCCATTTGGAGAAGTAGTCAATAGCGACAATCAAGAAAACCCGTCCACCGGGAGCTGTAGGGAATTTTCCCACAATATCAATCCCCCACTTATCAAAGGGGTAAGGGGAAGACATGGTTCCCATCTCCTCTGCAGGTCTATGAATCAATCTGCCATTTTTTTGGCAAGGCTCACATTTTTTTACCAATTCCTTGGCATCTTTTTCAATACTGGGCCAAAAGAATCCGGCCCTCAAGACCTTTCTGGTCAAATCTTTGAATCCCGTATGAGCACCAGCAGCTCCTTCATGTATCTCTCTCAATAAATATTCTCCTTCCGGCTCAGATAAGCATCTGAGATAAGGATGTGTGAAAGATCTTCGGTATAAGAATCCTTCAAGTAGGAATTTTTTTACCATAATCATCTTTTTACGTCTATCGACATTGGCTTCATCTTGTTCCTCAGCTTTCAGGACCTGGATGATAGGTGCTCTCCAGTCTTTGATTTCTTGTATTGTGCTAACATCTGCTAAGCCAGATCTAGTATCTGCTTGCAGTACGGTCAGATCCCCGTCCCATGTGCCTTCAATGGCACTTGGGATCCTGGCGAGTTTGTCCGCCTCTTCATTCTTTTCCCTAGGGATCTGAAGGATCTCTGCTTTCGAGAATTTGGCCAGCAAAGCTTCGGCCACAGAGGCATAGGTTATCATCCTTTCCTCTTTTCTCTCGCATATCCTTAATAATTGATGCGTTACCAGTTGGGAATCAGAATAAATTTCCACTCTCTGGGCATTCATGCTTAATAGGATATGCAGAGATCTGATGAGGGCTTCATATTCAGCTTCATTATTTGATGCCACAAAATTGAATTTAATGCCGAACCGATATTCCTTGTTGTCGGGATCAACTATGTATATCCCAGCTCCAGATCCCTCTTTGGTGACCGATCCATCCACATAGGTTATCCACACCTTTTCTTCTTTGTCATCACCCCGGGTGGTTTCTTGTATGAAGTCAGCTAAGGCCTGTGCCTTTATAGTTGTTCTAGGTTCGAACGCTACGTCGTACTCACTGAGTTCTATGGCCCATTTCACCATTCGCCCAGATAGGTCTGGCTTCCCCAACACCTGCTTGAGCGGGATATTGGTTCTTACCATGACCTTATGGGATAAAAAATAAGGTCGTAACCTTCGAGCAGTGACCATTACCGCCAACGCGGCCTTTTCTATGTTGGCATATCTTGTTTCCGGCCCTTGAATCATTTTACTTACGTAGTAAATTGGGATCTGGGTAGATCCATCCTCCTTGATAAGTACTGAGCTCAAAGATTCTTCCCCTACTGCAAAGGAGAGATACAAGACCTCTTTTGGTGCTGGCTTTGTGAGCAATGGGAGAGAAAGCAGATGCTTTTTGAGTTCTTCAAAAGCGTTTTGACATTGCTGAGTCCATTCAAACTGGCTACCTTTTCTTAACACCTTAAAGAAAGGCTTTATCAGCGGATCTGAAAATGAAACGACTTAGGGCTGTGATTCTGCCGTTAAGTTTTTGTATTTCCTTGATGTTCCTGGGAGGAACCATCTCCAACACAGCCTGTACTTTGGCTTGATTTACCTCGATTCCTTTGGGAGTTACCACATATCCCAAGAATTTTCCCGACTGCACCCCAAAGGCACATTTGGCAGGATTTAATTTCAAATGATAAAATCGAGCCACGGCAAAGGCTTCCTCCAGATCATTGATGTGATCTGCAGCTTTCACACTTTTTACTAGTATGTCATCGACATAAATCTCTATATTCCTTCCAATTTGCTTTTTGAATATCTTGTCCATCATACGCTGGTATGTAGCCCCAACATTTTTTAAGCCGAAAGGCATGCTTTGGAAACCCAAGGTTCCAACACAGACCCCAAAAGCCGCTTTATTGACGTCATCTGGGTTCATCTTCACCTGGTGATATCCTTGATATGCATCCATCATTGACAGTAGCTCGTACCCAGATGTGGAATCCACCATCTGATCGATTCTGGGCAGGGGATAGTGATCTTTAGGACACACCTTGTTTAGATCCCTAAAGTCTATGCACATTCTCCACGTGCCAGTGTTGCCTTTAGGCACCATAACAGCGTTGGATAGCCATTCTAGGAATTGTACTTCCCGTATATGTTTAGCGTCCAACAACTTCTGTATCTCTTCTTTAATGACCTGGTCTTTTTCTACCCCGAATTACCGAAGCTTCGGCTTCACCGGCTTAACCTGAGGGTCCACATTGAGGCTATGTAAGGCGACCTTTGGGTCTATCCCTACTAAATCAGATGACGAGAACAAGAAAACATCCACATTCTTTCGTAAGCATGCTATTAATGCTTTGGCTATCGCATCTGGCATCTGTGTCCTGATGCGTGTAGTAAATCCCATTTTATGGGGCATCAATTCCACCAGCAATAGCTCCTCCACCGGTTGAATTTGGGAATTGCTTTCTGCTACAGGCTCTGCAGACCTCATACGCTTATCTTCAGGTCCTGCTACCCATTGGGGATCTCTCAATTCTTCCCCAGATCTTTTCTTAGCCTCACCAGCCTTTACAGACTGTATATAGCATTTACGTGATAGGACCTAGTCCCCTGCGGCAGATCCCACCCGGTTGCCTACCAGAAATTTCATCATCAAATGGTAGGTTGACAGTACTGCTTGAAAATTACTAAGAGTTATTCTTCCCAATATTACGTTATAAGCTGATTTTTGCCTTACTACCAAGAAGGTAGTTGGTCTGGAGATCTGCAAATCTCCATCTCCCAAGGTCAACATCAGCTCTATTGAGCCTAACGACATGACTAAGCCTCCAGCAAAACCATGTAATGTTGTGGCCACCCCATCTAGTGGTTTGTGCAAATCCATTTGTAGAAAACAGTCCTCGAAGATTACGTTCACCCTAGCTCCCGTATCTACGAATACTCTTTTCACTTCATATCGTTCGATCCCTGCCGTAATAACCAGGGCATCTTCATGAGGATGAATTAGGGATCTGTCATCTTCGATCCCAAAAGATATTTCAGGATGAGGTACTCCCCCCTCAATCTTCATCATGTCATACTTTCCCAGCATCTGGATTTCTCTGTGATGCGCTTTGCGGCTTCTGTTGGAATCACCTCCTGTGGGTCCCCCATAGATCATAGAAATTACGCCTTTATTGGCTGAAATTTCTGTTGATGTTTCTTTTTGTGGGAATTTACCATCCCTTTCATCTTTACGCCTCTTGGGTTGGCCAGATTCTTTTTTGACATATTCTAATAGTTGACCTTCTTGTATAAGTTTTTCAATGGCTATTTTCAGATTACGGCACTCATTAGTAGTATGCCCATAATCATTGTGAAATTTGCAAAACTTATCAGAAGGGGGTCGCCTTAGAGGCTGGTCCCTGCCTGGGGGGATCTGTACTCCCGGTTTCTTAATCACTACTTCTAGCAAATCAGCTGGGGATCTGGTAAGTGGTGTGAGAGATCATTGAAACCTTTCATTTTTCTCGGGTTTCCTCCCCTTAGGAGCCCCTCTTTTTCTATCATCAGGCTTCTTATCTTTTTTGAAGGTTATATCTGTCCGTTTAGCATTCATAGCTTCTTCCATGTTTATATACTTTTGTACCCGGGATAAGAGCTCATCAAAGGTTTCGGCAGGTTTCTTCATTAGTGAGGCGAAGAAGTGTCCTGGCCTTAATCCCTCCACAAAGGAATATATTTTCAATGTGGCACCCACACTTGGGATTTCCAGTATTGCCTCATTAAACCTGGTCATATACTCTCTCAGGCTTTCAGTGGCTCCTTGCTTGATAGTTGTTAAGTACAACGAGTTCTTAGTAGATCACTTTGAGCTCACAAATTGGTGTAAGAAGATTTCTCTTAAGTCTTTGAATGAGTGGATCGAGTCCCTAGGCAATTACTGAAACCACTATTGTGCAGGGCCAGAAAGAGTGGTTAAGAATACCCTACATTTGACTCCTTCAGAGTATTGGTGCAATAAGCACAAACTCTCAAATTTCATGAGGTGTTCTTCGGGATCTCCTTGCCCCTTGTACTCACAAGAAACTGATTTGAAGTTCTTGGGAATAGGGTCGGTTTGAATATCTGTCGAGAAAGGGTTGTTCTCATTAACATAGTCAGGACCATATTCAGATCTGTTTTCCTTCCCGGTGCGGGCTACAGATGTGCCCATTGTCTCTTCTGTTGGATGGACAGATTCATCCGCATTTCTTTTTCCAGATGTCTGGTGGGCCTTACGGAGCTCTTCCAGCTCTTTAGCCATGACCCTCATTTGGTCTTATTGTTCTTGGATCTGCTTCTGGAGCATATCTGTGAGGGTCTTCTCCTGACCAGTGCTTGTTTCTTACACCTCATCGTCAGAAGACCTGTAGTCTGTAAAATGCCCGTCCTCTCGGATCTGGGGTAACTTGGTGATTACGTCCTTAATGACTTTAGGATCTTGTGATCTAGATGCATATTTGCCTTTCACCTTTTCCTGATTTCCCTTACTTTCGGGGAATGAGGATGGATTGATAGGATCTGCAAGAGTACTAGCCCCGATGGTAGCTAGTCTCTTCTCCAGAGCTCCTTCCAGGGCTCCATCTATCATTGCTTTCATTTGTTGTAGCATCAATGAGGAGAAACTAGATTCGCCTACATTGGTCTCCTGAGGTACTGACATGACCCCAGGATTGGCACCAGAACCGGGGGTGAGATGAGGCGTATTTGCCTGTCCTTCAGCAGATGATCCCATCATTTGGGCTATGCTGGAGTGTTGATCCATTTTTAAGGAAAATCTGCAAAGATATATGCATAATTTATTTGATTAGTGCTTAATATTAGGTTAGGGCTTTTTTCTCCTTTTGTAGGATGATAGGGAGCTTCGGGTCCTCTTGTTGGGACTTTTCCGACCATTTCCCTTAAATAATCTTGAGGATTGTTTTGCTTAAGCATGAAGATAGCTTTTCTGTGCCTGGATCTTTTGTCAGGGCTTACCATCAGCTTATCTTGTTTTTTATCAAAAAATCTCTCAAGTTGTATGATATAGGTGTAGGTGATGTATTTCTACTCACCAAGTATAGGATTTGAGGATTCTTCTCCTTTTTCTCGAGATTTCTCTGAGATATGGAGGACCTTCTATTACAACTCTTTAATACTCTGTTTTTCATAGGAAAAGGAAAAGTCAACACACATTGTATATGTAATTTTCCCTTAAAAAATTTTGTACATAGAGATCCATTGAATATGCCTAGACCGATACCTAGTAGGAAGACGGCGGATATTCAATGAATAAAATGAAAGAATTTAAGAGAATGATCTTTACTGTGATCGATTTTCTTTTGCTGGAATTAGGATTTGCTTAAAACCCTCTTTCCTTGCTTTTTACCACAGATCCTACACAAGGCGAAAAAGCAATTGAAACATCCTTTACTCATATTTCAAGCAAATTCCTCATCATAATCAACAGATAAATTAGAGCAAGAATGAACATCATATAGGCTATGCGCATATTCACATTTTTCACTTACGTTTTTTTTTTCCACAGAGAAATCGAATTAAAATTCAGAGCATTTTTTAGGGAGAAATCTACGCCTTAATTAGATTTTCCCACAGACGGCGCCAGTTGATAGATTGAGTTATTTTCCATCAACAAATTTATGCAATTATTACAAATATAAAGGAATAAGATGTTTAGAATTTTTCCTAAATAAACTTTGGGTGTTTTCTTTGAAGAATTAGCTTTTTCCGTTTGCTCAAGGATGCTACCTCAATGACGCTTTTCCGGTCACCGCCTCCTAGCCGCAAGCCTGCAAAATAGAACCGGAGGAATGGGGAGGGTTCCTCCGGGAAGGCACTCCGACGCTCAAGTCAGTATTCGCTCAAGGGAAATAGAAATCCGCTTCAGCAAAGCTTACAGCGAAGGTAAAGTATCAGTAAAATACGCATACCTTTTCTTGGTGAAGAAGGTTGAATATTTATAGTAGGATAAAGAGTGAGGGTAAAAGGGTAATTACCTCTATGCTATGAGGTTAAGTTAGTCTTTTTGGAGGAGACAAGTCAGTTAGAGAGAATATCTTAGTTATGATTAGTGGTCCCCGCGGTCACGTTTTTCCTACACCTCGTATGGAGATCTGGAATTAAGGGAATGATAGTAACGAGTAGGTGGTCTGCACTTGTCATACTCAGATCGAGGATAAAGGATGATCTGAGCCCGCCGCATTCAGATCACTAATAGATCAGGTGATCTGGCGGAAATTGGACATCTGTTCCTTTATCTCTTCTGTGTTTCAGAGGCAGGTTGGGAGCTGACAGATTATTCCCTATCACAGAGAATGTGTATATTTTATTAGTTTAATCAATAAAATTCATGTTTTGCATATTTTGAAATTCGTGTCTTGTATTATTTATTTGGTATGCCACTTCCACTAATATGTTTTGTCTCAATCACTTAAACTAAATTCTTGACGAGGATTACACAAATTAAGCTCCACTTCGGAGTAACACATAAACGCGCGTAAGGGGACTACCCCTATCGATAAATTCGACAAATAAGGAACCCATACAACCTTAACCTCATCTTATGACAAGGACGGGTTATATAAAGCCTAACTTCGTCTTATGATGAAGTGCGCCACTTAAGGCCAAACTTCGTCTTATGACGAAGTATGCCACTTAAGGCCAAACTTTGTCTTATGACGAAGTGCGCCACTTAAGGCCAAACTTCGTCTTATGATGAAGTGCGCCACTTAAGGCCAAACTTCGTCTTATGACGAAGTGCGTCACTTAAAGCCAAACTTCGTCTTATGACGAAGTAAGCCACTTAAGGCCGAACTTTGTCCTATTACGAAGTAAGCAAATTAAAAATTCATATTGAGACGAAGAGAGCTATCTAAAAGCCGAACTTCATTTCATGGCGAAGAAAGTTGTTTTCGTTTAAAACAAGGGAAGCTACCTTAGTTAAAAACGAGGATGAAGAGCTTGAATGAAAGTGCAAAATTTCCATTTTATTTCATGTAAATGGAGAATGTACAAGTATTACATTATGAAGACGAGGAGCCTGGAGGCCTAGGCTCACTAAAGCTAAGCCAATCTCTGGCAAAATCCTTACCAGAGTTAGAGTTCAAAATATCGTATACACTAAGCCTGCCTCTACCTCGTCCGGGAGCTGAACTTTGACCTCTACCTCGGCCACTCTGAGTTCCACGACCTCGGACACTTTGGCTCACTCGACCTCGACCTCATCCAGGTGCCAACCGCCGCTCTTGACTGTAGAATTCTTGAGAGTGGCGTGCGACAATCCTAGGATCAGGGTTGGCCGAACTTGAAGATTCACCTTCCAAAAATTCCCTAGAAGTGCGGTCAAGCAGCCTCAAGTTCGAACCAGGGGTAGCCGAAGTCGAAAGCTCAGCCTCTGACAAAATACATCATTTCAACTTCGGACAGCGATCAAGGACTGTCTCGTAGATGCTCGCTACATGCACGAGCTCTTTAAATTTGTCCTGAAGCTGCCAGGAGTTATCCCCATATTGCTCCCTGTAGCTTCGGCACCGAGCCTTGAGGTCCTTGACCTTACTATAGGTCTCAGAAATCGTGGATCCCCCAGCTCGGTGAATTATGGCCTCATACTCTGTATGCTCCTCGACCATCTCCTTGAAAGTTTTGATGTCGTCCAGAGCTTGTTGGTACTTGTCATCGAGCTCCAGATACTTAGCATGCACTTCGTCAAGTTTTTCCTGAGCTGCTCGAAGTCTCACTTCAGCCTCGACCTCGATGTTATCAGCTTGTTTTTTCCAGTTCGAAGCATCGATCTCAGCTACTTCAACAGCTCGGCGAAGTTCGGAAATTTCTTTCACGAAGTGTGAAGCATCGTAAAAATCAAGAGCAGACTACAAAGAATAGATACAAGCATGATTCAACAAGAGGCATTTTTATTTAAAGCCGAATACGGTGAAAGAAGCGCCACCCTAATGGTGACGAAGTACAAGGCTAAACAAAAAAAAAAAAAGGGGGAGAAAGAACACATGGGAGGAGTCAGTTAAACCCCATCATGGTTTCCTTCATCCCCGTCGACCTCTGGTTCGGCATCGGTTTCCCCTGACCTCCCTCCAGCGGCGTTGGTTACTGGGTCCTTCGGTAGCCCGGCGATCGCAGCCTCCAGCTTGTCGTCCCTGTCAACAGGATAATTCCGAACCGCCGTCTCCGATAGAAGGGACTTGTGCTGGGCCAGCCTTTCCACCACCGGTACCTTCGAAGTGCTCTCCACAAGCACCTCAGCATACTCCCGCAGCATCTCCTCTTCAGACCATGCCTCATACCCATACTTGGCCTTGTCCAGGCCCGAGTAATCCTGGGCAATCAAATCAATGACTGCGGTAGAGACCGAGGTGCTCATAGCACCCACCAGTTGTCTAACGGCCCCACCGAAGTGGCGGGACCGGAATATCCGCTCGGCGAAAGCCTGGAGCATACCACCCTGGCCAGCAACCGCACGGGTCATCTTCTCCCGCTCCTCAGCGAGCTGGATCTTCAACCCAACAACTTCGGTCTCCAGGTCGGCGGCTCTCTTCTTTGCCTCTTCAGTAGCGGCAAGGGCTTTAGCTTCCTTTTCCGCCGCCTTCTTGGCCCTTGCCTCGGCAGCCGTCACCCTTGCCGTCAGTTTGGTCCTCGCCGCCTCCAGCTCGGCAGACATTTTCTAGAACTTGGCGACCCCGCTAGATATGAAGTTCGCCAAGCCCCTCAACCCGCCCAACGCCACCTCGGCCTCCTGCACAAAGATACATCAGAAACATGTCTAACAAACTCTCTAATCAACTAACTAGTACTCACCTTAGGAAATGACATCTCCTGGAATGCATACTGGCCGGACAGCTGACCACCCCCATAAGCCCCCACCTTGTCGATCGAGGGGAGCTGAACTCCCCGAATTTGACGAACCACAGTCTCAGGTGGAGGCAAATCGGCCTGAGGTGAACCCGGTTGTGAGCTCTCTGAAACCGACCTAGTCAGGTCGGTTGCTCTCTCAGCCGACGTACCAGACACCATCTTCTCTATGACAGGAGAGGGCCTCGCTCTCTTCTTTTTCCTCTGTACTACGGCCTGGAGATCTTGGGGATGCACTGCAAATATAAAAACACATATTAAACCTCGGACGCATAACACCTCATGAAATATGTGAAGCAGGGCCTCACCCAAATCCGCAGTCACATTGTCGTTATATGGGCTCAGCCCGTACTTCGAAAGCTCGGCCTCAGAGTAATTCCTCTCAATGAGGCCGAGGTTCATCAAGCTCGTCTCAAGCTCACTGATTGGTTTCTCAGCGACCTGAGGCGCGAACTTGGCCTTGGACCAAGGGTACAGAGGCACCCCTTCAGCCCGGCAGAAGAAAAATTTCATCTGCCAGTTCAACACCTTGGAAGGCGTCCCCAACTTAAACTTATTAGTAGGGGAAAGGTAAACCCACCCCGTCGGACCCCACTTAGGTCTAAAAAACTTAAGCAACAATTCTAAAGAAGCCGAACCACCAAGGCGGCTGACCTCGACACAAAACCCGACGACCTGCTTCACTGAGGGCGGCGCCAACTGCCCTATAGACAATTCGAGCTTCTCTAGAAGTTCGACAAAAATGTGATTCAAAGGAAAGCGAAGACCGAAGTGAAGATAGTCTTCGTACACAGTAAAAAATCCTACAGGAGGAGAACTACCCCTATCATATATACGTGGCAAAACCAACTCCGTCGACTCCGGAAACAAAAATTTCCGAGCCAAACTTTGCATATGCGACTCACTCATGGTGGAGGCATATTGAAGGGCGACGTCTGACCCAACTAAGGGTAGGAATTCAATTTCTCGAAGGCTGGGCGGGATCAACGAACGCGTGTACACATTCAAAAAAACCCTCGCCGGAAATACCCCAGACGGCGAGGGCGAAACCCATGTATTCACCCTATCCATATCTACCAGGAGAGAAGATGAAGAAGAAGACATTAACGAGGAAGAAATTTACTTGTTGCGGCTTTCACAAAAATTTCACTGAAAAATGGTGCGAATGGCGGCGGCAGTTGCAGAATTTCGATTCAGGGTGTTTACTCTCTCTCTCTTAAAGTCCGGAAGGTAAATTGGGGGAAAATGTTTTAAGGCGTACGCTGGAAGCTTTTATAAGCAAATGTTCCGCCTTTTCACATCCCGCCTCTTCACCTGCCCGCATAGGGAAGTGGAACGTGTCCCACTTACTCTAAACTCCAATAGTCGCACCCCTTCAAATTCTACCTATTTGAGATCAACCTCATCCAAACGAGGCGATAACCTCATCCAATGAGGCAGTATGTATTTCGACTTCGTCGAAATCCTAATTTTGACGGAGGCAATGTAGTTCGATCTCGACCTTGACCTCGTCCAACGAGGCGGTATGCATTTCAACTTTGTCGAAATCCCAATTTCGACGGGTGCAATGCAGGTCGATCTCGACCTCATCCAACGAGGTAGTATGCATTTCGACGATGGCAATTCCAAAATCCCCGATCGATCCCTGGCCTCGCTTCTCCGACTTTTTGGGGGGGGGGCTATGATAGGATGTGGCCCAGCTACTAGGCCCCAAGCATCAGGCCCAATATATATAATTGGACCTAATCCAACTCGGCGTAGATCAGCTCGGCCTGCTCAAAACTCACTTCGGCCCAATCCCGGACAGAGCCCAACAGGACAAGTCTGGAAGCTCAACCGGCTCAATAACCCACGATCAGGGTATGTACGATCGCGGACGTGGCAAGATGGTTACACATGATCCACCCACGATCTCGGATGAGGAACCACCCATGACCTCGGTCGTAACCGCTCTTAGGTCTCTATAAATAGGCCATTTGTATAGACAGAGGGACAGACTGTAATAGCTACTCAAGCATATTAATACAAACATTCTCTCCTTTCCCGTGGACGTAGATCTAACAAAAGATCGAACCACGTAAAGACCTCTTGTGTTCTTTATTTTTCCTTCGTACAAATCACTCTAAAAATTCCACGATCGATCAGTTACTTCCCTACAATTGTGGAATTTGATTTGGTTAGGTTATAAATAAATTCTAAAAGCCGTGCATTTAAAAAGTAAACTATCAAGTGTGCGTGTGTTGACCTAGCGGTAGGGGTTAAAGATTTGGACCAAAGGTCCCGAATTCGAGTCTTCCGTGGCGCGGCTTTAAAATTTGTCTGATAAAAAAAAAGTAAACTATTAATTCTTTTATATTGAAAATGATAATTTGTCATTTGTTTTGATCATTAACTTTATGTTTTTTTTCCTTTCAATTTTTTTATGCTCCAAGTGAGTTTTTATTTTTTATTTTTTATTTTTTTTAACATAATTAAACTGAAATTTAAAGGTCGTACCACGGAGGACTCGAATTGGGAACCTTTGGTCCCAAAACTTAACCTCATACCACTAGGCCAACACAAGCACACACTCCAAGTGAATTTTAATAATGCATTTTGTTCTATAGTATAATGCATTGTGTGCAGTAGACCAATTGTTAGATCTGGGTTAGGGATCCGGGGAGTCGTGGAAGGGCGAAGTAAAGCCTATGATTTTAGATCCTAAAACTCACTGTTTCCCTTCAGCATTGGGAAGGATCCCAGAAATTCTGCACGTCAAATTTAACGACATAATTCGAGATCTAAGAGAGGAACATAAGTTGGTGGCCTTGTTGATTTCTTCTGAGCAGGTTTTGGCCTATTTCGGGCTAACCCAATTTCGCTGGGGAGAGGCCTTAGGTATTTCCCTAATTACTCTTCCTCTCTTCCTTTCTCCCTTTCCTTCTCTTTTTTTTTTTTTTGTTTTTTTTAGATGTGTTTTCGCATTTTATATGTCCTGACATGTGAATAATATGCAGGTATGAATTTTTTGGAGGAGTTTCATGTGTCTGTCCGTGAACTAATGTAACGCTTTCGCGCTACCAATATTCAGAAACAAAGGTCTGTTGAAACCCTACTCTGATACCACTTGTTGGTCCCGAAAGTGACTCACACACATAGTGAGGGGGAGGTGCATACGTGTATAGAGAAGTGTTTAACTTCTCTTGCGTTTTTTATCATTTTTCAAGTAGACGATTTGAAAGTGGTTGAGACTTTCAAAGCTTCTCGCTTAAGTGAGTGTTGTGCGGAATGTGGTGAGATTTAGAGTATTTTGCAAGTTAAAACTATTTATTTATTTAAAGCGTGTTGTGTGCAGTGTGATAAATCGAAAGCTTGTAAAGAAAGTAAAACACACAAACAGTTTTATAGTGGTTCGGAGAACCCTCCTACATCCACTCTTATCCTCGACAGGATGAATACCTTCACTTGGTATCCCTTATTTTATACTTACAAGGGGAAGTAATTTAGAGGCAGTAACAAACTAGCTCTAAATCCTCTAGAGATTTCGGGCTCTCGAGAGGCCTACAAAACAACTATCTTTCTACGTAATCGACGACCTTCCACTTAAGTATACAAACTTAAGCTTCACAATCACAATTTCAACTAAACCAAAAACGACAACCTTACAACTCAATCTAAGAACAATAGACTTAGTTTTGGGGTTTTGTATTCGTTTAAAAATGCGAATCCTTTACGGTGAAAATTACGAATAAAGAATAAAGATTCTCGAGACTAGGTTTTGGATTACAAACGGTTGAACCTAGGAGTAGAAGGAAGTTGTGAATACTTAAGAAACTAGGTTTTCTTAAGGACACACTAAAGGATTAAAAAGCTTGAAGAACTAGAGAAATTTGAATGCTTGAATGTTTGAGTTCTTGCTTGCGAGTTTGATTGCTTGTGTGTGTGTAACCCTTATGTGTTCTAACTCCTTCTATTTATAGTGGGAGAAACCCCTACTTCCCGTTAGAGAGAGAAGCAGTGCGTGTTCCTCACTTCACCGGAAAAGCCGCATTAATGTCAAGTGCTTTTCAGAGTTCCGTACGAGGGTATGACGATACCCGGGTAAAGAGGAAACCCTAGCAGGAGCAGTTGGTCAGCGCACACTGAACATCCCCATTCCATGCAGCATTTACTTTCCGTTGAGCAATCTCATATCGATACGTGGACTCTGCAACTGCAACGCATTTAATGATACGTACGGAGAGACTTCCGTTGTAAGTTTGAAATTCAAACTTGTAGAGTCTGAGTCAACTTATCGCTAGACTGCTTGGATGCTCTAAGAGCGGCTTCAAAGTTGAGATGCTTTAAGTCTGACAGCTTGAAAGCGCTTTGCTTTAACTTGAAGTAATTGCACGCTTTGAGCTTCTCTAGGTTGAAAGTGTTTCGTCTACGCTCTGCGAGACTTCATTCTGCGGCTTTCAACACTGACGCTTTCCAAACTTTAATTGCTTCTAGTTCTACGCTTTAAAACTGAAAGCTTCTTAACAGATAAACTTTACTAAATTTTGAATCTAAAGCGTGATTACTATAATAACAAAAATAATAAGGGAAATAACTATGAGGGTTTTAGAATCGAATCAAAATAAATTGTTTATAACTTTGATTCAAAGTTCTCCCTTAACACAATATCCTAATAATGCCAACAGTGCAGCTTCTCATGCATACTCCTTAACATTATCCAACATTTCTAAAAATTAGACATAAGTTGATGGAATCTCATGTCCATCCATGGTGGGTGTGATAATAGGATCAACCAGTATCGTTAATACAATAATTTTTTGGTACTCGGGTTCCTGTTTGAATCAATAGCAATATTTATAATCGTTTCTACCTTAACTCGATCTTTACGGGCTAACTTTTTCAAATCAATCTTCAGTGCCCGATCAAAGGCTACGTGATCTCGTGAATTTTCATATACCACTGATGTTCCCCTAATTAGCAAACCAGCTATATACAAAATATCTTCTAATGTAATAGTCGGCTTGTGACCATTAAAATTGAAAATATTTTCTGTTGGTACAAAGTACTCCACCAACTTTTGAAGAATATCATATATGAGATCAGCATCATCTAACTTTAAAAGTCTGTGCAGGCAAGTAGCGCCAGACTCTTCATCGGGAAGCCTACGAAACTCATCATCAAGATCTTTGCAAAGAGATGAAACAATCACAAGTTTCCCAGCTCCAATCATTTTCTATCAATAACAAAATTAGCAAAGAATGAAGACATGAGGCACACATCAAATTGAATAAAATTGATGAAATTGAACTATAGACGTGGATTTCAAAAGAAATGACGAGTCGATTTTGAAAAAAAAAAATTATAATTTTCATTGAGAAATGATAAAGTTATGCCCGTTCAAAGTTTTTAGCCCCTAGCAATAACTTTTTTTTTGCATTTTCTGCTGATGTTGTCTTTACCTCATTTTTCTTTTCTTTTTTTTTAGCTGAAACTTAACGTAGTTATGCATTTCTTGATCCCATCACATGCATGCATTCGTAGGCTAACGCTACATTATTTGGACAGATAGTCAAGCACGAAGAGAGGCAAATATGATGATGCATTCGATTTGCAGCTCGTTACATTGATGTATATCAATGTGTATAAGTTAATTTTTTTTTGTTTTGATGAATTACTACTTTAAAGTTGAGTAGCCCAGCGGAAGGAAGGTAGGCAGTCACAAGTATATATCAAGGAATACGGTAAAATTTGGATCAAATTCGTAGATACTATACATAGAAATTAAAACAACGCAAACACATGCATTAATCCAAAAGGAGAAAAATTAAATCTCATCCATAGTAAAACAATAAACCATAATCCAAGACGAGAAAAAATCACATAATTATATAGAAAACAATTAGAAGTACTAACAAAAACAAAAAAATTATCGTGGAAGGTAAAGAAACACTTCAAATTAAACTCATCCATCGATGTTAAATCTTCTTATGGGCGATTTTTTTTGTCGTTCCATCTCTCGCCTCTTATCATAGTATCAATAAAGAGAAAAGAGAATGAATGGACAATAAACAAGTTATTGTAATGTATACTTACACTAATTCTATTAGGTTTAAAGTAGTTTCTCTTTTTCTTCAATATTGCGCTGCAATTGCTCAACCCGAACCTTCACAAAAATTTAAAATTATTTATATTAATGAAATACAAACCGAATAAAACTCACAATAATTATTAACTTAAATTAATACTTTACATACTCTTTAACACCATCTATCAAAGCTTCTTCTTTCTTGGTGGGATACCACCATTCATAACACCACCTCGGAATTACATTATCGCGCCGTGATGTCAACTACGTACACACAACATTACAAACGTAAAAAATAAAATTTTATTTAAAAAAAAAAACAAAGAAGCATGCCCTTAACAAATTATGAAATTAAAAAAAAGCACACATCACATGACTGAAAGGGTGCAGTTCACTTATTAAAATCTTTTTTTTGATATATGAAAGTTTTCATATGCAGTTAACGAAATATAATTATTAAATTGAAAAAAAAAACACATAGCTTATTACCGGTCGGCTTTTATGTGGTTGAAAGTATACAGGCTTACGACGCTTGTGACCGAAGCTTGTACTTGCATCATCATTACAAACGGTGTTTCTTCATCATTCTAATCCATGGTGGCCGCCCCAGCCTTCATCTTCGATTATCATGTTATGCATGATAATGCAAGCATATATAATATTTCTCATATAATCGCAGTATCAAAATCGTGATGGACCAAGGATAATCATCCATTGAATTTGGAGAACTCCAAAAGCTTTTTTGACATCATTATGTACTGACTCCTGCATCCCTATGAACCTTGAGACTTTAGAATCAGTTGCATGTGGAGAGCGTGAAACGAATGTTGGCCAGTTTTGGAAAATCCCGTCAGCGAGGTAGTAACTCATATTGTATAGTTGTCCGATGGTTTTGGATTTGGATACTATCGGCAACGCCGTCACCTTGAGAATATAGCTAAATATGCTATTGGTTGAGGATATTGATGTCGTTGTTCAAGCTAGTCATCCAAAAAACGTGCTAAATTCAAAGATCATGAGAAACAACGGCCTTGATGACATTGTCGGTGGCCTTTATCTCCACGAGTGGAGGATCACCACTGGACAATTCGTCCAAGCCTAGTGCATGGAGTCGATGCTTCTAAGCATCCTCAGAAATTCATGGCAGCTTCTGTGCATATGCAACAACCTCTCACAATCGACTCTTGCCGGTCTCAACAAATATTCACCCTGAAAATGAAAACGATCAACTTAAAGAATTCTTTCAAGCTTCTTTCAAGCATTCTATGACAACTGACTCTTAATGCGCAAATACTCATCTTAGTGATCTGTCGAGCCGTCATTTCCGAGCTGATGCAGAGCCGATGTACACTTTTGGATTGTCGTGAACCCCACCCTTACGAAGACATCTAGTCGTTAGAAATAAGGATCCCAATTCTGCAACACTTACACGATGCACATGAGCAACGGCCAGGACATACGAAATCGACGTTGAAAAACTCTCTGACCCCAAGTCAACTGCCGTAAAATAATCCTTGAACAAGCGAGCCGCACTACCTTCCCGATTTTGTTCTATGAATACCTTTGAGGCTTTCCTTCGAGCTCATTTTACCATGGCGCCGCCTTCTTTGCCTTTACATTTTTCAATCAATTATGTGTCTGATGAACTAGGTGAGCATATCTCCAACAGATATTTCTTCATCATTACTTGTATTGCTTGAGTTGGTAGGATTATTGCTCGAAGACATGATGATGAAAGTGGTGAAAGATCAATTAGAATTTTTTGAGATAAAAAAGGAAGAAAACGAAGAAAATGGAATTATATGAAAAAAAAATGGTGTGAAAATGAGATTGGAGAGATGTGATTATAAAGATTTTTTTGGTGTGTATCAATTGTAAGTTTTTTTCACTTAAAAATCAATTAAAAGAATACATATATGGCATCATGCTGATATCACAAAAAAAGGCTCAAGTTGAGGCTCGTATTCACGATTACTTGCGAGACTCTGGGGCTCTTTAGCACACCACGAGCCCCATTCGTGAGCTCGGGTTCATCGGTGAGCCTCTTCCCTCGACGCACTGGGGATGCTCTAACTTATAAATGTTCATTTTATTTTCTCAATATCTTGTCATTTATTTAATTTTTGTAAAAATAAAATTATTATCTTTCCATCAAATGTAATTCACACGTAGTTCAATATAAATACTTCCTCAAAAAAATTATTCCGATTTGACCGTCACGAGTTTCATAGTGAAGATTGTGTCTAACATTTAATGTAGTGTATTGTTGTTTATTGATAGTGGATAAATGTTCACCTTTGTTTGTATTGTTTATTTACAGGATGGAAATGAAAAAAGAGGGATAAGAAAATGATGAAAAATAGTAGGGGTGAGCCGGGTCGGTTAACCGACCATTTTATACCTAAAAAAACCGACTATACGGTTTTTTATCGGGTCGGTTAACCGTTATAAATTAAAGAATAAAGACCAAAAACTATGAAAGCGGTTAACCTAAAAATCGGACCGGTAACCGTTTAACTAACGGTTAACCATAAATAAAAGAAATATTATATTTTCTATACTTCATAATAGGAAAATTCGAAAGAATTCATATCTTAGAATATACATGCAAAATAAATAATTTACAAAAATTAAAAAATAATAAAATTAAATTGCATAATCCTAATAGAATAAGCTTTGCAATAACTTTAACTAACAATCGAACTACCTTCAATTGCTTATTAACTTTTGGTTCCATCAATACTCAAAATCAGGTGATCTTCTCTCAAACTTTGTTAGTAATATAATATAATATAATATAATAGATATAAAATCATATATTTATTTAATTGGTACCGGTTTGGTTAACTGCCGGTTTTTTAGGCATAGAAACCGAAACCGAACCGTTAGAGTCGGGTTTTGAAAAATAAAAATAAAAACCAAACCATACGGTTCGGTTACCCATATTTCCGGATCGGGTTCGGTCTGGATAGTCGGTCGGTTCGGTTTCTTATGCTCAGCCCTAAAAAATAGTATCTCATAATATGGTCCCCTACTTGTTATATATTCCCTCCATTTCGTCGAGTTTGACCCATTTGCTTTTGGTAATTTCTGGCACGTTCTTTCACGCTTCTTGATGATGGGTTTTAAAATGGATTTTTGAAGATTTCTTTCTTTTACGGGATACTAAATCTTCAAAAATCTATTTTAAAACTCATCATCAAGAAGCGTGAAAAAACGTGCTAAAAATTATCAAAAGCAAATAGGTCAAACAATACGAAATGGAGGGAGTAATATTTTCTCTAAAGTGAAAAAGATGAAAAAATATTATCACTCCAAACGATGTGGAAAAATATTATCATTATTTGGATTAAAAATGTGGAATATAGGAGAACATGGAAAAAGGATGAAAATACTTTTTTTCTTTATTTTCCATCAAGGAAAACACATCCGTATAGTTATAGTGGGTCCATGTCCAAAAATGAAAAGTGTAAAATTTTTGGGATAATCCAAAACGAAATTAAGAATAAATTTTTTTGGAGGTAATGTATAATTTCAAAAAGAAATCGAAATGTCTCGGACTCTCGGTTCATGCAAAATTATTTTGTTGGTGAATGAAGAAATTATAATGAACAAATGGACGTGTAAAACTAATTTTATTATTTAAGCGACCATATCAATTTTTATTATTATTAGAGAAAACGTAGCATGTCCATAAATTATCTTACCTTAAATACGCATTTTTGTTTTGTAAGAAAAAAAATAAAATAATACTGTATTAAAATAAATATTTTTACGCGTGTCCACTAAAAATATCTTCTTCTCTCTCTCCCCCGCTTTACCACATAAGCTCGTTGCCTGCACCCATTTCCATAAGCAGAGAGCAGAAACCTCAGAAAAACCTTATCTTTTCACACACTACACACACTAACAATGGCTGCCTCGCTCCAGTACTCCCTCTCCCTCCCCCTCACTCCACAGACCCTATCCTTCGCCGCCGCGTCTTCTCTCTCTCCTTCCTCTCTCAAACCTCTCTCATTGCCGAGGCACGTCCTTTCCCTCTCTACCGTCGGCTACAGCGCCCACCCCGTCTCTAGATTCGTACGGAACGTCGCGATTTCATCCGACCTTGGAGAGAAGGTGGAAGACGACGAAGTTACGGAGAAGCAGCCGTATTTCCCGCCGGAATTGAAACTCTATGTAGGGAATTTGCCTTTCAATGTCGACAGTTCTCGCCTCGCTGGGCTGTTCCAACAAGCCGGAAACGTTGAGATGGTTGAGGTAATATTTTACTTATATTATCTTCATTTGAGCTGCTATTTTTCCAGCGCCTGCTGTCAACTTTTAATCTCGTTTCTGTTTTTGTGTTTGCTTTTTGTTTGGTTTCCATTGAAATGCTAACTTAGAATGGTGAAAGTAGGGTTACTGCCATTGATGATATAACTAAAATGGGATTATTCACTTCTAGAAGTCTTATTAAAGATCGTTGAAATTTAGGTGATTCATTATTTGTGGGTGTGGAAATTTAAGATCAAAATCATGTTTGGATATATTCATGAATGTCGATACACTTGAGCTTTGAAATGCTCCAGGAATCTGCGGTGAATGCATATATTTCTGCTGCTCAGTTAACTGTATGCATTGTTAGATTGAATTTGTTTACTCGAGTAATCTTGAAAGATTTTGATGGATTTGTTTTTGTTCACATAGTTGACATGATGTTTTTGAACTTTTGCAGGTTATCTACGAAAAAGTTACAGGAAGAAGTCGTGGTTTCGGTTTCGTGACTATGTCTACAGTCGAGGAAGTAGAAGCTGCAGCTCAACAGTTCAATGGATATGTATGCTCTCTTTTCTCTCTCTCTTATGCATAAAAGTATTGGAACTATGTAGATATATTAATAATTTATGAGTAAGAACAATCATGTTACTTAGATTTGGACTGCATCCTATCTTGATTTGTTCTTGTGATTGTGCTTCTTGAAACCATGAGCCAAACTTCTTCATTTTCTGCAGGAATTTCACGGTAGAGCTTTGAGGGTGAGTTCGGACCCGCCACCTCCTAAGAGCGACAATTTCTCCTTCCAAGGAGGACCGAGGGGAGGGAGGACTATCGACAACACCAATAGACTTTATGTGGGAAATCTCTCATGGAGTGTTGACAATCACACACTGGAAACTTTGTTTAATGAGCAAGGGAAAGTTAAGGAAGCAACGGTCGTCTTTGATAGAGAAAGTGGTAGATCAAGGGGCTTTGGTTTTGTCTCGTATGGTTCGGCTAAAGAGGTTGACAATGCTATTAGATCACTTGATGGAATGGTGAGTACCCTATTTTTACAATTATATGTATGGAATTATATTTCTTCTGTGGGGTCGATCCTTGTATAATCTCTATCATCATCTTCGACTGCCATGGCCTTTTCTTGAAACTGGATAATATTTTGGAATGTGGTGTTTTAGTTTCAATAGTTTGTTGCATTGTTTTGTTTTTCTGCTCATACTCAAGATCTCATTTTGGAGCAGGACGTCGATGGTAGATCTATTCGAGTAAGCAGAGCAGAAGCTCGTCCAAAGCGTGAATACTAATGACTTAATCATCTGAGATCATCCAACTGAAAAAGCATGCAGAGGTATAATTATTCTCTTCAATTACATTGTATGTATGCTATTTCCTCGAGGATTACTGTCATCACTGCATTTTGCATGAAGTGTTTGTTCATATATTCAAGCAATACAAGGAACAATTTTCCATTTCAAGTTTCTTGTACACTCTGATTTCTTTCATCTCGATCAAACGAGACCTATCTCATCCCCTCTTCGATTTCTGCATCAGAATATCGAGACTCAAGTGTTGCAGTCGACAAAGAAACATAAGTTCTTGACTTCTTGTCACTTGCATCATCTGCAGTGCTGATTTTGCCTGTGGCGTTTAGACTGAAGCGCCATTTTGCACATTCGACCGGATTTGAAGGGGATCGTAGATTTAGAACCTATATGATCTGAGTGTGTGTTCTGATAATGTGATTCTGTAGTTGTTTGAATGATTCCAAATTTTGTGGCTGTATAATGAATGAAGCAGGTTAGCTTGTTCCTTTGTAAGAAGTTAGGATACGATGAAACTCTATTCTTTACAAGCATCTCTTAAGATTTCTGGTCAATTTGAAAGGATATAATATACCAACTTCTTTCTTGCTTTCTAATTCTATGGTAGTGTGTGCTGTGTTGATGGAAATTTCTAGTTGGGCCGGTAGGCCCGGGTATCTACTTCTAGTGTATCTTTAAGAGCTCTGGCTGGGCTTAATGTGCTGGCTCTACCCATATCAGAAGCTAACAAACTATAGGCCCGGCCCGGTAGAGCCAACTGGACCGTGAGGATAATTTGGGTAACGGCCTCTTTTGTTAAGGTCTAGGCCCAGTCCAGGTTATGGGTCCTTTCAAATTGATCGTGGCTTAGGTTGCAGATCGGATTTTGTGTTGCATTTTGTTTCACACTATTTTTTAAATATTTTATTATAAATAAAAAATATTATAATATAGCGAATTGTTATTGGCATCTATAGTTAAAAATTATAATTAATATAATGGAAATGGTATGAAATACTCATTTGAATTTTGTCAAATTAAATCGCAGTCACTAAGATAAAAACTATAAATCATACCTATTTTTTATTTTATTGGACGAAAATACTTTTATTTTTCAATTGCAAGCCATGTGTATCCCCTTCCCATATTTTCAGATTTAGATCTACTTTCTTTCTCCTCATGCCCGACTGTCTCCTTCTCTCTCGACCTTCCGCCGCTATGCCTCTCTCCCTTTTTTTCTTCGGATTGCCGGCACCACCTCCTCAGCTTCTCAGAGCCGCCGCTCCGGCGGTCTTCTCCATTTTTCCCTTCTCTAATTTTTCTCCCAATTTCCTAACTTGAAAACCCTAATAGAAATCCCCAAAACTCCCCCCTCTCTTCCCCTGCCTAAATTCCGCCGCCGGCAACGCGACTGGCGCCACTACCTTAGCGTTGACGCCGCTTGGTGGCTACCATCCCCATCCCTTCGCCCAAAACGGTGAGTTTTCGCATGTGGTTGACTTTCCTAGTCTTTAGAATTGTTTCCTCAACCGGGAACACGTACTGCGTGGAGCAAGCAAAGCACCTGGACCAGATTCTAGGAAAATGGAAGGTTCTGACTCAGGTGATGCTGCTGGTTCAGATTGTGGTTGAGGCATGGTCAGGCAAGTTAGTGGAATTTCTAGCCGATTTGTTTTCAAAAAAGGTCAAGGGATTGTAGTGGCTAAGACATTGGGGGTTGTATGTTGTGTAGCTGCTGCAGGAATTAAGATGAAGAGGCTTGGTATTTTGAGAAGGCAAGGGTTGTTGGATAGTCCGTATGCAGATGTTCCAATGAGTGTGCATTGGTTGCTCTTCCAGTTCGTGCTGCTCGGAGGCATGTAGTCGTTGTTGGCGAAGAGCGTGGATGATTTTTGGTTTGTGCAGATTTGTTTCATTTGGTGTTGAATTTGTAATGGAGTTTGATTTTTAAGGAATTTATGGTTTGGTATACATTTTTTTTACTTCGTTGTACGTATTTCATATTTATATTATGAAGTATTTATTAAGAGTCGATGTCTACGTAATCCAACTTCTTCTCGAACATGAATACTGATTTTTTCTTTCTCTTACGCCATTTTTATTCGGATTCTCTCCCTCATTCTTCTCATCGTTGGTGATGTTTGACTCTATTGGAATGAAATTACTAAATTGTTCCAACTGTTCCAACGAAAAGTTGGAACTATTGGAACAATTTAGTATTTAAAGTTGGAACTATTGGAACAATTTAGTATTTTAGTTCCAATTAAAATAATAAATTGTTCCAATAGTTCCAACTTTTCGTTGGAACAATTTAGTAATTTCGTAGGAACTATTAGAATAATTCAGTATTTTTTTCGTTCCAGATATTAAATTTAAATTTATAGTTCAAGAGGTACCAAAAGTACATAAAAATTCAGTATAAAAAAAAAAGTTAAATTCCGTGTAATTTGATGAATGAAAAAAATAAAAAAAACAATAAGAAGGGAATAGGGGAAGAAAGAGAAAGAAAATTACAAGTTGTGAAAGAAAAAAAAGACATAAAGAGTGAAATAGAAAAAGAGTTAATGTTCCACAAGTAAAGTCAAAGTCAAAAGGATAATTTTATCCAAAAAAACTAAAAAAACAGGTATAATTTATGCTTATTAAGTTAGTGGATATGATTTAATTTGACAAAGTCAAAATGGGTATTTCAAATAATGCCCCATTAATATATGTATCATCAATATCAATACATGGGGCGTTATTTGAAATACGCATTCATACTTTGTAAAAATGAATTATACCCACCAACATAAGAACTATAAACCATACCCAATTTTTGGTTTTTTGGACAAAATTACCAATTTGACTTTGACTTTACAACTTGAACATTAACTATTTCTTTCTTTCATTCTTTACATATATTTTCTCTCTCTTTCACAATTTGTTATTTTTATTTTCTTTCACAACTTGTAATTTTCTTTCTCTTTCTCTTCATTTTTTTTCATTCATCAAATTATCCAAAATTTAATTTTCTTTTTAACTGAATTTATGTACTTTTGGAACTTTATATCAAATGGTGCGAGAGGACTTGATTCTATTGAAACAAAAAAAAAAATACTAAATTGTTCTAATAATTTCAACTAAAATACTAAATTGTTCTAATAGTTCCAAAGAAAAGTTGGAACTATTGGAACAATTTAGTATTTTCATTCCAATCGAATCAAATTCAAGCACCACAAAAACACGACAAAGAATCATAAAATCTCAAGCTAATGGGAAGAGTGGTTACATTCTTAATTCAATTGTATTGCTTGCACAATCCAATCAAAAATCTCAATCACATACAAAAAAAGAAAAATAAAAATTGGGCAATTTAAACACCTTCCGCACCGCATCTCCACCTCCACTTTCAACCTTGGCTACCACAAGATCTCCAAGCAGTATTAGAAGATCTAGACATCACACTATTTATAAACATTTGTTCGACCTCCTCATTCATGGCTACGCCACCGTGAAACCATAACCCCTAACCAACAAAAATGGGCAATGCTCTGCCGAAATTCCTCCAGTTCCCGCAGTGCCAAGACTTAGAGCTCGCAAATCATCAGCAGCCGTTAGAAGCAGAAGAAGAAGAAGAAGAAGAAGAAGAAGAAGAAGAAGAAGAAGAAGAAGAAGAAGAAGAAGAAGAGGTTCACCTGGGAGAATCGGGAATTCACCTGTGAAATCTGCATCGAGCCCGCCCCCAACTCTGAAATGAGGTTCAAGAACGGTAGCACATGCTCCCACCCTTTCTGCACCGACTACATGGTCAAGTACATCCGTGTGAAGCTCGACGACAGCGCCGCCGCAGACATCAGGTGCCCGGCACTCGGTTGCGGGAACTTGATCAACTCAGTGGCGTGCACGGTGGTGGTGGGTGTTTCACCTAAAGTGCTAGCAATAAACTAGGTATATTGTAGAACTTAGTAAGCAAAAACCTAAGTCGAATCTCCAGGAAAACAAGGGAGATCAATTATGTGATTATCTACACTAAGAAAGCAAGTAAAATTTGGGGGGTTTTGAGTTTTGATTAAATCCTAGGCTTTAATTAAGTAAAAGAAAGCAATTAAATCTATCTTAGACATGAAAACAATTTAAATCAACAAAAATAAATAAGAGCAATTAAACCTAGACTTAATCTTAAAACTAAATTAAAAAAAAAACAACAATGAATCTATCTAGGCATAAATTGAAAGGAAAACAATAAAGAAAGCAAATAAGACTACACTAGAGCAAAGAAATCTAGACATGCTTGTAATATAAAATCTAAAGGAATTATCATAAATAAGTAAATCTGAGAAAACAATTAAACAAGATGAAAAGAAAGAGCATGCAAAACACATAAAACAATTTTAAAAAAACAAGGACGAATCTATGAATTTAAACTAATGAATTAAAGTAAGAGGAAAACTTATCGAATTTAAAGACGAAGAACAATGGAAGAAAACTTGAATCTTGAATTAAAACTAAAAATCGAATCCGGATCCACACTTCTTTAATGCATTAATCCAAAAATAATACTAAGGTTTTGAATGCCAAAACCTAGAGAGAAAAAGTGTCCCCTTTCGTCCAAGTACTAACATATATATATAGGGAAGGTAAAACCCTAATTCTACAAGGAAATAATAAAATAAATCTAGGCGGGCCTTGCGGTCGCATGGTACCTTGCGACCGCAAGGTCCCAGTTTCTGTGGATTCATGGCTCGCAGGCCTTGCGACCACATGCTACCTTGCTGTCGTAAGGGTTGGCCTGCAGTCTTCTTCTTGCTTTTCTCTTCTCTTCTCCGAACTTCTCTTCTCGATGTCAACTTCTTCTCTTTTCTCGATCCTTTCTCGACCCAAAAGCTTTCTTTCTTCTCTTCTTGACTCCAACTTCCCCAATTCTACCTTTTAACTGAAACAAACTCGAAAACAATCAAGATGAACAAAATATGACTAACTTAACACACGCAAAACACATGAAAAACCACCTAAAAACATACTAATCAAATCCCCCACACTTAATCTTTTGCTTTTCCTCAAGCAAACTATATTCAAGATAGATACAAGACAAGCTAAATAGTGACAATGTATCAAGGCTTCAGAAATTTCAAAATAAAATAACAACAAACAAGACAATCCACATTTCTAACAAGCTATCATGATATACCTTCAACAATTTCACCTCTTTGAACAAGAATCCTCACAAAATGGGAAGTATTTAATGTGAACTCTCAACTCTCAAGTGTATCATTTTGGTCAAAAGAATCACTCAATTCAAAACATGCATATAGCCTACCATAAGCTTGCAAATTGTCTTGACCTCTCCATTGCTTAATGTGTGCTCTCAACAATGATCAAATAGGACTTTGTTAATGGTTGTAATGTAGGCTCTTTGGTAGGTAGGAGAAATTTGGCAAAGTGGGGTAATTCCCAAAATAAGAAAACTCAACTCACCCTCTCTACTTTAAACCATATCTTCAATAAAAACTCCATTGCTTAATGTGTGCTCTCAACAATGATCAAATAGGACTTTGTTAATGGTTGTAATGTAGGTCTTTGGTAGGTAGGAGAAATTTGGCAAAGTGAGGTAATTCCCAAAATAAGAAAACTCGACTCCCCCACACTACTTTAAACCATATCTTCAATAAAAACTCCCAACCAAGAGCATTCCTCTTTCAATGCCTATTTCGCTTTCTACCACTTATACTCTATGAACAACACCCTCCTTTTTTTTTCTTTTTTTTCTTCGAGTACTTTTCTCTAACCTCTTTTCTTTTTCTTTTCTTTTCTTTTATTTGTTTATTTATTTATTTATTTATTGATACAATTCCAAACTAGAGCTTATGTGGTAAAAGGCACATCTCTTTTTTAGCACTCAAATTTCTTCCTCCCTTTATTTTCTCTCTTCAATAGATATTCTTACTAAAACCACTCCAAACCAAAAATCCATTATCATTCCCTTATCCCAAGGTTTTGCAAAGAAAAATAGATCTAAGGTAGATCTTCAAGGCTCAAAGGGGCTTAACTAGGATTATATAAGATTTGGACAAGGAAAATGATAAGAAAGGATAAGAAAGATGCCCTAAGATCATCTCAACATCATCAAGCACACTATGCAATCTCAAGGAAGATTCCAAGGCAAGTTCTAGAGACAAATAAGCATGCTTGAACATTCACACTCAAGAAGAAAAATAAGACTATAAAGATGTAATAGTCATAAGGCTCAAGTTCCACACAAAAGGTTCAATGTGATTCAAGTCTTAGAGGCAAAAGTCTAGAGCATATCAATCAAAACTCATCAAGATGTGTCATGCTTGTAAGTAGGTATCTTCCAAAAACAAAACAATACTCATCATAAGCCACATCCAGTCACATCTTTAACCATACTATCATCAATCAACATAAATTTCTACACCCCCCCCCCCACACTTAAAGCATGCAATGTCCCCATTGCAATAACAAAAAGGTAGAAAAGGGATAGAGAAAACATTACAAAATGGGACGACAAAATCCGGCAACGTGCTTTAAATCCTCAAGGGACCCCACAAGCAAATCACCTTCACAACAAAAACAAACACAAAACAAGCATAATATCCACTAACATAAAAACACAAAAATAGAAATAACAAAAACACAAAACACAAAAAGAAGAAAATGTACCAAACATCTAAGGTGGAGGGAACGGATGGTTCAGATCATGTGGATGTCGAGGTTGATGAATAGGATGAACTCCGGTCCAAGTGCTCCATTGATGCTCAAGGACGGTGAGACGTTCACCATAGTCGCCCAAAGTGGTGTTCAATTGACCCACTTGAGTAGAGAGTGTGTCGAACCGGGTCATCAAACGATCCTCAAATGCTGTGAAGTTGAAAGGATTAGGTGGTTGAACATTGACGACCGGCTCTTCTCCATGGCCTTGTTCGGCCTCTTCTTCTCCATCATGCCCAGCCTCATAGGCCTCTTCTTCTCCTCCTTGCTCATCTTCTTGCTCTTGAAGCAAGACATTTCCAGCTTGTTGGCGAGCAAAGTAAGTCACCACCGTAGCTCGCTTCTCAAAATGGCACAAACTCGACCTTGGAGTGTAGAATACCGGCATTCTTGAGCCTGGTGAAAGTGAGCTCCACAGAACGGATCATAGTCCTAAGATGGTGAGGAGCTTGAATCCCGAAATGATTAGCTAATCCAATAGCTATAGCACCAAAGGCGGGAAGATTCTTTTCTTGGAGCCGAATTTGCTCCATTTATCCCCAAATAAATGTGGAGATACACACTCTTTGACCATGAAGTGGCGACACAAGAAAATAAGTTTCTAACCTACTCACCTTACTCGGCTCAAGCTTACCCGAAATATTGAAACTTAAGAACCTATGAAGAAGAAGAAGAAGAAGAAGAAGAAGAAGAAGAAGAAGAAGAAGAAGAAGAAGAACCTCATCCCTAATGAAAGCATAAGAAGGGCCGGTTTGTTTCCAATTATACAATTGAGATAACTCATACCACCCCGCATTGACATTGAAATCCCTATGAATAGCTCTAGATGCATTAGAAGAACGTGAAAAACCAAACACCTCATGCATAAGAGCTCTAGTTACCACAATAGGTTGCCCATTCAACCTACATTCCATTTTGGACCAATCATCCTCCAATCTAAAGGTGGAGAGCATCTCCCATGTCAAGATATCATATCCATTATATTCATTATGAGCAAACATAGTAAGGCCCAACACATCAAGAAAATGCTCTAACCTATCCCCCACTCCCAATGTATTAATTAAATCTCAATTAAAGTGATAAGAAGGAATCATTTTTGCACGAGAGAATCGATTGAAGAACTGACCTTCAAGATCATTCTCTAGAGGGAAAGGGCTTCGGTAATGATCTTGAAGCGAGGCAAAATGCCGGTCCTCCGAGCTTGAAGGGCCCGATGGAGCACGCCTTTTCTTGGGAGCCATGGAAGAAGAAGATGTGGGTATCTTGAGAATGATGATGTGGGGGCAAATGGAGACTTGGGATGAGGGAATGGTGGTCGAAGATGGTGGATTGGAGAGGACCGACGGCGATGGTGGTGAATTTGGGGGTGGGATTTCGCGATTTAGGGTTCTGAAACCCGTCGCCCCCCTTTTAACTGTCAGGGCTTGCGACCGCAAGGGAGGGCTTGCGGTCGCAAGGGTCCCCTTTCTATCCAATCCTGGCTCGCAAGCTTGTGCCCGTAAGGAATGTTGCGCCTGCAAGCCTCCCGGTTCTGTCCGCGGCTGAACTTTTGTACTTTTTTTTTTTTTTAATTCAAAATATGACAAAAACGAGCACCAACTTCAAAATCCACAATGAACTCCAAAACCAAGTACCTACATAAAACAAAAAAACAAAAAAAAAAACAAAACAAAACAAAAGCATAACACCCACAAGACAAAAAGAAAATAAGAAAACACAAAAGACATGAACAAAACGTGGGTTGCCTCCCACGAAGCGTTTATTTAACGTCGTTAGCTTGACGAATGTAGAATTCTCAACCAATTCCCGTCGCAGCTAGCGACGTGTCTCTATTAGCAGTAACAACCTCGAAGAATTCATTAACCATTCTCGACCTAACTTTTGACTTTTCCTCCCCATTGGCTCGAAAATCAAGAATTGACTTATCGTCAGCAGCCATCTCCCCCACACTTATTTGGGACTTAGCATCAAACATCTCATGATCTAGCTCTCCAAGCAATGGCTCTTTCTCTATGCAAATGTTGGTCGCCTTGAGATTCTTTGAACTCATCTTCTCAAAATTAGAATGGTGCCTCAAGTTCACCGCTGCTCCTAAATCCATCAATCCCAAAACTTTTTCTCCACTATCCAAAGCCACCTCCAATTCAAAACTTCCAGGATCACTTTGTTTAGGTTTGGACTGAAGATGACCAACCAATTTATGAACTTGCTTCTCTTTCTTCAATCTACCCGAAAAGGGAATAGGTGGAACATAAGGTTTCGAAACTTTGTGGAGTTGAGGCTCAGCTTCATCCTTGGCAGCTTGCTTTTCCTCGGAAACATTCAGAGGTTGCGAATATTGAGGCGCGTTAAGAACTGTCACCGCATGAGCTGGATGTGGCTGAAGTTCTTGAGTCGGGATCTTGCCCGTTTGAATAGTTTGTTGGATTTCATTCATTGATCCCGACATTTGCCCAATAGATCTCTCAAGGCGTTTGATCGAGGCATTTTGAGCATCTATGTCCTGCTTGAACTCTTGTAAAACAACCATCCACGGCTCTTGTGTAGGATGAGCCGGAAGAGCAAGTACGGCTGGGGAAACAGGTAAAGCAAGTGGTTCTTGTTGAGGTTGTGAAGCTTGTTGTGGCGGATATTGTGGTGGAGGGTAATATGGTGGTAGAGATGGTGGGTAATATGGTTGTTGTGGAGGTGGATAATATGGCTGATCAGATGGTGGGTAGTATGGTGATGGAGGGTCATAAGGTGAGAAATATGGTGATGGTGGAGGGTAGTAAGATTGATGTGGTAGTGGTTGAGATGGTGGTGCATATGGTTCATTTTTAGGAGGATAGTAGGGTGATTATGGTGGATAGTAAGGTTGATATGGTGGGTATTAAGGAAAGAATTGAGATTCCGGCGGATAGTACACTGGCGGCGGCAGTGAGCAGTATGTGGAAGTGGTGAATGTGGGACATGCATAATCGTCCATATCCATTGCCATGTCTTCTAACTCTTCAATTAACAAGACTAAACCATAGTCTTGAAACTCGATCTCTTCTTCCCTTTTCACTGTAAGCACTCAACAAACGGATTAAACGTACCCATGGGAGAAAAGAATAATCGAGAAAAGAAAATATAATATTTGTTTTTTTGTTTTTTTTGTTTTGTTTTTTTTGTTTTTTTTGTTTTTTTAATAGAGAGAAAAATAAATACGAAAAACAAAACCACAAAATCAACTACCTAAAGCCTTCCTCGGCAACGGCGTCAAAATTTGTTTCACCTAAAGTGCTAGCAATAAACTAGGTCTATTGTAGAACTTAGTAAGCAAAAACCTAAGTTGAATCTCAAGAAAAGTTTAACAGGGAGATCAATTATGTGATTATCTACACTAAGAATGCAAGTAAAAATTGGGGGTTTTGAGTTTTGATTAAGTCCTAGGCTTTAATTAAGTAAAAGAAAGCAATGAAATCTATTCTAGACTTGAAAACAATTTAAATCAACTAAAACAAATAAGAGCAATTAAACCTAGACTTAATCTTAAAACTAAATTAAAAAAAAAAAAAAATGAATCTACCTAGGCATAAATTGAAAGGAAAATAATAAAGAAAGCAAATAAGACTACACTAGTGCAAAGAAATTGTAATATCCCGCATTTTCCTTAAAGCTTCATTATTTATTAAGAAATAAATTAAGAAAAAGACGTACATTTTCTAGTAGTTAATTTCTATTTTTCGACCAAAGTTATATATAACGGGAAGTTATAAATCGATAAGAAGAAGGGAGTAATATAGTTTAAAGAGTAATCAAATGTCTATTTGATTTCTAAGATAGCTCCGTTTATTTAGTAAAGTCAAGTAAGTATTCAATTCAATTTATTGATTGAATAAAGTATTAGAATCCTCTATTATCTTTACAAAGAATTATTAAGTGAATCATTTTGATTAATTATTAGCCAAAACCCAATTAGTATTAATTAAGTTAGTATGGTTGAGGCAAAACCCATTTGCTTCGATCAATATTTATATGTCCAATTTGAATACAAGTCCAATAGAATTTGGGCCAATTAATAATTAAATAAAAACCAAATGATGAGGTTGCTACTATTCATTACATCAACACCTCTAGAATAATTGAAACAATAGCAATAGATAGTCAAAAAGGAAGAGATCATATACAGGAAGTTGATACAATACTTTAATTGAATACATCAACATGTTGCAAGAAAATAATATAATATTAAAAAGGTAACAAAACTACAAAATCTGCATGGCCAAACAGTAGTATTGGGGCAACAATAGCTTCTAGCTTTAGTATTGAAGAATGATCTGCCAAAGAAAAAGGAGGGAAGATCTTTGCACGCTGTAAGATTGAGAAGCAATAAATAAGAAAGAGATATAGAACAGTAAATAAAAGAGGAAGAAACCAAAACAGAAAATCAAGGAAGGGAAGTAATGATTCAAATCTCTGCCAAAAGCCTAAGGAAATGCACAATCAAAATATTGAAATTTCAATGAACCAATCCCTTGAGATCTGGGATTATAATCTCCAACAGTAACAAGAAGCATGCTTCAAAACCAACCCTCATCAATGCAATCTAATCACATCTCCAAGTTTCAACTATAAGAACGCACTTCGAAACCATTTCATCCTCACACCAACACTAAATCAGAAAAGAAAAGAAAAGAAAATGAGAGTAAAGAAAATCTGAGGGAGAAAAGTTGGGAGCAGCAAGGAGGGAGAAAGAGGAGGAGGGAAGAAGGCTCATTCTAAATTCACACCAATCAAACAAACTTTTCTTCAAGGTACCAACAATCAAACACCTCTTTTCTTTCATTTAAGAAGCATGCTATCCTAGAATATACAGTACACAAATCAAGCATGTTAAAACACAAGAAAGTGCATAATATGAAAGTACGATTCTTGTTTAAGCCTATAACTTTAATGAAGCATGTAAAAATCTGAAAATCATGAACCTAAGACTAAGAATCAGCATGTTCAAAGTAGTCAAACTATACGCCTAACTACAGTTAAAAAGAGTTAAGAAGCAAGTTCGAGTTGGATTCATAAAGCATGCTAAGAAACTAATTTACTGTAATAAGTTAAAAACATGTATACTACCTCTGAAAGTCTAAAACATAAATTGCAACTTGAATATATATATATATTTTTTGATGAGTTTATTAAGTAATATACAAGTAAACACAAAGTCTTTTACCATGCTTTAATTTTTAGAACCTAAGCACACCAGATACACTTCTATATTAAAAGAATTAAAAGAGGAATAGAATTAATGTTCACTTATTGAAGCATATTAGAGACTCAAATTCCGTATAGCAACTTAATTACTTATTTGTACTTTTGAATAAGTTAGAAAACAAAATTGAAGGCTAGCTATTTCTTGCTCAAACCAGAAAAAAAAGATATAGAGAACAAGAACATAAATTAGAACAGAACCAAAGAAAATCGATCCCTAAGCTCATTACAGCAAACAATGGAAATCCTAAGTTAAACGGGAATAAAACTCAGAAACAAGACCTGAACCTCTTCTGCATAATATTTATATACGTGTACTCATTTCAATCTAATGCTTGAATGCATATAAACCATAGCATAAATTTTTAAAAAAAGAAAAAAAAAGAAAACCCAAATCTGTTCCTAAGCTCTACAACAATTACAGTACGAACTAAGCATAATCTGAAATTAACAAGTTTGATACAAAATAAAGATAGATAAAATAAAATAAATAAATAGAAGATATAGGGAGAAGTTACTGATCGAAGGAGTATCCCCTCGCTGGTGTCGACGACGGCGAACGGAGGCTTGGAGACGGCGAAGGGAGGCTCGGAGACGGCGACTCCCGAAGACAGTGACTTCGGCGGAGCTGCAGCAGATTTCTCGCCGGAAATCTGCACAGGAAAGGAAGAAGAAAATCAGATTTATAAATTAATAAAAATAAAACATTATTAAAAAAAAAAGAGGGAGATGAAGGAATTGTCGGCGCAGCAACTCCAGCGGCGACGGCGGAAGGGAAGTCCAGAGAGAGAGAGGAGAACGAGAGAGAAAAGAGAAGAGAACGAGAGAGGAAGAAGAGAACGAGAGGGAGAGCCGATTAGAGATTCAGCATAGGAAAATCAGATTTGGGGGGAAAAAAAAAAAAAGGAAAAGGGGAGTGTCGGCTGTAGAAGGAAAATAATGGGTTAGGGTTCTGACCGGGCCGGGTCCGGGTCGGGATTCAGGCCAAACAATTGGGCTGATTTAATCAGTTGGGCTGGACCGAAAATTGGATTGATTTAATCAGTTCAGCTGGGCCGAAATGGGTTAATGTTTGGGCTTAATTAATTAAGGTTTAACATACTTAGCAAGATTTATTAATCAAGAGTTAAAATACTTGGCAAGGTCTATTAAGATTAATATTTTATCAATTTTCGATTAAGCAAAATCAAGTTCCGGAATTAATTCTAACTCCAAGTAAGTAAATCTATGAACTTAAATCCAAATAAATAAGTAATTGGATTTCTTATGTCAAAATAATTAATTACGTAGTCTTGAAAGCTTAATAATTTCAAAATATTAATCTATCAATTATTAATAGATTATTAACTCAAGAATAATAAATAAATAAATAATAGAACGAGCACATTTAGTGAGTTCTTTTGAATTTAGAATTCTTATAATTTTGTTATGACTAGGCACGACTCGGCGTGGACGTTGATCTAGTGTATCTCAAGACCGGTTCGTTTTCTACATTTCAAGAGGTGAGCTTTCCTATAAAATAAAGCAAATGAAATATCTTTTGATTAAGATTAGTTATTTTTCAAGATTGTCATGCCATAAATATTTTGTTTTAAGTATGATGCCTATCTGTATTAGCTCTGCCAATTTTTAAGAATCGAATTCGGGTCCTAACATTCTCGCTTGGGCTTAAGTGCACTAAGTGGCCGTGTATCATCTAACGGGTTGGCCGGTCCGGTGTCCGTGGGAGGAGGCCTCCTCTCCGGGCATAAAGAACTCAGATATGGTAAGATTACTAAAGAACTTAGCATGCGCATGCACTTTTATCACATGAAGAAATTTTGGTAAGCGTAGGTTCTTTTCAATAAAACTCCTATGCATTACTATCTCTTGGCTTGACAATTATTATTGTATGTTTTCGGCGACGTGTCTACTGGGTACATTCGTACTTAGCCCTGCATGTTATTTCTAAAATGTGCAGGTTGAGCTGTGATGAACTGGAGTGCCGAGCGGAGCTTTCTTGTCATTTAAACTTGTTGAACTCTTGGTGATATATGTCTTCATACATATATCTTTTAAGTATTTATTCCGCTGCGTACACTCAATCGTTATTCAGCTATGAATTCTATCGTTATGTAAGCTAAGTCCACTTTCAGACATGTATCAGTTGTGTTCAACAATCAGATCTTCGTAACCGATTGTATCTCGTCATGAATTCCTTTTCCATCTATATATATATTCGTGTGAGTTAAATATTCGTATGAAATTCCTTACCCCTTTCTATTCCCTATTCTTAATCCCCTCCCTTAGTCATGATTTCCCAGCTTAGCTATCCTTAGCAAAGTACGGTCGTGACAAAAATCTAGACATGCTTGTAAATCTGAGAAAACAATTAAACAAGATGAAAAGAAAGAGCATGCAAAACACATAAAACAATTTTAAGAAAACAAAGACGAATCTATGAATTTAAACTAATGAATTAAACTAAGAGGAAAACTTATCGAATTTAAAGACGAAGAACAATGGAAGAAAACTTGAATCTTGAAATTAAAACTAAAAATCGAATCCGGATCCACACTTCTTCAATGCAATAATCCAAAAATAATACTAAGGTTTTGAATGCCAAAAGCTAGAGAGAAAAAGTGTCCCCTTTCGTCCAAAGTACTAACACATATATATAGGGAAGGTAAAACCCTAATTCTACAAGGAAATAATAAAATAAATCTCGGCGGGCCTTGTGGTCGCATGGTACCTTGCGCCGCAAGGTCCCAGTTTCTGTGGATTCATGGCTCGCAGGCCTTGCGACCGCATGCTACCTTGCGGTCGCAAGGGTTGGCCTGCAGTCTTCTTCTTGCTTTTCTCTTCTCTTCTCCGAACTTCTCTTCTCGATGTCAACTTCTTCTCTTTTTTCGATCCTTTCTCGACCCAAAAGCTTTATTTCTTCTTTTCTTGACTCCAACTTCCCCAATTCCACCTTTTAACTAAAACAAACTCGAAAACAATCAAGATGAACAAAATACGACTAAACTAACACACGTAAACACATGAAAAACCACCTAAAAACATACTAATCAGTGGGGCCGGAGCTATTCATACGGTGGTGCGATGCGTTGTGCGAGACGGCAATTTTGGGGGTGGACATGTGCTACTGCCCATACCGGAACTGCAACGTGCTGATCTTGAATGAGTGCGGCGGAAATCGAAGTGCCCTAGATTTAGAAACCCCAATTAGAAAGTGGCAGCAGGCGGCGGTGGAAGTCTCCAGCCATTCAAGGTACCAGCAACCGATGATAAGGTGGGGAAGTAGAGAGAGAGAGAGTAGGAAGTGTGATAGAGAGGAGAGAGAAAGTAGACATGGGATCTGAAAAGATGGGGAGGGGACAAACGGGGCTTTCAATTGAAAAATAAGGGCATTTTTGTCTAAAAGTGAAAAAGTGGGTATGATTTATAGTTTTTATCTTAGTGGCCACGATTTATTTTGACGAAGTCAGGTATTTCGACCCATTTCCAGTAATATATTCCCTTGCATATTTGGAGCACCACATTAATCCACATGCTTACAATGTGTTTTCTACATTTTTAATTCTTATTTATCTAAACTATAGGAGTATATATTTATACAAATTGATTTATACTAGTGTAGAGTTCGTCGAAATTCGACGGTAACATTTTATGTCACAATTTTTAAGTAAAATGCTAAAAAATATAGATATTTATTTTAGACTGATAACATTGAAAAAAAAAACTCGTTAAAAAAATATTAGGATTGATATATTAGAAAAAAAAAAAAAAAGTCAATCCAAAACTATATTTCTCGTTTAGTGTTACACATTTTGAATTACAAGTCGTCCGTTCTTCACACTAATACGAAAATAGGTTAATTATGGTAGCATTTATCGGATAGTCGTATTTATTTGAATTTTGAATGTCAAGAAGTATATGTACATTTAATAGAAAAATAAATTAAAGAAAAATATCATTTCTAATGTAGTTTCATTTTGAATACCAAGCTGTACATTGGTGCAATGTAACGGAAAAATAGTTGAAGGTGATGAGCATTTCTCGGGTAGTTTTATACATTTTGACCCTTATCATCAAATTAAATTTTAAAATAAACTAAAATTCATAATAATAGAATAATTACATATATATAGAGAGAAAATAATTATTTTACCTATTTACACATAATAAATACAAAATATATCACAAATTTAAAAAACTATAATTTCTACCCAATTTTTCAAATTACTTCACAATTTACCCTAAACTTTTACTTTCCTCCACAACCACACGTCACTTCACTCTCTCTCTCTCTCTCTCTCTTCTCTTAGATGAATATAATATATTCATTTAATATATTATATAGTTATTTTTATGTTTACATTGTTATAACTTAATTTTGAACACCGTAGAAACTCTATATAATTATTCTATTATTATGAATTTTAATTCATTTTAAAATTTATTTTGATGAGAAATATAAATCCGGGTCTAGGCTCGTGGACCCATAGATCTAATGGATCCGGATTTTGATAGAAATTATGTGATTGGAAGTAACGAAATAGAAAAAGAAGAATTGAAATTTAAAAAATAAAAATAAAAATAAAAATAATAATAATAACTCTTAGGAAGCTAATATGGGATTATTGTCCCTAAACAATAATTCTTTCAATTCCTAATCCTAATTCCTAACCCTCTATAGTGACCTAATAATTTGTGGGGCCAAGTAAATAACTTGGAGCTCAACAAGGGCCCACTCCATCTCTTTATTCAAACCTCAAATAACTTAAATATAAATAACTAGATAAACTAAGAAAAAGAAAATAACTATGAATCTAAATATCACTAAGAAGGAACTGTAACAATTCCCCAACTGTTCAAAAGAGCTTTTCCTCAAGGCGAAAAGTAAGACCGATGGATATTATCAATTGATTCAGTCATGGTCGTCTCTAAAATTGGAATTTCAAATGGAGGAGATTCTTCGATAGTATTGTATGGGTCATCACCAATTATAGAGTTTTTGGGAACAACAATGTGTTGGACTAAATTTCTGCCCACATCGGAAACAATGTGTTGGACTAAAGTCACCCGATATCTTCACCTCATTTTTTCTGCAAGATTTGTCATCATACATTCTCAATTTCGACAGAAGGGCATCAACCTTGGCATCAACAATTTTTAATCAGTTGTTGTTGCTTTGTCCGTTATCACTGCGTCAAGGGAAGAACCTCTCAACTCCTCAACCACCTTTTATAAAGAACCTAGGCAGCCCTCCACTCTTTTACCGCTCTATGCAAATCCTACCATCTCGTATCGGCATGTCGAACCAATTGATAAAGATTAGATGATTGGAAGAAACGAAATAGAAAGAGAAACTAAAATTACTAAAAAAAAAAGAACTCTTACGAGGCCAATGCAAAAATTGTTGTCCTTAAGTCAATAATTCTCACGATATCTAATCCTAATTTTTAATATCTACTAAATGACCTAATAACTTCTGGGCCAAGTAAAGCACTTGGAGCCCAATAAAAGCCCATTCCATCTCCTTATTATAACTGTTTCACCTAAAGGGGGATTTTATTCATAGCCTCCTTTCTTCTCACTATAGCCACTTATTTTAAAAATAATAAAAAAAATATTAGCAAAATTACTATTTTAACTCCCATAGCCTCCAAATTAGTTATACATTCAAATTTAATTTAAACTTATTATCTTCAAAAATTTATCCCACCGCCTTCGCCAGTTATAATTTCCCCCTTTGCATTCACAACTCGTCGCACTAAATTTCTCTTCTGTATATGAAATTGATTTAAGATGCAGATATTGGAAAAGAAACACATACCCAAGCATAGAAATTGGAAGGAAAAAAAAAAAAGTCAGGTGTTATTATCATATTCATCGGCTGGCAATTTTTGACAAATCACAACAATATCATAGATTTTTTTTCCCAAGTGACGGGATTATTTACGAGAATGTTTTCGTCATGAATCATATTTGTTCATAATTGATTCATATAGGTGTGTAGGAAAGGAATAGAGTCCCATGAGATATAAAGGAAATAGATTGATGAGAATTGGCTGACGATGGCTGAATAAATTTGTGAGAAAGATGAAGATTGTTTTGTCTGCAGAAAAAACAGAAGGATTTATGGTGAATTGGCTTATGGTAGCCATGGCGATAGTAGTTTAATTTGGGGGCTATACTGAATTAGAAGAATACAGGGCTAAAATAGTAAATTGATAAATAATTTTTATTATTTTTAAATTAAGGGACTATAGGGGAGAGAAAACAGGGCTCTGAATAAAATCGCCCCACCTAAAAGTACTAGCAATAGAACTGAGCTTATCGTAGACTAGTAAGCTTAACCCAATGTCGAATTTCAAGGAAGACTTAGCAGGAAAATTAATTATTTGGCATTGATCGAACTTATTTTCGTAAGGTAATTAATGCACATAAACAAGGAATTAATGAACACGAAAGAAAACGGAGCACAAAGGGATTTACGTGGTTCGATCTATTGGAATAGATCTACGTCCACGGGTGGAAAGAGTATGAATCTTTATTGCTTGTATGAGCAGTGATTACAAGATTGTTCCCTTCCCCCCTCAATCTATTCTAAACCCCTATTTATAGATAGTTACATGGAGTTTGACTATAATACAAAGTCTTCTCCTATTTGGACTCTGGCTTGATCCTCTTATTAGGGATAGACACCGAGCTTCTATATCTCTCTTGGAGCTTGAGTTGTAGTCGATGTAGGAGTCTTGATTGCCTTGGTGAAGAAGTTTCTCTTAGTTGGGCCGAGCTGCGTAGGCCGAGCTTAACTGTCGGAGCCCAATTATATTGAGCTTGATGCTTGGGCCTAGGAGCTGGGCCATATCCTATCACATCCCCCCCCCCAAAAAGATGTAGAAGCGAGGGTGTGACTTAGGGGAAATAGTTGAGGTAGGAGTAGTCTAAAGTACGTTGCCCCGTCAAAAGTAGAATTGATGAGGTGAATCGCGTGCCGTCTCGTTAAGATGAGGTCGAAGAAAATGACGTTGCCCCGTCGAAAAATAAATTCGATGAAGTCAATCGTGTACCACCTCGTTAAGACGAGGTCGAAGAAAAGTACGTTGCCCCATCGAAAAATAAATTTGATAAAGTAAATCGTGTACCGCCTCGTTAAGACGAGGTCGAAGAAAAGTATGTTGCCCCATCAAAAAATAAATTCGACGAAGTCAATCGTGTACCGCCTTGTTAAGACGAGGTCGAAGAAAAGTACGTTGCCCCGTCGAAAAATAAATTCGACGAAGTCAATCGTGTACCGCCTCGTTAAGATGAGGTTGAAGAAAAGTACGTTGCCCCGTCAAAAAATAAATTCGACGAAGTCAATCGCGTGCCACCTCGTTAAGACGAGGTCGAAGAAAAGTCCGTTGCCCCGTTGAAAAATGAATTCAATGAAGTCAATCGTGTACTGCCTCGTTAAGATGAGGTCGAAGAAAAGTCCGTTGCCCCGTCGAAAAATAAATTCGACGAAGTCAATCCTGTACCTCCTCGTTAAGACGAGGTCGAAGAAAAGTCTGTTGCCCCGTCGAAAAATAAATTCGACGAAGTCAATCGTGTACTGCCTCGTTAAGACGAGGTCGAAGAAAAGTCCGTTGCCCCGTCGAAAATAAATTCGACGAAGTCAATCGTGTACCGCCTCGTTAAGACGAGGTCGAAGAAAAGTTCGTTGCCCCGTCGAAAAATAAATTCAACGAAGTCAATCATGTACAGCCTCGTTAAGACGAGGTCGAAGAAAATTACATTGCCCCGTCGAAAAATAAATTCGACGAAGTCAATCGTGTACCGCCTCGTTAAGACGAGGTCGAAGAAAATTACATTGCCCCGTCAAAAAATAAATTCGACGAAGTCAATCGTGTACCGCCTCGTTAAGACGAGGTCGAAGAAAAGTACGTTGCCCCATCGAAAAATAAATTCGACGAAGTCAATCGTGTTCGGCTTGTCCCGTCAAAAGATGAGGTAAAAAAGAATTGCCTTGTCCCGTCGAAAAATAAATTCGACGAAGTCGAGTTCGGCTCGTCCCGTCAAAAGATGAGGTAAAAAAGAATTGTCTTGCCCCGTCGAAAAATAAATTCGACGAAGTCGAGTTCGGCTCGTCCCGTCAAAAGACGAGGTAGAAAGAAATGCCTTGCGGCTCGTCCTCATTTTTAAACGAAGGTAGGTCGTCCTCGTCTTTAAACGAAGGTAGGTCGACCTCGCCATAAGATGAGGTTTAGGCTTTAGATAGCTCTACCTCGTCATAAGATGAGGTTTAGGCTTAAGATAGCTCTACCTCGTCATAAAATGCTAAACACTCTAAGAAAGCAAGTAAAAATTTTGGGGTTTTGGTTTTAATAATTAATCCTAGACTTAGATAAAAGAAAGCAAGTAAATTTAACTAGAACTTAAAAATGATTTAAAACAAATCGAAAGAGTTCTCGTCTGTCACCCGGGATAAAGAATTAAACTAAGAGAAAAGTAATAAATCTAACTAGGCATGAATTTAAAGGAAAGCAATAAAGAAAGCAAATAAATCTAAGCTAGAGCCAATTAATCTTATCATGCTTGAGAATAAATCTAAGAAACTAGAAAGCAAATAAATCTAATCTTAGCCAATTAATCTAAACCAATGAAAGCAATTTAATCAAAGCAAGTAAAAACTAATCTAGAAAGCAATGAATAAACTTATGAATTAAAGGCACGAAGAACAAACGAAAGAAAAACGAAGAACTTGAATTAAATCTTTAATCTAAAAGCTATAATCTTCAAAGTAGTAACTAAAAGCTAATCTATATGCTATATGAAAGCCAAGTACGGAGAATATTTTAGTCATTTTTTTTTATAATTAATTAATTAATTAATTTGTGAAAGAGTGTATTGAGAAGTTATTATAATTTAAAATTTATACGGGTTGCATCCATTCACAAAAGGTGCCACCCTTTCTCTTCACAAAATTCCATTATATATTCTCACTCTGTGTGAATTCGTTATGGTTGGGAAAGAGAGACGAAGCGGCCGCGGGTAAGCATCGGTTATTTGCCTTGAATTGTGGGACGGTTTGCAAATTGCAATTTCCAATATGTGAAGATTGATCGGTGTTTAGGAACCCAAAGATTGAATACATGGTTAAAATATAAGGTACTATCATTTCTTCTTCTTTTTTTTCTTTTGATGCTACTATCATTTCTTTAATTTCAACAATTCTTGACTATTTAGTTTTTTTCAAAAATTTGGAAATGGAATCCATAAGCTCAAACTCTCTCTACCCAGTACGCATATGATAGCTCTAGAAATTTTCTGGAAGGAGACAGAAACCAGTCGAAATTGAGAAAAGATAAAAACCTGTGGAGTAACCGAGCGCCGATGACATTGATGTGGATCGGAGATGTCGAGTTACAGATGATCATGGAACCCTTATTTCATAAGTAATTTATGTAAAGTTGATTTTGTTTATAGAGTATAATAATACAAACTGCAAAATAAATTTCCTATTTAATTTGTATATGTTTCTGCAAAATATATTTCTTAATTATCCTTCATTAATCCATGAATTTGGCCGCCACACATGTCATTCACTTATTGAGATAAAGTCATGTGAAACTTCTTCTTCTTCTTCTTCTTCTTCTTCTTCTTCTTCTTCTTCTTCTTCTTCGAGTTATAGTAGGATTAAATGCAAGACAATTCAGTAGAATAACATTTGAAATGGGATAAGGCCGATAATATCCCATTTCAGTAAGATTTATATATCTATTCTATATCTTAGGGTACCATTCTTCACCTAAACATTATAAGAATAGATACAATTAATATGTTGAGTGACTTGAGTCATACAAGAAGCATGTGTTTCATATTCTGTCAATTATTCACTTTTGTAGCAATGATATTATTGTGCCCGGATGATAGAGAAACTTTATTACATTTCTTTTATTGATTTGTTTTGGCAGTTTTTTTTACATGTCAACTTAACTTTAGATTTAATTTACAATCCTTTCACTGATGATTACAATTTGTGCAAAAATAATTTATGATAATTATTAGTTATATATTCGATGTGTTAGATGATTATTTACATGTGATCTTATGACAAAGAATTGTTTCAGCTCGGCCGCACAATGCGGCCAAGCCTTAAAAAAGCAAAATAAATTATCTGGCCTAATTAATTTACTTGGCTCAAAACCCAAAAAAAATGCCTCTTAAATAAATTCAATGGACCTCAATGTGAGTTTGGGCTGATGCAAGTGTCTCCCTGATTTTATTGAGGTTAGTATATAACTACTTTTACTTTTTAATTCATATTATGTGTAATTGTAAATTAAAAGTGCACTTTTTCAGCATTATGTGGTTACTTTATGTTGTGTAAACTTAATGTTTCAATTGTAGATAATTATAAATAATGAGAGTATATTTACAATGGCTTTGATTGATATTTGATGTATATCGAAAATATATAAATAAATTGTGCTTCAAAAATTATATATAATGGTGTAAAATAGCCACTTAAGTTAACAAAAGATAAATGGGACACACTTGGGTCAGCCGGAGGCACCGTGCGGCCGGGCTAAAACAATGACACTTTTATTCATATAGATTGACACTTTTCTGTATAAAGATTGACACTTTTAAAAATTGTCATTTTATTTGTAAAATAATTATGTTAAAAATTAACACTTTTATTCATATAGATTGACACTTTTTTATATAAAGATTGACACTTTGTGCCCGGCCGCACGGTGCCTCCGGCTGACACAAGTTTTTGTCAAGATAAATAGTAGTCACTAACTTAAAAACATATAAATACTAGTCATTTTTTATATGATGCGACAAGAATACCCTTAATGAAATATTAATAAAAAAATACAAATAGAAAAGAAAAAAAACAAACCTAAAAACTACCTACTCCCGTCACCCACCATCTCTTCTATCTCCTTCCCCATTTTTTACTCCATTCTTTCTCTCTCCTCTATATTTCTTCATTTTTCTGCGTTTCTTTCTAGTCTATCTCTCTATTCAAACCAATTTCTTCCTCACTCTCCAGCGACACCAACACCACCGCCATCGTCCTGCCCCACCCCCATGCATGTAGTCGTTGCCTCTCATCCTCCTCGCACGAATCCCGTCGACAATTCCCGCACACCCTTCCCACTCTATTTCTTCATTTTCTACCATTTCTTCCCAACCTGTAACCACCGCCGCTTCTTCACCAATTAATTTCGCCGCTGCTGCCATGGCTTATCAGCGCGAACCGGCCTCGAGCCTTGAATGTCTAGGCTCAAGACTCGAAAGGGATGTAGCAAGTGCGCAGCCAACAATTGATGGAATCGATCGAGCGGCTTGATCCCGATCGAGCAGCTTGATCCCGTTCGAGCACATTGAGCACGATCGAGCGGCTTGATCCCGATCGAGCACATCGAGCACGATCGAGCACAACTCACGAATAGCTCGATCGAGCCGCTAGATCTATTCGAGCCGCCGGAGATGTTTTGTCATCGTTGCTGCTGTAGAATGAAAGTCGTCGAGCTCACGATGTTGAGCTCGAGCGGGCGGCACGATGGTGCTTGAATGGGGTTGGAGAGGGCGACATGATGGTGGTGGTGCGAATGGTGTTGCGACGGTGGCACGATTGACGGCGGGCTCGATCGGGCTGCTAGTTTTCCGGCACAGCGGTCGGCGGTGGCGCTTCTGGGCTTGATTTGTGGCTCACAGTCGGTGGTGGTGCTACTGTTTTGAGTTTTTTAATTCTTTCGATTTTTTGTTTTTGTTCAATAAAAAAACACAAAAATAGAAAATACAATTAATAAGGGTAATTTAGTCTCATTACATTGAAAGTGGCTATAATTTATATATTTTTATGTTAGTGGCTAGTATTTATCTTTTCTTAACTTAAGTGGCTATTTAAGATGCTATCCCTTTAAATTAGGGGTGAGCACAGGTCGGTTAACCGACCATTTTATACATAAAAAAACCGACCATGCGGTTTTTTATCGGGTCGGTTAACCGTTATAAATTAAAGAATAAAGACCAAAAACCATAAAAGCGGTTAACCTAAAAATCGGGCTGGTTAACCGTTTATCTAACGGTTAACCATAAATAAAAGAAATATTCTATTTTCTATAGTTCATAATAGGAAAATTCAAAAGAATTCATATCTTAGAATATACATGCAAAATAAATAATTTACAAAAATTAAAAAAAAAAAAAATTAAATTGCATAATCCTAATAGAATAAGCTTTGCAATAACTTAAATTAACAATCGAGCTACTTTCAATTGCTTATTAACTTTTGGCTCCATCAATACTCAAAATCAGGAGATCTTCTCTCAAACTTTATTATTAATATCTAATATATATATATATATATATATATATATATATATATATATAATATGTATATATATAAAATCATATATTTATTTAATTGGTACCGGTTCGGTTAACCATCGGTTTTTTAGGCATAGAAACTGAAACCGAACCATTAGAGTAGGGTTTTGAAAATTAGAAATAAAACCGAACCATACGGTTCGGTTACCCATATTTTCGGATCGGGTTCGGTCTGGATAGTTGGTCGGTTCGGTTTTTCGATTTCTTATGCTCAGCCCTACTTTAAATTTTATTTAGAAACATTGAAACCACCATCAAGAAAATAAAAATAAAAATAGAAATCACCATCAAGAAGAAAAAAAAAATGTAGTCTGAGAGCAAATAAGGACATGAAGCAACAAAAATAAATTAAGGACGCTAATGATAATTATATCTACAAAAGATGTGGAAAGAAGTAAAAAATCGAAATCACCATTAAAAAAAACAGAAAAATAGAAAAAACCATCAAGAAAAAAAAAGGAAGTCTGCAAGTGAATGAGGCCATGATTCACATGCGAATAAAACCATCAACAAAAATAAAGGACGCGAATGATTATTATTTCTACAGATAATTAAAATTATATACTATGTTCCATACGGAAAAAATCAACAATAATAAGAATATAACACATGATTCTTTTCCAAATCTTATCATTATACGGAGTAGATGATGGATCATATGTAAATAAGTTCTGGTGTGAGAAATATGAATAGATCTGGACTATTGATCTTAGTTAGATCTATGGTTGATATTGATTTAAGCATGATTAAAAGGTACAATAAGCATAATTATATTTAAGCATTAATTTGTATATTAAAAGCACAATTATGTATTAAGCATAATTCTATACATATTTAAGCATAACTTTGTTACCTTTAAGCATTATTCTCATTTTCTCACGTCAGGATTTATTTACATGCGAACCATTCCCATACGGAGTAGTATATATCATGTGACAAAACAATTTGAAAAGCTTAAATCCGAGTCACATGGGTAATATTCTAGTATAAACTAATCTAGAGTTTTGAAGGCTGAAAAATAAGAGAGGAGAAATGTATTTTCGTTCCCTAAAGATTACATATTTATGGGACCTCAAAAACCTAATTAAAAAAGGAAAGAAATCACTAAAATCGGCAGGGTTCGTGGCCGCGTAGACCCTCGCGGTCGCGAGGGGTAAGGTGATGTCCGCTGCGCACGACTTTTTTGTTTCGGCCGTATCTCTCTCGTCCGAACTCGAAATTGACCCCCGTTTTTTCCTACGCGCTCCTATCGAACTCCTATTCAATATTATGCATTTATTTCATCCTAACTTATTGGGATATTTGTATGAAGGGGGAAGCGGATTCTAAGTCGTTAATAAAATCTTTATTTGTTTTGATTAGATTCCAAAACACTCATTCAAGTTTCCCTCTATTTTTTTTAGGGTAATTGGCAAATAAATACACGAACTTCGAGCTGATTTTGGTTTTGCACATGAACTTCACGTTGTAATTTAAAAATACACAAACATTTAATGTTTTCCGAGTTTATCACTGAGTCAGTTTTTAGTCTGACGTGGCAGCCGGATAATCTACGTGGACTAAATCGATGGCGAAACAAAATGACGTCGTATCCCGTAAAAGCAAAACAACGTCGTTTCAACCTAAATTAAAATAAATATATATTTTTAATTAAAAAATACCATTAAAAAAAAAGCAAAATTAATATTCCTTCTTTGTTAATCGACTTCTTCGTCTTCCTTGGTTCTCTCTTCCGGCGCCACTCCGCCGCTTTCTTCCTTCCGGCGCCACTCTCACCATAGTCGAGTTCGCCGGCGCGGCTCCGCTTTCATCTCGGGACTTTGCTGCTGCGTTGCTGCTGTTCCGGAACTCGCCGCCACTGCTCCGATTAACCGTCTCTATCGCCTTCGCCGTTGGAGCTGTGTAGCCAGGCCGCCGCTGCTACTGGAGATTCACCGCCGTCTCAACCATTGCTCCGCCGCAGCAAGTTGAAGGCTGCTACGGTAGCCTCGCCACGGTCATGGCTATGCCGGTCGAAAGCCAAAGGTTTCTGCCCGATTTTATTCTCCCCTTCCCCTATCTATTTTATCTCATTATTAATGTTGTTTTTATTTGGGTTTTTATTCGTAGCGGTGCCCAGAGCAGCGACAGCGGGACGGCGGCCTCTGCGCGCTCCGCTACGCAGCCAAGGCATACCTGTGACGTTCATCAACTCCGAGATATCGAAACACCAAGCTGAGAATTACAAGCAAATTGATGACTTCTCCGATTTCCCTAAACAATCCACAAGTTCTCCGATTTCTCTGACTTCAGTGACGAGTTCTCCGAGCCTCGGGACTGGGACCAACTTCACCAGATTTCCCTAAACAATCAGAAGCTCTGAGCAAGAAACGCAATCTCCAGCAGGATGGAGAGTATGCGCAAGAATCGGGGTACAAAATTAAGAGAGAAAAGGGGCAGAGCTACTGTAGGTGGAGCTGAGATTGGTGGATGGAGGTGACTGTGTGAGAGAGAATTGGTGAGGTTAGAGATGAAGTGGATTTTAATTAATAATATATATTTTTTTATTTTAAAGTCGAAACGATATTGTTTTTGTCCATTGGATTGCCACGTTGACAGCCACATCGACGATTCAAGCCACGTGCACAGCCGGATTTTACCAGCTAAGCTCTAATTTTTGCTGGAATTACAAAATCATAACGATTAAGAAGTTCGTGTATTTTTTCCGACTGAGTCAAAGTTCATGTGCAAAACCAAAATCGGCCCAAAGTTCATGTATTTAAATGCCAATCACCCTTTTTTTTATCATTTCCCTTATTATTTTTGATAATGTTAAAATATTGTCTTACACACCTAGAAGAGCTCATTTGTTTGGGAGCTATAATTTGTAAGTGTAAGTGCAGTTTTTAACCCAAGTTTTCTAGGTAAAGCGATGCAGAAGCAAAAGCGAAAATCTCAATTTCTCAAGTGTTCTAGAAGTGAATTGTATCAAGCGACCACTATTCACAAAAGTGAAAAGCAATTTCAGCTAAAGCAACTTGAAGTACAAATGCTAAGCAAAACCCCGAGAAAGCGACATCATCAGAAGCGGACAGTTAACGGAAACTGAATCTGATGAAGCACTCGTGAGAAAGCACAAATTCAAGCGGCAAAGTGACAAGAGTTTTTGAACTTCAAATTTGAAGTTCTAAAACAATAGTACACTTCTTAAATGTAGCGCAAGAAGTCAGAGGACGCATGGAAGATAGTTATAAGTCAACGGATATCACCGGAACAGTGCATAGTTGATGTCTCAGCTACAATCCAAGAAAGAAAGCTGCAAATATCAAAGCTTTCCTCTTTCGGGAAGAAGACAAGCAGGAAAAGCATTGTTCACCTGCAAAAGGCTGCATTGCCGCTCGATCAAAGGGAAGTGAAGAGCACGTGCCTTCTATCTCTCTAACGGATAGCTGTCGATCTCTCACTATAAATAGGGATGGATATTCAACGTGAAGACTTACGTCTCTAACGGAAGTGAAGAGCACGTGCATTCTTAAGTTCTAGAGTATAGTTGAGTCCTTAGAAACTTTCTTAAGTTTCTAAGTTCACAGATGTAATAGCCGTAAAAATCCGTATTTGGAAAAATTAGAATTTTGAAGGAGAAAATAAAATTTTTCGAGTATTTGAGATCGAGCACGGACGAAAATGAGCTTATGGAAATTTTTAAGGATGTTGGAATTATTTCCAATCAAATCTCGAGAATTTTGAGAATGAAGGAATTATGGCAAGGCAAGAAATTACCCGGAATGATTTTCGACAAATGTTATTCTGTAAATATTTTACGGAAATAAGATGAGATGTGTGTAGAGATATTCCACTAGAAGAAATACTATTAGATACAAGTGTGTGTGGTGCATGTGTGTGCCACATCTTGAGAGAAAGAGAGAGTGGTGTTTATCTCACCACCACTCAACAAGTTTATGCAAGCCACACACCCACACCACCCTCCTCATAGCTCACCACCCCAAACTTAGTGAGAGAGAGATAAACTCCCCCTTCTCTCTTCATCACTATTCCCGCAGGCTACTATTGCCGTCACTTTCGAGCCGCCGCCGGCGACTCCTCCGGCCTCTGATCACTCCCAAAGTTCGCCCCCCCCTCATATTTCGACCCATAGAACAAGAATCTGAGGTCGAAATCATGATTCAAGAGCTGCAAGTAGGACATGGAAGCTTCGGTTTACAAGTTTGAAGAACCTACTTCGATTTCTTTCTTTCCTTGAGGTAATCTTCCTTCCTTTTGATGAATAGAGTCTAGATTTGAACAATAGATGGAAGCTTGAACCCAAAATTTGAAGAACTTAATTCGTTCACCCCCAAACCTTGTTGCTTGTTCGATTTTTCTTGAGATTTATACTCTACTCTTCATTTTAAGATGATCTATGAAATGATTTTTGAATACTCCTTTGATTTCTCTTTAATCCGAGTCCTCAAGCTCATGTATGTGTGTTTTGGATGAGTGATCATCACGTTTCCTTGCTCAAATGATGGTTTAAGATGAGCTAGAGCCGAACCCGTAAGCATTTTTTCACGAAATTGAATGAAGCATTTTATCGAACAATTGGTGTGCGTATTCTGTCCAGCTTTGTTCAGCGATTTCAAACCTTTTCCCGACCTTATCTCTTTTCAAGTCCTAAATGAAAGTTGTAGCTCATGTTCTCAGCTATCGTTAGCCAAAATTTCATCTCGATTCGAGTCCAAATGAATCGGCTATGACAAATTGAAATTCACATCTCATGTCTTTTGAAATCTGGAAATCAGCCCACTTGCGGGCTAAACTGAGAACAACTCGTTTGAAATTTGACATCAATTATTCTTCCATGTTTAAGTACGTTCCTTTCGCTTTCCATATATATTTCGTTCACTCAAAATGGAGTTCGTATGAATTTACTATGATTTTTCAAAGTTTGTATCTCCAATCTGGAAATTCCGACGAACAACTTCTGTCCCGTTTTTCCAACCACGTTTTGACCACTTTCCTTTGGTCGAATGAAGAAAAGTATAGCTAGAACGTTGTTCCTTGTTTTCTGAACTTCAGTTTTGATAGCTCATTCATTCGAATCCATCTAGAAACGAGTGAGAAATCCTCACTCAAAGTTGGTACCAGAATCTGCCAAATTCCCAATTTTCAGATTCCGAGTTCTGGAAATAAATGCTTCAAACTCCCAACTCACTCATGGGAAAATTCTAAAATTTAAACATATCATAGCCCTATGTGTTATCTTTCCAAATTAATATCATATGATCTTTTTCGATTTATAATGAGTGAGAAACAATTATTTTCCCAGAGGGTTCGCAGAATTTCCAAATTCTCTTAGAATGTTGAACTTGTGTTTTTCACATGACGGACCTTCTACTGCTTTGTTAAGCATCTTGATCGAGTCTTGGGACTAGTTCGAATGGAGAAATTGAGTTCTCATTTGAATTAGTCGACTTTAGATGATTTTAGATAATTTAGAATTATCGAGTAGACTTATCGAACGTCGAGGGCATGCCGAATTTTCCGGGTAGACTTTTCTATCTTCTCGATTAATAATATAATTCTAAGATGCGATACGAACTAGAAATAACATATTTCTCTAAAATTAGAATATCTATTAAGGCGATACTTTTTCCTAAGGTCAATCGCAAGACGAGGGCCAAGGAACGTGAAGAAGAATCAAGAATCGCTCAATCATTTTTGTATAACCAGGTGGGTGTTTCTTTCAAAGAAAATATTTATGTTGCTATAAGGAAGTATGTTTCTTGAAATGAAATGCAAGTTTATTGAAGATTATTCATGCATAAAATGTTTATAGTTTTATGTATGATGACTGTCTGTGTTGGTTTGCCAACTTTCTATCTATCGAGCCTGAGTTACACAAAGGTCGCTAGTCAGGTTATGTGTATTCAAAGTCAAAAAATGTGTGCTCAGAAAGTGAGCCGGTTATGTAAGGATACGTCCGGGAAGGTGGCTACCTTGCCTGGTGTAAGTACAGATATGAATAATATATTATGGATACGAAAGGGGCTGTACATCTGAATAATATATTATGGATACGAAAGGGGCTGTACATCCGAGTAATATATTATGGATGCGAAAGGGGCTGTACATCCGGATAATATGTTATGGATGCAAAAGGGGTTGTACATCCAAGTGAGTCATTATATGGATGTGAAATTTGTTGTAAATGCAGATAATACATTATGGATCTGAACATGGGTTGTACTTTTGAACTGTTGTGAAAGAAATGATGTTTGTTATGCACTAGTTATTTATCTAAAACTTTGTGCGATATTGTGGTGAATGATTGAATAATAATTGTTTACTATCAAATGTTTTCGGCATAACCCCACGGAGTACATCAAGTACTCAGCCCTGCTCGTGTTTTCAAAAACTTGCAGGTTGAGCGAGGTGGCAAGGGCGGCAATGTGGAGAGGAGATTCGTTCATCTTTTGAATTCGGTTCAAAAAGAGATACATATATTCATATATGTATCTATTTTGTTAAAGACTTCTGCTGTACGCTTCAATTATCTTATTCTGATAAGTATGTATAACTGGCTTCATGAACCAGTAAATGGTTCATTTTGCTAATTACCGAGTTACAAGTCATTTCCCCTTTCTTTCCCGCTTCTTATATCCAACCCCTAGTCACGGTTTCCCGTCTTAGCTATCCTTAGCAAAGTACGGTCGTGACAGAGTGGTATCAGAGCATCTTATTCGCTCTGAACTGAAATTTCTTCAAGTATAGTCTAGTTAGATTCACTAGACTAGTTAGAAATTTGGTGGTAACTCTCAACATGCCTCCGTGTCACGCTCAACAGGAAATAAGGTACCATATTTTTTTAAAGTTTTGAGATTTGCATAAGTTGTTAAAGTTCATGAGATTGCAGAAGCATGAGTTGCATATTATTTATGCTGGGAGTATATGATGATTTGAAGTTCTTACATTTTCAATTTCTAAAAGTTTGAAATTGCGTGAGTTTTGAAATGGCATCGTAGTTGGGTGTTTTTGCAGAGAAGGATGATAGATTGTGATTGACTCACGAGTTTAACGAGAACATAGAAGAGCTTTAGGAATTCCCTATTATCTTATTGCTCAAATATCTAAAAGACTAGACCAATTAAGTTTTCCGACTCTCTTGGCAAGAACAATAGAAGGTTACAAATGTGGCATCGTGTGAAGTTATGAGAACGAGAACTAAGAAAGCATTCGTGATTCCCGATTTTGTTTTCTTCAGGAAGAAAATTAGTAAAAAAAACATAGCCATGCCATGATATGTTTTATGATTAGCTATCATAAGATACGAGAAGATGTACGGCTATCGAATGTGATAGTCGATAACGTTGCAAGGTGAGTACGGCTATCGAATATGATAGTCAAAAATGTTATGATATATGTACTGCTATCGGTGCGATAGACGATAAATACGAAGTATAGCTACTTTAGAATGATGATCGACGTACTAGCAAATTATGGCTATCAAGTGATTGTCAAGAAGCCAACGATGATGATGTTCATTAAGATACGGATTACGAGGCACATGGAGTTGATAGGCTGACTAGACTTATGCATGAAAGATTGTTCGATTTTATGCGGTGTACCAACGTCATCAGCACCCGGTCAGGATATAAAGTTCCCTACCCTGTTTTAAATGAGTTTACAACGAGGTTATGACGTATTTTTTTTTAAGTGGGTAGTGCCACGTATATATTAGTTTACAACTAACAAGGTGTTCTCACCTTTCGAGCGTCGAGATGATCAAATCGAAACACGACGCTAGACTAGAAGCGAACAAGTAGCTAGTCCCGGGCGAACCAATGATAATCATGATGAACGAGGGTACGAGAAGCACCACGCCAAGGCAAGACAACGAGAGGTGAGCACGATCAACTCTTAGCATGATGTTTCCACTACAACACGAAGTCAACTAGAATGCGAGGCAAACGATCGGAAGTATGCATAAGGATTTCACTATCCCGCCAAGCGATTAATGTTAGAAAAGTCGACCACACGATTAAATTATACGCATATAGAGGAAATGTTTATCGCTACGAAGAAGCAACTGTTAGCACGGTATCATAGAATTTAGATTGCTGAATCTCAAAGTTGCAATAATAACAAGAAAATGATCAATCCTAGCACGAAGCTGAAAAGCTTAGATTATCGATGACAACAAGGAAAACGAGAACGTATCCCAGATTAACAAGACAAATGTGCCAAGCATGACTCGGGCCCAAATGCAACCGCTAGATGAATGCTGATGGAGGTACAACGGTGCTACAAAAAAAACTATAAGGGAAGTTTAAGGACGGGTATGAGCGACCTACCCCGACGTGTACATTAGAGGGTATGAATTTCGAGGATGAAATTCTTTTTAAGGGGGTAGTATTGTAATAGCCGTAAAAATCCGTATTTGGAAAAATTAGAATTTCGAAGGAGGAAATAAAAATTTTCGAGTATTTGAGATCGAGCACGGACGAAAATGAGCTTATGGAAATTTTTATGGGATGTTGGAATTATTTCCAATCAAATCTCGAGAATTTTGAGAATGAAGGAATTATGGCAAGACAATAAATTACCCGGAATGATTTTCGACAAATGTTATTCTGTAAATATTTTACGGAAATAAGATGAGATGTGTGTAAAGATATTCCACTAGAAGAAATACTATTAGATACAAGTGTGTGTGGTGCATGTGTGTGCCACATCTTGAGAGAAAGAGAGAGTGGTGTTTATCTCACCACCACTCAACAAGTTTATGCAAGCCACACACCCACACCACCCTCCTCATAGCTCACCACCCCAAACTTAGTGAGAGAGAGATAAGCTCCCCCTTCTCTCTTCATCACTATTCCCGCAGGCCACTATTGCCGTCACTTTCGAGCCGCCGCCGGCGACTCCTCCGGCCTCTGATCACTCCCAAAGTTCGCCCCCCCCCCCTCATATTTCGACCCATAGAACAAGAATCTGAGGTCGAAATCATGATTCAAGAGCTACAAGTAGGACATCGAAGCTTCGGTTTACAAGCTCGAAGAACCCACTTCGATTTCTTTCTTTCCTTGAGGTAATCTTCCTGATTTTTGATGAATAGAGTCTAGATTTGAACAATAGATGGAATCTTGAACCCAAAAGTTGAAGAACTTAATTCGTTCACCCCCAAACCTTGTTGCTTGTTCGATTTTTCTTGAGATTTATACTCTACTCTTCATTTTAAGATGATCTATGAAAGGATTTTTGAATACTCCTTTGATTTCTCTTTAATCCGAGTCCTCAAGCTCATGTATGTGTGTTTTGGATGAGTGATCATCACGTTTCCTTGCTCAAATGATGGTTTAAGATGAGCTAGAGCCGAACCCGTAAGCATTTTTTCACGAAATTAAATGAAGCATTTTATCGAACAATTGGTGTGCGTGTTCTGTCCAGCTTTGTTAGCGATTTCGAACCTTTTCCCAACCTCATCTGTTTTTCAAGTCCTAAATGAAAGTTGTAGCTCATGTTCTCAGCTATCCGTAGCCAAAATTTCATCTCGATTCGAGTCCAAATGAATCAGCTATGACAAATTGAAATTCACATCTCATGTCTTTTGAAATCTGGAAATCAGCCCACTTGTGGGCTAAACTGAGAACAGATCGTTTGAAATTTGATATCAATTATTCTTCCATATTGAAGTACGTTCCTTTCGCTTTCCATAGATATTTCGTTCACTCAAAACGGAGTTCGTATGAATTTACTATGATTTTTCAAAGTTTGTATCTCCAATCTGGAAATTCCGACGAACAACTTCTGTCCCGTTTTTCCAACAACGTTTTGACCACTTTCCTTTGGTCGAATGAAGAAAAGTATAACTAGAAAGTTGTTCCTTGTTTTCTGAACTTCAGTTTTGATAGCTTATTCATTCGAATCCATCAAGAAACGAGTGAGAAATTCTCACTCAAAGTTGGTACCAGAATCTGCCAAATTCCCAATTTTCAGATTCCGAGTTCTGGGAATAAATGCTTCAAACTCCCAACTCACTCATGGGAAAATTCTGAAATTTAAAAATATCATAGCCCTACGTGTTATCTTTCCAAATCAATATCATATGATCTGTTTCGATTTATAATGAGTGAGAAACAATTATTTTCTTAGAGGGTCGCAGAATTTCCAAATTCTCTTAGAATGTTGAACTTGTGTTTTTCACATGACGGACCTTCTACTACTTTGTTAAGCATCTTGGGACTAGTTCGAATGGAGAAATTGAGTTCTCATTTGAATTAGTCGACTTTAGCTGATTTTAGATAATTTAGAATTATCGAGTAGACTTATCGAACGTCGAGGGCATATCGAATTTTCCAGGTGGACTTTTCTATCTTCTCGATTAATAATATAATTCTAAGACGCGATACGAACTAGAAATAACATATTTCTCTAAAATTAGAATATCTATTAAGGCGATACTTTTTCCTAAGGTCAATCGCAAGACGAGGGCCAAGGAACGTGAAGAAGAACCAAGAATCGCTCAATCATTTCTGTATAACCAGGTGGGTATTTCTTTCAAAGAAAATATTTATGTTGCTATAAGGAAGTATGTTTCTTGAAATGAGAATCAAGTTTACTGAAGATTATTCATGCATAAAATGTTTATAGTTTTATGTATGATGCCTGTCTGTGTTGGTTTGCCAACTTTCTATCTATCGAGCCTGAGTTAGACAAAGGTCGCTAGCCAGGTCATGTGTATATAAAGTCGAAAAATGTGTGCTCAGAAAGTGAGCCGGTTATGTAAGGATACATCCGGGAAGGTGGCTACCTTGCCTAGTGTAATTACAGATATGAGTAATATATTATGGATGCGAATGGGGCTGTACATCCGAGTAATATATTATGGATGCGAAAGGGGCTGTACATCCGGATAATATGTTATGGATGCAAAAGGGGTTGTACATCCAAGTGAGTCATTATATGGATGTGAAATCTGTTGTAAATGCAGATAATACATTATGGATCTGAACATGGGTTGTACTTTTGAACTGTTGTGAAAGAAATGATGTTTGTTATGCACTAGTTATTTATCTAAAACTTTGTGCGATATTATGGTGAATGATTGAATAATAATTGTTTACTATCAAATGTTTTCGGCATAACCCCACGGAGTACATCAAGTACTCAGCCCTGCTCGTGTTTTCAAAAACTTGCAGGTTGAGCGAGGTGGCAAAGGCGGCAGTGTGGAGAGGAGATTCGTTCATCTTTTGAATTCGGTTCAGAAAGAGATACATATCTTCATATATGTATCTATTTTGTTAAAGACTTCCGCTGTACGCTTCAATTATCTTATTCTGATAAGTATGTATATCTGGTTTCATGAACCAGTAAATGATTCATTTTGCTAATTACCGAGTTACAAGTCATTTCCCCTTTCTTTCCCGCTTCTTATATCCAACCCCTAGTCACAGTTTCCCGTCTTAGCTATCCTTAGCAAAGTGCGGTCGTGACAACAGACCATATATCCCTTCATCCCTAGATTTTCTAGGAGGAGAATCCTTAAACCTTTTACGTGATCTTCATTGTAAAAGGATTCTCTCTTAAGTTAGAACTCTCATAAACCAAACCCTCAACCAAAACTCATTTGTGTTTTAAGTTTGTGTTTGTTTGTTAAGCTTGTGTCTGCATACACAAGCGGAAGGTAGTATTTAGGTGTTTGTTGTTAGGTCTGTAGAGATCCCGTTTGGAATCTCTAGATTTCAAGTTCAAGTCAAACTTAAAGTACTTCACTGGGAAGGAAAAAACCAGTACGTTTGTTAGTATTTGCGTTTGTTCGTTCGATTTTCCAAGTGAAGGAAATTTGCATTGCTGAGTGAAGGCAACAAGTGGATGTAGGAGCGTTACCTCCGAACCACTATAAATTGTGTGTATCCTTATTGCTTTATTTACTGCTTTCTAGATAAGTATTTATCGCTTTTATTTCCTTATATTACAACCTGCAATTATTGCATAATTCACACACTCACTTAAAGCAACTAACATAATTTTTATACTAAGACAAGATTTTCTAAAAGCAAGTATATTTACTCACCAAATACCGCAAGCATTTTTCTCTGAATGCGATTCTCTTCTGAAAAGGTTCACCCTTCTTCAAAAGCGAAACCACACTGTTTTCAAGAAAAATTAAGAGAAGTCTAAACTTCTCTTAAGCGTGTATTCACCCCCCCCCCCTACACGCTTACACTTGCTTCTGGGACCAACATAACTTGATCTCCACTTTTTGCTCCTTTCTTCATTCTTTTGCTCATTTTCTCTTTCAAAATTTCTCATGAACTCGACTTTGACTAAAATATGCAAAAACAACGCGTAAAAATGAACAAAACACATATACACAAACTCACACAAAACTATAAATACCACACAAAAACACACTAAACAAATCCCCCACACTTAATCATTTGCTTGTCCTCAAGCAAACTATCTAATACCAACAACAAACATGGACTATGAAGTGACAAAGAATTTTGGCTTCAGAAATTTTTTCCAAATAAAAGATATTACAAGAAAAACACATCACTCATCAACAAGCATTTCATAGTAAACTTCAACTTCCAACCTCTTCGAACAAGAACCCTCACGACATGGATAAAAATATAAGTGAAACCTTTAACTCTCAAGTGTACAGAATGAGAAAAATATATCTCTCAATTCCAAACACACACAATGTCTACCATGGGCTTGCATATCGTATATCCTCTCCATTGCTATGATGTGTGCTCATGACGAAGATCAAAAAGGACTTTATTTTTTGTTGTAATGGTAGGTAGGGGAATTTGGCTAAAGTGAGTTTAAAACCCCAAAGGATATCACTCATCTCACCCTCTCTTTTCAACTTTGAATCTCAATTTCCCCCACACTACTTCAAACCATATCAAGAATTTCAACTCTTCACAACCTCTTTTAATGAATCTTTTCACTTTCTACCCACTTATGCTCTATCAATTTTTATTTTTTTTTCTCTAACAACCTAGAGCTTATATTGGTAGAAAGCACTATCTCATGAATTCCAACATTCTCTAATTCCTTCCCTTCTTTCCCACTTTTGTACAATTCAAAGTAAGCACTTTCAATTCAACCAAACTCACTAATCCCACATTTGTTATCCCTCATCCCAAGGCTTATCAAAGAAAAATGGCCTCATAGGCTCAAAGGGGCTAACTAGGATTATATCATGTGATTTGGACAAGAAAAATGGTAAAGAAAGGCTATGAAAGATGGCCTAAGATCATCTCTTCATCATTAAGCACATTAATGCAACCTCAAGGAAGAAACCAAAACAAGTTCTAGAGACAATCATGCACATTTGAACAATCACACTCAAGAAATAAATTAGACTATGATCATGCAATAGTCAAAAGGCTCAAATCTCACAAAATAGGCTCAAATGTGATTCAAGTTCTTAGAGGCCAAAAGTCTAGATTCACCAATCATACTCATCAAATCATGGCATGCTTCACAAGTAGTTATTTTTCAAAACAAACCAAAAACACTCATCATTAGCCTCATCATCACAACTATCATCCATGCTCATCATTCTTTACAAGTAATTGAGGAACTCACAAAAGGATTAAATATGCTTATACACAAAACACATAACATCACACAAAACATCAAAGCATAAAACACAAACAATTTCAAACATCCCCCATACTTTAACCAAGCAATGTCCCTATTGCTTTAAAATAAATAAAAAGGATAAAGGAAACTGCCCTTATATGACGAAACAACTGGCAACGAACTCGAAATCTATGAAGACTCAAATCCGAAAACCTACACAAATACAAACAAAGAATAACAAGCATAATACCCACTAATATAAAACAAAACACAACTCAAATAAAGGAAAAATACTACCACACTATAAAGTCAGATTGAGTCTAGAAGAATCGGAGAAATAACTATGGCAACACTGAAGATTGATCTTTGGCTCATGATGCAGTCGCCCGGTGAATTTTCTCCCTATTTTTTTTTTACACTAAAACATGCAAAAAGAAATAGATAATTAAAATCAAAATAAAAGAAAAATATGACGAGCCCATTTTGTGCTCTTATTTTTGTTTGTTTTGAGTCTGCATTTAGGTATAGTAGAGTCTATTTTGCATAGTATCTTGTGCTTGGGAGGGCACACTTTGGATGCAGGGTACGCAGGGCAGATAGCTGGAGATTCTGGGCAATTCAGCGAAGCATTTGGGCAGATAGAAGTGGAGGAAGAGAGAAGGCATGACGAACTGGTCTTTCAAGTGTGATCGTGGGCTGTACGTCGACCATCGCGGGCTTAGGGTTCAATATCGGATGAGAGAGAGCTGGAAATGAAGGGGATTTACTTGAAGATTTTTCCTAATTCAGTTTGGTCAAGTATCGAAATAAAATCTGCGCAACAAGACAAGTATCTCAAGTATAGCTGCCGCCAATTCATGGGTCTGCTCCACGATTCAATCAACAAGTATAAATATGCAAGCATCATTTGAGACAAGAGGCACGCATTCATAGAGCTGCATTTTATACTTTACCGTATTATGCTTTCGAGTATTGTGAGGAAGAAACAAGTCCTACGAGCAAACTCTTTTATTATGTTTTGATGGCCGACATTGGTGTCCGCCTTACTTTAGTTTTATTTTAATATTAATCTATTTCGTATTTAGTTTAATTATGTATTCTTTTTATTTCATTGTTATTTACTTTCAAAGCATGCTAGGCAAGAAATATAAACATGTCTTAGGCAAGATGACTTAATTGCATGTAACTTAAACACTCGAGAGGACAAGGTCCGGGCTTAATAACATATCGATGTGTTCCAAATGTACTAGGTTATGTTCTACAATTCATGTTAGGTCGGGTTAGGTATGTGGCCAGTATCGAATCTAATCGAGCATGATTACCAAAAATAAATGGGCAACAAGTGAAGGGAGACCTCGCTCCATATAGTGTGAACTAGTGTCTTCAGTGTGTGGTCGTAGGTTAATTAACCTGCTCTGGCTATATCGGGTTCACCATAAATATTAATGATGTCTGGGCAGATGCATGACAACTAGTCTTGCTTGCTAAAGTCTAGATTAGGGAGTGCATGGTGGGAATCTCATCATAGTAACTCTAGGTTGTAAGGGTGGATTGGGCATAGTAGTCAAGGCACGTGATGCGTGACTTTAGGGGGTCTTGGCTGGTGTGTCTATAACCGATTGACATGTGTGGTATGTGAATATATTAAGGCCTGTGATCGAGTCAAGTTGTATGCAGTTAATGAGTCTGCCCAGGATGGGTTTATCCTTTATATTATTGTTTTAACCTTTTGCCTTTATAGCTCTCTTTATTTTCCTTGTTATTTTCAGTTCTGTTTGGGCAGAGCCCACTTGAAACGTTACAATTAAGATCAAAAGAATTGCTAAACCAACTCTCCATGGGATCGACCCTATACTTACCACTGCTATACTAGTTATAGGAGTCTGGGCATAGGCTTTACAAATTTATTCATTGCGGCAAAATGACGGCCGCGTCAAAATGTAAAGGTAAAGAAACTATGGGTTGCCTCCCATGAAGTGCTTGTTTAACGTCGGTAGCTCGACGGAGGAATTTATCAACCAAATTCCATCACAGCTAGCAACGTGTCGAATCCTATTTTCTCTTTTATAGCCTTCACGAGCCCAAATAATTTATCGACCACTCTCGATCCAAGTTTGAGCTTTTCCTCCGCTTTAGCTTGAAAATCAAGGATTGGCTGATCATCATTGCTCATCTCCCCCACATTTATTTGAGGCTCTACATGAAACTCCTTATAATTGTGCCTTTCAAACCAAGGCTCTTCCATAGTGTAAGCTTCATTGTGTATATTAGGAAGAAAAATATCGATAACGTCTTCTTCTTGTAAGCTCATCATACAAACCTCATTCACTTCCTCAACTTCCTTTAAGTTGCTCAAATATTGCTCGATGAGGACCTCTTTCTCTTCAATGAACTCTTCATCATCCACGCAACTCAAGAATTCTTCTTCAATAAACTCTTTCTCTTTAATATCAACCGATAATTCCTGCACAACACTATCATCATCCAAATGGTTAGGAATATGAACAAATGAACATATATGGATAAAGGAATTAGAAGTAGAAGTAGAAGGTTTATTTCCAAAAACCGAAAATGTGACCGAACCTCCATCTCCAACCATGCTCAACGTCCCGAAAACTACATCAATACGAGTCTGAGTAGTAGCCATGAATGGTCATCCCAATAAAAGAAGATGACCTTTCTCACTCCTAGCTCTTCGTCCAATAATCAAGCATGATAAAATTAGCAAGAACTCAAATGCCTCTGACAATTATAGCGACATCTTCAACTATCCCCAAAGGACGACTCAGAGTATCATCTGCTAACTCTATGTGAATGTCGATCATCTTGAGCTTCCTCGAACTCATCTTTCCAAAAATAGAATGAGGCATCAAGTTCACTGCCACTCCTAAATCCATCATTCCCAAGACATTCTCCCCGTTATTTCAATTCGAAACTTCCGGGATCACTTCATTAAAGTGCGACTGAAGATGGCCAACGAACTGGTGATCCTATTTCTCCTTCTTCAATCTACTCGGAAAGGGAATAGGTAGAACATAAGGGTTGGATGCCTTGTGGAGTGGATTCTTGGCAACTTTCTTGGGAATTTTTTCTCGTTGAAAAACTGTCACCACATGGGCTTGATGGGGCTACAATCCTTGACTTGGGATCTTCCTAACTTGTTGATTTTGCTGCACTGGGTATTATGGTGGGGGATAGTAAGGTGTTGGTGGTGGGTAGTATGGATGTTGTGGAGGTGGATAATATGGTGGCTGAGGTGGATAGTAAGGTGATGGTTGAGGTGGGTAATATGGTGATGGTGGAGGGTAAGTATGGTTGTTATGGGTATTGTGGGATATTGAGAATTTTGAGGAGGTGGAGCTTAAGGTGGATAGCCTTGTGCCGCATAGACCTCGGCACCTCCTTCATAAGTAAAATTGTCCATATTTGGGCAAACATTGGCGAAATGGCCAAGCTCTTGACAAATTGCACATGCCTCCGGTTCACTTTCTTGGATTGGTGGTTGTGATCTTTTGAGAACTTTGACCGGAGAAGTCGGAAGAGTTACCTCCGTCTTCATCTCGAACTCTTGCAACTTCCTCATCATGTCTGCCATTTGCTTCTTGATCTCTTGGCTAGCTTTAACTGTACTAGCCTCCTTCCTCTGAGGTCGAGACAATTTCCATTGCGAGTTTGTCGCGACAGTCTTGAAAATCACATTTGATTCAGTTGCCGTCTTTGCTCCTAGATCTCCTCCCACAGCGTTGTCCGCCAAAGTTTGACTTGCTGAGTTAAGCCCATCATAGAAGAATTGCCACAACATCTCGCTAGTGAACTGGTGGTGCGGGCACTGCTGCAACAAGTCTTGGAATCTCTTCCATGCTTCATAAAAAGGCTCATCGGAATCTTGTATAAAGTGCATTATCTTTGATCGAACTGCTTGAGTCTTCCGATTAAGATAGTAGTTCAGCATGAACTTCTCACAAACATCTTTTCATGTAGTCATCTATCTGGTTGAGAGAGAACGGTACCATGCCTTTGCACGATCCTTCAAGGCGAAAGGAAAGCACTTCATTCTCAATTGATCTTCAGTGATTTCTCCCAATGGAAAGTTTTGTAATGTAGAGCATAACTCTTGAATGAAATCAAGAGCATCTTCAGTAGCCTAGCCATGGTAAGAGGGCAGCAGTGATTGGTGTTCTAGTTTAAGCTCATGATTCCTGGCCTCATTGGGCAGGACAATCGCCGAGGTGGAAGTGATGACTGTGGGACGGCCGAACTCACCAATTGGTTGTTCTGCCATAACCTCGGATTCTTCAAAAGGCAAGACTATATTGTAGTCTTGAAACTCGAATTCTTCCTCCTCTTTTGTTGCTAAAATCACCTTGTCTCTAGAACTTCGGCAACCTTGCATGCACAACACTCAACAAATGAATTAAACGTACCGACGGGAGAGAAGAATAATCGAGCAAAAAGAATTAAAAAAATAAAAATAAATAAAAGAAAAATAAACACGAAAAACAAAATCACACAACCAATCGCCTAAAGCTTTTCCCGGAAACGACGCCAAAATTTGTTTCACCTAAAAGTGTTAGCAATAGAACTAGGCCTGTCGTAGACTAGTAAGCTTAACCCAATATCGAATCTCAAGGAAGACTTAGCAGGAAAATTAATTATGTGGCACACAAAAAGCAAATAAAATCCTAAACACACTAAGCAAGAAAAAATTTTGGGGTTTTGGTTTTAATAATTAATCCTAAACTTAAACAAAAGAAATCAAGTAAATTTAACTAGAACTTAAAAATAATTTAAAGCAAATCGAAAGAGTTCCCTTCTGTTACCCGGGATAAAGAATTAAACGAAGAGAAAAACAATAAATCTACCTGGGCATGAATTGAAAGGAAAGCAATAAAGAAAGCAAATAAATCTAAGCTAGAGCCAGAAAAACAATAAATCTACCTGGGCATGAATTGAAAGGAAAGCAATAAAGAAAGCAAATAAATCTAAGCTAGAGCCAATTAATCTTATCATGCTTGAAAATAAATCTAAGAAACTAGAAAGCAAATGAATCTAATCTTAGCTAATTAATCTAAACTAATGAAAGCAATTTAATCAAAGCAAGTAAAAACTAATCTAGAAAGCAATGAATAAACTTATGAACTAAAGGCGCGAAGAACGAACGAAAGGAAAATGAAGAACTTGAATTAAACTTGAATTAAATCTTGAATCCAAAAGCTATAATCTTCAAAGTAGTAACTAAAAGCTAATCTAAACTAATCTAGAGTTTTGAAGGCTGAAAAATAAGAGAGGAGAAGTGTATTTTTGTTTCCTAAAGATTACATATTTATAGGACCCTAAAAACCTAATTAAAGAATAAAAGAAATCACTAAAATCGGCAGGGTTCGCGGCCGCGTAGATCCTCGCGGTCGCGAGGGGTAAGGTGTTGTCCGTTGCGCGCGACTTTTTTGTTTCGGCCGTATCTCCCTCGTCTGAACTCAAAATTGACCCCGTTTTTTCCTACGTGCTCCTATCGAACTCCTCTTCGATATTATGCATTTATTTCATCCTAACTTTATCTCCACTTTTTGCTCCTTTCTTCATTCTTTTGCTCCTTTTCTCTCTTCTCTTTCAAAATTCCTCACGAACTCAACTTTGACTAAAACACACAAAAATAACACGTAAAAACAAACAAAACACATATACACAAACTCACACAAAAACACATTAAACACTAACCCTAAGAGGGTGCTTGGTATGATGGAATGAAATGAGGTAGGAATGGAATGGAGGTAGGAATGGAATGGAATAAATCATTTTATTCCTATGCTTGGTATGCACAAGCAATGCGAAAGGAATGAAATCATTATTCTTTCATTTTATTTATATAATATAATCATAATTTTGCGTTCAACAAAATAAAATTATATTATTCAAGCTATATATATTTTCTATATCTCCTTCATGATAGAAAAATGTATAAAGATAAGAAGTGATGAGAAAAAAATATTTCGTTAGAGAAAGTAATGAAAAAAAATTAGAGAGAGAAAGAGATGATAAAATTATTAACATAAAAAAGGGACGATTGAAAAAGTATGTCGAAAGAAAAAAGTCATGATAGAAAATTAGAAAGATTAAATCTATGTAGAGAGAAAATGTTAAATGAGAATAAATTTAAAGAGGGAAAGCTATATATGGAGAGAAATTTTAAATAAAAAAATTATGATAAACAAAACTTTTAGAGAGAGAGAGAAATTCAAAAAAAATATAAATTTCTAGTGAGAGAAAATGATGAGAGAGTGTGGCGAGAGAAAAAAAAATTAAAGAAAGAAAACTCTAGAGAGAGAAAATTATGAAAAATAAAAATTTTAAAGAGAAAATGACGAGAATTAAAATATTTAAATAGATAAAGTGATAAATAAAAATGTCTATAGAAAAATGATTTTTAGAGACATTTCTAGAGAGAAAGCAACTAGAGTGAAAATTTTTAGAGAGAGACAGTGACAAAAGAGAAAAATTTTAGAGAGAGAAAGTTGAGACAAAAAAATTTAGACAGCGAAAGTTTAGAGAAAAAAATAGAGATCAAGAAAGTCAGAGAGAATCTAGATTGATGTGAAATATCTTGAAAAAAAAATGTGGATAAATAAAATTGGTTAAATAATAAAATAATAAAAATATAGGTGACAGTAATGACTAATACCATGTGTATTGAATGAATGATAGGAAATGAATGAGCATTCTATTCGAAATGATGATTCCCAACAAAAAATCGAACCAAGCAAATGAATGGAATGGAAGTAGGAATGACCATTCCATTCCAACCCACATTCTATCATACCAAGCACCACATAATTTCTAAATATAAATAACTAGATAAACTAAGAAAAAGAATATAAACTATAAATGTAAAAAAAAAAAAAAAAAAAATCACCAAATGAGAAGAAACCATAATAAATTTTGATAAAAAAATGTTTTAGACCCAATAAACTTGGACCTAACAAAATTCAATCTTAATCCGGCCCATTATCATCTCTATACCCACAGCTGAACTGCCACATATTAAATAATTTATTTTATATGTAAAACCTAAAAATTAAACTCTATCAAAACAAGCTTAAATTCGAAAAAAAAACAAAATACTTGGGAGAATGACGTTCATCGTCCCTAAAACGAGATATGACTAATCATACACTATCATAATTATAAGTTGACATTAGCATTACAAAAAACCCGAACCAAACAGCAAAGTATTAGCATCGATGATGGTGGGAAATAAAGTTGAGGATAAGATAAACATATATTTCCAATTGTGGTAGAGATGGGAGAGGAAAAATAATGCAAATTTCGCCTCCGAAAATAGAAAAAAAAGGAGATGCTTTATTATGTATGGAGATGAGGTGTGACAAGTACTGCTGCAACTTTATGAGACCTGATCAAAGGCTATGAATGGTTAAAGCTGCCCGACAACCTTATACGTGTCGGCACATCATTTATAATTAGTGTAAATGTTACTCCCACATTTTTGGCCTCATCATCCATTGCCTTCCACGTGTTTCGACCATATAATCTTGAACGAGGGCACAAACTCCTTTTCACCTAATCTAATTATATCCACAATACGTAATTAGTCTGTCACGTTCCGTTTGGCTTATATTTAATATTATTAAATCGGATTTGAAATTTGGAAGTAACGAAAAGTGCTATAGGAGTAATAAATTTGGAAAGGAAAACACTTGTATTAGTTCGTACTCACATTGAGATTCATTATATATTTTTATAAGGCTTTTTTTTTTTGGGTTGTGGGCTTTGGGCCAAATAATTTATTTTGCTTTCAAAAGATTTGGCCGCACTGTGTGGCCATGCTGATATAAATCTTTGTCATTTGGAAATATGAAAGGTACTCCCTCCGTCCCATTTAAACTGGCTTATTGTTTATTCAAATGGATAGTATAAAATAATAAAACAGGTCAGTTTAAATGGGACGGAGGAAGTAATTTATTTAGCGGCACCGAACCAAACTAAATGTATGAGAGAGAGAGAGATTGTGGTTAGTTTTTGTGCGTCATTTTTTTATAAAAAAAAATCATTTTTTTATAAAAAAAATGAGAGGTTTACGATAACAAATTGGGCTCGTTTGGTTGGCAGGAAAGTAATGTTGTCAGGGAAAATAATTATGAGGAATGTGATTCTGGGAAAAATAAAATAGGAAAGTAAAGTTGTTATGGAATACTCCCTCCGTCCCAGACCACTTGGCCTGTTTCTTTTCGGCACGGGATTTAAGAAGTGTTGGTTTAGGAAAAGGAGGAGGGGTGTTAAAGCACTTATTGTTTCTATTTTTGGGAAACAGGCCTATTCATGTGGGACGGCCCGAATAGGAAAGCAGGCCAAGTGGTCTTGGACGGAGAGAGTATGATTCTGAGGAATATTATTCTCAGAAAAATGAATCATAACTAATTAACAATCCAGTGTTTGGATATTATCAATAAAAATTGTCTAGATTCTACTATGAAATCAAGTTATCGTTTACATTGAAAAAATATCAATTTCATAATATCAAATCTTATTATTATTATTATTATTATTATTATTATTATTATTATTATTATTATTATTATTATTATTATTATTATTATTATTATTATTATTATTATTATTATTATTATTATTATTATGTTTTTTATTATTATTTATTATTTATTACTATTATTTTTTTGTTTTTTTATTACTATTATTTTTTGGTTTTTATTATTATTATTTTATTTATTTTTGTTATTATTATTATTATTTATTTATTTTATTTATATTATTATTTTAAATTATTATTATTATTATTATTTTGGTTTTTACTATTATTATTATTATTTATTATTATTATTATTATTATTATTATTATTATTATTATTATCCATGTATCAAGGAAAAAGAATACCTAGGTTGGAGTATGGAATAAGAATCCTTGAATTTTGAACTAATTTTCCTTGATGTCATGATTCTTATTACTTTTCTGAATTGTATAATATTTGAAACAAACAAAGGGATTTAATTTTTGAGAATCTGATTACTTTCCATGTTACACCAAACACAGAAATTTAATAATTTGGAATCAGATTACTTTCCCAGAGCATAATCCCCGCTAACCAAACGAGCCCATTAAGTAATCTATGAATATTTTGTTTATATTTTAATTAAGAACTTACTCCATCTCATAAAAAATGTTTCTCTGTTTCTCGTTTGAATTGTCCCGTACAAAGCATCTTCCTTCTCTTTTCTGAAAAAAAGATAATTTTTCAAGAAGTGTGGACTATACCTTCTTATTCTTCTTCTTTTTATTCTTATTCTTATAATATTTTACACATTCTCTATAATTCCCGTGCCTAAAAGAAAAAATAATTTCCATGAGACGAAAATAATATGTGATTATATGTTTGAGACGGCCAAATAAGACAACTGATTGCAATTACATCTATGAGACAAGGGGTTATAAGGATATAAATAGCTAGTCGACTGGCCGAGCAATCAGAAGTATTAGTAAATATAAAATTTAAATGCATGAGATTTTATTTTTTTTTCTAGAATATGAAAAGTAGTGAATATAATGATGGATTCGGGAAATCTATACTCCTTCTGTCCTCTAATAAAAGTCCCCACTTGAAAAAACTCAAACCAAGGGAACATGTAAATTTACTTAATTTGTCTCTAATCATTACATAGAAAACTTAGAAAGTAAGTTATTTGTAATGATTACAGGGGTAAATATGGTAGTTTGTATTATTTTTTGTCTAGAAACATGTGATATGATATTTAATTGGGGATATAAATTTTAAAGGGTTGTGACACTTATTAGAGGACGGAGGGAGTCAGGGGCGGACCCAAGAAGGGACAAAGGGGTGCATGGGCACCCTCCAATTTATTTTTTTTTGTTTTTTTTATAACTATAATTTTGATAAAATTTTGAAAAAAATACACTACAGCTCCCTCGGCCTTGTCCCTACAGCTCCCTCGGCTTGTCCCGGCTCCCCTCGATATTTTCTTCTGGGTCCGCCCCTGGAGGGAGTACATGTATATTTTGTTGATCACGAGAGCACTTTTTCTTTTTTATTTTTCTTTTTGTATTTTGCTCCTTCTTTGGTATACTTCGATTGTTCATCGAATTTGATCAAATCAAGCTTGATGTATTTGTTGATACAACTTGCTATTTATGAGTAATTTTTGGAGAAGGGCTTTTTCTGCGTAGTTTATATGTGTTATTGTACGAAAATAAAGTTTACTCATAATGACGTGGTGGCTGCATGTTTCTTTTGTATATATGGATAATGGATCATAGACGACACAGTCTCTCTCTCTCTCATCAATAATATAGACAACTTTGCTTTTACTAGGATTAAGAATTGTAATGGGTATTATTGCATTCTTATCAAAATAGTTTTTAAGATTGCATTGGAATTACCCTCGTGAGTAATTATAAATTTAAAACAAAGAATCAAAAATTATATATTTGCTACATGGTAAAAATAAATAACGAATTTAATATACACACGGATGACGTGACAATATTAGAAAAGAAGTTAATATAAATATATACTCTAATAACTAAACTATGCTAAATTTTTTTTTAACCTTGTGTGTATCTTTGATGGAAAAGAAAATGATGGCAAATGAAAGATAAGAGAAGGATAAAAAATATTATCCCATAACATGAACCCCCACTTGGTTTTCGGTTTTCTTCAATTTTTTGTAGACAACTATGTCCTTAATCATATTATGAAAACAATTCAATTTAAGATTCATAATTGATGTCATTAATTTTGTCTAGAGGCGTCTAAATGGGTTATTTGGGTATGTTCCGAAATACCCGACCCGAACGGGTATTTTGGAAATCCGAACCCGCCCTAAATGGGTATCGGGGTGGGTTACGGATGAATTTTTTTTTTAATTTTTTTTGGGTATTCGGATACCCGATTGTATACCCGACTAATTTCGAATAATAATTAATTTTTTGTATATCCTAAATATTACACATGGTAAGGAATGAAAAATTAAAAATAATAGTGAGATTGAGAAATAAACCGTGCATCAAACAACAAATATAACAATAATTATATAGCACATACAATCATTGATTTCGTTTTGTTTTTTTATTAAAGTTATATTTGAAACTAAAATATATTTTGTCATAAATTAATTCCGCAAAAAATTATTTAATATATTTATTTTAATTAAATTGGGAAATTTAGATACCCGGATTCTGGGTATCGGATATCCGGATTACCCTTTTGGGTTGGGAGACGGAATAGATGTTTTGCTTATGTGGTATCGGGTACCCGACAAATATGGGGCGGGTATCTCGTCCCGACCCGTTTAGACACCTCTAATTTTGTCACTTATTATATTTTATAAATATGGAAATAAATAAATATAATATAAAATAAACTAACTACAATAATTCATTTAAAATATAGAAATTAAAATAAATATAGATTTAAAATATACTCCCCTTTCGTGGGCACCTCCCGTGAGCACCTTCGTCATTTTATCACTTTGGGATTACTTTGTTCGATTTTTTTATTATTATTTTATATTCTAGTACCTTAGAAATTAATATAAAAATTATCAAATCTAAAAATCAAAGCTTGATTTATTCTTTTTTTATTTTTAACTTCAAAAAATCAGTAAAAATACATATCGAGCTTCGATTTTGATTTATTTTTTAGATTTTATGATTTCTATATTAATTTCTAAGGTATTAGAATTTAAAACAATCGAAAAAATCGAACAAAATAATGCTAACGTGATAAAATAACAAAGGTGCTCACGAGAGATGCCCAGGAAAGGGGAGTAGCATATCATTTCTCTAGATTAGGATATCTTATATCTAATCATTTTATGAAAAAAAAATAACGTATTAAATTAAAAATGATTGAATTAAAAAAAGAAAAGGAAAACATAAACACAAATTTAAAACAGTACACCTCCAGGACGTGCATATTTTTCTTTTACCACTTTTGGTTTTCTACACCTCCAAGACGAACATATCATTTCGTTTCTACACTTAGAGCATGAATTTCAACAGTATTCGTGAAAAAATATTTGGATATGGTCACGATTGATGAGAAACATTCGATCGCCAAACGAGGAGATGAAAAATGCGCTTATATATCATGATTATCACTTTAGAAAATTTTAATTATAAGAATGAAATTTAAGATTATGAAATAAATTATATAATTATGGAACAGAAATGCTACCCTACCCACCATAGGCATATTTAATGTGCTCACAGTTGACGTGATAGTATCACGTCAATGATTTTTTCTTTTAGGGTTTACTTTATTTTGTAGGTTTAGTTTTTTTTTTTAGTAGGTTTATTTTTATAAGGTATACTAATAAAAAAAAATCCTTATATAAAATGATGTCACCTCAGCCGTGGGCACATTAAGCATGCCACGGTGGGTAGGGAAACATTACTCATCGAACAAATTAGATTAGATTTGCTTGGATTTAAATATGGAACATTGATATAATTATGGAATAAATTAGATTAAATTTATTTAGATATAATTATGAAACATGGATATGATTATGGAATAATTTAAATTTGATTGGAACCTTCTACCTTATATAGATTGAGGGTATTGATGTCTAAACATAAATTTTCATAAAATTCGAAATTAAATAAAATTAAAATTATAGTAAGATTACAAAATTATCCCCATCATACCTTAAACATTATGTCCTTAAATTACTACCTTTTAAATATTAGTCTTAATAAATAAAATTGTCCCTTTTTAAAATTGGAATGTAATTTATACCTCTTTTTTAATGAGTATGTGAAAACTACCCTTTTATTATTTTAATATATAAATTTGAGTGAGGCATTGCACATCAACCAATCAATTCACCTAACTATAATTAGTGACTCTAATAGACGTGGCCCAGTCGACTCGATTGATGCATGAAAAAATGTCATGCATGTCTCTTTCTGTTTGATTAAAGGAAGCACATTATTTGAATTATTTGAAGCATCCTATGCTATCCGCTATATATACAATCTGAATCTCAAAATTTCAATTTATCAGAACTAACAAAGAAAAAAAATCATTGGCTGTAAAAATTATCTTAAAAGTGTTCGGAATAGAAGTGACGCAAGAATAGTTTGGTCGGAAATTGACTGCAAAAGGAGGTGTTCAAGAATTAGTGAGGTAATAATTTTGTTTGTAAGTTGCATTTCTTCAATAAATTTAGGTTTCGTACATGATAATTAACAATTTAAACTTAATTACGTGAATTATTCTAGAATAGAAGTGAAGCGAGAAAAGGTTGGCCGGAAACAGACTGCAAAAGAGGTGTTCAACAATTAGTGAGGTGAGAATTTTATTTTATCTATAATTACATATTTAATTGTCATATTATATGTATTTAAATGATTAATTTAGGATTTAGTGCTTGATAAATTAATAGTTTAAATTTAATTTCTTTAATTAATCTCTTAATTGATGAAATGTTGTTGTTAAATTTAAAATAGTACATGAATTGAGTTTAAAAAAATGATTAGATTAATAATATAGTATTCACCGCCGGCTAAAGTGGCCGGATCTCTCCCACCGCCGGCAACCTTGTGTCGCCGGCGGTGGGAGATTTCCGACCACTTTCGCCGGCGGTGAATATTATATTATTGCTTATTGAATTATTTTACCTATAATTACATGTTTAATTGTCATATTATATGTATTTAAATGATTAATTTAGGATTTAGTACTTGATAAATTAATAGTTTAAATTTAATTTCTTTAATTAATCTCTTAATTCATGAAATATTGTTGTTAAATTTAAAATAGTACATGAATTGAGTTTAAAAAAATGATTAGATCAATAATATAGTATTCACCGCCGGCGAAAGTGGCCGGATCTCTCCCATCGCCGGCAACCTTGTGTCGCCGGCGGTGGGAGATATCCGGCCACTTTCGCCGGCGGTAAATATTATATTATTGCTTATTGAATTATTTTACCTATAATTACATGTTTAATTGTCATATTATATGTATTTAAATGATTAATTTAGGATTTAGTACTTGATAAATTAATAGTTTAAATTTAATTTCTTTAATTAATCTCTTAATTGATAAAATGTTGTTGTTAAATTTAAAATAGTGCATGAATTGAGTTTAAAAAAATGATTAGATCAATAATATAGTATTCATTGCCGGCGAAAGTGGCCGGATCTCTCCCACCGCCGGCAACCTTGTGTCGCCGGCGGTGGGAGATTTGCGGCCACTTTCGACGGCGGTGAATATTATATTATTGCTTCTTGAATTATTTTACCTGTAATTACATGTTTAATTTCCAAAGTGTATGCATACAAATTATTAATTTCGGTTTTAGTACTTGTAAATTCAATAGACATACTTTAATTCGTCTCTCTATTTTATGAAATCTTAAGTTAATGATATGTTACAATTTAAAAAAATTATTACTATCTAACATATGCATATTTTTAAATTTTATTTTATTACAGATGGCTTTCGAGTACGTTAAGGTCAATTACGGAGGCTATTGGAGTGATTGTACCTATAATGGTGGCACATATTTAGATGTCCCTCTATCCAAAGATGCAATCTCGATAGACTACCTGCAATATCATATATCTCTCTACTGCAATCCCTCGGGCACTGCTTATGATATTTTCTATCTGACGATGTCGGAGCACAGGCGGACTGTTAAATCGCGTCTAAGAACCGATCAACAACTTAATTGGTTGTACCGTATAGAGTCATTTCCAACAGTGTACGTGTCTTCGAGCGAGGGAGCATCATCTTCATATGTCCCTACAATCGATTTTGATAAGCCGTACAGAGGATCATTCGGCCAGGATACCGATGGCACCGGAAATTTGGAGGCAGAGCTGGAGCTGATACGGAGATTTGCAACTTCTACAGACTGGACAGATAACGTCTATCACCGAGAGAGCAACAATGGTTTTGATTCATTTCATAATACTGTCCCGGACCTCAATCGTACGGTCGAAGGTGCTCAGGAGGCTCGATATGAACCATCTCTATTTGACGACGATGATGACGACGAGGATGAAAATTACGTCCTTGAAACGGAGGAGAGCTCTGAGAGCGAAGGCGAGTCGAATTTATATGCTGGTGATAGGACCGTGAACAGGGCCTTGTTCGCTGAGTGGACGGCATGGATACACGAGGAAGGCGGGATGCAAATACTGTTATATATGATGTATCCAGAGTCAAACACGGATTAACCGGAGGTAGATACTGATACCGATCACATGAGCAATTGGTTGGTTCCGATGGTCCCTCTTGAGCCTGGATCATCAGCAGTTTTCCACGAGGAGAACCTTAATATCGAAGATTTGGCCAAAAATGCCGTTTACTATACCAAGGCAGAGATCGGTATTGCAGTCGGTTTATGGCATTTGGAGAGGAGGAAAGAATACAAGGTGAAGAAATCTGATACTACGCGAGTGGTGTTGAAATGCAAGTTATTAGAAGAGTGTCGCTTCCATTTACGCGCAACAAGCTTCGGCGGGCCTTGGACGGTTTAAAAAATTCGCCTGCTGCACACGTGCAACGACGTGGGCCTAACAAACGTGGTTCGTAGGAAAATCCATTCGTGCGGTGTTCGGCGTTGATGCCAGCTATGATGTCTGCTTGAAGGGGCGGAATTGTGCAATCGAGATGATATATGGCAAATTTACAGAATCCTTCGAGGACTTGCCCGGTTATCTCCATATGCTGAAGATGTCAAATCCAGGCACAAAAACCGAGATTGACATCGGGCCTGACCAGCAATTCAGACACGTATTCGTTGCGTTAGCTGCATCTCGACATGCTTACAGATCAAAATGTCTTAGGCCAGTGGTCTGTGTAGATGGCACGCATCTGAAGGGAAAGAACAGTGGCATTATGTTTGTAGATGTGGCGAAGGACGCGAACGAGCAGTTGTTCCCTTTGGCCTACGGTATAGGACCGATCGAGAACAACGAGTCATGGACTTGGTTCATGACAACTCTTAGGATGACATATGGGGCAATGCGGGATTGGTTGTTTGTGTCGGACTAGCACGCATCAATAATACATGTAGTTGCCGAAGTGTTTCCGGAAGCCCACCACGGGTTATGCTATTATCATCTTAGTAAAAAAATGATGGGCTTCGGCTCCGAAGTTGGCGCCTACTTCCAGCGAGCTGCTTACACTTACGATAAGCACGTTTTTGACACCATCATGGCAGCACTTCAGAGAGAGGCACGTGCAGCATATCGAGAGTTGATTGATATCGGAGTAGAGAAGTGGTCCCGATCGATGTGCCCTGTTCGACGGTTTAGCAACATGACGTCTAACGCTGCTGAATCATTCAATAAGTCCCTTTTGTGGGCGCAACATCTACCAATCTGTGCTTGCCTAGATGCTGTGAGGATCGTAATTGACCGCTGGTTCACTGACTGCCGAATAAAGGCCCGAAATGACAGTCATCCCATAACAGTGGAGGCCCGGCGGAAAGTTTGTGTGCAATTGGAATGATCCCACGCGTATACTGCCACACAGATTGATGATCATGCTCATTACAGAGTGGTCACATCTGAGAGGACAGTGCATGTGGACCTACAGGGGCTTCTTTGTCAATGCAGTGAATGGCAGACAAATTATCTCCCTTGTGCGCATGCGATTGCGGCAATGACGTGAGTTTTTTTTCGATTACTTAACGATTAAGTTACAATTTTTCCTTTACAATTAACTTATTAATTTGCGTTATCTCAGTGCACATGGATGTGATGTCCTACAATACATTGCACACTATTACAGGAGGACAACATATGTCGAAAGTTATAAGACGCAAATTTCTCAAGTTCCTATGAAGTCGCAGTGGAGACTGCCGCCCGACGTCCAAAGTATGAAAGTCCTGCCCAACTTATGGATTTGTCTTCTGGGTAGACCGAGAGAGTCAAGAATCCTGGGAGGAGGTGAATGAGAACGTGGTGGCGGTCGCGGTCATCGTCGCGCTCGTTATCGTGGTCGTAGATGTCGTCATTGCGGTCTTACAGATCACAAACCAATAGATTGCCCGAATATAGCTGATTAGTGTTTAGAGTCAATCGATTGTATTAATATTATGTCTTGTTAACACGTCATTTTATATTTCTTTCCTAACTACAAACATCGATCTATAAACAAAGAGAATAGAATTAAAAATAAAAACATAAATTTTTGATAAATTTTAGAATAGAATTTTTTAAAAAATATAAATTTTTGATAATTTTTAGAATAGAAATAAAAAATAAAAACATAAAATTTAGATAAATTTTTAGAATAGAAATAAAAATAAAAACATACATTTTAAACACTAAGTTAATGCAAAACCGAAATCATGCCCTAGCATGCCCGAAAATCCTCTGAGCAGTAATCTTTCGGTAGTCGGTCACGCCTGCAACTCTCGTTTCTAGCGCAGGACACCCACTGATGGCTCGTTCCAAATTCATGCAAGCGACCGGACCGCTACATTTGAGTTGTGGATACTTAATCAGGCCCGAAACTGGGTAAAAAGTAACTTGGAACACGTTGTCCTCGATCTTAAGCCCTAGTTCGTTCATCTTCCAATACAATGTACTTTCAACCCAAATTAGTACCATATTGATCAAGGGACGTAGCTCATCCAGCGTTTCTGCGCCTCGATCTAGTGGATCTTGCATGATTATTCATTTTGTGCGCAGGTCAATGATGACGAAAATGTATCGCTCATCAGTATCAATCCAAGGGACGAAAACCTAATACAAGTTTTAAAAAAAACAGTAACATTAAATAGGGAGAGTCTTAATAAATATAAATTTTAAATTAATAAAATTGAATGTGAAATGAGATTGTTACCTTATCTGCTTTCCACCAGTTAGGTGTCTTATATGGGACGTCTTGACCCTGTGCGATTTGACACAATTGTGGCCCGGATACCCACATCGCAGTGACGGCCTGATTAATTTCTGCCCAGTCTGTGCTAGCAAACTCATGTATTGCTCTTGATTTTAGCTTTTCATATTCGGATTTTAATTCCATCTAAATCATAAGATATTGAAATTTATAATTAAATATATAAATGTCAAAAAGTTTAACTAATTCAATAAAAAAAATACCATCACATCGAGATTGCATACGATGGTTCGTCCGTTTCCAAATTCCGGGTACACCTGAACCCCGCTCCTAAGCCGGGTGCGAAATGTCATCATGACCAAGTTAAACATCTGCGCACGACATGTGGATAAGGGTGAGAAAATAGGAATAAATACGGTAGATCATTATAAATATAGGTAAAGCTAAATTCAATTAAACTGTCTAATTACATACCAGTGGATCCCAATCAATTACCTCTTTACACATCTGCTTGAAGTCAAACACTAAAACCAATTCAGTAGCCTCCATCACCGCTATCGCCGTTGCATCTTCGTTCTGCATGAATTGATTGTAATACTTGACAACATCATCCGGTGGGGGAGCCGGGAACGAGGGCCCCAAAAGAGTGTTTTTTGCCTTCTTTGACTTGGCCTTCTTGGTTGGATTAGAAGACTAAGTAAAATAAAATTCATACTCATCAAATTGCATGTCACGGGTTACTTTACTAATTTAATAATAGTAACTAGATATCTCATGATTATTTAATTGATAACTTAAAAACAATTGTTAAGAGTACCTGGCCAAGATCCACCGATGATGCAAATTTACACGCAGGTTGCCGAGTTGTAACGAATGGTGCAGATGGAGTCGAGAACCCTGCCGTCGGTGTCAAGAACTCCGGTGTGGAGGTAGAGAACTCCAACATCGAATGCCGCGGCGGCTCAGAAGCATAGCTTAAAGGTGGTTCATAGGGGACTCCATATGACGGAATGTATGATGATGTTGGCGCGGTAGTGACAGGCGCCGTCTGTGCAGATCATAAAGATTAAATTCAAAAAGACTAATCTATAGAAAAAAATTAATGCAAAAAATAAAACGTAGTTCTATGTAAGATTCTACCTCCCCAAAAATCGAAGTGAAGATACGCTCGACTGCAGATGTGGTGGCATCATGTGTATAAATAGGGAGAGATGTGTCCCTACGAAACCCTACCGTCTCGACATGCCTAGTAGATCGAGGCTCAAGGAGGTCTACCCCCGAATCCCGAGCTGATAAAATGATAGGTGGGCTCCGACGACGTGGCTCGAAAACTGGAGGCGAACAACGGGAGGAACTGCAGCCGAATAGGTCTTTCATGAATGCCAGTAGTCGATTCTCGGTGGCTCTGATCTCGGCTTTAACCTCTTTTTTGTCGTCTTCCATCCTTTCCATGATTTTCTTGGTATGTTTCCCCACCACCTCCTCTATGATTTCCTTGAACTGCTCTCGCGTGCAAGATGAATCCTGACAGTGCCCACCACTGCTGATAGAAGATGACCCCCTCACACGGTTCCCAGTGTCGCGTGATTCCCGGTGCGGTCAGGAGGTGGACACGCCATGATCGGGAACATGCTCAGGCACTCTACTGCGTGCGTTCCTTCTGGGTCGGGCTCCGGAGGTTGTGCCCTCATCGGGCATAGAAAATGGCAACGGTGAACGATCAAGAGCCTCATTAGTAATCTCTGGTGTGGCTTCCACTGCGTTCACCGGCTCGCGAAAGCTTACGGAGTAAGAACCCTCGACATCTACGAAGCGATACCAAACTGTTTCTAGCTCACGTGCCTCGGGTATTACATTCAAACAATTCGTACAACTCCTCATCAGTCATACGTCTGAGCGATACCCTGTAATGCCATCTCAAAAATCAGGGATACAAATGACCCGCCACTTCAATCCCAGCTACTACTCCGAGCCCTCGAATTATCTCAAACCCCCATACAATGAGCGCCCACGCCAGACCACGAAAATGGTATTTCGTATTGGTCCCACCAAACGTTCTCACATAATACCGCAGAGTCTTGTGAGTGTATGCACCCCACGAAAATTCGATAAAGGTGTGCATTTCGTCAACCAAGAACCACAGCCAAGTGTACGGTGGTTTTCGCGCATAGTGGCCAAGAAGGAAATTATTGGCTATCAACATGTTCGCCAGTCGCAAGTGGATATCACCGTCCGGGTCGTCAAAGGGGCTAGGATTTTGATTTAATATCTGGAGCAATGTGTTGGCGCTCTCGTTTGCCCCTCCACAAACAACTTGCCAGATACGTGAATGCCTAGGATTACGCCTACGGCAAGGATCAAATGTTGTAGGCCCGAATTTCAATCCAGTAATCAAGGCATAATCTTGGTGGGAGTACTCTATATTTTGACCACCGATGTGGAACCAAATTCCATGGCTTGAATGAATTGCCCGAGACAGTATATTGTTTAGTACGCCCCCGTAGCTCCTCTTTGGATTCCAACCGATAAAATGACCGAAAGGTCCTTCTCTGAATCTGTCTACTAAAGCATTACCCCCGACGTTGAATAATGCGCTCCTGATGCCCTCCAACTGATCAATGTAATAGCATGTATTGGGCTTTGCTAGCGTGTTGATATAATGTGGACGACGATATCCCGGTGCGGGCTTAGCCTATTTTTCATTAAAAATAAAAAAATTAGATTCTTCATAAATTGCATAAAATACACGAATTACATGCACTAATAAACATAATTAAACTTCAAACATGCAAACAAATACGAAAGCAATACAAAATCCACCGAGTAATTAATTTTATTAAGAAGCAATACAAAATCCACCGAGTAATTATTTTTTCCAAAATAATTTAATAATCTCATGTTAATCATCATACATATACAAACTTAACTAATTAATAACATACAAAATATGAAAAAAAAAAAAAAAAAGGTGGGCCCATCCACCGCCAGCCCTCCACCGCCGGTAACTTCCCACCGCCGGCGACCGTGATTTTACACGGTTGCCGGCGGTGGGAAGTTACCGGCGGTGGAGGGCCGGCGGTGGATGGGCCCACATTTTTTATTTTTTTAATCATTATATCATGTGATAGTCTAATTTTTTTGATCTAATTACTTCAGTATTAGGAAATAATTAACTAATATAAACCTAATTAATTTCGAATAATAAACCAAGGTAAAAAATTAATTAAATTAAATAAACCTAATTAGTACTAATTTTTCCAACAAGTAGCATGATACTAACATAACATAAAAGTATAATTTCACATCCTAAAACTAATCTAACAATTAGTCGTACTAATATCTATTTCATCATCATATATACAACTTTGTGAATACGTCTCTATTAATTTGTTATAAGAACTAATGTAATGATTAGAATGAATGAATAATTATGTTAATTAATCCAAACTAATTAAATTGTGTTTTTAACATATTCCCAAAAATAATAATCGGATTGTTAAGAACTACTAAACTAATTTCTATAGTAACAAATTACTAATCTAATTATGAACTAATTAATTGCAAATATTATGAACAAGGCATAAAATTAAACTAACCTATCAATTAAGAAACATTACCTAAAATTAAACTAACCTAACCAAATTATGAAATATTGCCTAAAATTAAACTAACCTAACCGAAAATTTAAGAAATTAAAGTAAAACAAATAAAAAAAAATTTAAAAATTCATGAATGTCATTTTTTTAAAACATTAATTATAATTATTAAGACTAATAATAATTTAATTGTTAAGAACTACTAAACTAATTTCTATAGTAAACAAATTACTAATCTAATTATCAACTAATTAATTGCAAATATTATATTATGAACAAGTCATGAAATTAAACTAACCTAATCAATTAAGAAACATTACCTAGAATTAAACTAAACTAACCTAATCAAATTATGAAATATTGCCTAAAATTAAAAACCTAACCGAAAATTTAAGAAATTAAAGTAAAAGAAATAAAAAAAAAATTCAAAAAATCATGAATCTATGCTTGTAAAAAAAATGAAAATTTTCTGTCACATTCACCGCCGGCGGAAGTCACCGGAAATGTCCCACCGCCGGCGGTAACAGGTTACCGGCGGTGATCAAATTCCGGCGACGGAGACCAGCGGTGGATAAGCTTTCAATTAATATATAGACGGAAAATAATTTATGGGAGCCTCCACCGCCCACCACCATCTGCGGACATTTCCCACCGCCGGCCGCCGTCGAAACTTTTTTCGGCTGACGGTGAGAAGTTTCTGGCCACGTTTGAATGGCGGTGGGGGCGTCTGAAAATTTTAATTTTTTTTAACTCACCAATATCTCTTCGGTGAGTTCTTCCTCCAAATCGTATGCCATTGGCGTGGAGATGAGGGAGAAGGCGGCGGTGCCGGCGCGGTGGAGTCATGGAGACGAGGGGAGAAGTCAGCGGTGGAAGGAATGGGAGGGTGTCGGCGTCGGAGGTGGGGCAACGCGGTGACTGCATCGGAGGTGGGCCAACGATGGTGGTGCTCGAAGAGAGAGTCGGCGGTGGAAGGAATGAATGGGGTGGGTGTCGGGCGTCGGTGGGTGATAAAGAGGGTAGGGTTTTGTCGGTTTCCTTAAGGAATCCGTTAATGAATGGAAGTGCGGCCGGCGAGCTGCAATGGGAGGGGGAGGGTTTGAGTGCGGCGGTGAGGGTGGGCGGTGAGTGAGGGTTGGCGGTGAGTGAGGTTTCAGTGTGTGGGCCGGTGAGTTTATTGAGGAGGGTGATGTAGGGTTTCTTTTGTTTGTTTATGGTTTTTTTTGTTTTTAGCGATTTTTAATTTACTGAAGGAATAAATTCTTCCGACAACTTCAGTCTTGATTTTCAGTATTTTCAGTGTTGAAAATCAATTTCCAAGGCCGGACCTGAGCTGAACTGATATAAAAAATGGGCCCCACCTTCATTATTTTAACAAAAGGGGTAGTTTTCACATGTGGGTATAAAATAGGGTATTTTTTACATTACTGATTACAAGAGGGGTATTTTAAATTTTGACCCTAAATATTATGCCCAAAAACAAATGAACCACCATAGGCGGCTCACCATCCGGGACGATGAACGTCTCTGCGGCTGCTGCGGCTCCACAGAGGAATCGGCCAGGCACTTCTTCATTGAGTGCGCGGAGGTTCAAAAGGTGTGGCAAAAAATCCTTCAATGGTGTGGCATCGTGTGGGCCAGCCCATGTAGGATTCAAGATCATTTCAGGATTTTCTCCGAGGCGTTGGGAAAAGGTAAGACGAAGTTGAAAATGGGGGGTCTTTGGGTTTGTGTCACGTGGGTACTGTGGAAGTGGAGAAACGAGGTCAAGTTTGATCGGAAAATCTGGGATGCACGGCGTATTGAAGAAGAAATCAAATGTCGATTTTGGACTTGATGTGCGATTAAGGAGACCTCGGTTGAGTTTATTAGTTTCCGAGCATGGGATAGTTGTCGTCTCTGTGATTACTGGGAGGGAGATATTGGTTTGTAATTGGTACGGAGAGGCGAAGCTGATGGGGGCGTTCTTTGGAGATGTGGCGTTGCGCAGCTCCTTGGATGCTTGCTTCTGTTTCCTGTTTTCCTTTCTTTCTCTTTTCTTACTTCTGTTAGCCTCGCTGCATAAGTTGGGCTAGAAGGAGTTTGTTTTTGATGTTGTTCTGCCATGCACCTCTGGTGCATATTTTGGAGAATATCTCTTTCCTTTTCTGATAAAAAAAAAACGGGACAAAGAGTAGTCCCTAATAACGATAGTGCAAAACTATTCAATTCTATAAAATAAAATGTAAAAAAAAATAAACAAGTTTCTTAAGCTATGAAGACCAAATTCTCTCAAGTTTAAGTTTCATAATGACTTCATTTTGATAATTAGACGCATTATAAAATTATGGATTCTTTGTACAAAATCCGTTTGGGTGGACCGAACCTGCAAATGCAAATGGGAGTAGCATGCGCACAGCACCCCTATTTTCTAATTTAGTAACCTGTGGCCAATTATATACTCCCTCCTTGGACATTTTTTTTCACAATATTTAATGTATTTTGATAATGTGTTAATAAGTTAGAGTTTAAAGTATTTTAATTATGGGCTCATTTAATACTTTTAATTGTGATAAAATATTAACGTTGTGAGCTCATCTAAAATTTTTAATAGTGATAAAGTGTTTATTATGGAGTATACTTCCAAAAATAAAAAGTTTCAACACATGGAGAACATCCATTTATAGTATTAGTGTCAACAAATGGAGAACGTGAAAAGTATAATCGTGGGTTAAACTTGCGTATATAGATTATATTTATTTTTTATTCACTTGTACTTGATTTTCAATTTTATTTCTTTTATTTAATTTGAATATATTTTTTCAAATTTATAAATATATTTTTTTTTAATTTGAATTTTTTTTTTAATGGAGCTGAAAATTTATTACTTTTAATAATGTTTCTATATGAATGATACATACCAAAAGGAAAAATATCTCTATATAAGTGGGACGGATGAAGTAGTAATAATATTATCCTTTTATATATATACACACTATAATTCACCTCATTCTTCCGCAATTAAATAGTAGGCATTTAACAATTAAATACTTTTTTTTTATTGGACTTCAATTTTCTTTTATAACCTAAGCTTCAATTTTTGTTTTTACTACATAAAATTGAGATTCTAAATACAGCCAAATAGCCACTTGTATCTTTCCATGCAAGTTTATCTATCCATTTTATTTGTTTTGGAATATTATTACTTCATATTCCATAAAGTTAAACTCCTACCACATTTAGTGGCAAAAACAAACAATTAATTACACAAGAAATTACTTGCACGCAAATATTATGATCTAAACGCGTGTCAACATAAAAAATGAATATAATGCAGAATGCAATAAATGAATATAGCAATTCTATATTCTTAAAAGGCGTTTGCATGAAAAACCAGGGCAAAAAGGGTTGGGATTAGGAGATTTTTTTATAAATTAAGTTTAGGCATTAAATTAAGGGCATCAACTCAGTTCCTGCATTTGGCACAGTCCGCGGCCATTATTAGTTAATAAATGGATAATTGCAACAAAAAAAAAAAAAAAATCACTTAAATATGATTCGAGTTTGATTTTAGACATGATTTAAAATTAGGGTTCAGCTCGTGGGTTGGTCAGTCCATTTAAATATACACTAGATATGATTTTTAGGGTTGAATACTTGGATTGGATATTGGATGTGACATCCACATCGAATAAGTACAAGATGTCAATACATTATAAGTATAAGTTAAATGCACTATCGAACAACTTGGATTAACCATTTTAACAAAGTGAAGACGAATGCTATAAGTAGTTGCTAGCGGATCTATTGTATCACCGTAGCGTAACGTGCTACCACATCGTGAGCTCGGGATGTTACATTGGACAAAGAATTTTTTTTGGCCCGGACGTTACATTGGACAAAGAAATTTCCGGCCCGACCTCATTTATCCCCAAAGCTCAGTGGGCATGGTCAGTTCGATCCGATCATTTGTTAGCTCTATATAAGACGGTTGAATAATAATTTTTTCTTTGTAATGAATTAGACGAATTCAAATTATAACTCAGTTTCATGGTCAAATTTTGAAGTAAATAAATTGTTGGTCTTGAAAGAGAATAATATTTGCGATGTCTTTCGAGTTGCTAAGAAAAGTAACGTTGTTACTCAATTAGCTTATATACTCCGTATCACGTTTCAACTAAAATAAAGTCGATGCTGATGATTTATTTTACAATTAACCAAAATGCAATAACTAAAGTTAGAGATTGTGGTACAAAAAAAATGGGAGTACCCTTACTCATACTTCCCCTGTCCCCTTAATTTGCTACATTTTAGATTGGCACAAATATTAAGAAAGGAAAGAATATGTGGCTACAATCAATTTTAAGGAGAGGGGGTTAGCCACATATTTTTTGTCAAAAAAAGAAAATGTAGTTAATAAATGGGATGAACTAAAATAGTAAATGTAGCTATTTAAGGGGGACGGGGGGAGTACTACTTATAGTGCTTTTTTTTTCTTTTCTTTTTTTTAAGAAGTGGATAAATCATAAAATTATATGTCTAATGTGTTTAATATTTAGATCTGGTCGATCAATTGAATGATTTAGTTAGTAGAGAGTAAGAGTATTGCTCCAATGCTCGCAGTGGGCATGCTTAATGTGTTTACGGATGACGTGATAATGATGTAAATAATGAAGTTAATAAATATCATACCAAAAAAAAAAAAAAAAAAAAACTAAATCTTACCTAAAAAAACTAAACTCTACCTAATAAAACTAAACACTAAATGGAAAAATTACCGACGTGGCACTGCCATATCAGCGGTGGACACATTATGTGTGTCCACAGTGGGCGATAGAGCATTTCGGTAGAGAGTATACTCGATTAAAAATTTAAAATATATCAGATTTTGGTTAAACTTTGACCTGTTATATTGATCAAACAAATTTAGTGGATTATATTCATGGCAAATGACATAGTCTATTTATTTTAGACATAACTAAACAAAATGTGAGCGAAAAAAAAGAAAATTGTTAATTGCCCGGATGTAACACAACATTTATCTAAACTTACAATATCAACTAGATTTTTTTTTATAAAAGAAATGCAATAATACTAGTATGTTTTAATTTTCTGCAATTACAATATTTCCAATTTTTTAGCTACGTTCGCGCGGTGTGTGTACGCCATAAAACGATGTTGGGTGGGGGATGTTAAAAACGGCATTGCAATTGTAATTTCTAATAGTCGTATGAAAATTAAAATCAATGATATATACTTCCTCCGGCTCAAGATTCGTGACATCTTTCTTTTCCTTCTTTCGGCACACATTTTCACGCTTCTCGATGATGGGTTTTAAAATAATTTTTTAAAGTATTTTTTCTTTTACGAGATACTACGGCATTCATAATATCCCGTAACAAAAAAATACTTCAAAAATTTATTTTAAAATCCATTATCGAGAAGCGTGGAAATGCGTGCCGAAAGAAGGAAAAGAAAGGTGTCACGAATCTTGAGCCGGAGAGAGTATTATGCTATTTCAAGTAACTAATCTTAACATAAAGAATATATATAGGGAATGGTTCACATAAAAATATATTTTAGTATGAAAAATATAATAGATCTGGACTATTGTTTTCCGTGTGATTTGTGAGAATACATATATATATATATATATATATATATATATAGAGAGAGAGAGAGAGAGAGAGAGAGAGGGAAATAATATGCTCCACCAATGGTGGACACTTTCGTGGGCACCTACGTCGTTTCTTCAATTTGGCACTACTTTTTTTTTAAAAAATTTTGTTGTTGTTTTATATTTTAGTATTTTAGAAATTAATATAGAAATCACAAAATCTAAAAAATAAATAAAAATCAAAGCTCGATTTGTTTATTACTCATTTTTTTTAAGTTAAAAATAAAAAGAACAAATCGAGCTTTGATTTTTTAGATTTTATAATTTATATATTAATATCTAATATACTAGAATTTACAACAATAACAAAAATTAAAAAAATAATAATAATAATGCCAAAATGATCAAATGACGAAAGTGCCCATGAAGGTGCCCACAAGTTACGGAGTAGCATATCATTTTATTACACACGCACGCGTGCGCGCGCGCACACACACACACACATAATAATGTGCTTAAAATATTTTCATGCTTGTTATGTATTAAAACCAAGCTTGCTCAATTATAGTCTTATGGTCCAAATCCATTCATATTTTTCTCATCATAACTTATTTCTGCATGAACCAAATTCTATGTATATGTAGGTGATAGATCAAATCAAAAATGGATTTTATGTAAGAAATGAGAAATACTACCTCCAATCCATTTGACTTTTGATTTCTTCGGCACGCGTTTTCACAGAAACCTAGTACGGGTTTTAAAATATAATTTTAAAGTATTCTTTCTTTTACATGATACCATGACACCAAATGAGACTACTTAATTGAGTTGGAGGTAGTAATCTAGATCGTTAATCAGTGCGCATGATAATTGTACCGAAAATGCATTATCATGGCCGTTGCATTATGATAACGGACAACACATTATAATTGTACATAAAAATGTATCCTTTTTTATATTCTCTTCGTCCACGATCTATTGACCTTATTACTATATCTAGACATCCACCATCTATAAACTATTTCCTTTTTTGATAATAAGCTCCACAATATACTTTAACACTTTAACACTACACGGACCCACAATCATTCTACTTTAACACTTAATTTATTAATATATCATCAAAACACATTAAACCCCGTGTCCAAATTTTTTGGTCTATAGATTATGGATGGAGGGAGTAATACATAAGAGAGAGAGAGAGTTTAGTTCATATAAAAATAAGTTTGGGCGTAAAAATATGAATAGATCTGAATATTTTTTTTATTTTTTTATAATCTATAATTATCATTGAGGTATGTATATATGATTGCAATATACAATAAGAATCATGCTTATTCATATACGGAGTACAGTTTTATACCAACACTTATTCCTTATACCAAAAAATTCAAACTCTATATAGACGTGTGTAATTATATTTAATTCCAAGTTACAACATTGAATATGAGGAATAATTGAAATGGGGCAGCATGCCTAGTGCAAGGAATGGGGTGGCATGAAATAAAAATGAAATGTTTCCTATGAATATAACATTAGTGTCCAATGTGTAACCCACGTCTATATTTATGTTTCTGTTTTGCACAGTGCTCTATGGTGCACATCATCTGAATTCTTGAATTTTACCCATCTCCATGCCTCTCTCTCCCTCTCTCTCTCTCATATTATTAATTTAATATATTAGTGTAGAAACGCATGCAAATATTAAAAAAGAATCCCATGTCACACTGTCCATTTTGAAGTTTTGACAGTAGATATGAAAAGGTTTTTAATCTTTTTGGTACAATCCCAATGCTTGTGTTTCTTTTTCCAAATTAGCAAGTGGGAGCAGATTGTAAGTAAGCTCATATTTTATTTTCAGTAAATAATTTACTTTGTTTGGAAGCAAGTAATTAAATGGCTTTTTTGTGCCCGATAACTTCTTTTTCCAATTAAAAAAGAGGATCAATATGTAATAGCATTTTTTTTTTAATTTTTCTTCTGTAATGATTTGAATTTACGATTTCTTAATTAAAAGAGAAACGTCTAACTCTATTACGTTTATAGCAGAAAACGCGCATAGCATTTTTTGGCACGCGTATCAATTTTTTTTATTATTGAATGTCATTGTAGAATTTGAGTTCCACATTATATAGTATATTATGTGATGTGATTAGAGTTGTCAATTTTACTCGAAACCCACGGGTTGTTCCGAATAGTTCGGAGAAAAAGGTGAGTTAGGGCCACAAAGTTCTAGCTCGAAAAAAAAAAACCTATAGGGCCAAACGGAAAAAAAGGCCGAGCCCGATAGGACTAGACCGAAAACCTCGTGGGTTGGCCATATTTCAAAATTTATGTGACATTTCATTACTTTGCTTATAAAAGTGATAATAAAGTTATGCTTTCGATTATTATTGAATATATTTTAGTTTGTTTATTTGATACTAGCTATCTTTTCAATTCTATATATTTTTCCTCCAATACTTAATAAAAATTAAAATAAAGATCAATATTTAGGAAAAAGTTAAAACACTTGCTGAATTCTAAACCTTTTTTTTTTTAAGAAAAATTCTGAACCTTTAGGATGTTATTTATTGGGTTTCATACAAATAAATGTTGGAACGATGCTCATTTTTATGTCTCTATCAGGTCAAATATATTTGATTGAAAAACATGACTTTTTTTGTTATAAGATTTTAATAATCACCAAAATTTATTCATGCATGGTAATTTTTATTCTAAAATCATCATGGCCCGACGGGCTAGCCCAAAAACCAAAGGATTAGGGCTATGACCGAAAAAAATTAGCCTGGCTAGTATGGATCGAAAATAATCCGAGCCTGACAGGGCTGCTCCGAAAATTGAGTGGGTTATCCAATTGACTTCTCATGATGATTTGAGGGTAAAAAAAATAATAAAAAAAATCATGTGAAGTCCATATCCCAAAATAAAAAGTGCCAATTCAATTTTTAAGACAACCTAAACTAAAAGAATTAAATGTGCATTTTTAGTAGAGTGAAAAAAGTATTATGCTAGCCAGTCGCAAATGATATTACAAATCCATTACATTTGTGGTTTAACAAAAAATAATTGAATAATTACATTAGTAGAGACCAAAAATTGACAAGATTTGTGACATTGTTCTCTTTTTTACAAGGATTCTCTTAAATACTATTAATCTAATTTTTCTATGTAAAAAGTGAATCGAAAGAATTCTAGCTCACTTAAATCTTGGCGGTGTTGTAAGTAGAGATCGAATTGTCAGGTTAAAATTTTATATTAGAGCACTTGCAATGATGGTTTGCAACTTCAAATAGAGATTGAACTAATTTAAAAATAAAAAATTCAAAATGGCAAACTTCAACTATAAGGTTTGCAACTTCAAATAGAGATTGAACTAATTTAAAAATAAAAAATTAAAAATGGCAAACTTCAACTAAAATAAAAGGTACGTTTTCTTGTTTTCTTTTTCTCGAGGGAAGAAGTTAAAAATAAAGGGAGTAAAATAGATGAGTGGTCGACACGTGCCAGTCCCGAGGCAAATCGCATCCATTTATTCGCACGTGTGAACTGCTATTAAATATACATACATATAAATTTAATTAAAATGAATTTGTGAAGGGCCAATAAGAATGAAGGAAAAGGATTCCGTATGAAACTTGTATTCTCCACCAACGTATGGTATGTGTGTGTATGTAATGTATATATATATAGGCGCTATATAGTGGAGTGAAAGTGTGTGTGTGTGTGTGTGTGGAAGAGCGAATGCCATTAGAAGCAAATTTCTTTCTTTCCTTCGAAGTTGCCACTTACATTTACAGATAAAGGACAAACACATAAAACCGAGAGACAGAGCTACTATAGAGAGAGAGAAAGCATAGAAATGGAGAGAGATAGCGAAGTCAAAACATCAAAGTTCAAGACGATTTGCGTCTTCTGTGGGAGTAGCCAAGGCAACAAAACTACCTACCAAGATGCTGCCATTGAACTCGCCAACGTTTTGGTACGTAATTTTCTCCATTTCTCTAATTTTTTGTTTTTTTGTTTTTATATTCTATTTGGAAAGATACGTCTACTGTTGCCTTTTCTTCATATTGGGTCGATTTTTAATGCATGTTTCGTCCAATCAAATTTTGTATAGTCATCTTCTACGATCTTCTGTGTTCATGGGTTTTTGTAAGAAATTGTGTGATTTGTTCAGCTCTCTGTTTCTCATGAGTATTTTTTTGTTTTTTTTTGGGCTCGATTGTGATAGTTTTAGCAGTGTTTTGATTTCCCTTTCCTTACATTTTCATGCAAATAAATTCTTTTCAAGCAAGAAGTGATGGGTTCACTCCTTTATATTTCTTCATCACGTATGTTTCCAAAGATTTGCAGTTACTGAATGTAGACTACAATAAGCCTATACTGTATATTTCATCTCTGCATATGAATATGGTTGTGGTATAATTTTTCATCTCTGCATTTTTGGGTATTGTATTATGTATTGATTCGCCCACTTGGGAACTTTTGCATTATCTTGAAATCTAAACCTAACACATGCTGTTGATGTGAACTTTAAGGTTTCAAGGAACATTGATTTAGTCTACGGAGGAGGCAGCATAGGCCTAATGGGGTTGGTTTCTCAAGCTGTTCATGATGGAGGCCGCCATGTCACTGGGTGAGAAGCTTTAATTAAGCCCTTGATTCTTGTTAATCACCTCAAAATAAGTATTGAAAACCATTAAATTATGAGTTTAGCATTGCATGTTTCTTCACTAAAACTGATTCTTGTCTTTTAAATGTATCTGTTCTGTCCCCCTTTGCAGAGTGATTCCCAAGACGCTCATGCCTCGAGAGGTATGTCCGAAGTAGTTTACAGAGTTCTTGAATCACAGTTTACATTTGAGAAACTTAGTTCAGAACCCCTTAATTCCTATACAATTTTTAGTTTCATTTTCTTACTTTTTTATTGGTATTGAGTTTGGTTTGGCCCCTTCAATATCCTTAAGCCACTTGTCACTTGCTTTATTTTGTCTTTGTTATTGATTCTGACTAAGTGCAAGTCCTTTTGTGCTGTTGCTAAACCTTATCCTATCCATAGTGATTATTATGTATACATTTTTGGACTCTCAAATGCTTCTTGTATTTTTCCTTTTCTGTTTTATGCTTTATTTGTTATCCTCTGCTGTAGTTGCCAGAGCTTGTATTTTACCATCTTTGCCCTTCTCCCCTGTTTAAATTCTTGAAATATGTGTTTGTGTGTGTACTTGATTCTGTATCAACCACTGCTTCTACAGTGGCTGTTTTTATACTTTAGTTTTGCAATAATCAAATTTTCTGAGTCATGTACCAGCATTGCTTCACTGCACTAGTACACACACACACACACACAATTTTTTCAGCTTTACCATCACATTTTGTACCTTTTATTTGCAGTTAACTGGACAAACAGTAGGAAAAGTGAAGGCAGTTGCAGATATGCATCAAAGGAAAGCAGAAATGGCCAAGCATTCTGATGCTTTCATTGCCTTACCAGGTCTGTTGTCTACATTCTTTTTCAGTCAATTTCTAAAAATTTTCAAATTCTTGATGCTTTCATTTCCTTCAAACCCATATGTTAAAATCTTATTTTTTTTTAGTACTAGTCTTATTGCTGGAAATATTTGAAAATGGCTTTGTGTTAAGCAATCATTAATGATCCATAGCAGTCAAACATTGCTATCCATCGTATCGTCTTCTTGAAAACGTGTACGGAAGCATAAGCCCCTCAAAATAGTATAGCAAGTGCTTGAAATATAAGGAAGTAATAAAGGATGAAAATGAGAGTAATATACTACATATCATTTGTTGGAAAATTTACAACCGCTCAAGCATGCCTAACTTATTTGAGATGGAATTTCCTTTATTGATCCAATTCTTGAATGAGAGGAAACTACCTTAATTAGTAACTTGGCCCTAATCCAGAACGATTATGTGTCACCTCCTTTTTTGATATATAGCTCAATGCATTGAAAGGTCCATTTTTTTTTTTTTTTCAATAAGATGCACTAGTCTAATCATACGCTAGCAATTATGTTTTGTTGTTGACAATTAAACTATGCATGAATACAGGTGGTTATGGAACTCTAGAGGAATTGCTCGAAGTCATAACATGGGCTCAGCTCGGCATCCATGATAAGCCGGTATTCTTCATCTCCAACTCAAAAAATGAAAAAAGAAAACGAAACCTTAGAACTAAAACAGATCAACAAACTAAAGATGGGTTATGGAATATTTTGTAGGTTGGTTTACTAAATGTAGATGGATACTACAACTCGTTGCTCTCCTTCATCGACAAAGCTGTGGAGGAAGGCTTCATCAGCCCTAATGCTCGCCATATCATCGTCTCTTCTCCATCAGCCAAAGAACTTGTCAAGAAATTAGAGGTAATCTAGCTAGGAAGACCTTTGTGATGAACATATATAGTAGTAATTATTAAGTATTAACTGAGTGGTGTTACAAGATTCACAGTAATCATGCATAGATGTCTCGATTCTGTAGGAGTACGTACCACGCCATGAAAAAGTAGCTTCGAAGCTGAGCTGGGAGATAGAGCAGCAGCTTGGCTACTCCCAGAATTATGATATTTCCAGATGACTTTTCAGTAGAGCCAGATCATAGGCCATGGAAGAAGCTAACTTGGAGTTTTTTCTTACAATTTTTGTTTGAGGGTGTTTTTGTAAATTTATGTGGGATTGACTTCTTTATGATAGTACTATTTGTTATCTCCCTATTCCCTCCCCTTGCAATAGGAAATTAAGTTGTAATTACTATTACGACATTATGCAATTCTCCATCTAATGTTTACCTTATTACTATTATTATCTTTCGCATTTCACAACATGTTGTATGAATTAATATTCAATGCACACGTGCGAATATATATATAAATTAGATGAATAACATAATATCTAAAAGTGAGAAGAAAAAAAAATGATGGGCATGTCTATGGTGGTTAGTAATTATTGTATGGTTGCTTGCACACATAAGTGGTCCTAGTGTTCCATATTGTTGCAAAGTGAGAATTATGGCGGACCATTTTTTAGTTTTGTATTATTTATTTTTTAATTATTTTTATTTTTAATTTCAAGAAACATGAATAGAGCAATTCTTCTGGCGCTTGTTTGTTGTTGCCATGGGACCAAAACTTTTGGGCGGCAGACAACATTGATGAAAGGATACCGACCCTCTAGTTGTTTTCGTTGTGACCTTGCACTCATATGTTGATTTAAACATGTGCAATTTATTCAATATAATGTAATATGACCAGTAGTTTTTCATTCGACAAATATGACTCGATTTGTCAATTATTATCCATATATTTAGGGGTATTTGGCTAAGCTTATAAGTTGTTCAAAATATATTATAATTAACTTGTTCAATAGCTTATAAGCTCTTGAAATGTGTTTGGTAAAATAAACTATTCAACAGCTTATAAGTTCAAAAAATAAGCTCAAACAACTTATTAATCACTTTGATGCATATTGAGTAAAAAAAAATATATTAACTATTATCCAGATCTTATTTCCCCGGTCCACAATGCTAAGACGTGACCGGAGTTTTTTCAGGCTTAAAATTCATGGCCTGACCTGACTCAAGATCAGGTTTATGTTTACACATCTACTCAAGATTTTGCGATGTTTGTTATACATGAATTATATAGAAATTGCTGACTTGAGATCTTCTATCCCCAAAATTATGTTCCAAAACTTAATTTCTATTATTTTTATTCATTTTTTTCAATAAATTTATTTTATAATAAATTTATTTAATTTTATGATTATTTTCAAGGGTTCACCCATCCCAATTAGGGTTTATAATTATTTTGTTACATTTAATTTCACTTATATTAGTATATTAGAGTTGGTAAATTCAAAAATAAAGTATATAATTTTAAAAAAAAACCTTTTTTTTCTTATAAATGTCTATTATGATTTACTAAATTATAGTATTTTTATTTTTATAAAAAATAATATAAAGCTAGTAGAAATTAAGTTTTGGGACATTATTGGGATATAATTTTTGGAATAGAGGATACCATCCCGAAATTGGTAGGTTGAATGTGGAATAATAGATTGGAATTTACTTAATTTCTGCAATTCGAATAATTTGACAGTTATAAGTTAATAGGGGATAATATTTGAGTCGGGGAGATTATACCCTACGTAATGGGCCCATACGCTTAGGCGGATGAAATGTTGTAAATAAATGATCAAATAATATAGTAGTGTTCGATAATGAGTTCTCCACAACACGTCCATGCATGTGCTTACACAACACACAAAACTTTAAATGAATGCCTTTTAAGTAGAAGGAATTGAGAACACGATCAAAATCCAACTTTTCAAATTGTCTTTGTTTATAACATTTTATTATATCTCTAAATGCTAATAAAATGATGTCATGGTTTCTTATATTTAGTGCAACAATCATCTTGATTTTATATATATAATTAGGGTTGTTGATCAGACTAACTCACAATATTTCAAGTTAACTTTATATGACTGTTGGGATTATTCCGTTGTAATAACTGCCAGGACATTTGTTGGGACATAAAATTTTAAGCTTTAACCCTCCTTTTTATTCGATCTGATCGGGCAAACAAGTCAGTTACAGATTGACTTGACCTTCCTAGATCCACTCCACTTGGTTCCATGCCAACCATATCCAGTTGTTGGATTATTTAGTTCATACCAATTAAGATGGGTTTGTATTTCATGTTAGAATTTTTTACATTGATCCTCTTTATTTTTCTTTGATCTATTTGATCAATCCATCGATCAATTTCAGACTGGATTGACATTCCTTCCCATAGTAATAATATCTCAATCACTCAAGCAAACCCATGCATGAGGGACTACTAGGAGAAGAAGGAAGAAGTATGTGAAGGTGACTCAAGGGCCATTAGACAAAATGATGGGTAGGCATGGTCCATATTTGCATTTCAGTTTCATTTCACTATCACCATTAATATGTGGGTGTCTATCCATCTATACACACACACACATTCATATACATAAATATAAACATTGAGTTGATGTGTTCTTTCTACTAAACTTGACAGTACAAAACACACAAGCCATATATAGTTGTCGTAGGGTCTAAATCATAAGGTCGGACAATATCAAAATATCAGACAGTGTGATAAGAATAGACACACATGAAGGAATATCCTGTTTATTTATTTATTATTATTATCTTTGATATACTGTATAACTTCCTCCTATTTATAATGCGATAAGTTTCATTTTTGGTTGTCCCATTCATAAATATAAATATTTACTTCAATTAGTGATAGTAATCATGGGTGTTAATTGGGCCCATTAAGGTCCATTAATTCAATCCTAAATATTCTAACCCTAATTGATTAAGAATGAGTCTGCTTTTTATTTTAAAATAAAAAATATAATTATAAATCATTCAATAAGTCATTATAATCTATATAATTCACTAATAATTAAGCCTATCTTAATTCTTGTGCAAAAAAAAATGATCCTTTATTAAGCAGTGTTTTGTGAGATCGACACGTGTCATAAAGGGTGTGGCCACTTATAATTATTATTTTAATAAAATATTTCATGTTACGTGTGCTCGTATATTTATTTTTGTGTCATTTTGAATAACATTTTATAACCAATAAAGTTAAATAGCCACATTATTTGGCTACGTAACGTTGTATAAGTTGTTATTTTTATGAATAAAAATTTATGGGCTAGTTCCAAAATTGAAATTTAATGGGCCAAGTATGATAAAATATAACTGGACTGGGCCTTCCGATTTCAAGGTTTTGACATGAGTGAATGGTTAATTCTAGACATAGCCCCCAAATTACTCGTCATAGCTCCCTACTTAAAAATAATAATAAAAATAATATAAATTTACTAGTATAAACCCATAGCCCCCAATCAAAACCAACTAGCCTAAGAGCATTAGCAACGGCGCCCGCGGTGCGCACTGTCTTGATCGCCGTTGGAGCCTGTGGCGGGCGCGAGCTCGTTGTCCCTCGCGAGCCCGTCCCGGAGTGGCGGGCGCTCGCCATGTGGAGCTCCCCCATTAGTCAACGTGACCCTGATTTCAATTTTTATTTTATTTTTTTTAATTTCCATATTTTCACCTATATATACTCCCTCCCCCAAATCTATTTATCCATACTACTTTCATCTTCAACACTACATACCTTCTTCAACTTTTTTTAATTTTTTCTTCATTCTAAATTCATAAATCATGAATCGTGAGGAACGAGAGAGGAAATTTAGACACGTTTCGGTCGTCATTAGTATTTTTTTTATTCATATTTTATTTTTTTATATTGTAATTTTCCAAACGTGCAATACAATTGAATTTTAAAAATGGCTCGTATTATTTGAAATCATCAAATATTAATTCAAAATAATAATAATAAATTACATAGCCCTCCATGTTTCGGAGGTCTCCACTTTAGCCAAAAGTGGAGACCTCCAAAAACTAATAAAATACTATTAAAAAAACCAATAAAATATTGGGAGCCCTCCAAGTTGGAGGGCTCCCTTATGAATGCTCTAATGGAATCGATTTTTCCTCTTTCCCTGTCCCTCTCATCTTCTTTCTTCTTCACCTCATGCCAATAGTCTACAAGTTTTATCTTTTACCCAAGAAATTCTATTCTAATTTCTTAACCAAACGTTTTATTTTCTGGGTTCTGTGAGAGAATTGTTCTTGAATACTCCATATTATTTTGTTGCATTGCTATAAATCACTATATATTACCTATTGTCTTTTTTTTTTTCCCAATATCCATCTGATTTCCTTCCTTTTTCAATGTGAATATATTTTTTTTCTTGGCCTAATACGGGTGTTGATTGGTTCAAAATTGAAAAAAAAAAAAAGATACAAAGTTTTCTTTGATTTCTCTCATAATCAATTTATATTTGAGTGAGCAAAACACGAAAATTGCGTTCGACGATTAAAGCAAATTGGATGAGCGCACAAGATAAACTTCTAATCTTGAAGAATTACAGTTTGAACAAAGGGTTGCTAAAGGTTTGTGGATATATATATATTGATTCTATGTTTATGAACATTTTGTTCATTTTTGGATTTTTCAAATGTTGGATTGTGTTCATTTTGAATTTTTGAGATAGTTGGTTTCATTTATCGTGGGATGTGTGTGCTTCTTGAGGTGATGATGTAAGTATATACTCTCTCTGTCCCCTAATAAGTGTCTCAAGCCGCCACCACAAACAAACCAAGAAACTATGTGAAATTACTTAATTTACCCCTAATGATTGTATAGAAAACTAAAATAGGTATAAAATGTATAATGACTATGAAGGTAAAAATTGGTAGTTTAAGCTAATTTTTATCTAGAAAATTTTGATAGGACATTTATTTGGAATAAAAAATTTAAAGGGTTTTGGTCACTTATTTGGGGATTGAAGGAATATGCTTTAATTTGTAGGTTTGACATTGGGGGTTATGAGGATAAAATAGCAAAAGATAAAACTTGTAGATTATTGGCCGGAGGTGAAGGAATAAGATGAGAGGGAAGAGGAAAGAGGAAAAATCGATTCCATTAATTAGGCTAGTTGGTTTGATTGGGGGCTATGGGATTATATTAGTAAATTTATATTATTTATATTATTATTATTAAGTAGGGGCTATGAAGAGTAATTTGGGGCTACTAAACAAGGTCCAAATGAATTCACAAAATAGATTAATTAACAAATCGAATATTCGTTCAAAAAAACAAAAAAAAAAATCGAATATTAAATAAAATTTAATACTTACTTGAGTTACTTGCAAATTTTCAGCAACATGTCTCTATATTTTACAACTAATTTCTGGAAAGTCCCAATTCTTTTATTGAAAAAAAAATCCGTGGATAAGAACATTAAATTGTGTATAGTTGTGTTATTAATGTATCTTTTTCTAATCAATTTTTATAAATATCCTACTATATCATTATTTTTTTTATCATAAATTGGGTGATTAATATCCTACTATATCATTATTTTTATCATAAAGTGGGTGATTTATCATTTCCTCTTCGTTAATAAAAGAGAAAATGCTAACAAACAAAGCTTAGAGCCCGAATTGTGTAAAGACTAGTATTTTATACGCAAAAATAGACTTCACAATTCTCTTCCTATGCTGCAACTGCAACTCAAAAAGAAAAAGGAATAAAATAAAATAAAATAAAATAAAATAAAAATAGATATAATAGGCTCAGAATATTTAAAATTACCCATTTAAAAATTATTATGTAAAAATTACCCTTTTAAATGAAGTAATGTAAAAACTACCCTTTCAATTATTTTAATGTGTTATGGGTCCCACATTTTATGTTTAAAAACTACCACCACAATTCAATTATGGGTGAATGATGAATGTGAGAGGTGACGGCTCACAATTTTTTTTTTCTTCTTGTTATAATTACCATTATGAACAGTATTACTATTAAATTTATTGCTTTATGCATGCATGCGTGAATGGGCACGATTTGACTGTTTTTTTGGTACAAATAATTCATCTCTGATATCACAGACGAAACAGTATTGGTATCCTATGCCAACCACACCGAAAACTGAATATATACAACAACTCATACAACGCAAAATTGCAAATAGAATTCAGAAAAAAAAAGACCAATTCACCAAAAAAATTGTTCTGAGAAGAAGTAAACAAAGCTGAGCTGAGGAAGAGGAAGAAGAGGAAGAGGAAATAAACCACATTGCTTCATCGCGTTTCCGAATTATCCAACAATATAGGTAATCGTTTAATATCGAATTTATATGTTTAGCAAGTAGATTATATATTTATTTTGGAATTTAATTGAATTTTCATAACATGTCGTATTTATGAAAATGAAATTATATGTCTAGGAATCAGTATATAGAATTATTTTGAAAATTAATTGATTATTATTTGATTTATTAATTGATTTATTTTGAAAATTAATTCCCTTATGTGATTTAATTCAAAATTATTAGAAATTTGTAGTGTTTGTAACTTTAAAATATATATTTAGGTTAAGGAAAATAAAAGAAAATTTTGGGCATAGCCGGCCGGTCAATCGGATGCCGGAAAACCGCCATCCGGTCACGTATTCCGGTCGCCGGAGAAATCACTTTTCCGGCCACGGGATGGACCGGCCGGCTATGTCCAAAAATTTCTCTTTTTTTTCTAAGTATGGATAATTAATCACATGTATTTTGTAATTTTATTATTTCGTTTATTAATTTTTGTTTGAAATTAATTAATTATTATTTTGTTTAAATTAATTCTCTTATGTGATTTAATTCGAAATTATTAGAAATGTGTAGTGTTTGAAACTTTGAAATTTATATTTATGTTGACGAAAATAAAAGAAAATTTTGGGCATAGCCGGCCGGTCAATCGGACGCCGGAAAACCGCCGTCCGGTCACGTATTCCGGTCGCCGGAGAAATCACTTTTCCGGCCACGGGATGGACCGGCCGGCTATGCCCAAAAATTTCTCTTTTTTTTTCTAAGTATGGATAATTAATCACATGTATTTTGTAATTTTAGTATTTCGTTTATTAATTTTTGTTTGAAATTAATTGATTATTATTTTGTTTAAATTAATTCCCTTATGTGATTTAATTCGAAATTATTATAAATTTGTAGTTTTTGTAACTTTAAAATTTACATTTATGTTGAGGAAAATAAAAGAAAATTTTGGGCATAGCCGGCCGGTCAATCGGACGCCGGAAAACCGCCGTCCGGTCACGTATTCCGGTCGCCGGAGAAATCACTTTTCCGGCCACGGGATGGACCGGCCGGCTATGCCCAAACATTTCTCTTTTTTTTCTAAGTATGGATAATTAATCATATGTAATTTTTAATTTTAGTATTTCGTTTATTAATTTTTGTTTGAAATTAATTGATTATTATTTTGTTTAAATTAATTCCCTTATGTGATTTAATTCGAAATTATTATAAATTTGTAGTTTTTGTAACTTTAAAATTTATATTTATGTTGAGGAAAATAAAAGAAAATTTTGGGCATAGCCGGCCGGTCAATCGGATGCCGGGAAACCGCCGTCCGGTCACGTATTCCGGTCGCCGGAAAAATCACTTTTTCGGTCACGGGATGGACCGGCCAGCTATGCCCAAAAATTTCTCTTTTTTTTTTTCTTAGTATGGATAATTAATCACATGTATTTTGTAATTTTATTATTTCGTTTATTAAGTTTTGTTCGAAATTAATTGATTATTATTTTGTTTAAATTAATTCCCTTATGTGATGGATTAAATCAGTATATACATGTGATGTTCCTAACGGAAATAGTATATATTTATGTGTTTAATTTATTGATTTTATATTTATTTGTGATTTTTATTAATTAAGTTGTAATTATTTGACTACAGATGGCTGAGATCTACGTCAATGTTAAATACGGGGGTATCTGGGATGATTCTAGTTATCAAGGCGGCGATGAGGTCAATATCCCATTATCAGTATCTTATGGGATAACAATTTACAACTTGAGATACGTCATATCTCATTATTGCAACCCGGCGGGCTCCGATTTCGATCTTTTTTATATAAGGAAGAGCAACCGCGGACGTAATGCGATTTCACGTTTGACGAGTGACGATACATTACAAGAATTATGCAATGGTTTTATACCAACAATATTCGTGAAGACGAAAGACGGAGCATCCTCTTCACATGCCGGGGCATCATCTGCATACGTCGAGACATCCTCTCCATGTGTCCGTACATTCGATCAGTCGCAGGCGTACGGTGGGTCAAATGATTTTTTCAGCCAGGGCACCGACGATTGGCGGGCATACTTGGATGAAGTCGGGAGGGCTGTTGCTTCTAGCAACTGGGTAGGGGATGAGTATCTCGGCCAAAGCAACAACGTCCCGGAAATAGGTAACATTCCAGACCTCAATGAAGAGGTCGAGCACGACGAAGAGCAAATACATGACGAAGATTACGTCCCGGAACCTGAACAGGACTCGGAGACCTCGGAGAGCGAGGGCGAGACCAATCTATACCATGAAGGTAGGCAGCTGAACAGGGCTTTATTCGCGGAGTGGACTGCTTGGATACAGGAGGAAGGGGGTATGCAGAAACTCCTTGGGATGATGTTCCCAAATCCTGGTCAGGGTGAAGAGGAGTATGATTCGGACACAGAGCACATGAGTAATTGGCTTGTCCCGATAGTCCCTGCCCGGCCCCGTGATTCACTAGTGTATCACGATGATCTCTTGAATGTTGATGAGCTGTCGAGGACCTCAGTTTTCTTCTCCAAGGATGAAATCTGGATCGCAGTGGGTTTATGGCATTTGAACAGGAGGAAAGAATACTATGTCGCTAAATCAGATAAGATAAGAATGGTCATGGTATGCAAATTATCCAGAGATTGCCCCTTCAGACTTTATCTCACTAGCGAAGGCGGGCCTTGGACTGTTAACATATTTGACGAGGAGCACACATGCGATGAGGTAGGTCTAACAGATACCACTCATGTGAGGAAGATCCACGCGTTGGTGATCGGTTCAATTTTTGCGAAAAGATTGCTCCGTGATGCGGAAATAATAAAGCCCCGTATTATTCAGAACGAGCTCAAATCCGAGTTCGGCATCGATGCTAACTACGATGTGTGCTTGAAGGGACGGAATGCCGCCATCGAGATGGTATACGGCAAACACAAGGATTCCTTCAACGATTTGCTCAGTTACCTTTACATGCTGAGGCTCACTAATCCGGAGACGATCACCCAGCACGAGATTAGCCAGGATGGCCGGTTCAAACAAGTCTTCGTTGCTCTAGGCACTACGCGTTTTGCTTGGCGAAATGGATATATTCGTCCAGTCATTGTTGTTGATGGCACGCATCTCAAGGGGAAGGCCCACGGGCTAATGTTTGTAGCTGTGGCGAAGGATGCGAATGAGCAACTATTCCCATTGGCGTACGGAATAGGGCCAACTGAGGATAACGAATCATGGACTTGGTTCATGGCATGCCTCCGAGAAGCATATGGTCCATGTCCGGGTACATTGTTCGTCTCCGATCAGCACGCGTCTATCATACATGCTGTCCGAGAGATATTTCCCGCAGCTAAGCATGGGTTCTGTTACTTCCATCTTGCCAAAAATCTCGCCCACTGCGGCAAAAATGTAGGCAACTAGCTCCAACATGCCGCGTATACGTACGACGACCATGATTTCCAGACCTACCTTCAGGGGATCCGGATCACTAGCAGGCTCGCTTACAACAGGTTGATAGATGTTGGAGTAACAAGGTGGTCCCGATCGCAGTGCGAGGCAAGACGATTCAGCAACATGACGTCCAACGCAGCAGAATCTTTTAACAATAGCCTCCTATGGGCGAGACGTCTGCCGTGTAACACCCCGTAATTTCACTTAACTAAATTAGTTAGTTAATCCCGATAGTTGAGATATATTATCAACTTTAAGGATCCAAGATGTTAAAACAATTGCTTAGACAACAATAATGGAATCGAGAAGCGACTCGACTTCTAAAATTAAGTTCTTTGAGTAATCAATTGAGAAGTAGTGACATAATCAAGTTGCAACTTGATTTCTATATTATTTAGTTTTCATTAAGTAATTAGTATTCGAGCAAATAAATCGTTATTAGTCTCGATCACATTAACTAAATATGATCGAATTAAAATCGCTCGAGTGAGAAATAAATCGTTGAGACAAGGCCCAATACTCGTACTAGCAAGCCACGCCCATTCTTTTAAGCTCGGATATATATATATATATATATATATATATATATATTCATGGACCAAGAAAAGAAGAGAAAGTAGAATATTGTATTATCAATAACCATAGCACAATTATCTCGACCACAGTAGATAAAATAGATTAACATTAGTTCCTAAACCTTCTACTAATAAAAATAGTCACGTGAGGTACAAAAGGGGGAAGATAAATTTTGAACCCAACCTCATGAAGTCAAATACTAAAATCTAGATTTTACACTTGAAATTTGAAGCTACAACTACATCGACTACCCTAAGCTATACAAACAAGGACTCTTGTGCAAAACAACAATTCTTATATGGAAATGGAAATAAAACAAGAACTTCAGCAGCTCACATCCCAAAAGGAGAAAGGAATCAGCTCCTTAGCTGCAGACTCCAGCCAGAAATGGCCAGCACATCTCCCAACAGCAGCCTGCAACCTGCAAAAGGAGAGAAGAGAGAAATCTGAGCTGCATAGTTAGAACAAAAACAAATCTGCAGAAATCTTTAGAAGAGAACAAGTTTAATATGGAAATAGAAACTTTGAGGTACAAAAATCTGACTTCCTTGAGTCAACCAACCCTTCTTTAGATCATCCAAGAACCGAGCCTCTATACATATCCTCTACCATCACGCAGCCATCACACACTTCTTATACCTCCAATCTGCAAGAAAGACAAGAGATGGATCAGCCCCAATTCCAGCTATGTGCTACCTCTTTTAAGAACTTGAGGAACAGACAGCCCTTCTTGGAAACTCAACCATCAATAAGGGAATGAAAATCAGTTGTTGGATGAAGTCCAACAGGTGCAGCAGTTCCACCCCCTTGTTACCTGCAAAAGGGAGAGAAATTAAGCAAGTAGAAACACAATCAGAGCTGCACATTAGAGGACAAACAAATCTGCAGGAATCTGTCTATTAGAACCAAAAATAGCATGAAAGTAGGAACATTGAAAAAAAAAACTACAAACCATCTCTCTTAAGTCAACCTCCCCCTTCTAGTTCAAGAACTTCAAACGAGTCCCTATATACTCACCCTCTCCACCCAAATTCAGAACCACACTCAAATACTTCACATTCACAAACACTTAGAGCAAAGTAGAGAGTGAGAGAGAGTGAAGGAAGCTGTAGCAGTTAAAGAGAAATAGGAGAGGGAAGAAGCTAGCCACAACGGCCCCCTTCACTCACCTAAGGTAATAGCAAATCCCAAATCTTCTAGAGCTAGAGAAGCCTGCTATAGTTTTCAGTTTCAAGTTCTCAACCATAATCCAAAACAAACAAGCATGATAGGCACATCAATTCAGATCCCATCAACCAAGCATACCTTTGTTTCACACCAATAACCTAACAAGCATGCTAAAATCTAAAATTTGAGACCCTAGCACTAGCATACTAATATGCAGAAAGTTAAAAATCTGATTTCAAAGCAAGTTACGTCATAGGAAAATTCTTATTGTAGAGCGCATAACGTAGGAAATATCTAGATGAAAGAAGCGCCAACCCATATTCGGAATCAAGCCCAACACAAAACTTAAACCAAGAATATAGAACAGTGAACACAGGAATCACAAACTTGAAACTTGTTTATTCAGTTCTTGAAAACCAAGCCTAAGCTATTAAACGTACCAAGACTTCATTGATCAGATAAGTAAAGATCCTAGCCTGAGAAAGAGTTAGGGGGGGGTTCGAACCTCCGTCGAGGCGCGAGGCCTCGACGGCAGAGAACCAGATGAGAGAAGCCTCAGCAAAAGGGTGAAGCCAGCAGTAGCGACGCTACATCGCCATCTCCGAAATCTGCAACAAAAGGGGATAGAAAGTTAGTAACTCGAATCGAGTAATAAACTAGTTTCACTTAGACAGACCCCAATAATAACAAACGAACTAGAAATAACTTAGAAAAATAGTTGATAATCGAAAATGAAATAGAAACGGATGAATGTTCCCTAGTTTGAAAGAACTAGGGTTTTCAATGTAGCCCCCTCAAGAGATGGGTGGTAGACTGCGGGAGTTGCGTCGGCCACCGGAGAGGAACCAGTACACACGCACACGGTTCGAGGCCACATGACGCCTCTACAGCCAACACCGTCTCACCGCGGTTCCAAAATGCCATCCAGAAGGCCAGCAACTATGTCTATTGCCGGAGATTTGATCGGAGCTAGAAATCCCCAAATTAATTAGGTGCACCCAACCAGTAACAGCGAGAAAAGGGAAGCGACAGAACGACGGCGGCCACTAATTGAAGTGCCGACCGAAGTAATCTCCGGAGAAGATGGCCGGAGTATGGGTATCGCGAGCTCACAGACGAGAGAGAGAGAGAGAGAGAGAGAGAGAGAGAGAATCGCAATTGAGAGAGACGGTTCAGCGTGAAAGTGGAAAGGGAATGAGGAAGGGTTGTGGATTTCTTTTGTGACCGGGTCGGGTTTAACCCGGGGATCCGGGCTGGAGCCACAGTTAGGCCGAGTTGCCCCTTTAATTGGGCCAAAGCCCATTTACCTAATTACAAGCCCAACTCCCTAATTAATTATGAAACGAGACGCGATTAATTAAATCGTATTCCACTCCAGATTAAATTCCGATAATTCTAAATGAATTATTTCGCGATTTAAACAATTAACTTTAGATAAGTTAATTAACCAAAATTTATATTTTAGATTAATTGATTTAGCTAATCAATTACACGTTGGAATTAATTAGCCCAGTTTCACAATAAATCAAAGATTGATTTATTGTAATAAATTATATGAACCGTTTACCGACGGTGTTTATAACTCGAGCCTAGATGATAGTAACCACGTTACTGGATTTAGAATAACCTCCGATTAGAATTGACACTAAAATCTTAGATAAGATTTCATTCGTTACAACATAAATCTTACCTCGACTTTTAATCGAAGGGTACGCAAAGGAGGGACAGTAGCAGAAGCAGAGATCAAGTCTCGTTGCAGTAGAGCAAAAACAACGAGGTGGGCTTTCTATAAAACAAAGCATGTTTTATTAGATTATTAGCTCTTTTTAAGTGTTGTCATGCCATAAATGTTTTTCAGTTTTTGTATGATGCCTATCTGTTAAATGGCGAAATGCCAATTCATAAATCGAATTCGGGTCCTTGAATGATCAGCTATTATTCTTGGACTAGTGTACACATCGATCGTGTCATTCCAGATAGTGACCGATCACGTGACCGAGTGAGGTGGCCACCTCCTCAGACACAACAGACTCAGATATGGTACAATACTACAGAACCTAGACTGCAGTCGCTTTTAAGATAACTCAATTTTTCATGAACATAGGCCTTTCAAGAAAAACCCTATGTTTCACTATGAATGGCTTGACAATAAAATGTTTTGGGCATGTGTCCACTGAGTACTCTGTACTCACGCCCTGTACATTATTTCCGATGTGCAGGTTGAGCAGGATGAAGGGAGAGTGACCGGTGATGCTTTTGTCAAAGATAGCAAGTAGTATTAGTTGAAGATTTCTCTTGGTAATACATGTCTTCATACATGTATTCTTAAACACTATTCCGCTGCATACACTCTGATATTTTTGAATCCTTCGATATGGTTGTAATTTAAGTCAGAATCATGAAGTGGTGTCGTACCTACTCCGTCTATTAATTCCACCTATTGGCGTTGGTTCTATAATATGTTCGTAAAAAATTCCCGAATTTCCCATCCTTTGTAAATTCTTCGTTAATTTCCACCATAGTCACGAATCACCGAGCTTAGCTATCGATTAGCAAAGTGCGGTCGTGACAGAGTGGTATCAGAGCACTAGGTTGCTCTGAAATCCAAGAGTCTTCTTAAAAGTATAGTCTAGACTTGAATCACTAGACTAAATAGAGTCCTTTGACAAAAGCTCGGCACTCCAACTCATCACGCTCAACGAGGTAAAGAGAAAATTGTTTTTCCAAATGATTAAAAGTTGAAAATTTCTTTTAATCGCAAGAACTTAGTAAAGACTAGTTCTTAGATCACTTAGACAGAAAACATAACTCTTCTAGAGGACATAGTTGCTCTAGACACTTGCTTCGAGGAAGCAAGCTTAAATTAAGATCGGAACGAAGTTCCCTTCTTCTCCAGTCAACTGAAGAGGAGGCAATGAGTGACGCAAGATGCAAGAAGAGTCGATACGAGAAGTACCATGAAGATCGAGACAAATCCGTCAAACGATCATTACCTTTTGCCCAAGGCAATTGATTTGAACAAGTTGTAAATGCCTTCAACTTTAGCATACCTCAGTGGTATAATCAAGTAAAATACATTGTGGCAAAATAAGTAAGTCCACTTCAATGTTGAGTGTGTTACTGCACACTTAGAAAGAAAAGAATAATCTAGTAAAGGAAAGAAAGATGAATTGAGATGAGTTAAGCTCAAACACTAGCAGTTATGAGAATAGAATAAGAAAGAAAGCAAGTTGAGTTATATTCATGATCAGACTACATTATAGCAACGAGAATCAGGGCGTAGTGCCACTTGGAGTAAATAACTAAATCATTAGACTGTTGCAGCCTAAGTTGCAACTCTTATGAGAAATAGATATTTGAAGAAGAATTCTTCTTTTAAGAAGGATAAGCCATATCCGGGATGATTTAGCATCCTACTCCATTAGACTTTCCAACCATAGTGGTTGATTGTCGAAACGTGCTTGAAAAGGGAAGTAAATTTGAAGATAAGAACATACAGTTGGGACTACATACAAGGTAGTATTACTACCCACACTTATGCGTCGTTAGCAACGATGACATGACCTATTGCCAGTTTAGTTTCTTATAAGAAATAAGGGAAAATATCAATCTCCTACATTAAGGATTAGTGAGTGTTGAGAATTAACGAAATTAGAAAGGCAGTAATTTAAAGGAAAACATTTCGTACAAATGCCTCATGATGTGGCATGTACCCATTTAATCCCCTTGAAGCCAATAAAGTCTTTTATTTAGAAAATATCAAGTGGGAAAGTTTTTTTTTGAACTGAAACAAAAGTTGTCAAACCTTAAGAATTCATTTTTATTATCCTTTGATTAAGCCACCAAAGTACGGCATACAGATTCATGCTGAGGAGGTGCTTATGTGGAACTGGCCACTCTACATAATCTCATTCTCAGTAGAATCATTCACAAACCGGAATTCAGATAGGTATCGGCAAGGGAGTCCCTTTCTTTTGACCCTTTGTCATTTCATATCTACCCTCCGACTATTCTTTTCACACTAGTCTAATAATTTATTGATGAAACCATTTTATTAGACGTCATGCCGCAATTGACATGTTTTCCCTATTGAAATTTCTTCCAGTGCAGCTCACAAATTATTTCACTCCGTACATATTACATTTCTTTTGAAACCAAAGAGAATGAATAAATTAGTCCATTTGAAAGTTCAGGGTATAACAGGAAGCATAGTGCTGACTGGGGATACCGAAAGTTTGTGCACAGATCAAATGAATAGAAATTAAGACCTAAAATAGAAGGGTTGAGACCTAGTATCCAAATGAGGATAGACCAAGGGTGTATAGATAATTACGACATATCAACAAGAGATTTAAGATGATATGGAGTTGTAGAGAACGTTAGGGAACCTTTAAGAGGATCCTAGGGACCCAGTGAATAAGCGAAAGAGCCGATTATGACCCATATCACGATGGGGAGCAGTTTTATTGATATACGCAGCACGTAAATCAATGGAGCTCATAAGCCTGTTTATTTTGTGGGTAAGACCAAATTAACAGTGAGAAACTGTTAAGTTTAAGGAATTGAAGGCGGTATACTCATGAAATAGAAAAGTTTTTAAATTGGCAGAATTGAACTTGATCGAGTAAGCAGGCGAACTAAAACAACACTTATGAAGTTTAATTCCTCATAAGTAGTGGTATCAGGTTGCCATACGAGGAAAGCTTCTAGTCTGGGTGAGAAGACCGATGATGATCGGCAAATCAGAATCCACAGCAATAGCAGAGCAAATGAGATAACACATGATAAATTAGAAGATTTAATCTAGTCGAGATCCATTGTTTCAAGGGAGAATGACCTATAAGAACGTCCATGCAAGTCAAAGTAGAATTGATTTTATTCTCTATAAAAGAAGTAAAGTGAGAATAGTAATGCGTTCTTAAGATATGAGGACATATGCCAACACCTAAACCACCAAAGGAGAAGAAGCATTTAGATACGATAAGTATGAAAAATATCGAGACTTAGAAATAAAGTACGACGTAACACGAGATGAGGGTAGCCACCCTATATTAAGAAAAGAGACCGAGAATTTCTTGGTGGGAAATAATGAGCCCTATAGGGCATTGATCAAGGACAGTAATAGTATACTAATTTACAAGATCGTCGAGAACCTTAAGCAGATCAAGGTTTCAAGAAAGTACAAATGGAGGAAAATATTATACCCAAGTTAAGTTTCCATGGAAGAAAAAGTGAAACATAATCACAGTATAGTAAAAGAGAAGATCACAAGTAAAATGAGGAGAAGTAGAAAATAATGGCATATCAGAGATCCTATGACCGCCACCTAGAGCCTCCCAGATCAATTGTTCTTCTCGGTGGAGAACAACCCAAAACACCACGATAGTTTTCCCCACCACCACCCCGACTCCCACCTCAGGCCAAGAATGCTTTGGGTACAAGCGACGACAGAAGGCGAAGGCCTATGCGATGAGGCAGGGAAATTTGCTAAGGGCCAAGAAAACGTGGTAGGTATGAGCCAACCCCTCGATACACCTGAAATAATCTTGTTTGATAAACAGTATTTCGCATTCATTCATCGCAAAAGCATGCATAGAATATCTAAGTCTGAGAACGGAACCAATAGGGACGGATATGCGAATTACATCGCCTGTAGGAGGGAACATCACTCTTACGCACCGTTGCTCAAACTTAGAACTGAACCTAGGATCACACAAACTCCTAGCAAATAACCTGAGCGTCTTACCGATGAAAGACGTAGACATAATTTTAGGAATGGATTGGCTAGCCAAAAACTACGCCACCATCCTCTGCAAGGAGAGACAGATTTCCTTTAGAATGCCGGGTAAGGAACCGACAACTTTCCACGGAATTGCTTTAAATAAGCAAAAACCGGTGATTTCCGCCATCCAAGCAGCAACCTTGATAAGAAAAGGGAACCCAGCGTACCTCGTTTATCTAAATGAGGAACCCAAGGACGAGAAGGAGGAAAAGATCGAAAATGTTGAAATCGTTCGTGAATTTCCCGATGTTTTTCCGGACGTACTACCAGGACTACCACCTGATAGGAAGATAGAGTTTACCATCGATTTGGAACCGGGATCAGCCCCGATATCCAAGGCACCATACCGAATGGCACCAAAGGAATTGGAGGAACTCAAGGTACAACTCCAAGAGCTTCTGGACCTAGGTTTCATCAGACCTAGTGTGTCACCATGGGGAGCACCAGTACTGTTTGTAAAGAAGAAGGACGGCTCCATGAGGATGTGTATAGATTATCGAGAACTGAACAAGCTAACCCTTAAGAATAAGTATCCATTACCAAGGATCGATGATCTGTTTGACCAACTCAAGGGAGCGAGTGTCTTTTCAAAGATAGATCTTAGATCAGGATACCATCAACTGAAGATCCGACCGGAGGATATACCCAAGACGACATTTCGAACCAGATATGGCCACTACGAGTTCGTAGTTGTACCATTTGGGTTGACCAATGCGTCAGTGGTATTCATGGATCTCATGAATCGGGTTTTTCACCCGTACTTAGACAAATTTGTCTTAGTTTTCATAGATGACGTCCTGATTTGCTCAAAGAGCAAACAAGAACATGAGGACCACCTGAAGACAGTATTAGGAACTCTGAGAATAGAGAAGCTTTACGCCAAGTTCATCAAGTGTGAATTTTGGCTAGAAAAAGTAGCATTTTTGGGTCATATTGTGTTAGCTGAAGGAATTAAAGTGGACCCTGCAAAGGTTGAAGCAGTTAAGAATTGGAAATCCCCATCAACACCAAACAAAATCCGAAGTTTCTTAGGATTAGCTGGCTACTATCGAAGATTCATAGAAGGATTTTCCAAGATAGCCAGACCAATGACGCAACTCCTGAGGAAAGGGATCAAGTATACAAGGACACCGGAATGCGAGTCAAACTTTCAACAGTTGAAAGAGAAATTGACCACCGCCCCAATTCTGGTAGTCCCAGATCCGGACAAGGTGTATGTCATTTACACAGATACCTCCAAGAATGGGCTAGGATGTGTTCTAATGCAAGAAGGGAATGTGATAGCTTATGCCTCACGACAGCTTAAGACCACACGAGCTTAATTACCCAACACATGACCTGGAATTAGCGACAATTGTGCATGCCCTGAAAATCTGGAGACACCACCTCTATTAAGCTCGGTGTGAGGTTTTCACAAATCACAAGGCCCAAATACGTCTCCGAGCAGAGAGACTATGACTATGAAAGACTGTGAACGTGGAATCAACTATCACCCGGGCAAAGCCAACATATTGGCAGGTGTTTTTCATCGCACAACTCAGCTAAAACCATCATTTCTCTTGACCAACTAAGAAGCCCTTCTCCCGGAGTTTTGAGAACGGAACTTAGAAGTTGTGTTGTATTTGAGACCACCCCTCCAGTAATTAAGTTATACCAAGATGAAAACTTCGCCAAAAAGAATGTTAGTTACATTCTTATTCCATTTGTAATAGAATCTAAAAGGGATGATTCCCTAAGTCCTTATTTGGGCGGAAGCAATTAGCAAATTGCTTCTTATGTGAGTATCTAGATATAATTTAGTATTTGGGTCCCATGATCAAGTAGGTGTCTAGTAGTTCTGGCAGGTTGAGTAGAAGTGTAACCAAGGTAAGATTTCTTCAAGAAGATGATTTTCTGGTGGTACTTTCTTGAAATAATCAAATAACAATTTGATTACTATGATTCTTAGATAACAACTACTTAAACAACCAAGTGCGCGAACGGACTATCTAGTTAAGCAAACAAGCAGTGTTTCTCATTAATGAGAATAAAGCCTATTGGGCTAAGCCCATTGGTTAATCTATTGGGCCAAATTACCTAGAAAAATTAGAAACCGAAAGCCTATAGACGAAACGTTTGAGAAGGGCACGTAGGAGAAAAGAATGAAAGAGAGCCCAAAAGTTACCTCAAGGAAGTGAACAATGCAATTATAGTTGAAGGGAGACTATGCATTACGCACCATGAAGAACTGAGGAAAGATATTCTGAGCGAAGCTCACGATACACTATACACCGCCACCCTAGAAGTACGAATGTGTACTGAGACCTGGAAAGAAGTTCTGATTGGAGATAATGCAGAGAGATGTAGCTTTATTCGTTAGAGGATGCCTAGCCTGTCAGTAGGTGAAAGCTCTACACCAACGCCCTTATGGCAGATTGCAACCCTGGAAAATTCCGCAGTGGAAATGGGAGCATATTGCTATGGATTTTGTAATAAGACTACCGAAGTGAAGAAGAGAAAATACAACCACTTAGGTGATTGTAGATCGACTTACAAAAGTACACACTTTCTCCCGATCCCAATAACGTACGGATCAGAGAAGTTAGCTCAGTTGTATGTACGCAAGATAGTACGCCTTCATGGAGTACCAATCTCGATCACGTCAGACCGCGATTCAAAATTCACCTCTAGATTTTGGATGAGCTTGCAGGGAGAACTCGGAACTAGATTGAATTTTAGTACTGCCTTTCACCCTCAGACCGATGGGCAATCAGAAAGAACCATACAAACCCTAGAGGACATGTTGAGAACGGTAGTACTTGATCAAGGTGGTCATTAGGAGCCAGTGTTACCACTGATTGAGTTTGCCTACAACAATAACTATCAGGCGACCATAGATATGGCACCATATGAAGCGCTGTATGGAAGGAAGTGTAGATCACCGCTTTACTGGGATGAAGTCAGTGAGAGAAAAATGTTAGGCCCTGACGCGATTAGCGACATGATCGAGATCGTGCGCCAGATCAAAGACAGAATTAAAGAAGCTCGGGATAGACAGAAATCTTATGCCGACAACCATCGAATAGAGGTTCAGTTCGAAGTAGGAGACAAAGTGTGTCTGAAGGTATCTCCTTCCAAGGGGATAGTGAGATTTGGAGTCAAATGAAAGCTAAGACCCCGTTTTATCGGACCTTACGAAATTTTAGAAAGAATCGGACCAGTAGCTTATAGGTTGGAGTTGCCGCGAGGCCTTAGAAATGTACACAACGTTTTCCATGTCTCACAACTTCGAAAGTACATGCACGATCCAAAGCACGTAATCCATCAGGATGAAGTAGAACTTAATCCAGATTTGAGTTATGAGAATAGACCGGAAGCAATCCTAGAACGAAAAGTACAGCTCAGAAATAAATCAATCACTTCGGTGAAGGTTTTGTGGAAGCACCACAGTCAGGAAGAAGCCACGTGGGAGCTTGAGGATAAGATGAAAGAGAAGTACCCAAAATTATTTAACTAAGGTACGTAAATTTCGGGATGAAATTTCTTTTAAGGGGGGGAGGATGTAACACCCCGTAATTTCACTTAACTAAATTAGTTAGTTAATCCCGATAGTTGAGATATATTATCAACTTTAAGGATCCAAGATATTAAAACAATTGCTTAGACAACAATAATGGAATCGAGAAGCGACTCGACTTCTAAAATTAAGTTCTTTGAGTAATCAATTGAGAAGTAGTGACAGAATCAAGTTGCAACTTGATTTCTATATTATTTAGTTTTCATTAAGTAATTAGTATTCGAGCAAATAAATCGTTATTAGTCTCGATCACATTAACTAAATATGATCGAATTAAAATCGCTCGAGTGAGAAATAAATCGTTGAGACAAGGCCCAATACTCGTACTAGCAAGCCACGCCCATTCTTTTAAGCTCGGATATATATATATATATATATATATATATATATATATATATATATATATATATATATATATATATATTCATGGACCAAGAAAAGAAGAGAAAGTAGAATATTGTATTATCAATAACCATAGCACAATTATCTCGACCACAGTAGATAAAATAGATTAACATTAGTTCCTAAACCTTCTACTAATAAAAATAGTCACGTGAGGTACAAAAGGGGGAAGATAAATTTTGAACCCAACCTCATGAAGTCAAATACCAAAATCTAGATTTTACACTTGAAATTTGAAGCTACAACTACATCGACTACCCTAAGCTATACAAACAAGGACTCTTGTGCAAAACAACAATTCTTATATGGAAATGGAAATAAAACAAGAACTTCAGCAGCTCACATCCCAAAAGGAGAAAGGAATCAGCTCCTTAGCTGCAGACTCCAGCCAGAAATGGCCAGCACATCTCCCAACAGCAGCCTGCAACCTGCAAAAGGAGAGAAGAGAGAAATCTGAGCTGCATAGTTAGAACAAAAACAAATCTGCAGAAATCTTTAGAAGAGAACAAGTTTAATATGGAAATAGAAACTTTGAGGTACAAAAATCTGACTTCCTTGAGTCAACCAACCCTTCTTTAGATCATCCAAGAACCGAGCCTCTATACATATCCTCTACCATCACGCAGCCATCACACACTTCTTATACCTCCAATCTGCAAGAAAGACAAGAGATGGATCAGCCCCAATTCCAGCTATGTGCTACCTCTTTTAAGAACTTGAGGAACAGACAGCCCTTCTTGGAAACTCAACCATCAATAAGGGAATGAAAATCAGTTGTTGGATGAAGTCCAACAGGTGCAGCAGTTCCACCCCCTTGTTACCTGCAAAAGGGAGAGAAATTAAGCAAGTAGAAACAAAATCAGAGCTGCACATTAGAGGACAAACAAATCTACAGGAATCTGTCTATTAGAACCAAAAATAGCATGAAAGTAGGAACATTGAAAAAAAAAACTACAAACCATCTCTCTTAAGTCAACCTCCCCCTTCTAGTTCAAGAACTTCAAACGAGTCCCTATATACTCACCCTCTCCACCCAAATTTAGAACCACACTCAAATACTTCACATTCACAAACACTTAGAGCAAAGTAGAGAGTGAGAGAGAGTGAAGGAAGCTGTAGCAGTTAAAGAGAAATAGGAGAGGGAAGAAGCTAGCCACAACGGCCCCCTTCACTCACCTAAGGTAATAGCAAATCCCAAATCTTCTAGAGCTAGAGAAGCCTGCTATAGTTTTCAGTTTCAAGTTCTCAACCACAATCCAAAATAAACAAGCATGATAGGCACATCAATTCAGATCCCATCAACCAAGCATACCTTTGTTTCACACCAATAACCTAACAAGCATGCTAAAATCTAAAATTTGAGACCCTAGCACTAGCATACTAATATGCAGAAAGTCAAAAATCTGATTTCAAAGCAAGTTACGTCATAGGAAAATTCTTATTGTAGAGCGCATAACGTAGGAAATATCTAGATGAAAGAAGCGCCAACCCATATTCGGAATCAAGCCCAACACAAAACTTAAACCAAGAATATAGAACAGTGAACACAGGAATCATAAACTTGCAACTTGTTTATTCAGTTCTTGAAAACCAAGCCTAAGCTATTAAACGTACCAAGACTTCATTGATCAGATAAGTAAAGATCCTAGCCTGAGAAAGAGTTAGGGGGGGGTTTGAACCTCCGTCGAGGCGCGAGGCCTCGACGGCAGAGAACCAGATGAGAGAAGCCTCAGCAAAAGGGTGAAGCCAGCAGTAGCGACGCTACATCGCCATCTCCGAAATCTGCAACAAAAGGGGATAGAAAGTTAGTAACTCGAATCGAGTAATAAACTAGTTTCACTTAGACAGACCCCAATAATAACAAACGAACTAGAAATAACTTAGAAAAATAGTTGATAATCGAAAATGAAATAGAAACGGATGAATGTTCCCTAGTTTGAAAGAACTAGGGTTTTCAATGTAGCCCCCTCAAGAGATGGGTGGTAGACTGCGGGAGTTGCGTCGGCCACCGGAGAGGAACCAGTACACACGCACACGGTTCGAGGCCACACGACGCCTCTACAGCCAACACCATCTCACCGCGGTTCCAAAATGCCATCCAGAAGGCCAGCAACTACGTCTATTGCCGGAGATTTGATCGGAGCTAGAAATCCCCAAATTAATTAGGTGCACCCAACCAGTAACAGCGAGAAAAGGGAAGCGACAGAACGACGGCGGCCACTAATTGAAGTGCCGACCGAAGTAATCTCCGGAGAAGATGGCCGGAGTATGGGTATCGCGAGCTCACAGACGAGAGAGAGAGAGAGAGAGAGAGAGAGAGAATCGCAATTGAGAGAGACGGTTCAGCGTGAAAGTGGAAAGGGAATGAGGAAGGGTTGTGGATTTCTTTTGTGACCGGGTCGGGTTTAACCCGGGGATCCGGGCTGGAGCCACAGTTAGGCCGAGTTGCCCCTTTAATTGGGCCAAAGCCCATTTACCTAATTACAAGCCCAACTCCCTAATTAATTATGAAACGAGACGCGATTAATTAAATCGTATTCCACTCCAGATTAAATTCCGATAATTCTAAATGAATTATTTCGCGATTTAAACAATTAACTTTAGATAAGTTAATTAACCAAAATTTATATTTTAGATTAATTGATTTAGCTAATCAATTACACGTTGGAATTAATTAGCCCAGTTTCACAATAAATCAAAGATTGATTTATTGTAATAAATTATATGAACCGTTTACCGACGGTGTTTATAACTCGAGCCTAGATGATAGTAACCACGTTACTGGATTTAGAATAACCTCCGATTAGAATTGAAACTAAAATCTTAGATAAGATTTTATTCGTTACAACATAAATCTTACCTCGACTTTTAATCGAAGGGTACGCAAAGGAGGGACAGTAGCAGAAGCAGAGATCAAGTCTCGTTGCAGTAGAGCAAAAACAACGAGGTGGGCTTTCTATAAAACAAAGCATGTTTTATTAGATTATTAGCTCTTTTTAAGTGTTGTCATGCCATAAATGTTTTTCAGTTTTTGTATGATGCCTATCTGTTAAATGGCGAAATGCCAATTCATAAATCGAATTCGGGTCCTTGAATGATCAGCTATTATTCTTGGACTAGTGTACACATCGATCGTGTCATTCCAGATAGTGACCGATCACGTGACCGAGTGAGGTGGCCACCTCCTCAGACACAACAGACTCAGATATGGTACAATACTACAGAACCTAGACTGCAGTCGCTTTTAAGATAACTCAATTTTTCGTGAACATAGGCCTTTCAAGAAAAACCCTATGTTTCACTATGAATGGCTTGACAATAAAATGTTTTGGGCATGTGTCCACTGAGTACTCTGTACTCACGCCCTGTACATTATTTCCGATGTGCAGGTTGAGCAGGATGAAGGGAGAGTGACCGGTGATGCTTTTGTCAAAGATAGCAAGTAGTATTAGTTGAAGATTTCTCTTGGTAATACATGTCTTCATACATGTATTCTTAAACACTATTCCGCTACATACACTCTGATATTTTTGAATCATTCGATATGGTTGTAATTTAAGTCAGAATCATGAAGTGGTGTCGTACCTACTCCGTCTATTAATTCCACCTATTGGCGTTGGTTCTATAATATGTTCGTATCAAATTCCCGAATTTCCCATCCTTTGTAAATTCTTCGTTAATTTCCACCATAGTCACGAATCACCGAGCTTAGCTATCGATTAGCAAAGTGCGGTCGTGACATGCCGGTTGTTGCTTGTCTAGATGCTGTAAGGCTCATCATTGAAGAATGGTTCACTGAGCGACGTGAAAAGTGCAGGAATGATACTCACCCGATCACAGAAGAGGCTCGGAGAAAAATGGCAGTGCAATTGGAATACGCAAACACCTACAAGGCTACAAGGATTGCCAATACTCTTCACTATAAAGTGAAGACGTCTAACCGGGAAGTGATGGTTGACCTGCACGAACACGTGTGTCAATGCAGGCGGTGGGAGTTTGATTGTCTCCCCTGTGTTCACGCGATGGCAGCAATCAAGTAATGAAATTCACATCGCATTATTTTAATGCAATATATTTAAGTACAGAATTAATATTTTAACCCTTTTTTTTTTACTAATTGCAGGAAGAATAGAGAGAACGTGGTGGATTACGTCTCGATATTCTATAGACGAGCCTCGTACGAGGCTTGTTTCAGCGTCCCAATTCGAAGTGTACCGAAAAACATCTGTGGACAGTGCCGCGGTCCATCAAGGACGTTGACGTCCAACCACCAATCCCGAGACGTCTACCTGGGAGGCCAAAAGAAAGAAGAATCAGAGACAGACTTGAACGAGGCGGCCGTCGAGGTCGTAGACCTCGTAGATGTCTGCACTGCGACGCTCCTGATCATACCGGCCCTAACTGCCCAAATATATCTGATTAGCATATATCAATAATTTAGTTTAAATGGTTTTTTTTTGTGCAATCCTTAGTGTTTACTTTTCCCTAGTTTTAAATTATATTAATCAAGTCAAAACCTGTCTCATCAAATTAAATTAAATTAAATTAAATTAAATTAAAATAAATTACCAAAATTAATTACATTATATTAGATGAAATTAACGGCTAATATAGTTTATTGTCTTACATTACATTAAATCAAATGAAATCAAATTAAATTACATCGAATCAAATTGAATCAAATCAAATTAAATTAAATTAAATTAGTAATTTGCGGGTAATATATTAAATTAAATTAAACTGTAATTCGAAAAAGAACCCAATTCATATTGTACCAAAGAATTTAGATTACAACTACGTGCGGTGACTGAAGATCCTGCACGCAACAATCTTTCTATACAAGGCTAACATATCGTCCACATTAGTTACATCAGGGCATCCACTAATCCAGCGCTCGATATTCATTATGGCGATTGGACCGTTGCTGTTTTCCAGACGACTTGTAATGACTTGATCCCTCGGAGCAAATTCAAACGCAAAGGACTGTGGCTTATCCCGCCAACCATGAATATTCGAGGCCCAATAAAGCCCACCAACTAACCAAAGTGGCAAAAAGAATCTCAATGGCTCCAATTCGTCTAGAACATATCCCTGCTCTTGGGCGTTGAGATCCCAATACCCCGGATCCATAACAATGACTTTTTTCTGATCCGGGAGGACAAAACAAACAACATATCGGTTGCCACGTTCAATAACCCATGGAATGACAATCTACATAGTGATGGAAACAACGTAATTAATATAAGTTGACATTTTTTAAGTATTTAATAACCACATGATAACTAAATTAACTCATAATGAAATATCCGGAGATTTGCTTCTAAGACGTACCGATCTTGCAGACCACCAGTTAGGAGAATCAATTCCTTTGTACGTACCCAATACTAATCCAATCAATTGAGGGTTCGGTTTCCAGTGGGTTCGCATGTAATTCACAATGTGAAGACCATGATGGGGGTTACTCATCTCTTCTGCGGAAGTACCAAAGACCTCTCGTGCCTCTGCAAACAAGGTCTGCCAGTCCGCTTTAAGATCCAACTACATTCATGAACAATGATTACATATTAGTATAAATAAGCAGCGAAAGTAGAGAGGCAGTTAAATATATCAAATGAAATATAAAATTCAAAATATTACGATGACGAATGTAGGGCATATGACCAATCCTCCGTCCCGCCATTGAGGATAAACATCGGTCCCACTTTTAATTTTCTGACGCAAGGTCATTAGGGCAAGGTCGAAAGTCTGCGCAGTGAACACATAAGTGTTAGAACCACTAGTGCGACAATTAAATTAAAATTTAATTGAACAATTCAATTAAGGCTCAATTTTGCGTACGAAGATATCCCACTGCCCCTTCTTGTCTAACATCTGAGCGAAATGTGCAACAGTCCAATCTTCTGATGCTTCAGGAATGCTGACTGCCAGTCCTTCTGTCCGGGCAGCAAGAAATGCCTTCCAATCATTCACCACGTCCTGAGGGGGCATAGCCGGCATTGTGGGCGGCAAATATGTACTTCTACTCCCTGAAGCGCCTGAAGCACCCATCCTCCTTTGCTTTGACTTTTTAGGAGGGGCTTTCTTCCTCTCTGATCCACTAGTCCTCGATGTAGTAGACTACATGAGATGTGAGGAAATTTTAATATACTAATACGGTAATCCAAAGTATACGATGTTAGAGTATAATTTAGCAATAGATATAGATTGCAATGAAATCAGATATTCACATCAATTTTGAAAAAAATACCTGCCCAAGCTCCACCGACGAAGCACGTCTCGGCTGTTCATGAATCATAATGTTCGGGTGAGTGGCAGTCGAGGTTGTCGGGATTGGAGTCAAAAAACAGGTGTGCTGGACCAGAACTCCGGCATAGAGTTTCTCGGCGGTTCATGTGCGTCTTCGGGAATCGGTACATAACCCTGCCCGAACGGCGGAATGAAGGTGGAAAGGGGCCCGCTGGTAGTCATCGGCAAGAATGGAGTGTCCTGTACGATAAATGAATATTCGAATAAGCATGCACGAAACACGAAATTCAATGAAACTAAATATGTAAGAAAGACGACACTCTAATTTATTATACCTGCTCCAAAACTAAAGTGAATGCCGAATGGTCTACAGTGATAGGGTTCTCACCAATGTAAGGGTCAGTGAAGGCACCCGTGTAGAGAGGGAGAGAGGTGTCTGCTCGAGTAGCTACAGACTCGAGGGGCCCGGTCGCTTCAGGGCTCGTCGAAACAGCAGTGGCTGCATAATCCGATGCCCGTGCTGAGAAAACATTGAGGGGCGGGCTCAAACGTCGGGGCGAGTGAACTGGAATGGACATAGAGGAAGTCCCGCAGCTCACGATGTCAATGCCCTTCGTGATTCCCTTACCGAGCCACTTCGTTACCTTCGTCAAGAGGTTTTTTTCCCTTCCTTCATACTCTTGCCTCATTGTCTGCATAATGCGCTCGTTTTCGCTACGAGTGACGCCCTCTACAATACTGACCAAGTCCTCCCTAGACATCCCGGGAAGAGAATGCTCCTGTCCACCACTCCTGCTTTGAGAACCACGTTGCTGCCGGGATGAAGATGTACCTTCCTCAGCTAGATTCCCGGCAAATTTCGTAGACCGGGAACTCTGTCTACGTTGACTTCCCTCATAGGAATCTACAACGGCATGCTGGGACCTGGGATCAGCTCGATGTATACAAGGGCGTTCGTCCACAATGTATGAAGTCTTCGGCACGTGAAACTTCACCAGTAAGGCCCCCGGTTCATGTACCGATTGGTAGTAACTTTCTTCAATCTCCTGATCTTCCGGCTCAATCCTAGTAATACCTTCTTCCGGATCATCGAACGGCGCGTACAACTCTGCCTCGGACACGCCGGTAAAAGTATTGCGGAATCTCCATCTCAGACACCTCGGGACGTCCGTCGTGGAAGCCCTCTCCGCAAATTGCTCACCGAACCCTGGCATCACCTCGTAAGCCCAGATCATAAGTGTCCATACCAGCCTATAAATGTGATACTTCCTAGACCTCGCCTGAAACGTCCTCAAGTAGTACTGCAAGGTCTTGTAGGAGTACGCACCCGAAGGAAAAGAATTGAACTCATCAGTGTCGTCGATCAACTCCCACAACCACTGGTGGGGTGGAGCCTGCCCGTCATGACCGAGGATAAAACAATTGGCCATCAATAAGTTTGCCAACTTCAATCGAAGTTGCCCGTCTGGATCATTCTCAGACGTGAGTGTTCCCAACTGGGAGTGCAACAGTGCCGCCTTCTGACCATGGCCGCCACAGACGTCTTGAAAAAAACAGGATGTCCTTGGTTCCCTCTGAATCCTGGGATCAAAATCAGTAGGGCCAAATCTCAACCCCGTGATCAGAGCGTGGTCCTGAACGGTGTACTCTACGTACTGGCCCCTAATGTGGAACCAAATTCCCACCTCCGTCACGACAGCTCTAGATAACACGGAGTGGAGCAGGGGTTTACTGTTCTGCCCCGGCTCCCAATTGAGCAAATGTCCGAAAGGTCCCAACTGAAACTCATCGACCAATTCACCACCTCGATATGTCTCGCTCAGTGCCAACTTTATATCTTCCAAGATTTTAACCCTATAATAGTTGCCGACATCAAATCTCCGGTTGATCAAACTGCTTCTACGGTACCATGGCGCCGGAGAATCCTGTAAAAAAAAATTAAATTAACCAACCGATTATTTACATAATTAATTAATTTAAATAAAATAATAATTACAAAAAACATGTGATTAATTATACATACTAAGAAAAAATAGAGAAATTTTCGGGCATAGCCGGCCGGTCATTCGGATAGCCGGAAAAGTGCTTTTTCCGGCGACCGGAATATACGACCGGACGGCGGTTTTCCGGCGTCCGATTGACCGGCCGACTATGCCCAAAATTGTCTTTTTTTTTTCTCAACCTAAATATAAATTTTAACATTACAAACACTACACATTTCTAATAAATTCGAATTAAATCACAAAAGGGAATTAATTTAAATAAAATAATAATCAATTATTTTCAAAAAAAATTAATTAACGACTTAATAAAATTACAAAAAACATGTGATTAATTATACATACTAAGAAAAGGTAGGAAAATTTTCGGGCGTAGCCGGCCGGTCATTCGGATAACCGGAAAAGTGCTTTTTCCGGCGACCGGAATATACGACCGGACGGCGGTTTTCCGGCGTCCGATTGACCGGCCGACTATGCCCAAATTTTTTTTTTTTTCTCAACCTAAATATAAATTTTAACATTACAAACACTACACATTTCTAATAAATTCGAATTAAATCACAAAAGGGAATTAAGTTAAATAAAATAATAATCAATTATTTTGAAAAAAAAATTAATTAACGACTTAATAAAATTACAAAAAACATGTGATTACTTATACATACTAAGAAAAAATAGGGAAATTTTCGGGCATAGCCGGCCGGTCATTCGGATAGCCAGAAAAGTGCTTTTTTCAGGCGACCGGAATATACGACCGGACGGCGGTTTTCCGGCGTCCGATTGACCGGCCGACTATGCCCAAAATTTTCTTTTTTTTTCTCAACCTAAATATAAATTTTAACATTACAAACACTACACATTTCTAATAAATTCGAATTAAATCACAAAAGGGAATTAATTTAAATAAAATAATAATCAATTATTTTCAAAAAAAATTAATTAATGACTTAATAAAATTACAAAAAACATGTGATTAATTATACATACTAAGAAAAAATAGAGAAATTTTCGGGCATAGCCGGCCGGTCATTTGGATACCGGAAAAGTGTTTTTTCCGGCGACCGGAATATACGACCGGACGGCGGTTTTCCGGCGTCCAAATGACCGGCCGACTATGCCCAAAATTTTCTTTTTTTTTTCTCAACCTAAATATAAATTTTAACATTACAAACACTACACATTTCTAATAAATTCGAATTAAATCACATAAGGGAATTAATTTAAACAAAATAATAATCAATTAATTTCAAACAAAAATCAATAAACGAATTAATTTCTAATTAAATCATAACAAATAAAAGAATTTAAATTCATAACAAAAAATTAATACTACATTCGCCGGAAAACATACCGATATTCGTCGTGGTATTACTTCGACGGAGATTCCCGATTCGTTTTCCGGCAAGACAAAGTGGTCTTTGTGCTCGTGGTCGATTACGTATTGTGCCGACATCACTCCGGTGCAATTGAAAGCTTGAGGAAAGAAGGAGGGAGGTTGTATGCTTGAGCTTGAGAGGCGCCGGATTTTTTTTAAAGAGAAGTTGTTGCTAAAAATTTGATAAATATGGTGAGTATGGTGGGGTGATGTGTGTTAGGGTTTGTGGGGTTCTAAAGGGTGATATTGAGTTGAATAAATAAGCCGAAGCTCCCACCACCACCACCGACCCCCCCTAATCAAATCAAATTCTACATTCAAAAATATTCTCATACAATTCACAAAACAAAAAAAAATATATATATTCCTTATCATAAAAATACAAAATGGACCGGCACAATTCTCGGGGGTGGAGGGGAACAAAATTGACTGTCGGAGATAGTTAAAAATTAAACAAGTGGGGTCCATATAATACACTATGTTATTATATAAGAGTAATTTTACCAATACTTGTTTTTAAAGGGTAATTTTTACATTTAGGGTTTCAAAGGGGTAGAAACACCCAAGCACCCTATAATAGGGTAGAAAATGATGGGATCGACAGAGATTCTTTGTGTGCGCTGAAGTGTCAACGCTGCTTACGTCTGCATCCATTTAGATCTTGACACCTGTCGCAACGAAAGGTCAACTTCCCAAAACCCCACTCTCTCTCAGTGGCCCTTTTGTTGTTTTGTAGCTGTCATTTTAGTAATAATTTCATCCCATTATATTATAGCTCATTTGATTTTTTGACTTTTCGGCATGTTTTTTCACCAAAATCTAGTACTCCCTCTGTTATTTTTCACTTGTCTCACTTTCCATTTTGGGTTGTTTTTTTTTACTTGTCTCATTTCCATTTTTAGCCTAACAAACACCACATTTATCCATAACATTACCTTTATCTCTAATTCATCACCACATATTAAATTTTTTATTATATTTCTTAATTTGTGTGCCCAAAAAGAATGAGACAAGTCGAAAATAACGGAGGGAGTACGAGTTTTAAAATATAATTTTTGAAGTATTCTTTTTTTTTTACAGGATACTATGAGTGTCATAGTATCCCGTAAAAGAAAATATACTTCAAACTTATATTTTAAAACCCGTACTAGGTTTCGGTGGAAAAGCGTGCCGAAAAGTCAAAAGTCAAATGAGGTCTAATATAATGGGATGGAGGTAGTATGTACGTTTTTCCAGCCCACCGACAATTAAACGTCCTTTTTTATACTTACTCTGTCTCATTTAAATAGATATATTTGGTTTGGGCACAAATATTAAGGAATGAGGTAATATGTGGCTACAATCAATTTTAAGTAAAAATAGTTAATTGTAGTCACATGTTCTTTGCCAAAAAATGAAATGTACTCCCTCTGTCTCGTTGAATTCGTCTTGTTTTCCTTTTTGGGTCGTCTCACCCAATTCGTCTTGTTTCCATATAAGGAAATAATTAAAGAAAAATAAGGGGTTGATTATCACTAAATAATTGGACCTAATTTTTCTTGATTAAATCCTAAACATAAATTCTATCTAACCATCTATTCACCCAACTTTTATTTTTGCAGCCCAATTCTAACAACAACAACAAAAATAAAAAATAAAATAATATAAATCCTAAAATCATTTTATTGGGTTTCTCTCTCTCGACTCTACCTCACTGAAGATCCCTAATTTTCACTCGACATTTCTCTAGCTCCCTCAATCTCTCTCTCTATGTCCCTTCATCGGCTTTATCTCAGTCCCCATGGACAAAAACTCTCTGCCGGAGAATAGTCCCGATCGATGGGTTTCCGTCCGCCCCCCACCGCGATGGCAGATCTGTCTCCTTCTTTGCCGAGCCTCCCCTTCCGGCGATGCCGGCCATGCCTGAATGTCTATGGAGGCAGCCCCGTCGTCCCTGATTTGATTTTGCCGTCCGTTCTTCAAAGTATAACCATGGTGTCGTTGGAGCGGTTCATTCCCTTGAGAGCCCCGTCTCCTATTCGTTCTTGTCCTTTCCCTTCAAACCTTCTACGGAAGAGTGGGCTGAGGGGCGGAGAGGGAAACCAAGATCCAGATGAAGGCAGAGGGATTCGAGGTGTCTTCCTCATCTGGTGTGAAATCAGTCTTTTTTTTTTTTTTAATTGGGTGTTTGATTGTTGGGCAGTTCTAAATCTTTTGTTTACCGATTACTGATTACTGGGCATTGTTGGTGTGAATCTGGTTATGGCTTGTTATCTGGAATCAGTTGTATTTTGTGGTGATTAGCCTTATAGAGATGGAAAATGTTGATTCTATATTGTTTAGTTGCTGATTAGCTGCTTTGGTAATGGAAATTTCTTTTCAATTGTTGTGTGTTTGATTATGCTGGCCAATTATTGAGGTTCTTCTACATTTTGTGTTTAATTATTCTTTTTTGGAATTTTGTAATTAAAAAAAATCATTTTCAGTAATTACAACAGATAATTAATTAATAAGAAAAAAATTTATGAATTTTAAATTTATTTAATTAACAAATAAATTAAATATTAAATTAATTCATAAACATTTATCTACTTTACTTAACAACTACACTATACACCATAAACACTCCCTCCTTAAACTCCGCGCTGAAAAGAAACAAGACGAATTCAACGAGACGGAGGGAGTAACTAATAAATGAGACAGAAAATAGCAAATATAGCTATTTAAAGGGGATGTAGGGAGTATTGTTTAAATTTTACTACTAACTTTTATAATCTATACAATATATAAAAGTAGAATTGTTGGCAAAAATTACAAGAATATCATTTTTTCTCCAAAAATGACCACCAATTGTCCAATAGTTTTATGAAGATTTATTTCACAGAGTTGTGAATTGTCTAATGGACTTGGTAATAAATGGATTTAAATTATAAATAGTGTTTCATTATTTGCTAATATTATATTTTTGCATTAAATCATTTTATTAATTTCTTTATTTTGCTATATCCATATGTTATTTATTCATTTTTTCAACTCTATTTTTTATTAATAATTTGGGTAAAAATTTGTTGTGACAATAGAAAATTTGGATACACTGTCACAAATAAAAGTAATTATGATCTTTTGTGAAATAATATTAAGTTAGATTTAAAGTTATTGATCGATAAATTCACCGTGATCATTATTTTTTGCTTAATTTCTTGATGTATTATTTTTTTCAAAGAAATTTATCAAAATAATAAAGGAAAATAGTAATGACTAGTTATTTAAATAACTATTATGAATTTAAATACAATATAATAAGTATGGGTGAACTTTATAAATACCCAAAAAGGATAAGTATATTAGTTTTATACCCACCACTTTAATTATATAAGTTTCATACCCAAAATGCCTTAAAAGGACCACCTTACCCTTTTTCTTATATAAAACACTATTTCCAAGTATTTGTTAAACATATGTTTAATTCTTCATGTAAATAATAACAGGCCCATCACACTTCCGTAAATAAAATTAATGCATACCAACTTCATACCTCGAACTGCTTCGGGATCTCTTTCGCCAGAGGTTTTATAGGTTGCGTCCAACCACCAGGAGCACCTTATGGTTCTCTGTCGAATTCCTTCCTTAGCTTCTGATCCGCCTCGCCTTCGTCTTAATTATCAATCCGAGCAGCGCTCCAGGAATCATGATAATGGCTCAGAACACTAAGCGAAAGACTCACTGCGGGCTTAATTTGTTGGTAAACAAAAATTTAAAATACGAAGGTAATGAGCAAAAGCCCGTACTTTTATTAGGGAATTATAAAATATTTATTACATAAGTTTATCTCCTTTTGGGAGGAGACAGACTTGTTTAGCTACCTATGGTAGCGGAATGGAAAACTCGCATACACTAGAAATTTGAAAACTATTACAAAACTAATGTTTGAAGAAAGCTAAGAAAATGATCGATGATCTTTGCTTCCTTCGCTCGTCTTTATTTATAGAGGGCTAAAGACATCCCTCTTGCTTGAATTATTGCATCGGATGCTCTTTTCCACCGATGCCAGCTTGTTCCCATGTGATGCATGGGTCCTTCTTTCTCCATTATCACCAAAAGTAGCAATAATTGAGGGCGGCTGATGGAGTTTGGGGTCCTCCATTTTTGATTTCCACCGAAAGAAGATGGTGGCCTGTCTTTTTTCTTGAGTAAAGACTCTCAAGATTCTTTTTCCTTTTTCACGGTTTAGATTTTGTGAACCGTGAGACATTTCTTTTTTCACGGTTTTATCATGCCCGTGAAGACTTTTCTTTTTCACGGTTTATTTTTGAACCGTGATCTTCTCTTCTCACCCTTGTCGTTTTCTTTTTGGGTGAGATTCTTTCATAATAGAGTCACATGACTCTATCCTCTTGTGTTGGCCACCTAGTTTTTTCGGGGGGCCCTGGGCATCCTTCCTTTCGGTGGCTCCCTTGATTCTTTCTGATCCTGAGCTCGAGCTCGTCCCGCTCTTGGCATGAACTTCTTGCCGAACTCAAGCTCTTTCTGACTTGGGCATGCTGGTCAAATGTGATTAATCCAGTTCCCATAGTGCGCCATGTTACAATACTTGCGATGAGTTTCCTTGCTCGTCACAAGCTTGTTTTCCCAAAGCAGATTCCTCTTTCTCTCGAAAGCCTCTTCTGCAAATCTCGTGATTTTTCCTGTCATCATGTTCAACAGGAATGATCCATTCACCGAGTTCTGGAAGAACTTGAACTGGTACTTGACTTTGTCCATCTCTGTGAGACAAACCCATAAACCCCAAGCCCTACGGATTGAGATTTCATCCTCGTTGATTGTGGAGACAAGCGGTACTTCTCCACATGGAACCTTGATGTTGCATCGGCTCCTCTCATCGGTTCGCCTGAGCCTTATGTAATGAAAGGCTTCATGGTTCCCCTTTCCCACTGGTTCTGGTGCTGCACTGATGAAGTATAGCTCCAAAACATCTCCTCTGCTGAGCTGGTCATTGTTAGACCAGGAATCGTAAACAGCTTCTTGAATCCATTTGAGTAGATTCTTGATTTCTGTGAAAGATGGAGAGACCGTATAAACTGAGGCGAGTGCCCCAAATTCATACCATTCCTTGACTTCTTGTGGATGAACACCTGGCATCATCCACACTCGGGGGTACTTTCCAGAGACATCAACCATAGTTTTGTCTGGGTTGATCCCTCGTCTTGTTATTAACTTCTCCCAGCTAGCCTGATAAGCCTGCCAAAAAGGAGAAACTTGTATAAAATTGTCAGTATTAATCTTAGAAATGTCTTTCAATGGCCTAAGATTAATCTCTCTCTCTTTAACCCCGGAGGTGCCGGGTTGAAATGATACCTCAGGATTGGACTCCTGAGTCTCATCTTTTCCTTAGGCCGATAGTATTGATACTACCAACTTAGGACTCGTACAAGAGGTATTTGAATCCTCTGCTACCGTTATAGGGGCCGGCAACCGAATCGCTTCTTTTTCTGGAGTAACCGAAGTCACCCTAGAAGCCCGAAGGAGTGGCTCTTGTATTGCATTCCAACACTTAGTTTGTGCCAGCCTGCAGTCTTGTATTCTGTTTGAGACTTTCGTCTTGTCAACAGATTGTATTTTTCCAGCTTGTTCAGCTTTCAAAACACACTCGTCCCATTCCCTCTGAAGCATCTCAAGGTCTTCCCTGAGATGTCTCATGGCATTGTTGATAGAGCTAACTTCAGTTGGCTCCATCTCTTGTTAAGAAATCTGCAAGAACATTTTCGTGAGATTTCACAATGACAATATCAAAAATAAAATATTGACATTCAGCTTGCCATCTAAGTAATCTAGCCTTTTCAGGTTTCGATTCAATCTTGTTTTTTAAGAAAGCTTTAACTTGGGTGTTATCTACTTTCAAAACAAATTTCTTTGCAAGAAGAAAGAGAGGCCATTTTTTGAAAGCCTTTCGAACTGCAAAGAATTCTTTCTCGTTAATGTGCCACCGAATGACCTCATTTTCCTAGAACAAACCGCTACAATATCTACAGGGTTCTTGTCCATTGGGAGTGATCTTTGTAAGCACCGCTGCCCACCAATGATCACTTGCATCGGTGTACAAGACAAGATCGTCTTCGTCTTGTGGTATAGAGAGTTTTGGGAGGTTTTCACAAACTTCCTTTAGATCTCTCATTCCTTTACGATGTTCCTCTGTCCAAATGAATGGAACATCTTTCTTCAGCAAAGGGCTGAAAACCTTTCTGTATTTTGCAAGATTCTTGATAAATGCTCCTGCAAAATTAACAACTCCTAGAAAACTCTGAAGTTGTTTTTTCTCCTTTAGGTCCTCAGAGAAGTTCTTGACCTTCTGAACAATATGGTCCTGTAGAACAATCCCTGGTTCATCTATCTCAATTCCCAGAAATTCCATTTTCCGGGTTGCAATGACTGCCTTCTTCTCTGAAAGCACCAGTCCTGCCTTATAACAAACATCTGCAAAAATCTCGAGATGTTTAACGTGTTCATTCATATCTTTTGATGTTATAAGAATATCATCAATATAAACAAACATAAAAGAGAAATAATCTTTGAAAAGATTATCCATCTTTCTCTGGAAAATCTGAGGTGCGTTAGCTAACCCCATCGGCATCACGTTCCAAACATAATGTCCTTGCGGCGTAGAGAAGGCTGTAAACTTCTTACTACTTTCTTCCATGCGAATCTGGTAAAACCCTGACTTGCAATCAAACTTGGAGAAAACCTTAGCATTTCTAATGCAGTTAATAAGGTGTTCTCTACTTGGAATGAAATAACCATCAAACTCTAAAACGTCATTAATACCTTTATAATTAATAACGAGTCTGGGTTTATTTCTTTTGATCTCACCATGGTTTCTTACCAAGAAGCCTGGGCTGCTATATGGCGAGTTACCTGGTTCGATTAACTTCAATTCAAGGTGTTCCTTGATAATCTCTTTCATATCCTGTTGATCTCTGAGGTTCATCAGGATTGGTCTGAATCTAACAAACTCATTCTCCTTGTCTGGCTTCGCCTTTAAGGTTGCTCTGAGTTGGTTTTTCTCCCACCATGCCAAAGGATTCTCATTGTAACACCTTACAATCTTCCTTTTGACATCTTCTAATGACACCTGCGTATCATTTCCAATATCTTTAGAAATTAAAGATACCTTTAGGAGTTGAATCTCAGCTTCGTTATCTTCAAACTCGCTGTCTGTCAACTCTCCCCTAATCCTGTAGTTCAATAAAGCTTCATTGAACCTTCTCCGATCTTGCATCTTTGGGTTTCGAAGTTGTCCTTCATCACCACGCTTGTTGCGAAAGACTATTGGCATTTGTCTGTTAAATGCCCCTTTTAGCCTTTGAACCATGATTTTGTGATCACATTGGGTCGTGAACACTAAACTTTGTCTCTCATTATCCTGCATATATCTTTTGAACATCTGCAAGAAATTGTTCCCTAACAGGATATCTGCTCCTGTATCATGAAAATAAATTGGTGGAGTTTTAACCTTATACCACGGCGTCTGGCCTGCTCCTCCAATTAAAACTTCCACCATCTTGACTCCCTTCGTAAGAATCAAGATTTTCTTGGAAAAATCTCTTCCTGCAATCCGAGGTAGATCTTCTTCGACCTCTGTAGGAAAGATTCCTCGTTTCGCCTTGCATATTCCTGCTCCGGAATCAATATAAGCAGCAAAGTATTATGCCTTATATTTCTCGTATAACATTCCAATAGGAATGTATATTGAGAATGGGCTAGTCATTAGATCAATATTTTTCTCTCATTGATCGTGACTTCCATTCCTTCCTCTTTTTGCCTCCATGGTTTGAATTTCTCAAGGAAATCCAAACCTAGGATGAGGATATTCTCCTCTCTTCCTGCTCGCCCTTTGATTTCAACCGTATGTCCTCCGACTTCAATCATTCCTTTATAATGATGGACTTCCGGTTGCTCGAGATAGTACAAGACGTTGCAAGGGAAATTGGTTTCCCATCTTGTAGTATCGAATTTGGCTGCTACTCCTCTCCATCCTTCCGGACATTTGATAGTAACAACCATCTTCTTGTAACTCAGAGTGGGTAAAAAACTCTGAGACTCTTGATTCTGCTGAATAAGATTTCTTCCCATTAGTTGAGAAGTAATCCTATCTCCTTGGAATGACAATCTTCCTGATTGTATCCTAAGACTTTGGTCATGAGTTATGACCACTCTATCTTGAATTTGCATATCCACGTTTCTTAAACGTGGAAACTCCATTCTATCGGGATAAATCGCCGTTGTCACCTTCTTGAAGATATCTGGTATCTCTATGAACTGCTTTCCGAGGAATAACTCAGTATGATGTGAGTTAGAAAGCGCATATGATACTTGATATGTGATGGAATAAGGTCTGTTCCCTTCTTCCACCAGTTCTTTCCTCTTGAAGTCCTGATAAAGCGTCAAGGCTCTGCTGAAGTTGGTGTCGTTAAGATTGTATGCAATCTTAGGATATATAATCCCCACCACTTGTCCAACACACAAATTTCCCGCAATGGTTCCCATTACGGAATCCTTGAGATTTCTAACTTGTTTGTCACAAATCGCGATGTCAATTGGAGAATCAACACCAGCGAAAAGGGCAGATTTGAGTACAAGTTAGATTGCTCCAATATGTATCCAACTCATCTTTTCTGCAATCTCCGGCTTCATCTTTTCCAGATCCTCCCGGATATCGCTTGCTGGGATCAATTGCATTTCCACTTGATTCCCTGTGAGCTCGATTGGAAGTGACATCTCTTGTCTTGTAATACCATAGACAATATGGTGTTTCCGGGTTTTGAGACTGAAATTCCTCAGGGCATAATCGATATTCCCTGCTGTAAAGCCTTGATACTTCTGTATATTAAGACTTTTCTTCATGATCTTATCAATCTGGCTTTGTGAAATCATCGTTCGGCTTGAGAAACCTGTTCGATTTTCACTTTCTTGACGATGTACCTCTGGTTCAGTCTGATTCTGAATCGGTTGGTCCATCTTCTTCATTAGTCAGGATCTCATCATGTTCGTAAATACTCTCATCTGAGGCAATATCCTCAAATTGGTAGACTTGTACGAGATCTTGGAAGTAGATCGCGTCTTCGATGTCTGGAGTTGACTCGAACCTCCTCATCGTCTTGTTTTCTGGGCAATTTGTAGAGATATGCCCAGCTGCACCGTACGTCCAGCAGTTGTAATCTTTGAAACTTTCATTAGCTCTAGTATTAGGTTTTCGGAAAGTTTTCCTTGCTGGTGTCCTCTCCTGAGGTCTGCTTGAGCTTGCACCTCTGGATTGAAACCGGTTTCTCGATGGACCACTCCGCCGTCCATACTTGTATGATCCAGCCTTCTGTCTAGACCACATCGTTCTTGGTTTCCAAGATCTTTTCTTTTTAGAATAGGGCTGATACATATTCTTCCTGCTTCTATTGTAACTAGCAGGATCCTCTCCAATGACCGTTGGGAGATCATTGTCCTCGCAATTAGGGGGGGCCGTCTTGTTGATCCTCCTTAATTTCTTGATATTCTTTTGTGCAGTAGCTTGCTGGCACCATTCTGCAAGTTTGGTGTGCACAAAAGACATCCTCTTTCCGACTCCATCGTAATTACCTGGAACGTAATCACGAATGAACATCTCTCTCCATGGATTTGGAAATTTTAAAAAGAAAATTTCTTTTGCGAAGCTATCATCAGTCTTTGATTGATGTTGATAGACTGTGAAGAGCTGCAAAAACTTGTTAAGTGATTCATGATCTAAGACAGCGAGTCTTAGATTGAGAAGAGCCATTTTGAATTTCTTCTTCTTCTCCTCGTCATAAGTTCCGAAATAACCAACCCCCAAAAAATGATTCTTTAGGAGATTGGATATATTCTTCACTTTGTCAGCAAAGTGCTCACAATTAAAGCACTCATTTTTGACCTCTATGGATAGGCCATCATCCCACGCCGTCTTGACGACTCCGGCGAGACTCAATTTGAGGAACTTGACATATCCCTCTGTGTCCATGTCGAGGGTAGATCCTGCCACCCTCATTGCCGTCTCCCATTCTTGGAAAGCCTTCTCTCTATCTTTGAAATTGATTTCATCGATATTGAGCGTGACTCCATATGGATGGATGGGTTCCAAGGTTGATCTTGCCGAAGGAGTGTTTTGTTTCCACTTTGTCCTCCGTTTGTGATTAACCTTGAATTGATCCTCGGCAATGCCTTCAGTTCTTTGATGGAATCTGAATCCGGCCTCAAAGTCATGAGGATTTCCTGTAGGTTGTGGAATTTCACCACCTCCTGATGTCTCTCCTTCATGCTTGGCCATCTTGAGATCCACCAGGTTCATGTTAGCAAAAGATTCTGCTAACTCTTGTAGATCTTCTAGTCTGATCCTTTCGAGGTTATTCATCTTTTTTACCTCGGACCGTACCAGTAATTAGATCCAATCTAGGGTCGCGTTTCTCGTCTTCCTTGACTGGTAGCGGGTATCTTTTTGGTTCGTCCCAAAAGAAACCCCTCTTGGCTCGACTGGAACTCGGCTGTGTCTCCAGTTTCTCTACTCGTTTTTGGATATCCTTTAGAATGTCAAGGATGACATCCTGTTTGCTGGATATTTCTTCCACCTTTTGAGGTACTCCATATAGGCTGTTGCCATAATTTTGCACCGTCTTCTGGATTTCCTGTAAATCCATAGAGATTTTGACCGGATCTGGCGTAATCTCTATGAAATTAGGGCCAACATGCTGTCCTGATAAGGCCATCAGATGTTGTCCTGATGGGATGTTCTCATCAGACGTCTTAATTTCCCCTCAAGATAAGCGTTTATCATGAGGCGATCCAGGTAGAACTTGATCGTCCACTCGCAGGCACGGATTTCTCTGGGGTGCCTGTTTTCTCGAATCGCGGCTTCGAGACGTTCTTGTCTTACTCGTAGTAGAGCAAGGTCACTTGTTTTGTTCCTCTCCAGAATCTGGAGATATGAACTGTAGCACTCGCAACTCAGACAATAGTCTGGTTCCATTTTAACTTGAAGTCTCCTCCGTTAGGTAATAAACACTATATAATAAATAAATATAATTCCCAAATAAACCTAGGGCTCTGATACCATTTTAGAAGCGCGGGATCATATCGCCAAAACATGGGATTTTAATCCACTTTTAAACAATAGGATAACAAATATAGCTTGGAAATTAAAGAATTACTTGTCAATAACAATTATTGGTGTGCTCTTAGCAATTCATTAAGGATATGTTTGTCTTTTCATTGAGTTTTGGGTATAAAACTACCATACTATTTTGTTTTGGGTATTTATAACCATTCACACATATAATAATTCAAATATTATAATACCAATAGTAGTTTCATATAAATGTAGTATAGCATATGCTTATATTTCTATTTTATGAATATTTAAGATTATATTTACTTATATTCTCTTAAAATTATTTTAGGTTTTCAATATTATAAAAATTAAATTTTTATTGAAGATAACAATAATATATAGTATTGTGTTGTTTATTAATGACGTGAGAGAAAATATGTAGTTTCAATTTTTTATTTATTTTATCACTTTTTATAATTCATTATAAGTTCCGTGCAGCGCACGGTCGCAACACTAGTATAAAATAATTTTAATATAATGTCAAGGGAGAAATAATAAAGGCAATTACATAAAGAAGGTAGTAAAAAAATTATATTAGAATTAACTAAGTATGTGTATTCAGTTCAATAGTAATATATTTAAAAAATAAATAAAAAAACTATTCCTTCCGTTGCTTGTTTGGAAGCATAACAATTTCCTCTGCTTTTCATAATCAATATTTGGTACGTATATTCATTGACAATCAAAATAGTTGCATTCATTTGGCTATGATGTGAAAGGACTAATCATATATTTCAAGACCAATCTTAACTTACAATATTAATCTTCTTCAATCGCATTATATATTTATATTATCAAAATGCAATTCATGGTGAAATTGGTTAAGATCCTTACACGATATTTAGTATTTATGTCTTTTTTTTAATAGGTCGGAACTTAATTAATACTCCATCTGTCTCGTAAGAAAAAATTACTTCAAAATTATATTTTAAAACCCGTACTAGGTTTCGTCACGTGCCAAAAAAAGTCAATAAAATGAAAGTGACCTAATATGGTGGGATATAAGTAGTACTTCCTCTGTTTCAAGATTGTTGACACGTTTATTTTCCTTTCTTTTTGGCACACATTTCCACGCTTCTCGATGATGGATTTTAAAATAATTTTTTGAAGAATTTTTTTATTTACGGGATACTACGACACACGTAGTATCTCATAAAAGAAAAGATACTTCAAAAATTTATTTTAAAATTTATCATCGAGAAGCGTGGAAATGTATGCCAAAAAGAAAGGAAAAGAAACGTGTCAACAATCTTGAAACAGAGGAAGTATAAGATATAAAATAATGAAGTGTATAATTTAAGTCAGGACAAAGTTAGCAATATATATACATATAATAAGAGTATTTATTTTGTTTTATGTTATTTCATACATGTTCTAGTTTTTTTTTTTCTTTCTGAAAAGATGATCTTTTATTAGTTTCAATTATTTGGGCATAAATATATACTGCCTCTGTTATATTTTTCTTGACACGTTTTTATTATTTTACACTCATATATATTCAAGAAACGCGTCAAGTTAAACAGGACGGAGGGAGTAGTTTTCATCTTTCATCTTCGAGACATACCTCGATAGAAGTAGAACTCAGAAAAGGAAGAGAATGATTTATATTTCTAACAGATTCGAAAAGATTCTAGAGATGCGTGAGAGAGGCTTTAAATTGCTTTTATGCTACACCAAATAAATTTTGTTGCGACGTCTTGTTTATTTCAATGGGATAAAATATACTACTATTGATCTGTACCTTTGACCTTTCAAGAGTCCATTTTGAGATATTAATAGGTGGGACTAGATTGGTATAAGATTAAATCATATTATATTGCCGAAAAGTTGGGTGGTTCATAAGTTTATAACTGAAATAATTAAGAGGTGTTATCTCTACAAAATATATTTGGATTAAATTTTTCCAACTTCACCAATCTTTTTCATATATCTTGTTCCGTGGGTATAAAACTATATCTATATATAACGTTCTTATAAATGCTATATTAAATCTTACATAGTAAGTACACGATATTTATTATTGTTTATTTATACATGCTGCGTAAATGTGTATTTAACTACTATATTTGTATTTGAAAATTCGAAAATAACATTAATGAATTTCATGTCATCAATTCACGTTTTGGTTCCTTTATTTTCTTTTTAGATTGTGTATTAGTGTATCATAATTATATTACCAAAGTTTAATCTTTTTTATTTCTTACAATTTGATTCGTTTCAAGAAGTTAATTATAAGAGGGACTTAAAGGGTGAGGCAATATTTATAAGGAAATACGGAGTATAATGCAAAATATACCTAAAGAATCAGAAAAAAAATAAATAAATCAACCTATTAGAAACCATATATGTCCGAGATCTCCATGAAAAAACGTCGCTTTCTTGAAAAGTTTCTAAGGGATAGATATTTGATGTTTTGTAGTTGAGAATATATATATATATTTAATTCGTAGTGTCACAACCTAAAGAGGCCTAAATGCGACTTAGGTATAGCTTCAAATTGCAACATGGGAAAAAAAAGTACGGTCATCTAACATTTTTTAATTGACACGCAAATCTTTGCTGGAAAATTCAATGCCTTTTTAGGTTTTATTCCCTGTACTTCAGACCACACTTTAATTTTACATATTTTTCTTATAAATCCGCCTTCATCATCCGTACGTGACTATGCTCGAATCAGAAATTTTCGATAGGCTCGTAATTTCGGAAATTAAGAATTCTACCTCTCTTTTTTCATTTTTTGGAAAACATACAAATTGGCATCTAAGGTAGTTTAATTGGTAAAATGTTTTACCTTTAATTAAAAAGTCGATGATTCGAGTTATTTCGGATGTGTGTGTGTACGAGTGTATTGTGTTGTACTCAAAAGAAAAAAAGACACATACACATAAAATTTCAAATCAATGTAGAAATTAGGTGCCCACCCAAATCATCTGGCAAGTCCATAACCTATAATAATATATATTGTTGGGAATCCCACTCAGTTTGAATTTTGATGATGTTTATCGAAACAACACTTAGATAGATTTTAACTCTTTATTAGAGTTAGGTTGACAGAACAAACTGCCATGTATAGCTCAATTTGATAATATCAGTTTGTTAAGTCTAGTCAATCAGTTTAAAGGAGTTCAACACTCGCCTTGAAAAGTTCAAGACTCGCAGTTTGAAGGAAGAAGTTGAAGACTCCAGTGTGAAGAGACAACATCAAACTGCCTAAATAGGTTGATCGATCTGGCCTCTGCATATTTGGAAGCAAGGTGGACTGCCTCAACGGGAAGAAAGTACAATGTGTCAAAGTTTGGTCTGACACATCCAACGGCTACTTTTCAAACTTAAGCCTATAAATACCTCGTCCCTCAACCAGAATTATTATAGGAAAAATCAAGCATTCAAGCCAAATCTCTGCCGAATTCTCAAGCCTTCAAAGCAAATACTCAACGCTCGAAATCAAGTTATTTTCCCAAGTGTTGAGTGCTAGTGAGAGTTCTATTTTATGGTTTAAGTTGTTTGAACGTTTACTGCTGTTCAAACAACAATTCGAGAGTTTCTCCACTGTTTTATTGGTTGTAATCTCTGTAGAAAGTCTTGGTTGTAAGTTCTTCTTGGTGTTGAGTTAAGCCCCAAGTTAGAATAGTCATAGCAGTAAGATTGTAACAAGTTGTAAGAAAAGTTTGTAAGAGTCACGACTTCATTCGTGATTGGATTTTCTTCAAGTTAGAAGAAAATATAAGGCTGGTGCTCAGCCAGTATAAAGAAGAGAGAGGAAGTTTAAAGTAAGGGATTTCAAGTCAAGCTCGACCTGACATGGACGTAGGAGGGTTATCTTCGAACCACGCTAAAATCACGCGTGTTAATCTCTCTCTCTCTCTCTCTCACTCACTCACTCACAAACTCCTTATCTTATTATACTGGATAAACTATCATTAAAACTAACCAGCATACTGCATAAACATTATTTTGGCAAACTGGCAGTTTAAGTTAAAAGATATTTTCTTAAAGAGTTTTTCCAACTTCACACCACCATCTTCCGTACCTAAGTTCAGTTTGATAAACTCAGCTACTCACAGTCTGAGTTGAGCAAACTGAACTCACTCTAATCAAACTCTCTGACTCAATTTACTAAGTCAGCTTGTAAGACTCAAATTGCATAAAATCAAAAATTGTTGGAGATTAGTGTATTCCCCCCCATACACCAATTATACTCTATCTGGGACCAACAAGTGGTATCAAAGCGGTAGTTCTTTTAACCATCACTTCTGTATACTAAGAGTTTTTTTTAGTTTTAAAGCTTTTGGTTAACTTGGACTAGATCCAAGATTTTTTTTTTCTTTTATTGTTACATTGAACTATCATCATGGAGTATGAAGACTGGAGCTTTCGAATTAAACTATGTCTTCAAGCGCATTACTATCTAATGTGGGACGTCATTGAACATGGCCCTCCCTGCTAGGATTTTATATACCTAAAGCAAAACCAGTGTTTTAGTGTACACAAAATTTATTCCACTGCTTACAATCACCGATCTGAAAGTATGTAGTTGAGAAAGAATAAGTCCATTATCTCATGAGATAGTTAACATATCAGAGGATACTGGAGGAGATCATGATTAACGGTGACTTATGAGATATAAATACTATCACAGTCGAGATAACTTCGAGCAAAGTTATCAGTTTAGACCGCAACACTAACAGTAGTGATAGGTCTCAATCACTAGTTATGATGGTACACTAGGAACGTATTGATAGAATCACAGTGAGATATTGCTCTTCTAGACTGACCCTACTTAGTAGGTGAAGAGCTAAGAGATCTCGGGTCTTAGTAGCTTGATCTTAATCTCGATAAGCTATTAGACATATATGTGTTCTTCACTGTTGCTTTGACTACTCGGTACGGGCCTTGTGTATGGTTCCTTAAGTCCTTGTATCTTGGGTAACATGAAAGCATGTATGATGTCTAGTTAGGTGTATCGAGAAACTGTGTCCGTAAAGGTTGAGATATCCTCTTAAGGAGCTCACAAGGATTATTATACTAAGTCCTGCAGGCTGATTAAGTTCAAGTATAAGAATAAGGTTGAGCGAGTACTATCTAAGGAAGTATAAGAGGTTAATTATATAGGAGCAGTCAGACGAGTTCTAATTAATTAACGGATATCAAGATTCTTAAACACGGGGATTACTCTAAGCAAAATACCAGCCCCCGACTACGTAATCAAGATAGAGCGGTGAATCAGTTATAACTCTTTAGTGAAATGCGTTATAGCTCTAATTTAGATTAGTGCTACAGGAGTGAGCACATTATTAATCTAATTAGGTAAGGAACCAGGTGACTTAGCGCACCTGGCCACTGGGCTCCTCTATTTAATGAGTGACCCAGGTTCGATTCCCTTTGAGAACGAATTTAAGGGAGATATAAGGTGGCTTGGAGATATCTTGGAGTTTCTTGGGAGCTTGGTGTACTAACAACTAATCTAACATCTAACATTTGTCCGATAAAAAAAAAAATAAAAAAATCTAATTAGATAAGGCTCAACTTTGTCTGGTATCCGGTCCCTAGACTGGCCAATTATTCTCATGAATGGATCAATGCACTAATAAGAGCCCAATAGCTCTTATTGCGCCCCTATGGGGCACCACTTAAGCTTACTGGGCTTAAGTGGCCGCCCAATTCTCTCAGGCACATTAGGGCAAGTTGTGTGCACTATATATACTTAAGTGCACAAAACCCTAATTAGTTGTTCACACATCTACAAGAGAGACGCATGGGATGGCGGCCACACATAGGAAAAGAAAGAAGAACACTTCTTCTTCAAGGAGTGCAAGATCTGAGATTCTAAATCCGTACCGGAGACCACTTATCTGTCGAGTTTGAGAAAATAGATTACAGTTTAGAAGGCTTGACCTGTAGTCCTTCTCCATCAACACTTTGAAGGTATAATTCGATTCTTATATATGTTGTAAATGCATTCATTATCACAACCAATTCAGGTCCGAGGGCAGAATCAGATCGCCTTTGATCGGCATTTCCATCAATTGGTATCAGAGCCACTGGTTCAGTGAATTGGCTTTATGATAATCAATTTATATGTTCATGCATTGAGAGTCGATTTATTCCATAATGTGTGCATTCTGCTGTCCAGGAACAATTTGTGTTTAATTATTTCGGTTTTATTGTTTTTCGTTTTAATCGGCGAGAAATAAGGTGCCGATTATATCTAGATCTGTTTTCTTGTAATTTTTCCTTGTAATTTTTTTTGAATTCCTATGTAATTGTACTGTTGGAGTTTGAGTATCAAGGAGGAGACAGAGAACAAGGTAAAAATGGGAGCCGGCAGCGGCGGCGGTGCGCATGCGCCAGCGGGCTCGACCGGGATCAGCTGCGGCTGCATGATTTCAGGCGTCCCCTCACCATTTTGAGAGCGACGGCTGAACCCTAATTTTAAAATTATGGTTCTAGCGCCGTTGCCAACGGCGGAGACGGCACAAAAATTGAAGGCGGTTGCGGCGGCAATTTTGAGGGTGGTGGTGAAACTTAGGTTTTCGGCCACGCGCGCGTGAGCCGGCTAGTCTAGCGGCTACAACAGCTAGTCCAGCACTGTCCCGAGGTGCCGGAGGTCAGCCGAGGCCAGTGGGCGGTGGCGGTGGCCGGCGAGCCACCGTCGGGCGCTTGGCGGCGCCACCGGCGACGGTGGCGTTATGGGGCGGTGGTGGTAGCGCCGACTTGCTCGGCAAGTCGATACGAGATCTTTGATATCTCTTAGAAGATTTGATCATATCCAAAAGATATGTTGCTATCTTTAAGAGATATGATCTTATTTGATAAGATTTATTCTTATCAAGAAATATTTGATCATATCTAAAAGATATATTTCTATCTTTAAGAGATTTGATCTCATTTTGGATATATTTGACCTTATTCAACCACCATGCCATTTTTGGAAAGCGGACTTGAAGATGAAGAGCAGACTTTCTATATTTAGAAAGAAGACCGAAGAATGTTCAGGATTTATTATTAAATGTAATATATAGGGTTTTTACCTCCCGGTTAGCAGCCTATTTATTTTTTACTTAATTTATAAGCATGTTATGGATGCTTTAATTTACGCAATGGGATGAAAAATATGATTTGCATGTTACTTGCTTTTATTAGTTGCATCATAGAAATTAACATGCATAGGGCATCAAAAGCATGCAAGTTTTACGATTTCAAGAGAGCATGTTTTATTAAATGCGCTTAGAAATAATGTGATAGGACTTATATGTCTACATGCATTAAATATCGTAACAAACCCTTTGAAACAAAACGTCTAAGCAGAACAACGATTAATTTCTTAAAATTAATTAGGACCTCCATATTTGGTTTTAGAAAGGGGATAGGGTCACGTAAACGTCCACATGAACACGGCTTGCATCGATTATAATTCTCTATAAGGTAGACATCAGTAAAATTTCTCAATAGCTTTATAATTCCTTAGGCGAGTGGGAGTTATGCGGTAAACGTCTACACAAATGTGGCTTACTCGTATGGCCAACACTCGGAGCCTTAGTGGAATTATAAAGTGAGATAGACTAAGATGGCATTTTGCAAGTAGTGCCGTTCGCATAATTGTACTAATTCGCTTAACAAACTCAATTGGATTAATAATATGGTCAAGCTTAGCTGCTTATTGATGAATCCTCCCAACGAGGTCACTTCTCAATATAGCAGGGTCCAGAGATAAACGGGTTATTATTTCTTTATGTCAGAAAGATCCGTGTGATGGGAAAGAAAATAAAGTGACCGTCGTGTCTTGGTCGAGGGTTTCATGAGTAGACGTCCACATGAACGTGGCCTGCTTGTGAAATCGTTGGGCTACTTGTTTGTTAGTCAATGTTACTTTTATTAAATGGTTGTAACATTGTTAACAAAATTATTCTTCTCACCAAGTACTTAATTGTCTACTTGTTTAAATTTTTTAGATATGTCTACTGTTACTCTTATTCACAAACTCGTTTCTAATTCTTTCACTGGATCTAGCTTCCTTAAGTGGAAGCAAAACTTTCTCAATATTCTAAAATCACTTGATTATGACTTCATGCTTAACACTCCCACACCTCCTACCCTAAAGGCAAGTACATATCAGGAGGAACGAGATGCTAATAGAGCATTTCGAAGAACTCTTTGAGAATGATGATCTTCTTGATAAAGAAGGTTCGAGCCTGATGTTGATTGATGTTCCGATCACTAAGGTTACATCTAATATATTGTCTTCGGACAATGAGGAATGCGTTAAATGAAAGGAGGTGGGCAAGAACAATAGGAGTGTAGAGAAGCGTGGTAAAAAGCCGAAAGGCAAGTGTCACAAGTGTAATAGAAGGGGACATTGGAAAGCGGAATGTCCAACGAAAGTGGAAGGTACACAATCAACTCTAGTAACAGAAACATGTTTCGTTGCTAGTTTTACTCATTCGTGAGTAGTAGGCACTGGCGCGATAGATCATGTTTGTTACACTTTGCGGGACTTCTTGCAAAAGAGAGCAGTGAATGAAAACAAGATCGCGATCTCCTTGGGCAACGAAGCACAGGTTGTAGTTATTGCAGTTGGAGATATAGTACTTTCTTTTCCTAGTGGTTGAGTAATTTTAAGAGACGTTTTATATGTGATGGAGTTTCGTAGAAATTTGATTTCAGTTTCAAAACTTCATCTAGATGGTTATAACATTTTGTTTGTTGGTCGTGTGACCATTGGTAAAGACAATAATGTTATTTGGCACTATAGTTCACTCTCTTTATATTATCTCTGCTCCACATGAAATTTTCACTTCTTTATCATCATATTCTTCAAACCATATGAAGAGAAAGGTTTCTTCTTTGAACCAAACATATCTTTGGCACCTAAGATTGGGTCACATCAATCTAAATAGGATCCAAAGACTGGTTAAAGAGGGGACACTTCCTTGGGATACTTGTCAGAAAATGGGATTACTTCCCAATAGACTATGCCTGGTACACCCCAATAGAATGGCTTGTCAGAAAGAAGTAACAAAACTCTGCTCAAGATGGTTCGTTTGATGATGAGTTACGGGGTCACTAGCCCTTTCGTTATGAGGATTTGCTCTTGAAACTGTAGCATATGTCCTAAATCTAGTTCCTTCAAAATTAATTTCGAAAACACCATATGAATTATGGACAGGGCGCAAGCCAAGTCTATCACATATTCGGATATGGAGTTCGTTTACACATATCCTAGTTAAAGGTGCAAACAAGTTGGAACCTAGATCTGAGGTTAAGCTGTTAAAAGGGTATCCTAGAGGAACTAAGGGTGGTCTTTTCTATACTCCTACGGATCAGAAAATCGTTACTTCGAGTAGCGTAAGATTCTTAGAAGAAGATTATACCAGTGATCACAAGACTCGTAGTGAAATCATTCTTGAAGAACTCAAGAACGATGATCAAGTCCATAATAATGAAATAAAGCCAAGAAGTACAAGAGAGAAAACCGTAGTTTGTTGCACAAAACATCTTTACAAATCCTCGTCATAGTGGGAGTGGCTTGAGTAAGCCTCTAATCATTTCATGTTCGTCAAGATTCTTGGACAAGGAACAAGGAAAGAAAACGACCACTTTGACAGTAAAGAGGCAGTTGGATGAAATCGTTGCAAATCACTTGAGTAAGTTCTTTGGTTTTGTATATCCTACTATTGGAGTCAAATCCATAGATAGTAAATGGATATACAAGTGAAACATATGTAAAATGGAGAAATAGGGCATTAAGGCCCATTTTTTGCAGCTTTGTCGGCTTAACTCCATTTTTATTCTATGATCCATAATAACACATTTGAATCTCTAATTGTTTCAAGTAGATGTCAGTATGCTGAATTCTAATCCGGTTACCATGAACATGGTAATGATATCTAAGGGAAATGACTTTAGAAGTATTGTGTGAATCAGTAATTAACACATTGATTTGGAAGCTTAAAGTCATTAAGCAAAAGTCCAAACAATGATACATGCGCTTGAATAACACATATAATAAAACTTCGGTTATGGAATGTGTTGGCGAATGTTCCGATTATCATCTTTGTATAGATGTAAGCGTGGTTTTTCTTGTACATTATGTAGGTAATATCATTAGCATTGGCGACAATATGAAAGTATTATCAGACATAAAGTGTTGATTATCCAAACAATTTAAAATGATGGATATGAGTAATGTGGGATATATCCTAGGAATCATGGTTTTCTAAAGATTTCTAGAAACGGATGTTGTGCTTTATTAAAGTATCTAACATAAACTACTATTTTTGGCAAGGTTCAGTAATATACTAGTGCTGAACAAAATGCCATATATCTGCTTTTGCCAAAGGGCATAGAGATATAGTCCAACTTTCTTAAGAGTTAATGGACACAGATAATCAGGGTTACCCAGAAGATAGGACATCAACCTTGAACTATGTGTTCACTTTAGAAAGTAGAACTATATATTGAAGAGTCTTAATCAGTAACGCGATTTGAGAACTCTTTCATGACAAGCTAAATTTGTGGTAGTTGGTAAGGCCATTAAGGGAGCTATATGGTTCAAGACTTTGCTAAGTGAAACTAGCCGTAAATCCAATTTGCCAAACTTTTCTCACTTTGATGTGATAACTCACGTGCAATGGTAAATTGCTTAAACGTGTGGATTTACAAAGCCAGATAGCACATAGAGGCTAGTACTGCATGGATATAAAATAACCATTCAAGTTAAAATCCACGTGTCCATCTCTCTCTCTCTCTCTCTCACACTCACAAACTCCTTATCTTATTATACTAGATAAACTATCATTAAAACTATCCAGCATACTGCATAAATATTATTTTGGCAAACTGGCAGTTTAAGTTAAAAGATATTTTCTTAAAGAGTTTTTCCAACTTCACACCACCATCTTCCGTACCTAAGTTCAGTTTGATAAACTCAGCTACTCATAATCTGAGTTGAACAAACTGAACTCACTCTGATCAAATTCTTTGACTCAGTTTCCTAAGTCAGCTTGTAAGACTCATATTTCATAAAATCGAAAACTGTTGGAGATTGGTGTATTCCCTCCCATACACCAATTATACTCTATCTGGGACCAACAAGTGGTATCAGAGCGGTGGTACTTTTGACCATCGCTTCTGTATACTAAAAGTTTTTTTTTAGTTTTAAAGCTTTTGGTCAACTTGGACTAGATCCAAGATTTTTTTTTCTTTTATTGTTACATTGAACTATCATCATGGAGTATGAAGACTGGAGCTTTCGAATTAAGATGTGCCTTTAAGCGCATTACTATCTAATGTGGGACGTCATCGAACATGGCCATCCCTGTTGGGATTTTGTATACCGAAATCAAAACTAGTGTTTTAGTATACACAATGTTTATTCCACTGCTTACAATCACCTATCTGAAAGTATGTAGTTAAGAAAGAATAAGTCCATTATCTCATGAGATAGTTAACATGTCAGAGGATACTGGAGGAGATCATGATTAACGGTGACTTATGAGATATAAATATTATCACAGTCGAGATAACTTTAGGCAAAGTTATCGGTTTAGACCGCAACACTAACAGTAGTGATGAGTCTCAATCACTAGTTATGCTAGTACACTAGGAACGTATTGATAGGATCACAGTGAGATATTGCTCTTCTAGACTGACCCTACTTAGTGGGTGAAGAGCTAAGAGATCTCGGGTCTTAGTAGCTTGATCTTAATCCTGATATGCTATTAGACATATATATGTTCTTCATTGTTGCGTTGACTTGCTTGGTACGGGCCTTGTGTATGGTTCCTTAAGTCCTTGTATCTTGGGTAACATGGAGACATGTATGATGTCTAGTTAGTTGTATTGAGACACCGTGTCCGTAAAGGTTGAGATATCTTCTTAGGGAGCTTACAAGGATTATTATACTAAGTCATGCAAGCTGATTAAGTTCAAGTATAATAATAATGTTGAGCAGGTACTACCTAAGGAAGTATAAGAGGTTAATTAATTAGGAGCAGTCAGACGAGCTCTAATTAATTAACGGATATTAGGATTCTTAAACACGGAGATCGTTCTAAGAAAAATACCAGCCCCGACTACGTAATCAGGATAGAACGGTGAATCAGTTATAACTCTTTAGTGGAATGCATTATAGCTCTAATTTAGATTAGTGCTATAGGAGTGATCACATTATTAATCTAATTAGATAAGGCTCAACTCTGTCTGGTATCTGGTCCCTAGACTGACCCATTATTCTCATGAATGGATCAATGCACTAATAAGAGCCCAATAGCTCTTATTGCTCCCCTATGGGGCGCCACTTAAGCTTACTGGGCTTAAGTGCCCGCCCAATTCTCTCAGGCCCATTAGGGCAAGTTGTGTGCACTATATATACTTAAGTGCACAAAACCCTAATTAGTTGCTCACACATCTACAAGAGAGAGGCAAGGGGGGGTGGCCACACATAGGAGAAGAAAGAAGAATGATTCTTCTTCAAGGAGTGCAAGATCCGAGATTCTACATCCGTACCGGAGACTACTCATCCTCCGGGTTCGAGAAAATGGATTACAGTTTAGAAGGCTAGACCTGTAGTCCTTCTCCATCAGCACTTTGAAGGTATAATTCAATTCTTATATATATTGTAAATGCAAAACTAATTCAAATCCGAGGGCAGAATTAGATCGCCTTCGATCGGCATTTCCATCACTCCCATCATCTATGAAACTGTTACTTCAGTTGGAGATGCCACTCTATCAAATGTTACCTCTTAAGAGAAGGTCAAAGATCATCAATCCTACACTACCGAGGATAGGAAAATAGCTGGCCTCGATCATTTTGCAAAAGGTCTCATTTCCAGTACGGTCAAGGGAGTCTATCTCGCCAAGATCAGGAAACTGGAGACTACAAAAGAAATGTGGGATGACCTTAAAACCCTAAGTTAAGGGTTAGAGGAAATGCTCGAAAACAAACACTCCATTGCATGCAACAAGTTTTATGAATTCAAAATGCAACCTGGAGAATCAATAAAAAAGATGAAGAACAAATTCATTGAGATCAAGCTGGAGATCGCCGAAATTAGAGCTAACAAATATTCACAGCGTGAACTGAACCAGAAAGTGATGCGTTTCATACCCGCAAGCTGGCACGTATACGCAGCTCTCCACCTTAGCCGACCTGACTTCAATGATCTGACAACAAATGGCCTCTTCGATCTTCTCATTAGAAATGAATACAAAATGATTCGTCTTCATGGATCCAACCAAGCTCCTACCAGTTTGAACAAGCCAGATGCTGAGAAGAAAGAAAAGAGTGCTGCCTTTCAAGCTAAGGTTGCAGTAGAAGCACCATCAGTGCAATCTGATCAGCTTTCAGAGATGGAGAAGCTGATTCAAGATTTTGCATTACTTGCTCGCAGAAATGAAAGATTTGAATCTAGAATAACAAATTCTGTAAATTCTACAAAGATTCTAAGAGGAGCCAGAACTATCAAGCTCCCACTCAAACTGAAAAAGCAAGTGAAGGTAACCCTAAACCTTCAAAGTAATTCTTCTAACAATCCTGCGGGAGGCTGCTTTCAATGTGGTGAACCAGGTCACTACAAGTCAGACTGCCCCGATCTAACTCAACAAGAACGTGAAGTTCTACATGCTAAGAGGGATTGCAAACTGAATGAGCATCGGGATACCATGATCGCCAAGACAGCTTCAAAGAAAGCAGCTCTTCATCTATCAGATACTTCATCGGAAGAAGACTATATTGCTGAACTAGATGATGAAGAGAAGGAAGTAATTATTGTTGAACAAGCCTTCCTTGCTGATGAAGTTAATGAAAATGATGATGAGGAAGAGTGTTGTGTGGGTCTCGAAGATAAGATTGAGAACACAAAGGTAGATTCTTAACTCTCTCTCTCTCTCTCAATCCTTTCTAATGATGAAAATACAGAAGAAGATCAGCCCGAGATGGTATCTTGGGAGGAGTTCAACCAACAGATGGAAGATTACAAGAAGCTATCTTCCATGTTCGAACAACTGGTCATCGTTGGAAAGGACCTAGAGGAAGAAAATGAGAAATATAAGCTAGCATTGAAAGAAAGGTTCGAGCCGTATGATGCTGACAAAGAACAAGAAATTAAAACCCTAAACATGCAGCTCGAACAGGCCACGTTGAGAGAAGAACATCTCAAAGAAATGCTGACTGAAAAGGATAGAGAAATCAATTCTCTATCTATGAAGCTGACTGACATACAACAGAAGGTTGATCGTATAAATAAAGGAAATGACAAGTTGCAGAAAATTCACCCTAATCAAAACATGATTAGGGTTTACTGGTCAGAAGAAGGACAAGAGTAAAACTATAGATGGCAAGATTCAGTTTGTCAATTTTAGCAAACAAACTGCCAAGCCAGCTCAAAAGAATCTACTAGATAAAAGAATCGAACTGAAGAATCCAGCTCGTCAACCTCAAGCAATACTGATCAAAAAACATACATCATCAACTTCAAAGAGTCAGTCTAAGCAACCAATTCAACAAAAGAAGACAGATCGACCTGCACCATCCAAAGGTCAATCTGACAAGAAGAAGGAAAAGAATCAAACTGCTCTCAAGCAAAAGAAGAAAAAATATGCTTCTCGAAAGCAGAACATTACAAGCAGTGGCCTAATCTTCAGGATTATGGCTACTATGAGCAGTGGAACCAGCAGCCCTACTATCCTCAATAACAGTACTATCAAGAATCTTATCAGTCTCACTGCTGTCCAGTTAGCCATCAAACTGGGTACCCAGACCAATGGTGCCAGTATGGGCATAATGAGCAACATGTCTATCTAACCTATTATCAATCTGCTCATCAACCCTACCATCGGTCTAACTACTACGAGGATCCTTTCTATTATGAGCAACAATACCAACATGCACCTCTCTTCTATAAGAAGAAGAAGAAGAAGGCTCCTAATGCTGCAAAGGAGTCACTATCTGCTAACTATGCATCCCAGTTCATATGGGTTGCTAAATCTGCTTAATTGCAGGTTGGAAAGTATAAGAGGAGACATCAAGCTGTAGGTGGACCAGTCTGGATCATCGATAGTGAGTGTTCGAAGCACATAACCTGTAACAAGAACTACCTCTCAGACTTCATCGAATGTGACGGACCCAAAGTTCTTTTTGGAGGCAACGACAAAGGAAAAACTCGAGGTTATGGTACAGTTTGTGTTGGTAAAACAACAATTAATGATGTCACGTTTGTGGAAGGATTAAATCATAATCTCTTTTCAGTTAGCCAAATGTGCTCGAGTGGTAAACGAGTAGAGTTTACCTCTAACAAGTGTTTGGTGAGAAATCAGGAAGGAGAAGAAATTCTTCTTACTGAAATTTTGCAGGACAATCTATATATAGTCTAATGGACTAATGCAAAAGAAACATGCCTTGTCACTAGAACCACCAACGAGCTGAGCTAGCTGTGGCACAAGAGATTGAGTAATCTGAACTTCAAGTCTATCACTAAACTGGTTCGAGACAAACTGGAATTGGGGATTCCCAGATCAAGTATTCAACCGAGATCGTGTGTGTGAAGCATGCCAAGCTGGAAAGCAGGCTAGAGCGTCTTTCCAATCTGTGGCAGCTCAATCTACCTCAAGAATACTTGAACTTCTCCATTTGGACCTGTTCGGACCAGTCACTCCTCGTAGTATAAATGGTAGAAAGTATACTCTCGTAATTATAGATTTTTTCTAGATTTACGTGGGTTATTTTCTTGCATAAAAAGAAGGAGATGTTGGAGAAACTACCTGCCCTAATCACTCAACTATACAACGAAAAAAATTCTTCAATCATCTCAGTTCAATCAGATCATGGAACAAAGTTAATCAATCATATGGTCGAATTATATTGCATAGAAAGAGGAATCAAGCATCAAACTTCAGCTGTACGCACACCTTAACAAAATGGCATTGTAGAACGTCGTAACAAGTCACTGAAGGAAGCAGCTCGTACCATGTTAAATGAGACTCAACTTCCCAAGAAGTTCTGGGCTGAAGCTGTTAACATAGCTTGTTATACTCAGAATAGATCGGTTGTGACAGTCCGACATGGGAAGACTCTTTATGAGCTGTGGAACAACAAACTGCCTAAACTTAAATACTTTAAAATATTTGGCTATTTGTGTTACATCCACAATAATAGGAAATCTCAATTAAAAAGTTTTGATAGCAAAGCAAATCCTGGAGTATTTGTAGGATACTCTGAGATTAGGAAAGCATTTAGAGTTTATAACAAGGTTACCATGACTGTGGAGGTAACACCTCATGTTTTTTATGAATCTATCTGTGTGTACAGGGAAATTTCATCTTCTAACCAAGCAGATAACACATCAGATTATCCATCAGATCAAGGTTCCAGTTCGAAGAATCAGTTTTATGATGAAATACTAAGCTGGGGACCCAATAATTTAAATGAAGAAGAAGATCCAGTTCATGCTAATCCTAACACCCAGCCTCACATCCAGGGGGAACAGATGCATCTACATCAACTTGTGTACCGCCAGTTGACCAGACTCAACCTGTTTCTCCCAGTCAAGATCAACAGATCTCTGTGGACCAGTTAGCACATCAACTACAACAACTCAATCCCTTTACTCCTCAACCTCTACTAGAGTTTGAAGATCCCATTGAAGAGCCCGAACCAGAATTATCTAAAGAAGAGATCACTCATCGAAGACGATGGGTTGATGCTCATCCGGAAGAGCTCATTGTTGGGAAACCTAATATGGGTGTGAAGATAAGAAGGCAGATTGGTGAAAGCTAGCTTCTTAGCTGTTATCTCTCATTCCAAGAACCCAGTAGCATTGATGAAGCTCTCGCAGATGCGGATTGGACAACTGCCATGCAAGAGGAGCTCAATGAATTTGAAAGAAATGAGGTTTGGTCTCTTGTAGATCGTCCTCATCATCAAGGTATTATTGGTGTAAAATGGATATTCAAGAACAAGAGAGATGAAACTGTAAAGTAGTTCGCAACAAAGCCAGATTAGTTACGAGAGGCTACTGTCAACAAGAAGGGATAGACTACGATGAAACCTTCACACCTATTGCTAGGCTGGAAGCCATAGTACTCTTCCTAGCTTATGAAGCTCATCATCAGTTCACAGTCTATCAGATGGATGTCAAGAGCGTATTCCTTAACGGCAGACTGAAGAAGGAAGTATGCTTGGAACAACCTCCTGATTTTGAAAAATAAGACCAGTCCAAGGTCTACAGACTGCACAAGGTAGTTTATGGACTCAAGCAAGCTCCACAAGCTTGGTATGAAACTTTGGCAAAGTTTCTACTAGAATCTGGATTCAAGAGAGAAAGAGTCGACAAAGTGATATTCACTTTCAAGTGTAAGGACCATAACTTTTTAGTACAAATTTATGTTGATGATATTATTTTTGGATCAAAATCAAAATTTCTTTGTGACGGGTTTGGTCAACTCATGCAAGACGAATACAAAATGTCTATGATGGGAGAGATGAACTTCTTTCTAAGGTTGCAGGTAAAGCAGTCCAAAGATAGAATTTTCATCTACCAAACTAAGTATGCACATGAGCTGACGGACAAGTTTGATGTTAAAGACAACAAGCCAGCTCGTATTCCCATGCTCGCAAATGGAAAGTTTGATCCAGATCCAGAAGGAAAACCCACCAGCATAACTCAATACGAAGGAATTATTGGTTCTTTACTTTATTTAACTGCCAGTCGACCTGACATTTCATTTGCAATTAGAGTGTGTGCCCGGTTTCAAGTTGACCCAAAAGAATCCCACCTAGAAGCTGCCAATAAGATTATCCATTACGTGAAAGGAACTGCTAACTACAGTCTGTGATATTCATGTGATGACAATCTGGAGCTAATAGGTTACTCAGATTCTGATTATAGAGGCTGCAAACTGGATCGGAAGTCAACATCTAGAACCTGTCAGTTTCTCGGTAGCAAACTGATATCTGGTTCTCCAAGAAGCAAACTTCCGTGGCCACCTCAACAACTGAAGCTGAATACATGGCAGCTGGGAGCTGCTGTGCTCAGATCTTGTGGTTAAAGCAACAACATTGTTGGTCCCAAAAGCTAGTGTACGCGTGTAGAAGGGGGGGGTGAATACACACGTAAGAGAAGTTTTTGCTTTTCTTTCATTTTTTGAAAACGGTGAGTTTTGAGAGAAGAGTGTTTTGCTTTAGAGGAGAAGTTAATCTCTCAGAAGTGAATCACTTTTAGAGAAAATGCTTGCGGAAGTTGGTGAGCGATTATACTCGCTTTTTAGAAAATCTTGCTTTTAAGAAAATGCTCTTTTAGTTGCTTTAAGTGAGTGTGTGTGCCTTATGCAATAATCAAGACTTGTAAATATAACGAATAAAGAATAGTAAATAAGTAAAGCAGTAAGGACATAGGATTTATAGTGGTTCGGAGGTCACGCTCCTACATCCACTTGTTGCCTTCACTCAGCAACTCGAACTTCCTTCACTTGGAAATCGAACACACAACACAAACAAACGTCCTGGTTTTATCATTCCCAGTGAAGCGCTTCAAGTTCAACTTAAACCTGAAAACCTAGAGATTCTAAGTGGGTTCTCTAGAAACCTAAACAACAAACTTCATATAAACGACCTTCCACTTGTGTATGCAAACATAATCTTCACAATCAATCAAACACAAACTTTCAACACACAAAAGAGCTTTGGGTTGGGGGTTTGATTTATGAGAGTTCTAACTTAGTAGAGAATCATTTTATAATGAAGATGACGTAAAAGGTGTAAGGATTCTCCTCCTAGTGAAACTAGGGATGAAGGGATATTGGGTTTGTGGACTTAGAAACTTAAAGATAGTTTCTAACGACTCAACTAAACTCTAAGGCTTACGAACTTTAAAGAATGTTTGTATGAGAGCTTTGAAGTTCTTGCTTTGATCTTGTGCGCGAGAGAGTAGTTTCGTCTGTCTTCACGTTGAGTCAGCATCCCTATTTATAGTGAGAGTGCATCCAGTATCCGTTAGGGAGATAGATGGCGCGTGTACTCCACTTCCCTTCAGTTTAAACGGCCATGCAACTTTTTGCAAGTGAACAGTGTTTTTTGGTTTGTCTTCTTCCCGGAAGAGGAAAGCCTTGGATTTTGCAGATTTTCGTCATGGATTGTAGCGTAGACAGTAGTTGTGTACTGTTCCGGTGATTTCCATTAACTTATAGCAATCTTCCACGCGTCTTCTAATTTCCTACGCCGCATTTAAGAATTGTGTCTTAGCTGCATAATTTCAAAATTTGAAATTCATAGGCTTTGAACACTTTGCCGCTTTTAATAGTGTTTCTTTGTGAGCACTTCATTAGTTGAAGATTCTGAAGAAATTTCACTTTTTGTTGATGTAGCTTTCTCGGATAATTGATATGCACCTTTGTTCTGCTTCAAGTTGCTTTTTGGTTGTCATCGCTTTCCACTTTGTGAACAGTGATTGCTTCTAGACAATTCACTTCTAGCAAACTTGAGAGTATTCACTTCTGCTTCTGAATCGCTTGACCTATACAAAAAGAAAAAGAGTGCTTGGGCTTGCCTTGCACTTACACTTGTATTTTGTAGCTCCTTAACATGTGAGCACTTCTAAGTGTGTAAGGCAATATTTAACTTCATCAAAAATAATAAGGGAAACATGAACTAATCAGGGACGCATGAAAGGGTTTTGGAATCCAATCAAAACAAACATAAATTTTATTAAAAACAAAGAATTCGCTTCACCCTTCATACAAATATCCCAACAAACTTAAAGACTACGAGATCTTAGTCAGTGAAGTGCCGATCTTCTGCAACAGCACAAATGCAATCGCAATCACCATGAATCCAATCCACTACACAAGCATATTGATGTTAGACATCATTTCATTCGAGACCATGTGGAGAATAAAGACGTGGTGATAGAAAAGATCAACACTGATATTCAGTGAGCTGATATTTTGATCAAACCCCTTCAAGATGAAAGGTTCAAAATGTTGTGTGGCAAACTAGGGTTACTAAGTGTAACTTGGCAGTTTGTTAGCTCAGATTAGCTTCCCAAACCAGCTCGAAGATACCAGATCAGTTTGTGCTTCAACTCAATGGTTCAGTTTGTGTGATCAAACTGCATCAATAATCTAACATGTCATCAACAGTTTGACCGTCACAGATTAAGGGGAAACTAGAGGCGTCGTATCAGTCTCCAACTTTAAAACTTGTTCAATAAGTTTACTTTCCCAATCATTAAGTTTATTGATGCATGTGTGTTGTTATTTATTGAAATACTTATCTGACACAACTAATGACATTCTCCTACTTTTGCCAAGAATGTCAAAGGTTTTCACACTAATCAAGGGTGCATTTAATTATGAAGCGACTGTTGCGTGGAAGGACGATATACGTGTAACGCAATCGCCTACCCACTCGCTCCACTAACCGCCCCACGATCTCACGTCGCACACTCACACACAATCTGAACTGTCCAGATTGATAAATCAATCTTGACCGTTGATTCAAATCCTATAAATAAGCACTTGACTATAGAACCTTCATTCCTCACTTAGCAAATTTTTGAATTCGCCATTTTTCTCTTAAACTATTATTCAGCAATTTAAAAATTTTCTAACTTCTCCACAAAATGTCAGCAGAAACATCTACCTCCGGCCAAGCACCCGAACAACCGACGGCTCCGAAGGTCCATCTTTCATGGACAGAGCGCATAGAGATCGTTATGTCAAAGATTTCATCGGAGTTCATCGCGGTGCTCGACAACTATGGGTTCGAGGGTCTCAATCCCAAGTTTGATGCCGTCTGCCAATGTAAAAAACTTTCATTCTATCATTACGGCTAGGCCTTCCTTTATCTTAACGAAGCAAACTACACACTGGAGACGGAGAACAAGGATCCCTCAATGGCGACATTTTGTCTTCCGATTACTGGAACCCCTGATCTGCCGATTCCAGTGTTGCCGCTAGTTTAACAGGCCTACGGCATTGAAGATGAGGGAAAGATTTAAAAAATTGATGATATCCCTCTATCCGACGTCCTTGAAGTATACTAGTTGGCATTGGTTTTCCCCTTGAAGGTTTCTTTGAAGTTTTTCAACCTCAAAACCTTCAACAGGAAGCTACTGAGGCCGGAGTACCGTGTGCTCTTCGACTTCGTGCACAAGGTCTTCATGTCTTACGCTGGAACCAAGGAGAGTGTAACCCCTCCCAAATTCAGAGTGATAACGGCGGTGGTGAAAAATTTGAATGTGAATTGGGCCAGATTGCTCGTCAATCTGTTTATTGAAGAAGCTGCCTTCATCACACATGTTGAAGAAGGGAAGAAGGTGTACAAGGTGAAGGTGGGAAGGCCTCTACACTATGGGTGCAAGATTAGCATTCTGCTCCTATCTCACTTGCCAGATCGTGACTGGTCTGACTGTTGGGGTTATATACTGCAAAGCATACTTTTATGCGTGTATATTAACTGTATCGTTGGCCTCATCAGCGAGTAGAGCATCTCTTTTGGCACCATCTCTTTTAGCTCGTATTTCTTGCCTTTCCTTTTTTGTAAGGTCTGGGCAGTCGCTTTTGTAGTGGCCAATCTTGTGACAACCGAAGCATTGGACATTCAACTTATCTTTAGTGATGATTCTAGACTTTTCATCTTTTCTTGCATCACGTGGAGTGGAGCAACTCGCTTGTCCTCTCTAATTCTTATAGAATTGCTTATACTTCGCCGTTCTTGCATTCAAAGTATCGAACCCTTTTAGTAAGGTCAAAGCGAATTCTCTGAGTTCATCCTTAGATATATCGTTTACATCACCATGAGAGAAAGCAACGCTCGGCACGATGGACACTGGATCTTCATAAGCTTCAAATGCTAGACCTTTAGAGGGTGTTGAAGGCTCATCTTCTTCATCCCTAGTCACTTTGCTTGACAAATCAAACTCCATTGCCTTGAAGTCCGAGAATAGCGCTTCGGGAGAGACAACTCCTAGATCTTTCATGAACAAACCATTTTCCTTAATTGTTTTCCATTTTCCAATCAGTGCTCGTACTACCTTTGAATTGACCTCTTTATGAGTGAGATCATTTCCTAGGGTAGTAAGTGAAGAAACCATATTCAAAACTCGAGTCTCAAACATTTCCATGGTTTCATTGTTCTTCATTGATAGAGCTTCTAACTCTCGCATCAATACTGAGAGCTTGTTTTCTTTGATCTTTTATGTCCCTTTTGAGAGTAGAGCAAGGGTATCCCACATTTCTTTAGCTGTCTTGCACTTCATGATTCGTGCAAGATGAGCGTCAGAAATAGTTAACTGGATCACGTTTCGAGCTAGACAATCGAGGTTATCAACTTTGAAGTCATACGGAGTATACTCAGCTCGAGGCTTTGCAATCGTCCGATCAGGAATGCCTTCTATTTGAGCTTGAGCATTTCCATCTGCATCTCTTTGTTTGACTGCTCGATTTCTAGCTATCACCTTCATGATCACAATAGATCCATCCTCGATTACTTCCCACACGCGATCATGTAAAGAAGCAAGATGTGATTGAACTCGGAAGCTCCATGTATTGTATCCTTCTATGGAAAACTGTGGCAACTGTGTGGACGATGTACTTAAAGAATAATTAGTACTATGCAGGTATGCTCGTGTATAGGTTTTTATGCAAGATTTTTCTTAAAGAAAAACAGATCAGTTCGATAACCTAACAGTAACGCTTTAACACGTTACTAGTATCAAGAGACAGAGGTTGTGAACCCCTGTTCTGATACCATTTGTTGGTCCCAGAAGCGAGTGTACGCGTGTAGAGGGGGGGTGAATACACGCATAAGAGAAGTTTTTGCTTCTCTTTCAGTTTTTGAAAATGGTGAGTTTTGAGAGAAGAACGTTTCACTTTAGAGGAGAATTTAATCTCTCAGAAGTGAATCGCTTTCAGATAAAACGCTTGCGGAATTTGGTGAGCGATTATACTCGCTTTTTAGAAAATCTTGCTTTTAAGAAAATACTCTTTTAGTTGCTTTAAGTAAGTGTGTGTGCCTGATGCAATAATCAAGACTTGTAAATATAACGATTAAAGAATATTAAATAAGTAAAGCAGTAAGGACACATGATTTATAGTGGTTCGGAGGTCACGCTCCTACATCCACTTGTTTGGCACGTGATTTTCGGCTTCTTATTGCTTTGATCTCATTCGCTTCCCTTTTCAACACTACGGGAAGTTCTTTATTGAATGTCGCTTCCACTTCGGCTTTTGGGAAAAGATCTTCAACGATTCCCCTTAGAGTGGCTTCTATAGCATCTTTCTTCATCTGCACTACATCTGACGCTCTGTTTTCATTCCTCATTGTAGCTATCGTCTTAATTTGAGTTGTGCACTTCAACCACGTATTTTCATCTTTTGTTGAGGGAGCATACTGTTGATAAAGCGCAAAATGCTCATTCTTCCAACGCTCTTCATACACAAGATGCACTTCATCGTACACTTTTAACTTTTATTTCCTCAACTCTTTCTCAGTTTCGCATAAGTTCTTTTCTGTTTCCTTTCTTCCTCATCTTTTCTTTGCTCCAGGTTGGTGATGACCAACATCATGCAGTTGAAGCGATTTCTCTTTTTCCAACACAATGGTTTCAACACTTTTCGGTGCAACGACAATGGACTTCAACTTCTTCAACCTACCATCTCTTCTTGTTTCGTTACTCAGCTCTTCTGGCTTGCACTTCAACCCAGCACTTTCTCTTAGTTGGCCTCACCAACAATTGAAATAGGTAAAGTCGTGTGGGGAGTAGCAGACACTTGTGTCCTCAGTTGAGCAATTGGAGTGAGAATGTTATCATCTTGAGGTGGAGTAGGTAAGTGGATCAGTGCGTCTGTGACTAATCCTACGCTTTCTCAAATGAGACTTTGCACAAGCAGCTTGAACTCGACGGCTTGCTTGACCCTTTCTTCAAACATTTTCTCTTGTTTGTCAAAGGCTACGCTGATGTTGGTGTAGGCTTCTTGGCTGTTGGCAAAATTTGTTTTGGCAGTGTGAGCTTCAGCATGCAAGCCTTCCACTTCAGCTTCAAGTTCAGTAATTCTCTTGGTTGAGGTGTTATCCTCCAGCACCTTCTTGTCATACTTCAACGTGTTAAGCTTGGCTGCAAGAGATATACTTCGCTTTTGTGCATCTTCAAGCTCTTTTTCAAGCGGTTCATGTCACTTCTTTCTATCTGTAATGTCTGCCTCAAGCATGCTCACTTTCTCTTTTAGAGAATCTTCTTCATCTCCATACTTCTTAGCCAATTCTTTGAGTCCCGCTGCAGCTTTCAAATACTCTTCTTCTTCCTTAAGCTTTGCACAAACGTGTTGTAGTTCTATATCTTTGTTGGAGATGATGATTTCTTTATTGGTGGCAGCTTGAATGGCATCTTATTTCGCTTTGACTTCTGTCTCCAGCTGCTTCTTCGCTTTAGCTAAGTTCGCTTCAAGTTCAGTAAATTTTTTTTTTTTTGCTCCTGTAAACTTTTCTCATTTACTTCAAACGCTTCAGTCTTTTCCTGAAGCAGCATTTGGATTTCCTTGTTTTCTTGCTAGACGGCAGATAGTTCCTTTACAATTCTCTCCAAATTCTTTGAAGATTGCTCTTGTTCTTTCAGATAGGTCTGGGTGAGCATCATGTCTTCAATGATGGAGGATAGTTTCCTTTCTCTTGTTTCATGGTCTGGGTGACCATCATGTCTAGACCGGCCCTTGATATTGTACGACTAATGAATCCACTATTTTGAATATGTTCAGGAGTGTATATGTGCTCCTAGTGCATATATCGTGTGATTTCGTTGGAGATTATGTTCACAGTCATCTCCTCTGTTCCTTCTTCCACCCTTTCATCTGCATCTGCAGTTCTCTCCATTGATCTTTTGGCTCATTCGGTGAATCTGACTGTGGATTTGGTTATCGCCATTTTTAGGGTTAGGGATTTAGGAATTTTCTAGAATGTGATAAGATAGGACGGAATTTGGGAATTTAGTTTGGATTTTCACAAGTATGGAAGGTTTTGTTTTGGTGAATAGTGAGAGACAGAAGTTTATATATATATATCAGTTCGAAAAGTGAGGGAAACAATCTGTGCTGTTGGATTTGAAACCGTCTTTTCAAATTCAACGGCCAAGATTGAAGTGAGATCTTGAGTTGGTTGAGAAAAAGTCAATCCAACGATCACAGATGGAGCAGTTTAGCATAAAGGGTTAGGATTGGGGTAGTCTTTGGTGGTTCAAGTATGCGAGTGTAACTGACTTGCGCGAGTGGATTGGTTCTTGTACCTTACACTGTAGTCGTATTAAATGCTGAAGATTTCGCACTGAGTGCGAATCTTCATGATAAGACTAAATAAATTTAAAGCGATATATTGAAAGCACTTTACATTTTATAACTTATTTCTTGAAAGTGAATCACTTAAGTTCCCCCATACAAGGTGCAGGGAGAAAGCGATTTGCTTTTAAGATATATAAAATGTGCTTGGCTTTTGTGCTTCAGAATGTAATCACAAGCGATTAATTCAGCAAACACTTGTGCCATTTTAGTTTATGTTTTCAATGAATTAGATGAAGTTCCATGTCAGAATCATCATCTTAGGGTGTGTTTGGTAAAGAAGATGAACCAAGATGAACCAAGATGAGAGAGATCATTTTGGTTCATCTCACTGTTTGGTAACCAACTAAAATAAACTGGAGGGCCCGAGATGAATACAAGGCCCGTTGATATTTTACTGTTCCGCCTTGTTTAGTCATCTCACGTTTTTGGTCGGATGAGGTGAACTCATTAAAACAGTAACACAATACTTTCTCTCTCTTACCATTTTACCCTTATGTATTTATACGATTTCAAATAATAATAATAATAATAATAATAATAATAATAATAATAATAATAATATAATAAAATAATAATAATAATGTAATAAAATAATAATAATAATAATAATAAATAAATAAATAATAACAATAATAGTAATAATAATAAATCAATAATAATAATAATGTAATAAAATAATAATAATAATAGTAATAGTAATAGTAATAGTAATAATTATAATAATAGTAATAATAATAAATAATAATAATAATGTAATAAAATAATAATATTAATGTAATAAAATAATCATAATAATAAATAAATAATATCAATAATAGTAGTAATAATAATAATAGTAATAATAATAAATATTAATAATTTAATAAAATAATAATAATAATAATAGTAATAGTAATAGTAACAATTATAATAATAGTAATAATAATAATAAATAATAATAATAATTTAATAATAATAATAGTAATAATTATAATAATAACAAGAATAATAATAATAATAAATATAATAATAATAATAATAAATAAGAACAATAATAGTAATAATTATAATAATAACAAGAATAATAATAATAATAAATATAATAATAATAATAATAAATAAGAACAATAATAGTAATAATAATAATAATAAATATAATAATAATAATAAATAATAACAATAATAGTAATAATTATAATAATAACAAGAATAATAAAAATAATAACTCAACAATATAATAATAATAATAATAATAATAATAATAATAATAATAATAATAATAATAATAATAATAATAATAATAATAAATAATAAATAATAAAGGGTACTATTTAATCTCAACGATAAAAAGTGAAATCGGTAGGGGTATTTAATAAGGGTAAAATAGTCAATTTAAATTTTAATCTAGAGTTTTGCAATTTGTACCAAACACAATATGATATCATCCGGGTCTGAATTTTTTGCTACCAAATGGTGAGATGAATGATTCATCTTGACACTATTTATATGAGTCATCTTGAGATGAATCATCATTCTTCATCTTGAGATGATTACCAAACGCAGCCTTAATTCATTTACTTGAAATTTAAGACATGAATGAAAGACTTACTGGTCAGTCAAACATTGTAGTTGACTGATACCACATCGATGAGCGAAAACTCCGGGTATGCTTCAAAGCATTTCTGACGAATGAATCGCCTTGACGTATGTTGATAGCCCACCGCTCGAGTCTTTCACAACTTCTCCGCTTCAAGTTAAATACGCTTTTAGAGAAAGTGAGAGCGTTTTTAACTTCACTTTCTCCACTGTTGGAGCGTCCGCCACGAGAAAAGATAGTGAAATGATTACTTATGAGATCCTTTAACTATACAAGAGTAGTTCTTCTCATATATTCACAATCATGAAATGTTCATGAGACTACAAAATCCACAAGGGATCCGGTTAGGGCGTTGAGTTTCCTCAACCCTTACTAGGGTAAGCCGTCTCATATATCCATGATGTGTCATGTTCGTGAGTTGATCCACTACTTGTAAGTAGGAGAGCTCACAGTTAATCACGAGCGAGAGAAAAAAAAGTAGACTAAACGTCTATATAGCGAGATTTTCTACAGATGGACAGGTTGGAGAAGATCAAGGGAGCTAGCTGTTGTTTAAAAAAAGAACAACAGGTTTTACACGGGATTGAGGTCCAACTCCCGTAATCAAGTGTATGGTACCCAACTTGATGGAGGTAAGTGTAGCCAGCCACTTACAGAGGATAGCAAACACACATGCTAACAGTGTACAAGTGAAAATACTCACTTGTAGGTGGCAAGTGTAAACTACAAACTAAGACTTATCCTAGTACCCACTTGCAGGCTCTAGACTTAGAATGAAGATCAGTTCCCCTTAATCAAATATCCCACAATCTCCTGTTAGGATACTGAGAGAGAAACGTTCTTCATTGAGGACTACCTTACCTTTCAACCTTATTCCACCTTTTCTTCTCCCAAATCTAACAAACCCAATTCCATGCACAATTGAGTAAACCTTGCATGAACAAGAGGTTTAGTGAGAATATCAACCCTTTGATCTTCAGTAGGTATTTTCAATACCTTAATATCCTTCTTCTCAACATGATCCCGTATGAAGTGATGTCGGATTTCGACATGCTTGCATCTTGAGTGGAGCACGGGATTTTTAGTGATGGCAATTGCGCTTGTGTTGTCACAAAAGATAGGAATTTCTGAGGCTTCAATCTTGTAATCTCGAAGTTAGTATTTAAGCCACAGTATCTGTGAATAGCAACTACCAGTTGCCATATATTCAGCTTATGTTGTAGAGGTTGCAACGCTTGTTTGCTTCTTAGAAAACCAAAAAACAAGCTTGTTGCCCAAGAATTGACACGTCCAGGTGGTGGATTTTCTGTCTACCCTACATCCACCAAAATCAGCATCTGAATAGCCACTAAGTGTGAGATCATCATCGGCTGGATACCAGATACCTAAGTTGATGGTCCATTTGAGGTATCGTAAGATATGTTTTGCCGCTTCTAGATGACTTTGCTTTGGATTACTTTGGAAACGAGCACAGACTCCTACAGTAAAAGTGATATATGGTCTGCTTGCTGTGAGGTAGAGAAGTGATCCAATTAACACTCGATATTCTGTTGCATTAACTGGTTTGCCTTCAATGTCTGGATCGATCTTCCAACTTTTGTTCATTGGAATCTTGGTTGCTTTAGCATTTTGAACACCAAACTTAATCAGCATTTCTCGAGTATACTTCGCTTGATTGATGAAGATACCGTTGCTTTTCTGCTTATCTTGTAATCCAAGAAAATAAATAGAGTATTCGGGGCCAGAGAATACTTAGATTATTTAATTATATTGGAAAGTCAGTCCAAATCCTCCTTAAGATACCTGGAGTAGCCCAATAGAGCATACCCTGGCCCATTAACCAAACTCTAACTTCTCCACCACTCCACTTCTTATCTATAAATAAGGGATAAGTGGAAAAAGAAATAGACGTGATTCTCACAGATTGGAGAAGGGCGCGCCGGTTCTTGGGTAGGCAGAGAAGATAGATTTTCACCCACTCAAAATTCTTCTCCTTGCTAGGGAATACTCTAGAAGATCTCAAGGTCTACATTCAAGAGCTAGATCTTGTGTGCAGAGATCTAGTGCGTGGAAGATCATTTGCCTCTACTCAAATTCCGCCGGATTTACACAAACAGGTATACCATCTTAGATCGGTTTTCACTTTCAAGATCTATAATCGTATGATAATAATTATTGAAAATAATTAAATCTACATCCGAGGGATCCCGGATCCAACACTGACAAGTTGGAGATTCCTGAGGATAAGTTGATTCCTCACTCCAGTCAGCAACTGGAGAAACAACTTGGTGTGGTGGGCTATCTCTTAAACAAATCAGAAGCTGCCACCAAGTCAATACTCATGGAGATGGGACTGACTAACCCCAAGTGGAGTATTCCCAAGGATAGGGATGTGCAGGTTGCTGAGGCAGTTGGTGAGGCCGCACAACCTGCCGTTGGAGAGAAGAAGAGGAAATGAGGAGGTGGAGGAAAGCAATCTAAGCGTTCCAAAACTACTACCACCAGCTCTCCCCTGCATCTCAACAGGAATCTGGATGCCGAGCTGGCATCTGTGTCAACTCAATCATCCCCAGCTCGTGAGGAGGATGTTCATTCACCAGTTCGATTTCCACCGATCGTTATGTCTGTCAATTTGGTTGGAGAGGGAGCGCCCGATCCGGCTGTTCAGCACGAGCCAATGACCGTCAACTCTCCATCTCCCCTACATTTTATGGAAAACCAGGAGATACCAGAGATGGACCTGGACCCTCAGCCTGATGATGTACCAGTTCAACAACCTGCTGCCCAAAACATCATTGAGGTTGACGATCAAGAGTACGATCCTGCCCGTGAGGATACTCTTATCGTCTTAGAGGTATTTTGCAACGAATCCACTTTTTTTATTCACTCCACCTTTCATGGGATTCTATCCACCTTAGAAACGGAGGAGTTAGCAATTCAGTTGAGAACATACCTGGCAGTGAAGGAAAGTTCATTCAAGGAACTGGCTTCTGAGTTCTATCTATGGTCCATGGACAAATTGATGATCAAGGAAAAGAAATTGGAAATTGAGTTCCAATTCCATGATGTGCCCACTACCCGTGAGTAATTCAAGACCTTGGTTCTTTCGAGGATGAAGAAGGGGGCCAAGAAATTAGGCATTGATTTAAAGCCATACTATGCTGACCAAGCCAGTTTCTACAACGAGGCTTGTTTTGAGGGGGGACAATACTCGCTGATCAGATCACCCATTCAATCTCCCCAGTTGGCTCTCACTAACCAACCTCACCAGACAAAGGAGGATTAGTCCATCATCCCAGCTCCTCAATCTATTGTTGTCGATCTGCCCCTTGTCCAGCCAGGGCCATCCCACTCTATTTCTACATATCTATCTGCCCTGGAGGACAAGATTATGGTGGAAGTACAGACCAAGCTCAAAGCCCTAAAAAATTAGATCGACCAGGAAGATGTTGCAGCTGCAGAGAAGGTTATAACGAGGATGCATGAGATTAGCACATCCATCACCAACTCTCTTACTACTGCAGTCTGAGAACAACACTTGGTTTTACAATCTGGAATCATCCATGAAGCAAGTTGTGAAGGAGGCTGTGGATGAATATGTTGTCCAGAAACTGCCGGCTCAGATCAAAGAGACAGTGAAGAATGAGATCACAGTCTTCACTGTGGATAAACTAAAGTTCCACACGGGAACTCATATTAATGATCTGCTGGCAGAAAGAGATATTGCCAAAGCTTCTGAGCTTTCTGCCTTGGAGAGGCGGATGTGCGCCACAAGGAATTGAGCAACTCAATCATTGTCTCTGCTAACGCTACCGCCAGGAAGGAAGAAGCAATGCAGGCTGACATCACCTCAATCCTCAACTTCCGCGAGGCCATGGAAGCTGACATGGCAGCTCTGCGTGAAGAAAATGCCAATTTCTAGGAGGCCATCAAAATGATATTTGATGATGTCGAAAATGGGGAAGGTATGAAGGTGGTGAAAAGGCCGGTCTAGCCCAGCAAGATTGCAGAGATGAAGGCCCAATGTGCTGCTGCTATCCCTCAAACTTCCCAATCTACTGTTGTCCCTCTCCCAACTACAGTTTCATCTTTATCCAGACCGACTCGCCTGTCTGATAAATAGAGGGTTGCCGCCGAGGCCAAGATCATGATGGACATGGTCATGGAAGGTCAGAGAGTGGATGTGTGTTGTCCAACCTGATGGCCCAGAAGTAGTTTGTTGATGAATAAGCTGTTGCAGAGAGGAGGAAGAAGATTCTTGAGCGCAACCATTAGCTCTATGCAGGGAAGAAGTGCAAGATTGTGAGCAATACGGTCGAGGAAAAACCAATTTTCTCACACACTGATCAGGAGAAGTGGAATGATATTCAATATCAGTTCATCTTACTCCGCCACTTTGTCAAATTCCCTCCTATCATGGGCCCCATTGATCAAGTCTACGCACAGTACTTGAAAGAAATTTCGGAGGTCGAGCCTGATCTAATAATAAGGATCAGAACTGAGTTGCGAAGAATGAAAATCTCGCTCAAACCTCCAGCTTGCCGCACCTATCTTCCACCTCGTCTCAGTGATGAGAAGACTATCGATCATTCCAGCATCAAGACTTTTATCCGGGCCACGGCCAAATTCATTGGAGTTGATGTTGATGACGACAAAAAGGATTACAAGAGATTCCGGAACGGAGTCTATGCCAACATGGGCCTTGAATGTCCAGACAAACTGAGGGAAGAAGCTACAGCCAAGAGCCAAAAGAAATAGATGGAATCTTGATCTGTATTCATTAAGAATTTTTGTTTGTATCGAGCTGTCTTATAATATGTATGTAAATTGTCGTTCTGATAGCTTAATGAAGAAAGATCAACTTTTGCACTGATGACAATATCTCTTTGTCCAGTCTGCTTCTTTACTGTTTTCACTTATTAATCTGTCTGTTTGTGATTCCTAATGTAAAGTGTTGGTTTCGACATCATCAAAAAGGGGGAAATTGTTGGGAACCCCACTCATTTTGAGTTTTGATGATGTTTATTGAAACAACACATAGATAGATTTTAACTCTTTTCTAGAGTTAGGTTGACAGAACAAACTGCCATGTATAGCTCAGTTTGATAATATCAGTTTGTTAAGTCTAGTCAATCAGTTTAAAGGAGTTCAACACTCGCCTTGAAGATTTCAAGACTCGCAGTTTGAAGGAAGAAGTTGAAGACTCCAATGTGAAGAGACATCATCAACCTGCCTAAATAGGTTGATCGATCTGGCCTGTGCATATTTGAAAGCAAGCTGGACTGCCTCAACGGGAAGAAAGTACAATATGTCAAAGTTCGGTCTGACACATCCAATGGCTAGTTTTCAAACTCAAGCCTATAAATACCTCTTCCCTCAACCAGAATTATTACGGAAAAATTCAAGCATTCAAGCCAAATCTCTGCCGAATTCTCAAGCCTTCAGAGCAAATACTCAATGCTCGAAATCAAGTTATTTTCCCAAATGTTAAGTGCTAGTGAGAGTTCTATTTTCTGGTTTAAGTTGTTTGAACGTTTACTGCTGTTCAAACAACAATTTGAGAGTTTCTCCACTGTTTTATTGGTTATAATCTATGTAGAAAGTCTTGGTTGTAAGTTCTTCTTGGTGTTGAGTTAAGCCCCAAGTTAGAATAGTCATAGCAATAAGGTTGTAATCAGTTGTAAGGAAAATTTGTAAGAGTCACGACTCCATTCGTGCTTGGATTTTCTTCAAGTTAGAAGAAAATACAAGGCTGGTACTCAGCCAGTATAAAGAAGAGAGAGGAAGTCCAAAGTAAGGGATTTCAGGTCAAGCTCGACCTGACGTGGACGTAGGAGGGTTATCTCCGAACCACGCTAAAGTCACGCGTGTCAATCTCCCTCTCTCCCTCATCACAAACTCTTTATCTTATTATACTGGATAAACTGTCATTAAAACTAACCAGCATACTGCATAAATATTATTTTGGCAAACTGGCAGTTTAAGTTAAAAGACTTTTTCTTAAAGAGTTTTTCCAACTTCACACCACCATCTTCTGCACTTAAGTTCAGTTTGATAAACTCAACTACTCACAGTCTGAGTTGAAGAAACTGAACTCACTCTGATCAAACTCTCTGACTTAGTTTACTAAGCAAACTTGTAAGACTCAGATTGCATAAAATCGAAAACTATCGGAGATTGGTGTATCCCCCCTCCCCCACAATTATACTCTATTTGGGACCAACATATATATATATATATATATATTTGTCCACGAAGTAGGTAAATAGAATCTTCCGATATTGATTTTAATTATTGTGATGATTGAATGTTAAAGTGGTTGTTGAGTCTCATTTAATATAGTAGATATTAAAGTAAAATAAATATTAACATGAATTTTTATTGACTTTGAGGGTGTAAAAGGAAATTATGATCGAATTTTATGATTTAAACACTTAAACGATTTAGGCAAAATTTTCAGGGAGAAAGTTATGAATAACCATTTTGGATACATATATTTTATAACCATTTTGTATATTGTGCAAGGATAATAATATCAGCTCTCGACTCCCCCCTCTCTCGGCTCCCTCTCAGAACTGCAAATGAAGAATTCAGTGTGTATTTATAGATTATGAAAACTGAGTTCTTTTCTAACAACGAAACTTGCAGATGCACTTTCCTTGTTGAGTAAGGAAATCTTCCCATCTTCGATTCCTTGCTCTACAAGATTATCTCCATAAGGTAAATTTTATTTCCTTGCTTATATCCATAAGGATATATTTGATCTTCTCAGCTCAATAAGAATCTACGTAAATATCTTCAAACTTTTGATGGTTATCTATTATCTACATAATCGACTATATTTAATTGTGCAATATTTGCACTCACGCCAACAATGCGACTTCCCATGCGTATACATATTAACACTATTTAAATTTTTTAAAATTGGGCATATGTGGATATAATCTCATGTCTTTATGGTGGGTGTGATATTGAATTCACCAATATCGTTAACACAATAATTTACCGGCCTCCGAATTGCTGTTTGGATCAGTGATAATGTTTCGGAGTGTTTCTACCTTGCTCGATTTTTGCAGACAAAGTATGCCAAATCAACTTTAATTGCACGATCTATTAAAGGGACAAGCAATCAATATGTGCATTAGTACTCCGTTGATTAAGAGCAATAGTGCTATCTTGTCTTGATCATGAATACAATACCATGTTGTAATATTTTCTGGATGAGTAATCCTTTTATTTTGAATTTTCAACTCATAGAAAATAGTACTCTACAATTAACTGGTGTAGCTACAAATTTATTTATGAGCTTTTGGGAATTTATTTTAGCTTTGATAACTATTGATGACATTTTTAAGAGAGTACAGTTACAACTTTGTGGAAGATTTCAACTTCATTTATAAGTACAGGAAAACCTCCTTATAAAAATACTCTATATAGGAATAACTTCCTTATAGTAATAAAAAATCATAGTCCCGATTCGGGACCAGTTATATTTAGAAATAACCTCTACATTGTAATAAAGCATATTTTTTTCCGGTCCCGTCTTAAAGATTTATGCCTCCATATAGGAATAAATTACAATATATACAAAAATATATATAATATCATTACACAAAATATAAGATGACCTAAAATACTTATCTATGGTTGATTGTGATAACATTTTAATTTTAAGGGTTGTTACTATATCCTTCAATTTGCGTGTACGTAATAGCTCATCTACATATACACCATCTTGCTTTAACAAGGTAAATGCATAGTTTAGTCAAATTTATATTAATTAGATACATGAATATGCTAAATGTATCAATGTGATATAGTATTTAATTGAATACTTTTGTAAAAAAAAATATTTTCTATGTGAAACTCTACATAAGAATAACCTCCCTATAGTAATAATTTCTTCCGGTCCCGACAATATGACTGTATAGAGGTTTTACTATATAAGGTGTTTATTCATCTATATAGACTAAGTAAGACTTATCTAAGTTGTTCCTCCTATTGTAATTTTGATGAAGCTTGTGTTTTAAAATGGACTATTCACGTACTTGATGGACGGTCGAAATAAGAAAAAATGTTCACATAATAATAATAATAATAATAATAATAATAATAATAATAATAATAATAATAATAATAATCCCTTTGATTTAAAGTCGCTAAACAGAATGCAAAAGCACAAATTAAAGAGTAATTCTTTTTTTCTTTTCTTTTTTTCACTTATGGCAATCCAATCTAACCTAAAATTGTACCGTACCCAATTTTACTTGTTTTCATCGTATTTCAAACTCGTGTGTACTAATCACAAGAAATCATTCTAACATTAAGATTGAAAATATATTTTGTAATATATATATTTTTTTTATCATAGTACCACATCAAAAGGATTGTTCCCTACTCTTTATGGCATCACAAACAAGTCCACGGCGCAATTTGGAGAGGTCAAGGTTTAGACATTTTTTTTTTTTGTAGATAAAGTTTTTAGGGTTTATTGTTATATATAGTGATTTTACTAGTCCATGCAACATTCTTTTTAGGAAACCCCACGTAGCATTACTGCATCAGTAGTGGCGAAGGCGGGGGAGTCGGAGGGAGCGCCATCACACTCCAACAAAAACATTGCAATATATATTTTTTTAGTTTAGATTTTTTTTTTTTTTCTTACGCTCTCGTTTGAATAATATATATAATTCTAACACCCTCCAAGTTGAATTCTTATTTTCCAACACTATTTACATTAGCAATGAGAATGTTACTAGTGCTCACTCCACCACACATCTCATTCTCAAAATAAAATACTCCGTCCGTCCCACTCACTCTACTTGAGTCTAATTTTACTAATTTGAGTCGATTATAATAATCAAATGACTCAAGTACTAGGACAAAAGGAGTAGGTAAATATTTCAAAAAAAAAAAGGGATACACAAAAACAAGACAAAAATAATGATGAGATGAAAGTAAGTGAGAAATAATCCTCATAAATTAGTGAGGTGGTGAGGGCCTTGAATCCATGTGCGTATGGTGAAGCGTGTGGGGCGCACGAGTAGGTGTACTGTGTGTGAAAACACTACACACACACCACAAATAGTGGCACTATAAATGGAGTGGTGGGAGGGGACAAAACCAAACCAACATTTTACATGGCCCATTTCTTACATTAACTCTTCCTAATATAAGTCCCCAATTTTAAATAAAAATAATAATAAATTAATTTTCTTTTATCTTCCTAAATTAATTCGTTTTATGATTTTTTAAAGTGGTTAGGCGAAAATAGGTCCACCGCATTAGTACATTGTTTCCTCGTCATCAACCAACGTCAAATTTTTATTTACATTTGATCGATGAGTGTGGGTTAAAAAGAAGGGGTAATTTGAAAACTATTTGATTTTATTCATAAAAAAAGAGAGAATATTATTCAATGCCATGAAATAAAAAATTCAGTCAACGTGAAAATAATATACTACTATCTCCGTCCTTTTCAAATTGTTACACTTTTTTCAACAATTTTTCAAGTATTTTCAAATTTTTTGATGATGAGTTTTAAAATAACTTTTTAAATATTTTTTTCTTTTATGGGATAGTAGTATCCCGTAAAAAAAATCTTTTAAAAGTTATTTTAAAACACATCATCAAGACGCTCGAAAACCCTTAAAAAGTTGCTGAAAAAAGTGTAACAACTTGAAAATGACAGAGGTAGTATTAATTAAAAAAATACATGTAAAAGGTTTTGTTCCTTGGGCTGCATATTTTCTATCTATCTATATGAGTGCTTAGTTGCTAATGTGATAATGATATATTTTTAAAATAATATTATAAATATATAACCTAAAAGTATATCGTAAAATAAAACTTACCCTATTACAAAATTAAATTCGAAATTGAAAATTAACAACGTCGCACTAACCTATCGATAATAAACACATTAATTGGATGGTGGAGCATTTCTACGTCTATTGATCGAAACAAAAAACAAAAAAAAAAACTTATATCAAAATAGACCGACTTTAAATAAATTTCTCATGGACTCTTGGTGCACTTTGGCAAAGGCTCTCTCCCATCCACTAGATAGAGCACAATCCCCCACTATAGTTTGATTCCGCTTTTAGAAATATTATTTGATAACTTATTTAGTAAATTTATATGATTTCGAGCTAAACTATCAAAATCAATTAATTTCGAGCTAAAGAATACCTAATTTCAGATAATAGGATATAAAGTTCAATAACATCGAAATTGTATAAAAGCTTCCAATGCAGGACGAATTAAATATCAAAACGCTTAATAGTTGATGTAGTATGTACAAAATTTGTTACCCAATACGATATCAATTGATTAGTTACAACAATAATCTAATAAAAAAATTGAGCTAGTTTGAATTTTCGGTCCTTTTTGGTTGGGAGAGTGGTGAGTGCTGTGTTAGTGGCCGTAGTTTGTGACACAATAATAATGTGAATACCACATTTTCGTTACTCATAATTACTTTAAGAATTTTTTTGCCCATTACCTATCTTTTGTACTATGTATAAAATATAAATACCCGAATCAATTACAGGTTTACATATAAATAAATTCTAATATGAAAACGTGAAAAAAATATTTACATTTATATATAGTCATGCTTTAATATGCTCGTAATGATGTTTATTTATATACAATGTGATTCTTAAGTGTCATTATGTTTATTGTTTTAGAGGGCAAATTTCGTAAACCCAAATTAATTTGGCCCACAAGTCCGACGAGTTAGACTAGACAATCAAAATGGCCAAATATCAAATTGGGCCACAAAACACCTATTTGGATCAAGGTGTCAGCCACGTCGGTCGTTGCAGTCAATCCAGTGAAAACATATAACTGACCGCGACCGAGTAAAAGGAAGATATCTTCCTTATAAATCGGAACAGACCGAAGAAGTGGAGGCGACCGATACGGTCATGCAAGGAAAAAACTCTAAGGGGTAGGCCGACGTATAAATATTGACCGACTAGGTCAAGTTGAGGGACATTCTATTCTATACTCATAGTCTCCATTGTGATTTCAATTGCTCTCTCGCACTTTCTGCACTCACATTACGTCCGCCGCCGTTGGAGTTGACCGAACAAGCTTCCTCCGCCATCGATCCTTTCAACTTTGAACTCTTGGACACTATCTCCGCCCTCTGAAAGCTCCGAGTCACCTGCACCGCCACTACTTGCAAATTACTTTATGTTTATTATCTTTACGTACGATTTGCTTACTCACCGTACTAAGTTGAGCGTCGGAGGCCCTACGGCTGACACCCCCACTGGTGTTCTCCTTGAGGCTCTAACGTGTCCGTGTTGTGTTGGTTATAGGTTGCTAGTGCCCACTTTGACCGAAGGACCGAAAATCTGTAATTGTAGATTCTACCTCTACAATCGTATAATGTAAACATGCTTACTTTAATAACAACCGTAAAACATGAAAAGATCATTAATAGTCCAAATCTATTCATATTTTTCACACTGTAACTTATTTATATTGGAACCTAAACCAAACACTCTAGAGTCTATATATCTGGGACAGTTCCTGTGAGAACCAATCTTACACTGAGAACCGTGGGAATATTCTTATTTATATTTGCATTAATATATTTTAATATTCACTAGCTTGTCACATCCATAATGACCCAATTTCCACTTCGGAATGTTCTATTAATTACCCACTCATCTACGCACACCCTAGTATATAATTTAAATTTTAATATTTTAAATCATCAAAGACTTGCTCGTTTATTCTTCAACTTTATTATTTTTTATATAAAATTAAAAGTTTTGATACAATCTTTCATTTAAGATTCGTCATCAATATTTTTTATAGATCTACGATTCTCTAATTTACAAAAAAAAAAAAATGAAATTTGCTTTGAAATATTAAACACTATACATTTATATACTAACTAGCTCTCCTAAAATATCGTGCCGAAAAAATGTCATTATGAATGGAATGAAAGGAGTATATAATTTTTTTTACAATCATGGTTTCTATTACGATAATGTTGATTACTTAAAAAAATACACAATTATAGATCTTGAGAAAATCAACGATTCACATTAGTTCTTAATTCTTATGAGTTATGACATAAGTGATTCTCATATCATCTAACCCTATACAGCATAGATGTGATATATTTATAAATAACAAAATACAACAAAATAAAGGATATATCATAAAATAATGAATTTTCGTACAATGATAACTTGAATAGAATGTAGCTTCTGGCCGGTCATTTAAAACAGCGTGGGATATTTTATTTTGTACGTATTAATAACAGTAATAAAGAAAGGTAAAATGAGAGAAAACCAAAACTTAAATTGATGAGAACTGCCTTCATTTATGAACAGCTCATCCACACACAATTTAATTTTCAATTGATTGTACATTTACACACTGTTTGGTTTGATTCGGTTCGAATAAATTGATGACGACTAGGGAATCTATAGTAGTTTATTCCAAGAATAGTTATATTCATTGTATGAAACATACCAATCGACCGTGGCATGAATACTACTACTAGATAAATAAATAATAATAATAATAAAATTGTATATATTTGTTCAATGCGGTCGACATTATTTTTATTTTATTTTTATTTTTTGAAATTGGGTTCAACATTTCATTGATGTGAAAATTAATTCTTGTGTTTGATTAAAAATAATTAATGAGCTAATAAAGTATAAGACACGTAAGAGTATAGACGTTTAAACTGCAAATAAAAACCCAATATTTACATTTTTTAACAAATTGAACGTAAATGTCAAAAACCTCAACATTGAACAATTCCATTTTTTTTAGTATAAAATATCCTCGTTTTGAAAGATTTATGACGGAATTATTATCCATGTCACTAATGAAAATACCAAATCCCTCTAAGCAAAGATGAAGCGTTTATTGAATACATACAAGGTTTAAAATAATGATCCGTCTCATCTTTATGGGAACGGAGGAGTATAAATGTAAAGGCAGAATATTAATTCACAACACTTCACATTAAGGTTGGATCTAAAATGCAAAGGAGGCCAAAGATTAATTATTAATTTGCATTACCCTTTTAGATTCAGATTTTTTCTTGAATAGTTTTAGATTTATTTGTGTTTTAAAATAGTGCAATCTTATTACCATTAGTTCCGCAATATATTTTTTATTTTTTTGAGAATTGGCTAAATTGTATCATTACTATATACTCCATCCGTCCCAACTGTTTATGCCTTAATTTTTGGGGCATGTATTTTAATAAATATTATGTGATTATAATGTTAGTGGAGAAATATGCCCACTGTAATAATAATAAATAAAAGATGAAAATGAATTCAAATAATAAGAAAGTGGTGGTGCGGTAATGCACAAAAAAGGAATAGACATATTCAGGTGTGACAACCCAAAATAAAATAAAATAAAAATACACATAAATAGACGGGACAAAGGGAGTATATGAAATATATTACTCACTATCGCACTTTTAATATGTCAACAACTATGCACAAAAGAATCATATTGCGTACTCTATTAATTTCACATAAAGATAAAAATATTACTGCAAGCATCGTCGGTGGGAATCAAACTCAAACCCTCTTATATTAAGGGCTTGTTGTCCAATAAAAAGATAAGATAACTTTTTTAGGCTTAAATTTAGTAAGCCCAATAAAAAAAATAAGGAGAAACTCGAGTGCCTTAACATTAGGACTCTTACATTTGTCATACTATTTATAATCCAACATTCCAAATTCAAAAGATATATTCATGCATAACTACAAATTAACATATACTCTTTCTTGCCAAACTGCGTCTAATTAATTTATAATGAATTATAAATTGGTATGTAATCTGACAGCATGGAGGAAGTATGCAACAAGGAAGACATGATTAGATAGAGTAACATTGTAACAATATCTATAGTGGTACAAAACTATAAATTGGGTCATGATATATATTATCTTAAACACAAGAGAGAGAGAGAGAAAATCAACGGCAGACAAAGTATCAAATTTAATCCGAATCCGGCATGGTAAGAACAGAATAAATATATTCATATTCTAATCATTAAACAAAAAAATAAAAAATAAAAAATAAAATAAAATAAAATAAAATAACAACAATAACAAACCTCACACGTACGATTATATACAGAGGTCAAAAAAGAAAAAAACTGAAAATGTATTTTAAAAAAGTGGAAAGGGGCTAGCTTGTTTTATGATCTTCGTTTGTTTTATTTTATATAGTTCCAAAAGGTGTTTGAGAAATTTCTGTCATAATTATTACTCCTTCCGTCCTCCATTTCTTGACCCTTATACTATTCGGCATATTTTTCCACCGAAACCTCATACGAGTTTTAAAATATAATTTTAAAATATTTTTTCTTTTAAGGGATAGTACGACACTCATAATATCCCGTAAATGAAACAATACTTCAAAATTATATTTTAAAACCCGTACTAGGTTTCGGTGGAAATGCATGCCGAAAAGTTTTGGGTCAAAAAATGGAGGATGGATGGAGTAATATTTTTTATCTATAGTAAATTCGACTGTAGTGATATTATATTCAAAACAAATCTATACCTATATAAAAAAGAGATTTGTGGCAAAATGTATATCGCCTATAATATCCTCGTAATAGATTTTAAATTAAGGGTAATAATGTAACCTAATATATTATAATATATCTCAAATTAATGGTAGTAATATCTTACAAGATAATCTAGTAGATAATAATTGGTCCCGAAAGGCGCTTACACACGTAGAGGGGGGGGTGAATACGTGTGTAGAAAAGTGTTTAACTTCTCTTGCGATTTTTAGCTTTTTAGACTAGTAGACGCTTTGAAGCTAAGTGAAGCGTTCAAAGCCTCTCGCTCGTGTGATACTGTGCGGAATGTGGTGAGTCTTTAAAGCTTATCGTGCAAATTAAAACCTTATTAATATTAAAGAGGTGAGTGTGTGTATGCGAATAATCAAAACAATAAATAACTTAAAATAAAAAGACGACCAATTTACAGTGGTTCGGAGCACCTCTCCTACATCCACTCTATCCACGACGGGATGAATACCTTCACTCGGTACTCCTTGTTTTATACTTCCAAGGGGAAGTGATTCAAGGCAAATAACAAACTTGCACTTGAATCCTCAGAGATTTTACTGGCTCTCGAGAAACCTTAAAACAACAACACACTCTTTCACAAAAGCTCGACAACCTTACAACTCAATCTATTCACTCTAGACTTGGGTTTTGGGGTTTTGGATTTTTGTAAGTATGAGAATCCTTTACAGTGAAATCATAAGTAAGGGATAAGGATTCTCAAGAGTCTAGGCTATGGATATAAGAGATTGAACCTAGAAAGTGAGGTAGTTGCAATACTTAAGAATCGAGTTCTTAAGGACATACTAAAGTGAAGCGCTTTAAAAGAACTAATACTAGAAAGAAATTGCTTGAGTTCTTGCAAATGTGAACGCTTGAATCGTTTGTACGTGCGTTAGTTTTAGTGTGTGTGCAACTCCTTCTATTTATAGTAAGGAACCCTACTTCCCGTTGAGAGAGAAGAGGTTGCGTGTTCCTTAATATTGGATAATTTGGCATGTCAGCCTGCATGAGTCAGGAAGGGATGTCCGCCTTTACCTAACTTTGACTTCTTGGACTGTAGCCGTTTCCGTTGTGCAATAGTGTGATGACACGTAGGCTTAATTCTGTGAGATGTCAGACATCCAAGAGTTTGAAATTCAAACTTGGATTCTGCGAGTCAAACTTGTCACACTTGCACTGATTGACGCTTTAATTTCAGCTCTATATCAGAGACGCTTTGGGTGAGCTGACTTGAGAGCGCTTCGCTTCCACTGATCGGAAGCCCGCTTTTAGCGTCTTTATCTGAAGCGTCTCCAAGACGCTTTGTTAAAACTTCACTGCTGACGCTTTCACTGCTGGAGCCGCTTCACTTCCTGTCGCTTCGCGAACTCTGACTATTTCGTCTTTGGCGCTTCTAGACTAAATGAAAAGCTTCCTAACATGTAAGCTTATCTAAGAGAAACTTGTCTAGTTTATAAAAAATAATAAGGGAAATATTCTAAAAAGGGTTTTGGAATCGAATCAAAACAAATTGTATTTTAACTTGATTCAAGTTCCCCCTTAACATTATATCCCAACAATTTCTCCCTTTTTGATGATGCCAAAACCCGACGTCAATTGCTTACACAAATCTAGAGAATTCAAGGTTAAGTATAAGAATCAGAGTGGGTTAGGCAAAAACGCAATATCAATGCAGTTATAGGCAGTTAACTGAAAGCATATAAATAAATAAAGACAATGAGAAATTGTCTTAAAGCAGTAAAAGATATCATTGTATTAGTGAGATGATGAAGTGAATACAAATACAATGAACATCTATTTGAAGCGTTTTCGAGGGACTAGAGGGATCATGCCATAGGCATTGTAGACTCTATCCTTGATGGCAGCTAGAGAGCGGTTATGACGATCATTCTGTTCAAGCCATTCTGCACATTCATCGATCTCCTTACTAATTGCTTCCTCATCAGGAATAGCGCCTCCAATGAGTGGAAGTTTGTAGCTCTCTTTCTTTGGCGGTTTGAGAGTTACTCCGTCTGCCAACTCCAAAATTTTGTTGAAGAGAGAGGCTTTGCAATGATCCATGTATGCAATGAAGCAATCAATGGCGTACTCAGTGCGAAAGCCTTGCCAGTAGTAGAAGCGTTTGACAAACTTCACTTTGACATCATTCCACTCCTCCTTGAGGTCAGCTGGAATAATCTCATCAACAAATTTGGCATTAGGAGCCTCATCCCTCAGCCTCTTTCTATCGAGTTCATCCCTGGCAAACAGCTACTTCCTGCATTTTTCAAAATCGGTTGTCGCAGGCTCTCGACGAAAATTCTCTTCCCTTCAAGCGCTTCCATATTTAATAGATGAAGCGCTTTGTCCGAGTCAGTCACCACCTCTTCATTAAAAACTTCGTCCCTGCACTCCGACACCGCTTTATACTTTGCCATCACTTTCAGGCATTCTTTTTCAGCGGCGTTGGTCGGAGTGTACTTCAACAGATACCTTCGGAGGTGGAAATTCATTTTGTGCAGCAAAATCGCGTCCAACTCCTCTTGGAATTCGCATTGTGCTCTAGCCTCCTTGGTCATCATTGAGGGAGTCAGTTTCAGGTTTTTCTTGGGGTTAGTGTCAGCAAGCCCTTTCTTCTTGCGCTTCTCCTTTTCTTTCTGTGGCACTGCTGACACGGCTTGAAGGGGAGCGGCATCGATTGGCTCATCCAAGATGATCACCGGCTTTTCCGCTTCTCCCTCCTTTTGTGCTTCCACTTTCTTGGAAGCGTCCTCTTTGGCCTTGGCTGATGTGGATTGACCACTTGGCATCCCAGTCACTTCCCTATTTTTGGCAGCATAAAAAACGGGCTTGGAGGGAGCGCACTGTACGTTGGTGCTTTGGCTGGCGGCTCCTGGCAGAGTGATGTTCGGCTGATTAGGCTGTTGGATCCGGGATCCCTCGGATGTAGATTTAATTATTTTCAATAATTATTAACATATGAATTCAGATCTTGAAAACGGAAACCAATCTAAATCATATATACCTGTTTGCGAATCACCGGTGGAATTCTGAGTCGAGGAAATGATCTTCCACGCACCAGATCTCTGCACACGAGATCTGGCTCTTTCACATCGACCCCGAAGTCTTCTGAAGTATTCCCTAGCAACAAGAGAAATTCTGAGTGGGCAGAAATCTATTCTCTTTGCCTCTCCAGTAGCCGCCACCCCTTCTCTCTCAATCTGTGAGAATGAAATCACCTCTTGAACATTTCTACTTCTCTCTTATTTATAATAAGAGGTAGAGTATTGGAGAGGTTAGGGCCAAGGCTAATGGGCCAGGCTATGCTCTATTGGCCTACTCCAGGGACCTTGTGGAGGATTTGGACTGGGCCTTCCAATATAATTAAATAGTCCAAGTATTTTCTGGTCCTGAATACTCTATTTAATTATATTAATATTATAGCCTTTCCACTAGGGCTGCAAACGAGTAGAGCTACTCGGAACATACTCGGTACTCGATTCGGTAAAAGCTCGTTCGAACTCGAATTCATTAATATATGAGCCGAGCTCGAGCCCGAATTCGAGCTCGTTTAATTTAACGAGCCGAGCTCGAGCTCTAGGGTGTTCGACTCGTTTTGCTCGTGAACATGTTCGGCTCGTATGTTAATCGAGCCTGTTCACGAGCATGTTCGCGAACTCTTAATCGAACCTCTAATCGAGCCTGTAAACGAGCTTTAGTATTTAGGTGTAAAATTAATTTCAAATAACAACCAAAGCTAATTAGGCACTACACCACAATTATTATTAGAAAATATTAACTTATAACATTAATATATATCGCCAATTATCACCAATTCATTTATTATATTGTATACTTATTTATTATTTTATAGTATCAAATAATTTTAATTTTTGTTTGATGAATTTTATTGTAATTTATGTTCATTTGGAATGTTAAAAGACAATATTTTAAATCATGTCTTTTAAATGAGCTTAAAATCAAGATCGAACTCGAGCTCGAATTAAAATTCGAGCTTTTCACGAGCCGGATTCGAGCTCAAATCCGAACCGAACTCGAGCCGAACCATTTATCGAATATTTAACGAGCCGAACTCGAGCTTAATTCGAACTCAAAATTTTTACCACGAGCCGAACTCGAGCTCAAATTTAAAGCTCGAATCGAACTCGAACCCGAGCCCGAACATGTATAATATTAAACGAGCCGAACCCGAGCCTGCCAATACTCGGCTCGGCTCAGCTCGTTTGCAGCCCTACTTTCCATTATAGTAAAATAATATTGCATCGTCGTCCAATCCCAAATTACGACATACCGGGCTCCTCTTTGAATTATATTATTTCCCGTGTTTAAGATATCGCATGTCCATTAATTAATTTAAGCTACTGACTGCTCTAATTAATTAATATCTTATACCGAGAGAGTACCCGTTCAACCTCATTATTATATCAGAACTTAATCCACCTGCAGGGTTTAATATAATAATCCTTAGAACGCCTCAAGGGGACATCATCAACTCGGCGCACCGAGACACGATTTCTAGCTATAATATTAATTATCATATTTATAATATTATTACCCAAGATACGGAGATTCTTTGAGTTACGATAACTCTTACTCATGTTACTCATGGTAAATCAAAGCAATAACTATTATAAATACATAATTGAATATTATGACAACTAGAATTAAGAAATAATAATCGTCCGAGATGTGATCCTTAATAAGTCAGTATAAAAGGATTTATCTCACCTCGATCCCATTCAGCGCAACTCTGATCGTATGCACCAGTATAAGCTAATAGCCAAGACCAACTATTATCCAGCTTATACTACAACCTTAACAAGTAATTTGTCCAAGATTACTTTCGGTTGCGAACACTATTTAACTATATAAGAAAACGATAATATGATCTTCCGTGTGACCACCCACACCATATTATCTATAATATATAGTACCAGACGTTTATTTGCATAACCATAATACGAATTAATATGCAAAACATATGACAAAGTATTTATTTCCAAAACTGGAAGAAATTGTTAATAATACAAGCATAAAGTATGTTTTTCAGTATATCAACCTCAACATAGGCTTCAATAAACCTTGTGCCAGGAGAGCGCCTAGGACTTGTGCTGAAAGGATTGGAGCTGGAGAGCGCGCATTGGTTAGAATGACCGACCGTTCCAGGGTTGCGTGATACACGTGGAACTCAGATTGGACGAAGGCCGCTAGCGCCTCCATTTTGTTGGAGATGCCTTCCAGTGTAGTGGTTGGCACAACCTGGCTCGATCCGCTTTGCGCTCCAGCCGCTGCTTGGCCCAGCATGGCCACTGCCTACTTCCTTTGTTTTTCAGAATCCGCGAGTTTCTTCTCCACGGATTCTAGCTTTGCATTGAGCTGTTAAGTGACAGAGGCGGCTTCGAAATTTTCTGTTCTTGCCGCTTTAAGCTCTCTCTCCAGTTGAGCGACCTTGTCAGTGGTCGTGGAGAGTTCAACTTCGATAACTTCGAGCTCTCTGTGGACACGCTCCATGTCATCCAACTCCGTAGACAGCTTCAGCACTTCCGAACGTAAGGTTGGAATTTCCAGAAGCTGTGCCTTAACGGTCGAAAGCTCATTATGAGCTAATTCTACGTGCTCTCTCTCCTCAGCCAACTGCAACTCCACAGCCGCTGATTTCACCTTCAACTCTTCCACTGCTTTGGCAGCAGTGGAAAGTTCTTCTTCTTTCTTCACCATCCCCTCCTTCAGTGCTATCAACTCTGTGGTAGCAGTTGAAAGCTCGTCATCCACCTGTTTCTTCTCCTCCTTAGTTTTAGAAAGCTGGTTCTCTTTCTCCTTTATCTCTCTCTTCAGCTATGCGCACTCACGCTCCACTTCGTCGTGAGCGGTTTGAAGAACTGAGAGTCATTCTTCAAACACACTGATAGGTGCGCCAGCTGGTGTTAATGGAGTGAGTGTGTAGGAGGGAACAAGCTCCTAGACCTTCCTCTCGATGTGCCTCCACACTTCTAGCTCATCGATCAGGTCATCGAAGCGTTCCAACTCAAAGCTGCTAAGGATCGAGGCCTCCTCCTCGACCAGAGCTTTAGGGTCGTTAGCCCGCACCAACTGGCAAACTTTATACACGTTGGTGCCGCGGCTTCAGACGTACTTCAAAAAGCGTGAAGTAACCTCCAGCACGGATGGAGGTAGAGAGAATTCTTTAAAGAATTCCTTGATTTCCTCTTCAGCCCACTGGAGCTCTCTGTCAACAGTCCTCATTACTGGACTGGACGCTTTGGGAGATTGAGACGGGGGCGCGTCAGCTTGGAGTTCCTCGTCTGTTGATGAGCTGGACGCTTCGTCAGTGATGTGGAGAGCACCGATGTGATTAGCATCCTCTCCTAGCACTTCAACTTCCTCTCCTTCATCTTGTGCAGCTAGGGCATCGGCTTCCAGATCTTGACTTAAAGTCTTGTCAGATTCTGAATCATTGTAGGAGGAAGCGGCACTTTCCTCATCATCTTCATCTATCAGTCCATGCTTCCCTACCGTGGAAGGGACTAATTTCTCTGACACATGACGGCGCTTTGGCTTCTTTGGGCCTTTTCGACCCTTCTTCCTTCTTTTCTCCTCCTCCTCCTTCAATATCAGCGCTTCGGCACTGGTATATTCAATGTCTGAAGCGGGAGGGGCGGCAATTCCAAACTCGTCCCTTGGAAGCACCTTCGTGAAAAGCACACGAGTGTATTTGCTTTCCACGGGCCATTCTTGAGCTGACTAGGACACTTCCAAGAAATAGGAGATCCTCATCCCATACTTGAGTTTGCTAAGAAACTTAAGTTGGCCTTTGTGTTCCCCATCATTCACTTCTCGGACGGCTTTGCTGGCCTCAACCAACTGCTTTACTAACCACGCTCTCCAGTTGTAAAGCGAACGGTTGATCGCGGTATCACAGAGCGCCGACAGAAGACGAATCTTCTGTTCCGTGATGGTGGACCAGCTACTAATGTGACAAAGTAGGCACTTTGTCACAATGTTGATTATGTTGTCGAAGGGCGGTCAAAGCGATGTTGCCTTCGACTGCTTGCGGATGAAGATGGCACGTGGATCCGATGAGAAGCGCCTGAACTCCTTCTGGATATCCGGATCTCCAGCAGACTCCGGATCTTCCCCAGAGTTAGGAATGGGGATAGAATCCTCGAATACAGCGTCGAGCTCTAGGGTTTCGGTTGCCACAGATCGAACCAAGCCTTGTTCATTGAACTGTTGCAGTGAGATTTTGGTAGTTAGGGTTTCCGAGTTCAAGTTGGAGACGAACTCGACGACCCCTACCAGATTAATGTACTTAGGATGCTGGAAAAGAAGATTTTCCAGGCCGGAATTGAGGATTGCTCTCTTGATGATTCTGCCATCGGTCAGTAAATCACGATCGACGTGAGCCTCCGTAAATACAAATTCTCCATAGCGGCTTCTAGGAGCAGGTTGCCATTTTGCATTAACCATTTTAAATTTCTGTGGAAAAAGAAAAAAAAATATGCAGTAGAGAGAGAAGTTCTGTGAGTTGTAGAACTTGAAGAATTTGCAGAAATGGCGAAAATGATGTATAATGAAAATGATGAGTGAAAAAGTTCTAATATATGCATAGATAATAAGTATAACAAGTATTAAAAGGTTAGTGGGGCGACGTGTCTTAGTGAGTGGCTAAGATCACGTTCCGGAAAAAGAGTGAGTGGCTCTGATCGTGTATAGATCGTGCTTGACAGTTATTTGATCGTGCGGTTAGGGAAAAAGTAATTCGAAACGTCCGACGGCCAAGATTAAAAGTTTTTGGCGGTTCGATAGCGCGAGTGAGAAGCACGCGCGAGTGTGTCTCGAGTCCTGTAACTGCAACAGTCTTTACATTAAATGCAAAGATATCACACGCAAACTATACTTGAGTGATATCTTGCTTTATAGATATATAGCATATAAGTATATTATTGAGAGATTAATTTCTAGAAAGATTTGAAATTTGGCTGATTGCCACGTTTCGGAAAGCATCTAGATCAACACTTTAATATTTTCGGTAGGTCACGCATAGGGTTCTTGAAGACGCTTTGCGTTGACTCACTTACTTAAATTTAAAGACGCGAAAGGGAGACTTACCAGTCAGTCAAAATTGTAAATGACTGATACCACGCTCTGACGATCCACGTACTCAAATGTTAAAGCTTCAGTTGAGAAACAAGAACGTTCACGCTTTGAAAGTGTGAGAGCGTCTGTTCTCATGTAGACGTTTTCTCTCTAAGATAAAGTGTTTCCCCCTTAAACATAGCTTTGGGCTATCTTTAACGAGAGTGTGAACTCCGTAGGGGAGACGCTTTACTTATGTCGAGAGTTGAAATAATGTCAAGTCCTTTACTCTTACTAGGGTAGGTTTAACTCGTGAATTCGATATCATGGGAAATGAGATGACAAAATCCACAAGGGACCCGGTTGGGGATGAGTGTCTTTATAGATTTCAATGAAGTGATGTGAGTTGCCTCATGCTTTACTAGGGATATACCATTTGGGCACGAAATTCATATCATCCATGAAAGAGCTATGAATTCACTTCCTTACTAGGGCAAGCTATCTCATATTTCCATGAAGCGAGATTCTTAAGAGTAAACACTAACCTTTTTGGAGTTGGTGCTTCACATTACTCAAAACAAGTGAGGCTTTCACAATTAGCAGTGGTGAAGATCTTTAACATGCTTTGCGCTTCTGGCTCCATCTCCACCATGAAAGCTTGTGAGAAAATTGAGTGAAAATCATTCAAGCAACTCCATACAATACGTCCCAAAAATTACGTACGCGTATGTTAACTTGAAGAGGATTATCAACTCAATGATTTCATGTTTTTTCAGCAGAAAGGATTTTAAGAATTTTGGGAGTGGAACATCAAGATTGTACCAAGCTCTAAACTTAAAAGCTGGACTCTCAAGAGATCCACAAGGTACCTCTTGTGCACCGCTCTGACAAGACGGCACAAGTTTTTACGAATACCGTGGTACGAGTAACAACCTTGATCAAGCATCCTTGATTAACTCATCAAGGAAGAGCACTCAACCGCACTTTCACAAAAGCTGTGGAAGCGTGTAGATGTCGATGCTCCTAAAGGGAACTCCATCCCTTCGGTTTATTTATCATCCCATGAAAAGGGGAGATAAAGTCTTCTCTTTCACACCACCTGCAAAGACCGGTTCCCCCCTTAACCAATAATCCCAACTATCTTTCCCATAAAGGAAAGCGTGAGAGTAGATAGGGAACACGCTTTGCCTTCTCCACCTTTACTCCACCTTCTCCTCACCAGGGTCTAGCAACCCTAGTTCTAGACATAATTTGTTGAAGCGTGCTTATGGAAGCGGCTTGGTGAGAATATCCGCTTTCTGATCCTCAGTTGGAATCTTTTCCACCTTAACATCTTGCTTCTCCACATGATCCCGAATAAAATGATGGCGAATTTCAATATGCTTACATTTTGAATGAAGCACGGGATTGTGGGTGATGGAAATTGTGCTTCTGTTGTCATAATAAATTGGAACCTCCGAACATTCCACTTTATAATCCTTCAACTATTGCTTTAGCCAAAGGATTTGTGAACAACAGCTTCCCGCAGCCATGTATTCCGCTTCGGTGGTAGAGGTGGCAACACTAGTTTATTTCTTTGAGAACCATGAAACCAACTTGTTGCCAATGAATTGACATGTTCCACTAGTTGATTTCCTATCAACTTTGCATCCACCGAAATCGGCATCGGAGTAGCCACTAAGAGAGAGATCATCTTCCGCCGGATACCAAAGGCCTAAGTTGATGGTCCCTTTAAGGTATCGAAGAATGCGCTTAGCTCCCTCCAAATGGCTTTGCTTCGGATTGCTTTGAAATCTAGCACAGACGCCTACAACAAAAGTAATGTCAGGTCGGCTAGCTGTAAGATATAGTAGAGAGCCAATCAACATATGGTAATCCGTAGCGTTGACTGGCTTGCCATCCAAGTCTGGATCTATCTTGAAGTTTGTGTTCATTGGAATCTTGACGCTTTTGCAATTTTGAACACCAAACTTAGTGAGCATATCACGAGTGTACTTGGCTTGATTGATGAAGATTCCATGACTCGTTTGCTTTACTTGCAATCCCAAAAAGCATGTCATCAGCCCCATCATAGACATCTTATATTTTCTCTTCATCAAGCCCGCAAATTTTTCACTCAAGGTTTGATTTGGAGAGCTAAAGATGATGTCATCAACATAGATTTGTACCCATGGCATGTCTTCACCGTCGTTGATCGTGAAGAGGGTTTGATCTACCTTCCCTTTTTGAAAGCCGCTTTCAACTAGGAAGTTTGAAAGAGTCTCGTACAACGCTCCGGGTGCCTGCTTGAGGCCATACACCGCTTTGATGAGCCGGTACACTTGATCACTCTTTTCAAAGCCTGGGGGTTGTTCGACGTACACTTCCTCCTTCAAATCTCCATTGAGGAAGACACTCTTCACATCCATTTGATACACTTTGAACTTCTTGGATGCGGCATATGCAAGGAACATCTTGATGGCTTCGAGACGAGCAACGGGAGCGAAGGTTTCATCAAAATTGATGCCTTCCTCCTGGCCATATCCTTTCGCGACCAAGCGAGCTTTGTTGCGAACGATGTTGCCGCTTTCGTCGGTCTTATTCTTGAAGACCCATTTGGTACTGATGACGCTTTGATGTGAAGGTCGATCTACTAGGTACCAAACGTCATTCCTTACAAACTCATTTAGCTCATCTTCCATGGCAATTATCCAGTTTGAATCATTTAGAGTGTCCTCCACCGATGAAGGCTCGGTGTTTGCTAGGAAGCAACTAAACAGGCAACTCTCACCATGGAATAAGGTATTTCTAGTCCTGACGCCCTGGCTGGGATCACCTAGAACACCTTCTTGGGGATGATACCTCAACCAAAGCTTCTTCTGGTTGAAAGCCTCCATATCATCCTCCTCGGAGCGTGGTGTGTGATCATCACCATTCCCTTGATCACAGACCACTGGACTGGATGGAGCTTCCTCACTGTTTGGAACCAATGAGGTCAGAGGATCAGCTATTCTCGAGTTTGGTTCCCCCTTATCGAGAGAGAGCTTATTGAGATCCTGCTCCATTGCTACAACTTCGTCTTCAATTTCTTCTTTTACCGAAGCATCCACCAAATCTACTTGTTTCGAGACGGAGCGCGTGATTAGTCTAGAAGATGCTTCAGGAGACTCCAATACGCTTTGAGATCCAGCGTTCATGCTTTCAGCATTTATCTGTACCTGCGGAGTCTTGAAAGTAGCTTCATCAAAAACAACATGTGGTGTTTCTTCCACAACAAGAGTTTGACAATTGTAGACGCGATAAGCTTTGCTAGTAGGAAAATATCCAAGAAATATTCCCGTATCAGTTTTGCTGTCAAACGCTCTCAATTGCATTTTACCGTTATTGTGAATAAAACACTTGCAACCAAAAATATGTAAATGAGAGAGAATAGGAGTTCTCCCTTTCCATAATTCATATGGGGTTTTGTCGTGGCGTGTATTGATTAAAGTGTGGTTGTGGGTATAGCATGTTGTGAAGGTTGCTTCACCCCAGAACCTTTTTGGTAGTTGGGCATCTGCGAGCATTGAACGTGTAGCCTCTTTGATGGTTCTGTTCCGGCGCTCTGCAATGCCGTTTTGTTGTGGAGTATGAGCTGCTGAAGTCTGATGTAGAATCACATTCTCTGTGATATACGCTTCAATGAATTGATTGAGGAATTTTGTTCCTTTATAGGAGCGTATTTTTACCACATTCAATCCTTTTTCCACTATCAACTGCTTTAGGAGCTTTGGAAGTTCCCGAAGCGTATCTTTCTTTTTGAGTAGAATTAGTACCTACGTGTAGCGTGAGAAATCGTCCACAACTACAAGAGCATACTTTCTCCCACTCAAAGTGCCTGGTGAAATAGGACCGAAGAGATCCATGTGCAGGAGCTCTAGAATTCGGGATGAACCATGTCCCTTGACGCTTTGAAAGGACTTCTTGATCTGTTTGCCTTCTTGGCAGGCTTGGCACACAATATCCTTGTTGAAGACTTCATTAGGAATACCTCGAACAAGATCCTTTCGGGAGATTTTGTTCATAGTTTTGAAGTTCAAATGGTTGAGGCGACGATGCCATAACCATCCAATCTCTGAGGTGCTTCTGGTGATGATGCAGGTTCTGACTTCACAGCTACTCCAGTTGGCTACATACAAGTTTTGCTTTCGAATACCTGTAAGAACAACCTGCATAGACGTTTTGTTCTTAACAACACACTGGTTAGAGATAAACTCTACCACGAACCCGTTATCACAGAACTGAGAAATGGAAAGTAAATTATGTTTGAGGCCTTGGACATATGAGACATTAGGAAGTCTCATATTTCCAACGTAAAAAGTACCGTATCCGATGGTGATGCCTTTTGCATCATCACCGAAAATTACATCTGGACCCAACTTTATGATAAACTCATCGAGGAAGGATTGTTCACCCGTCATGTGATGTGAACATCCGTTGTCTAGGTACCAAGCAGCTTCTTCCTTCCTCTTGTCCGTATTTTTCGAGTTCGCCGCTTTAATCTAAGATATCAATAATTTTTAGGTACCCAATTTGCATTGGGTTCCTTGATGTTAGTGGTTTTGGAAACTCGAGTTGGATTCACCGAGAGAGTGACTCATTTCTCGAGATCCTGAACGAAACAAATAGGGCTTTGTTTAATAGGAAAACCCTGAGTGTAATCGTGTGTGTAATAGTGAAAGCGCTTACGGTTCCTCCTTCTCTGAAAGCGTGAAGGAGTGCTTTCACTTTGTGTAAAATGATCGATGAGATTTCGATCGTGAAAGTTATGTGAAGCGTCGGGGATAAAGCGAACTTGAGTTCCTCCATGAGATGTGAAGTTATTCAAGTCAGCTTTACGCTCTTGATGATGCTTCGGAATTGTCGAAGACTGGACACGCTTTGAATTATGTTTAGAGCGTTTAGGCTTTCCAGTCTTTGATTTTCTCAAAGCGTCACGTTGAACCTTCGAAGGCGCTTTGGAAGCTTGCCTTGAAGTTTCAGCCATAAACCCGACTAACTCTTTTCCTTTGCTAGTAGCGTGTTGATCAGCTTTGGAGCTTTTCATCAACGCTTCGGTACTAGCATCGGATGAAGTTGTGAAGATGGAACCAAAGCCGATTCCATTCAAACTTTTTGAGTGTTTGAAAGAACTTTTGATTGTTTCAATAGCTACAGAGGCGCTATTGAGACGATCGAGAGTGGCTTTGCGTTCCTTAGAGGTGGATATGGTACGTTGGTGACGTTCAAGAATGTCATCGAACTTAGCCGTCAACTCAAATATGTCCTTTTCTTTGGACTCGAGTGTATTGGCTAATCTGTCGTTCTCTTTTCTGAAGTGAATGAGAACTTCTTACAAGGATTCGTGATTCTTGAGCAACTCTAAATAGTCATCAAAGAGATCACTTTCCAAGCTGAAAGCCTCATCCTCACCGTCACCATATTCACTACCTAGTGATAATGGAAGAGTATTAGGTTCAGGAATATTTACCTCTATTTCAGCTTCTATTGCCATGCAACCATAATCGTATTCATCATCAGTGAACTGATCTTCATCATGGTCGATGGACTTTTTGGATTCGACGGGAGCATCAGCTATGAGAGCGCGACAGTTGTCCTCACGACGAGCTTTGACCTCATCTTTTTCTTTGGTTGAGAGCTTCGGGCATTCACTTTTGTAGTGCCCCATTTTGTGACACTCGTAGCACTCAATGTTGGCTTTATCTCTAGGGATTGCTACAGATTTGTCATCTCTCTTCCCATCACGTGGGGTGAAGCGTGTGCTCTGGCCTTGAGATTTGTAGAATCTTTTATACTTGGCCGCTCTAGCGTTGGAGTTGTTAAACCCTCTAACAAGATAGAGAGCGTAATCCTCCAGTTCTTCTCTCGACATTTCTGCAACCTCATTGTTGGAAGTGTCGGCTTCAATGGTGGTATTCTCCACTGCGGCTTTGAAAGCCAGATTCTTTGATTTCGCTGGAAGCTCCTCCTCATCCTCATGAAGCGCTTTCTTGACTAAATCGATCGCTTTGAATTAGGAGAACATCATTTCTGGAGACATGTCTCCCAATTCTTTTTGTGAGAGGAAGAGTTCCTTCATTGTCTGCCATTTTCCAGACAGAGCGCGAACCACCTTTTGATTGATCTCTTTGAAGGTGAGTTCTTTACCTAGGGAAGCCACAGTTGTGGTGATTCCGAGAACTCGAGTCTCGAAAGACTCCATGCTCTCATTGTTCTTCATCGTGAGAGCGTTAAACTCCTGCATCAATATAGAAAGTTTATTTTCCTTAATTTTCTCCGTGCCCTGTGAGATTAGGGTAAGAGTTTCCCATATCTCCTTCGCCGATTTGCATTTCATGATTCTTGGGAGATAGGCGTCGGGGATGGTTGACTGGATCACGTTGCACGCCAACCGATCTAGATTATCAGCTTTGAAGTCGTTGGTTGTATATTCTTCTCTTGGCTTTACGACATAGATATCGGTGGAAGCGCTTTCTTCCTCGTCAACAGGGTTGCCGTCTTGGTCGATGGGTTTCTCCTTTTCACGGTTCCTCAATAGACATTTCATGATTATGATGGGTCATTTTTCGACAACCTCATGCATGCGGTCATGAAGTGAAACAAGATGGGACTCCACCCGGAAGCTCCACATTGTATAGCCCTCGATCAAGAACTGAGGAAGTTGTGCTAAGGAAGACATCTTGAAAAAGAGATTAGAAAGATGCAAGATGCAGTGAGTAAGGTTTTAATGAAAGTTTGGAAAGATCGGTTCAGGTAGACCTACTATACCTCTTTCGCGCTACCAGTATTTAGAAATAGAGGTCAGTTAGAACCCCTGCTCTGATACCACTTGTTGGTCCCGAAAGGTGCTTACACACGTAGAGGGGGGGTGAATACGTGTGTAGAGAAGTGTTTAACTTCTCTTGTGATTTTCAGCTTTTTAGACGAGTAGACGCTTTGAAGCTAAGTGAAGCGTTCAAAGCCTCTCGCTCGTGTGATACACAGCGGAATGTGGTGAGTCTTTAAAGCTTATCTTGCAAATTAAAATCTTATTAATATTAAAGAGGTGAGTGTGTGTATGTGAATAATCAAAACAATAAATAATTTAAAATAAAGAGACGAGCAATTTATAGTGGTTCGGAGCACCTCTCCTACGTCCACTCTATCCACGACGGGATGAATACCTTCACTCGGTACTCCTTATTTTATACTTCCAAGGGGAAGTGATTTAAGGCAAATAACAAACTTGCACTTGAATCCTCAGAGATTTTACTGGCTCTCAAGAAACCTTACAACAACAACACACTCTTTCACAAAAGCTCGACAACCTTACAACTCAATCTATTCACTCTAGACTTGGGTTTTGGGGTTTTGGATTTTTGTAAGTATGAGAATCCTTTACAATGAAATCACAAGTAAGGGATAAGGATTCTCAAGAGTCTAGGCTATGGATATAAGAGATTGAACCTAGAAAGTGAGGTAGTTGCAATACTTAAGAATCGAGTTCTTAAGGACACACTAAAGTGAAGCGCTTTGAAAGAACTAAGTACTAGAAAGAAATTTGCTTGAGTTCTTGCAAATGTGAATGCTTGAATCGTTTGTACGTGCGTTAGTTTTAGTGTGTGTGCAACTCCTTCTATTTATAGTAAGGATCCCTACTTCCCGTTAAGAGAGAAGAGGTTGCGTGTTCCTTAATATAAGAGTCAAGAAGGGATGTCCGCCTTTACCTAACTTTGACTTCTTGGACTGTAGCCGTTTCTGTTGTAGGCTTCATTCTGTGAGATGTCAGACACCCGAGAGTTTTAAATTCAAACTTGGATTCTGCAAGTCAAACTTGTCACACTTGCACTGATTGACGCTTTGATTTCAGCTCTATATCAGAGACGCTTTGGGTGAGCTGACTTGAGAGTGTTTCGCTTCCACTGATCGAAAGCCCGCTTTTAGCATCTTTATCTGAAGCGTCTCCAAGACGCTTTGTCAAAACTTCACTACTGACGCTTTCACTGTTGGAGCCACTTCGCTTCCTGTCGCTTCGCGAACTCTGACTGCTTCATCTTTGGCGCTTCTAGACTAAAAGAAAAGCTTCCTAACATGTAAGCTTATCTAAGAGAAACTTGTCTAGTTTATCAAAAATAATAAGGGAAATATTCTAAAAAGGGTTTTGGAATCGAATCAAAACAAATTGTTTATTTTAACTTGATTCAAGCTCCCCCTTAATATTATATCCTAGCAATAATCTCTCATTTGATAATATAATATACATAGTAGTAGATTTATAATATATGTATCATAAGATACAATCATAAGATTACAAATCAAAAGATATTAGTGGGTTTAATATTGGAGTATTCGTTACCCATAATGAATCTATCTATATATTAAAAGCTGAGTTGAAATTGAGCAATCAATATCAAATTGATTCGAAATCAATTTTTCAGTCTCAATTTTGTAATTGAATTGAAATCTGAAAGGTAAAATCTTATGCAACAATGTGAACATAATTAATTTAAATGTGTACGTCTTTATTTCTTCCTCTTCTCTCTCACATGTTCTCAAATTCTCTCTCTTCTCTCTCGCATGTTTTTTTCTCAAATTTCCTCTCTTTATTTTTTTTAAAAATACGGCCTATATATACAAACTCATTTTCTTTTTCAAATTTTAAGCATGTCAAATTTATTCAATTTGTTCCAATATGATATTCAATATTTTTTAAATCAATATAATATTCAATATTTTCGTAAGACGAAGTCACATTTTTTTTGTACATGAAATGTGATGATATCATCAAATATAAGTAATCATCAAATCAATGACCAAATTCACGATTTTTTTTATTTTTCTTTTCCAGATAGTATTAAACTAGAACTAAGCCGTTTGCTAATGGATAGGATAAAAACATTATCCATGTACAATATTTCTAACAAATTGAATACGGAGTATTAAATTTCAATACACTAAATCAATTAATATAAATCAATTAGTGTGACAATTTTATAATTTAAATAGATTTAACAGTAATTTGTACAGTATAACAACAAGCTGATGTGTAGATGTTTTGACTAGCCAAAAGTATATGCATAAATCTACGATAGACAATAGTGGATTGATTTTGTAGGGGTCTTTTTTTTTTTGCTTTGTTTTTTGTTTTGTTTTTAGAAGGATTTACATTATAATTTGCTTTTTAACTTTTTTCTAAATTTATTATTGAATTATGTTAGTATAAATATTGTCAAGGTGATCGATCTTATAAAATACATTGATAATTACTAATTGCAAATTACAAATTACCAATTACTTTCGATAAAATTAATTGACACTTTATATTTTTTATTTATTGTTATGTTTGAAATAATTTGCAATAAACATTGAATATGTACTAATCACCTTCAACCAAGAGGTCGGGGTTCGAGTCACCTCGAGTGTGTGTGTGTATGTGTGTGTGTGTGAATGTGTTGTGTTTGTCTGATAAATAAATAAATAAAATAAACATTGAATATGTACTAATCAGCGTACCAAATACATTACTCGCTTTATTGGGTTTATTTAAGTATGTTAGTCAGTTTTAAGGATTTAATACAATATACATTTATTTCTTTTTTTTCAATTGAGTATTCATTTTCCTTTAAATGATATAGTATGTACATTCATGCGTTATTATTGTGTCGTTTTAAATTTTCATATTGAATTATTTTATTATTCATTTAGATTTATTTAAAATTTAGTTCTTTATATCTTTCTATAAATTTAAAAATTACTTGAGATTGTGACACATTTTTTATCCGTGCATCGCACGGGAGCGGATACTAGTTTAATTTATAAAAGACAAAAAAACTCAAATATATTATTTAAATTAATTTGAGAATTTTATAAGGAAAAAAAATCATATCCAAGTATTTTTCTAATTAATCACTTTAATTTATATACCAACCTTTTTGAATCCTTGCTATTCAAATTAATAAATTTTATTATTGACACCTTAAAATAATTAACTAAAATTGCAATATATAACATTATTTCTATTTTGGGTATTAAGATGAATAGGAGACGTCCCTATAAAAGGATTTTTTTACACGAAAAAAAGACGGAGGGAGTAATATTTTGGATCGGACATGATTGAGACATTAAAATTTGAATAGGGAATCTGGTTTCTGATTCAAAAAGATCGAGATATAAATGAAGTAATTAATTATTAAAAAATAGTCTATATGTGATTTTCTTCTTCTTTATAAGTTCTCAATTTTCAATAACAAATAAAATATATCAAATTTATATGTACGAGTGTCCAATTGATTTTTAAGTTGAGTTACGATAATTTACTAAGCTTGACATAATCATTTTAAAATGCTTCCTCCATTTTTTTAAAAACTGAATGGAATTTATCTGTTTCCTTTGATAATATTGCATTATTGATATTTCATTTGAGATATTAAATGAAGTATTTTATAATAATTTAAAAGAAAAAATGTTGCTTTTTAAAATATTTTTTTTTGTCAAATTAGTATGAAAGACAAACGAGAAATTATAAACAATGTTCTAAAAAATGGCCTAAGCGCTAGACGACACTCAATTGACCCGATCATAGCTTAATTCTTAGTCTTTAGGTGTTGATGTTAAGTTCACCACTTGGGTTTGATTGAAGAAAATTGTGTTAATTCATACAATCTCAATATTGACACAATAAATAATTTTCTCAAGTAACTACATACTATTTTCTTTTTGGATTATTTTCTAAGAAAATTAGAGATTAAAATAATTGCACAGTTAGAGATTTTGTTAGCATTTAAAAAAATAAAATAAATGAGAAATTATACGTGGAACGCACGTAATGATCGCTAGTTATTTAAAAGAAGCGGATACGACGCTTCTGAAGAATTAAAATAATTTCTGTAAAAAACAGAAATAATATAATTTTATACGGTATCAATACACTCTTATAGATGTATATATACAGAGAGAGAGAGAGACAGAGAGAGAGAGTTATATATGCCAATGGAGTTGAGTATGAGTATGGGAGAAAGGAGAAGGAAGTTGAAGTAGGAGAAAATCAACGGCCTCTGCTCTCACCACTTTCCAGTTTTTACTTTTCACAACACAATTTTCGTTTACTCCTCCCAATTCTTCTTCACAATTAATCTTCTTTTCCGATTGACTTATTTTACTTCCTTATGAATTCATCGCTTTTATGGTGGAAGAGGAGAGCAGTGAATTCGAATTTCGCAGCAAAACAATGTCGAAAAACTCCATTTCTTCCATCGGTGGTGGCCTAGTATTATTGGTTTGTGTGTAAATGTTAGTCAAATTTCTTTATCGGAAAATATATTTATGCGGTCTAAGCATTAATTCGGTTGCTGATACGAAGAATTTTTTGCAGAAAACAGTGGTCAAATTGAAGAAATCGAGAATTTGTTGAACTGAACATAAACGTTTTTCTTCAAACTTCCGAAATTTAGGAATTTAATCTCCTCAATTTCAGCGCCATTTATTCTGTTTCTTCATCACCTCTGAAGATTTCGATTGTTCCTTCTTCTGTACTGGGATATATTGAGGGGTTTTTGATTGTTCTCGATACAAAATTCTTCTTCAGCTGAGATGATTACATTTATGGAATCTAAAGAGAGAAGTAGAGATAGTGAGAGATGCTTGGATTCTCAGCTATGGCACGCCTGCGCCGGTAGCATGGTGCAAATGCCGCCGGTGAATTCGAAGGTGTTCTACTTCCCTCAAGGTCACTTCGAGCACGTTACTGGCAACCTCGACTTTCCGAACTGTCCGAGGTTGCCTGCTTCTGTTCCTTGCAGAGTTTCTGCAGTTAAGCTCATGGCTGATCCCGAAACGGATGAGGTTTTCGCGAAAATTAGGCTAATCCCAACCCCCATTGTAGGAAATGAGGTTGATCTTGATAGAGATGGTGCTTCTGAGGTGAACAATGGCTTTGGGAATCAAGATAAGCCTACCTCATTCGCTAAGACCTTAACTCAATCGGATGCTAACAATGGGGGAGGCTTTTCGGTGCCTAGATACTGCGCAGAGACGATCTTCCCTCGTCTCGATTACTCAGCAGATCCTCCGGTGCAGACCATTCTTGTGAAGGATGTCCACGGCGAAGTTTGGAAGTTTAGGCATATCTACAGAGGGACGCCTCGGAGGCATCTCTTGACCACGGGGTGGAGCACGTTCGTGAACCATAAGAAGCTCGTTGCAGGGGATTCGATCGTGTTCTTGAGGTGCGAGAATGGCGATCTTTGCGTAGGGATTAGGCGTGCCAAGACTGGGATTGGTGGAGCTGAACCTACTTCACAGTGGAATAATAGCTCTAGTGGAGGAGGGAGGGTTCCGTATGGAGGGTTTTCGATGTTCTTTAGGGAAGAGGATGAGAGAAAATCGAGTAGAAGTGGGAGCAACAATGGGAGTTTGATAAGTAGGGGGAGAGTGAAAGCAGAAGACGTGATTGAAGCTGCAACAATGGCTGCCAATGGGAAGGGCTTTGAGGTCATTTACTACCCTCGAGGAAGCAATCCCGAGTTTTGTGTGATGGCTACTCTCGTGAAGGCGGCTCTCAAGATACGGTGGGGCTCGGGTATGAGGTTTAAGATGGCTTTCGAGACTGAGGATTCTTCGAGAATAAGTTGGTTTATGGGAACTGTGTCCTCAGTGATGGTGGCTGATCCTGTTCGATGGCCGGACTCCCCTTGGAGGCTTCTGCAGGTGATATTCGTTTTCTCGCCTTTCCTAATAGTACCGTGTTCTTTTTAACTTGATTTTGTAGCGGTTTTGTGAGCTTGATTGTGAATAATGTTGAGGTATAAGTAGCTTTTCAGCATGAAGTTTTGATATGAACATGATGAGTAGTATGGTTCTGCATTTCTCTGCTGAAACTCGTCGTGTTCTTTTTGAAACGACAAGTCTTTCAAACTCGATTTTGTAGTGATTTCTGTGCTCGAATTTGTGAATGGTGTGGTAAAATCAGTTTTTGAAGCATGGACTTTTGTTAAGAGCATGAATAATAGCATGGTTTTGCATTTTAGTAATTTGATTTAGCTATATCTCTGCTGAAACTAGTAATCTTGAACACAAAGACTCTAGGTTTTGAGTTAATATTAAAGTTAATGCTTGTGACTATTAAGGAATCTTGCGATAGATTCTCTCAGTTCTTTGCTTAGTGAAGTAAGATTAGCTCGATTTCGCATAACTTAGCATATATGCACGTTGAATTTTGGTATTTTCTCTTGTAATCTTGAACACGAAAACTAGGCTTAGAGTGAACATTTCGGTTAATGCTTGTGACCATCAAGAAATGCTGTAATAGATTCTCCCAATTCTTTGCTTAGTGAATGAAGATTTAGCTATTTTGCAAAACTTATTTGTGATGTGATTTGAATCTGTTGCAAATTTGGTATGTTTAGCTTTGATCTCAATTGAGATGAACGTTTGCAGGTGAGATGGGACGAACCGGATCTACTCCAAAACGTGAAGCGCGTGAACCCGTGGCTGGTGGAAGTAGTATCGAATCTTCCGAACATCCATCTCTCCCCTTTCTCACCTCCTCACAAGAAACTCCGATTGCCCCCGCCTCCTGATTTCCCTCTCAACACCCAAATTCCCTTTTTGCCCTTCACCGCCGCACACCACCTTCTCGGGTCGAATCCTGGCGGCATGCAGGGAGCCAGGCATGGTCCATACGGTATCACATTATCCGATCTCCACTTCACCAGACTCCGTTCTAGTTCGTTTCCATTTCCATCCAACCCTTGGCCACGCCCAGAACCTTCAGGAGCCTCCGAGCCTAACCGTGAGGAGAATGTCTCGTGCCTTCTGTCGATAGGAAGTTCAGCTCGAGGATTGACGAATCAGAAGGAGGCCTCTTTCGTGCTATTCGGCCGAGAAATTCTCATGGAGAAGGAGATCCCGGCAAGTTGCTCGAGCGACACCGCTTCGGGAGATGAGCGCTCCTCGTGTGAATGGTCCCAATCAGAGCTCGAGACCGGTCACTGCAAAGTTTTCATGGAATTCGAGGATGTGGGACGGACTCTGGATCTTTCGTTGCTCGGATCCTACGATGAATTGAGAAAGAAACTCGCGAGCATGTTCCGGGTCGAAAGTTCAGAGATCTCGAACCATATAATCTACCGGGACGTTGCGGGTGCAGTGAAACAACTTGGTGAAGAACCATTTAGGTAAGGTGGACTAGATCATGTTTCTTTTTTTCTTTTTCTTTTTTCTCTTAAAATTCTTGATTATAGCATTTGCAACAATCTAAAAATATTTAAGGTTTGTGATTTTGCAGCAAATTTTCTAAGTCTGCAAGAAGATTGAGAGTTGTGGTTGATTCAAGCAGTGACAATGTAGGAGTATAGAGATTTTAAATTCAAAAAATATTATTATTGCTTAGTATGATGGCCTTCGACACCGAAGAACGTTGTCGAACGCGATCGGAGCTCGACCGGATGTCGATCTTATTTGTTGGTGTCTTCTATGGCGGTTTGTGTGAGAATTCCCTTGAGAGATTTGTTTGCTCAAGGCAATTCGTGAAGTTGTTTCTCGATCTATTTGTTTTGTGATTTGAGGATTCTTTCGTTTCTATAGGTTTATTATTCTTGTTGTATCTATTTTTTATATGTAAGTTGAGGCATAAATAAAGTCAATCCTTTATTGCTAATTATGTTATACTATCAATTATTACACTTGTGTGTTTACGGCGTTTCAAGGAAAAAAAATGAAGCTAAACATACCAGATTTTTATTCTTAAAAATTGTTGAGAATAAGATGCTGCATATATACATCGTCTGCAAAAATTATTAAATTTTCAACTTTTATTTGAAAACAGGAGATACATAACATCTTAAAAGGAAATGAATTATAACAAGAAGGTATCATCGTTCTTATGTAATGGAAAGTTTAATACTCTTTCCGTCCCGGCAAACTATGCCTCAAAAAGTATGGTACGTGTTTTAATAAATGATAGGTGATAATAATGTTAGTGGAGTTAATGTAAGTGATGGTTGGGTAGTGTATAGAAATAAATAGACATATGCAATTGGGCGGACTAAAATGACAAATTAAGCATAATTAGTCAGAATGAAGGGAGTACTTGTTTTAATATTGAAAGAGTTTAGTACATAATAGTACTCCATCCATCTTAAGATTTTCGAGACATTTCCTTTTGACACGGGAATTAAAATTGGGAGTGCTTAGTGTATAAAGTGTATTATGTGTATGGATGTAATGTGGTTTATGTATTTGGGTATATTTTAAAACTAGAGCATCATAGATGGATAAAAATATATTGATATCTAATCTTAAATGAAAGATCGTATCAAAGCCTTTAATTTGGTATAAAAATCATAAAAATCGGAGAGCACACGAGCAAGTTATGATAATTAAGCTTTTAAAATTTAAATTATATTGAGATACATACTTAGAAGTGAATGGATAATGATATTTAATTAAAGAATTTTGAGTGTAATAATTGCCAATTGTATCTTATTTTTTCTAATTATTTTCTAAAATGGAAAATTCTCAAAAATCGTGAGACGGGTCATACTAGAAATAGTTTCATAAATCTTGAGACGCATGGAGTATTTCGAACGAAGAGACATGGAGACAGATGAATATGTCTATTCAATTCACCTACTTTAGATAATATAGTAGAAAAGAAAAAGAAAAGAAGCTCAAACCATGCGTGTGCTTAACAAAATCAAACAAAAAGTTGATGCATTTAGGAACACAAGAAACGTGGAATTTAACCCAACCTTGACTCTACCAAAAGTAGTGACATCATATCTTTCCTCTTCAAGTGCCGCAAGTTTTGCTAATTACCGTATTTAATTACAAGCTAATCATAATCTTTTTCTTTTTTTTTTTCATAATCTTTTAAAGAAGAAGAAGAAAAGAACTCATAGGTTTTGAAAAAGAAGAATAAAATAGCGGTGTTTTGATTTGAAATAAAAAAAACCCCTCAATCTTGAATTATATTTCTAATGTGTCTAATTTCAAAAACAACGTTAGCGTTTCCACAAATTCAAAATTATGTCGTTTAGTTCACCGGTTAAATTGGCAATACCAACGAGTCACTACTTTTTGAAGCTGCCTATCTAGTTAAATGACGCAAGTAATTTTCCTTAAAGTGTATATTTTGAGGCAAAATAACCACAATATTCACATATGTTGAAGCAAGCTTCAACGATAGTCGAAACGCAAGGATACAAAATTAAATCCGAGTTTATTACTTACGCGCCAAATAATATTTCGTTAAAACATAAGCCTAAAATTTGTTGAGGTGCCTTGAATCGAACTCCCCACAATATACAGTGTTGTGTTGGGCCTTAATTGTCGTATTGGGCTCAACCCGTTTCTCATAGTATTTATATAGACTTTGAGAACAAATTCTGTAATATGTAACCTAGCCACTAATACAATTTGTTCTTCTTTTTTGCCCGTAAATATAGTCAACACAACGTTGGTGAACCACGTTAATATGTGTCGTCTTTATTTTACGTTCTTGTTTTTCTTTGATTGTTTGACAACCCGGCACAACAAAATTAATACTAGTGCATGCATAGTGGAGGACAAAACTTTTTTTATTTTATTTTATTTCAATCTAAATCCCACTATCTTTGTCATGTCATGGTAAATTATATTTACACTTTAAATTGACTAATAGGGATCACGTGCGTTGCACGTATAACTATTTTCTTTTTTACCAATTTTGTAAAAATAGAGTAAAAATGAGCTCTTTATCTAATTTTGCTCCAAATGAAGTAAATGAGAATATAAAATTGTGTGAAGCTTCTTGTGTTTGAGATGTAGATGATATCATACAGGTCATCAAGAATTTCAAAAATAGAAATTACAAAAATTTCATTATAACAAAAAGTAAGGAGGCTCGTACTCAAATTTTATATCATCGCAGTGAATACAATTTAGCGCTTTTTTAAATCATATTGTTCAGTACTTAAGAGGATAAAAGAAGAGTTACTAATAAAATATTATTTTTTTTGTATATCATATATATATATTTTAAAATATTATATTACTTACTATCAGATCATAAGAATTAGGTTGTTTTGAACTTAAACGTTTTCTTTTCATCTATAGAAATCTTCATTTTCAGTATAGTTTTACATACTACTATGATATCACGAATACATATCACGAATCAATAATGTACAATCTAACTTCTGCTATAAGCTCTAAACTTAAAGCATATAAGGAGGAGAAAAGTTGAACATGAGATATTAAGTTAAAAATTACATGAATATAAATTTGACGTGGATAATGCATTTTGAACACTCATAGTTTATATCCGAGAAGAAAAATAGTAAAAAATCCGGCATATACATGTGAAAATGTAGTCAAAGAATTGTTTGAAGAGGAATATTAGATGAAGTCTTGTCTTTCATTATTACTCAAATATGTATGTTTGAAGCTCAAATTGTAATCTTGGATCCTACATTATACTTATATATCAGTAATATTGACTATTTTGATGGACTTAGATGGTTTGCAAAATTATAGGGGTATAAAGCGAAAAAGGGTGGCATCAGTGAAATTTAAACATACCTTTGAATTAACAATCAGTTCTTGCTCATACAAATTGAGAGATAAATAGAAATTATTATAAGATGTTAATTATGACTTATTATAATTTTCATTTTATTTATTCAATAAGCTGAATAGGTGTGTATTCAATGTATCAAGTAGATTAGTCACAAATTCCATAAGTCATATTATCCTTAAATATTTTTTAATTTGACTTCTAAATTTATCATTTCTCTTGCATGAATTTTCTTTGTAAATTATTATAGAAAATAATTATGTTTGCATGATCATAATTTCTGAAGACATGTGTATTAAATTCGAATTCTAAACTAACACGAAGTCTGCCTTTAAAATAAGTATGACATAAAAGTCTATTTTAATTTTATATATGCAGTTAAAATTTATATTATATTTAACTTTTTTTTAATAAATCCGTTTAATTTGCTAAACTATCTTTGATTTGCATAATTATATGATATGACATTATTGACCTTAAACTAAATTACATAATAAGGACAAAATAGGTAAACTAAATTTTGTAAAACAAGACACTTTTATAATAGGGTATAGATAGATAGATATACACTTGATATTTTGAACTTTGAAATATTGTTGGATTGTCATGTACCTTGGGGTGTTGTACATTTTTTATTTTTTTTTGACGTAAATTTAATTTGGGCTAGTATGACTCTATAGCATGAGAACAATTTTTCAATGGTGCAAATGTCACTTTATTCACCCCCATATGTATCGTATATATTTTATTCGTTATTTTGTTTATTTTAATCAAAAGTATGAAACATGCGCTGACTTCAAATTATTTTAGAATAAATCTGTATGAATCAATTTGATCGGGATCAACAACATTAGAATAGTCAATTTTTCAACCCTCAAAATGTGTTTTACTATAGTATTTGTACTTAAATTTTCCAAAATCTTGAAAATTTTAAAGTTGGTAATGGATTAAATTTCTCCTTCCCAATAACTTATCAAACTTCACCTATTCACATACTCCGTATAACTAACATAAATTCTTCTCACCACCATTAACTTCAATAGTGTGCTAGTAAATGAACATTAAACTTTCTGTCTCCTTTGTCATGCGATGAACTTTCTCCATTCCAAAAAAAAAAAAAAAAATAATCACCAAAAATAAAATAAAAAATGGGCACCACATCTTACGAATTGCATCGCATTCTTTTATACACACATCTATACTACGTACATATGAAAATAATCACCGTTAATTTATAGTTATATTACTCCCTCAGTCCCATTGATACATATATAGTTGACTGTCTTTTTATCTCACAAAAAGACAGTCAATTATCTATACTTATATAAAAAGAGTCTTGAGTACTTAATGTAGATTGCCTATTATATCCTTGTAATATTTTAAATTTAGGGACAATTATGTAATACACTATATTATACATTTAAATATAGTATATATATATATATATATATATATATATATATATGTATATATATATATATATGTATAAATTTAAGTATGATATTTACCTTATTTATTATTTTAGTTTGATTTAATACCTAATACCAATTCTTTGATTTAATAACAATAATAATTATGGTAATACCTAAATTATATTATATGGCCTATGACCGCTGCTTTCAATATTTATTCAATGTGTATAATATTGAATATTTTTGCTATGAGTTATGTTTTTTCTTTGAGTGATACTGAATTGATTAGATTTTTTTTAGTGATGTGAATTGATGTAATAATTTTGAATCAGAAGCTTATCCATGCCATTGTACAGAGTCGGTGCTTTGTGCCTATTTAGATTTTAAAGAATTTAAAATATAGATTAACATGCAGCCCTAATTTGAGATTCAAGACTGAAACTTTATATCTGATTACAGCGATTAAGTTTCCTTTCTAATATCTAATCACTTTCTGGTAAGATGCATTTAAATATTAATTTTAAATAAACTTTAATATCTTTATTTTATCGATGAGGCATAAATTTCGATAATAAGTATGTCACCAAAGTTCGAATTTGATAGATTAGATAATCATAATACTATCCTTATCCTTTAATCAAATTTACCTTCAATTATTAAATCATTAAACAATACTTATTAATTAGAATAGGATAGAGCTACACTATTATTAAACTACGTACTAATTTAGTCTTGGTTGCCTTATTTTGTTGTTTTACACAATTAGTCATGTCTAAAGTAAAAACAATACACTACACACAATAAATATCCTCAACATACTCTTGTATTACACAATATGTCATCACGACCCACCAATATTAACTACACTTTATTCACAATTTCTCATCATAACACCTAATTTAACTTTAATACCCTTGAAAAGTTATTTTTCCTTTTTTCTTATATTATAAAATATTTTCTTTATTAACGTCTATGCCCGTCTCTACAAAAGTAAATGTATGGGACGGAGGTAGTATAACTTATTATGTCAATACCCTTGAAACTAATTGTAAATATAAGGATATTGTAGACATAAAAAGAACATATCATTCATCTATAAATATAAACATAACAAATTAATTTTATATTTAATGCTATTTTTTTAGGGAAAATTTAATGCTAATTAACAACACCACCATGACACCATGGTGATAGAGTTTCTATTAATTTGAAACAGTGAGAAAAAAAATGTTTAAATTAGTGTGAGAGTCGTTAATTAATTGCCACAAACAATAGTTATATTGTACATAACTACGGTTAGTTTGGAAGAAGGAGCAGTTGTGGCAACTGTTTTCATGATGATTCATCAATGCACATCTCGCTTTTACTATTGGATTTTTTTAAAAAACTATTAGAAATGGCGTGTCTTTTACAAGTTAAACCTCTATTCCAATATGAACAATGATTTTGAAGATATTATAATTATCGATCAAGACTTGCAATATTATCAATCATTAATTGTCATTTTCATTGTAATTATATTCAATTTATTAATCTTTGTTCTCAATTATGTATTGAATTTATATTTCTAACAAATGTAGAAAGGTTGGCCAAATATGCAAACACCCTTTTCGACCTTTTGATGAATAAGAATTCGAAAAGTTATATCTATTTTAAGAATAGTAGTGTCAAATTTTTACTCTTATTTATACTTTTATTATCAAATTATTCATAATTATTCATGATGGTATAATTAGTTATGTTGTTTTTGTGAACATGGTTTATAGGTGAAATAATAATTATATAATGATATGACACTTTCACGAAACATTTCACAAAATGTCAAAATAAGAAAAAAAAATCCTTAAATTTAAGATGAGATTCGACCGCATTGCTATGATCCTTGACAAAGTACCTATTACTTATTTTTTCTTATTTGCGTATATATTAATCAATAATGTTTATGCAAGTTTTTCAAAGGATTTATTATATGCCATGCATGTATATTCTTTATTTTATAAAATGTCAGAAAAGTATTTATATTTTTCACTTTCATTTTAATAGAAATATTTTCAGTTTCTATATATTCGATGGGCTGCAAGTTCTAATATATATTTTGACTTTTCAAAATACAAGCACTATGGGATGAAAAATATACTAATATTACATATTTTGATGCTTGAATTTTTATTTTTATTTATTTTCCGTATGATTGCAATTATTTTTGTTCCCTAAAACTAAGTTAGTCAATCGAAAGAATATTTTCAAATTTCAATAATTTCTTAAATGATTAAATTACTCTTATTCAACAAAATAATTGGAGCAACATCACATTCTTTTTCATAAGAAGCTTCCTAAAGTTAATTCAATGAGATAAATGTCCCAATTGATATCAATTGTCAAAAACTAAGATATTAATGTCTTATTCTTTTAATCATGTATAAGTAGTTTGTTATTTTTAATAATATGTTTAAAATTGCATATTGCATAGCCACAACTAAAAGCAAATTAATTGTGCATAAGGAACAACACTTGCATAATATTTATTAATATTGATCATTAATTTGCATATATTTCCGAACAATGAATTAAACATGTGACACTGTAAAAAAAATGGAGATAGTTTTCTTTTTAGTAATAATCGTTTATAGTTAATTATCCAAGTAATATTATTTTTTTGATGGTTTTTACACGAATTATTGTGAAAGTAATTTTTTTTAGTTTATAATATTATATCAAATTAATTTATTGTGTGAAAGTCTTATTAATGAACACATGATTGAATTTATGAAAATTGTATAACTATTTATTTAAAAGAAAGTATGAAGAACGATATTACTACAAAAACACAAGCGCTAAAACTCGACTAACACTCGGGAAACTTAGAGCCTAATTCTTCTCCCAAACTTCGAAAGACATGACAATCTTACAATGATCAATTTACAAATCACATGCTAAAACTCGACTAACACTCGGCTATAAACAGTTTAAGAGTTGCAATGTGCTTCCGACTTTGAATAATTCTTTACAATAAAATCAATTGTAAGGGATTAGATTACTTGACTAAGGTTTGAGATATGAAAGTTAAGCCTTGATTAAGTGGATCTCTATAAATAAGAACATTAGGAATGATTTGCTCTAATTTGAGTGTTTTTTGCGTACAATTAATGCTAGAGATATTTGAGAATGACAAATGCTTGAGAACTTGAGAAAATAGTTGGTCGACTTTGAGCACTCATAACCTTCATGTGGTTGAACTCCATCATAAAACTATCTGTTGGGAGGTAGTTGTTTAAATCTTCATTTTTTGAGTTTAAATCTGCAATTAATGTGATTTCCATATTTGGTTAGGCAGTAGACATTCCTTCAATCAATGTACTTATTACTTTTGTAAATCTTTGCTTTCGCCAGTGTTAGATTCTGCAAAGAACATATGATTCTCTTTGGTTCAGCACAAAACTCAACACAAAAGTATCTGAATGACCTGTGATATAAGATGCTACTAATGAACTATCTAAATTCGTGATTTAATTTTTGAGAGTTTCATTTGAAGAGTTGTATGGTTAATTGTTTCTATTTTTGATACATGGTTGAGTTTTTAATGAGTGAAGAAAGTTTTTTAAAGATAAACATCTAAAAAATAACAAGTGTACAATATATTTGATTTTTCACATTCTTTAACGTTAATGATAAAATTACAATTAGTGATTTTCATCTATATAAATTTACTCAAATTCAAAAATATAGATTACACGTGCAACGCACGTTACATTTTCTAGTCCCTATAAATGGGACGGACGGAGTATAATACTACAAATTAATTTTTTGTTTTTAGTAAATAGAAGTTAGAGAACATGCATATGATTCATTTATTCTGAAAATTACTTGTACATGGGTTTGATATGCTGGGCGGCTAAGTATAAGCGTTTCTTGAGCGCTTGAAACACGTCAGCCTGATAGATCAGGGAGTATTAGTTCATTTCTTTAGGTCTTTTTTCTCTCTCTTTCCTCTTATCTCTGCATCACTGTTTCTATATCTGTTTCTTTTTTCTTCCATTTCTCCTCTTCTTTCATGATTGCAAGTATCTTCTTGTGGATTGAGTTTAATGAACTCCCAAAAGGGTTTAGTAATTCCCAGTTAAGGTTTAGTAATTTACAATTAGGTGTTAAAAATTTGTAATTAGAATTGATTATATATCAATTTATCTTCTTTCTCTCCTTCATTGGATTCTTTCTCTACTAATTCTTTCTCTGTGAATTCAAAGGGTATGTTCTTGAATCTCAAATCATTATTATTCTATTTAACAGATTTGATGTTCAAATTAGTAAGAAAAGTTGGTAATATATTCAAGAAAATACATAAATTTTCATTGATGAGAGAGATAGAAGTTGGTCGAACGAGTTATTTCTTTTGCAGTGGTCATAGAATATTGGGGAAGAGAGCTGTAAAGTTTGAGATATTTGCAGAGAAGAGAGATTCAAATAATTTGAGAGTTGGGACACAGAGAGAGAAAGAGAAAGGGGGAGAAAGAGAGAGAAGCATGTGGGGTGAGAGAAAAGAAAAAAGAGGAAAAAAAATTGGACCAGATTGTCGCTCACATTTCGCTCAAATAGCACGCTGAGCATAACATAACTCTACTTGTACAATAGATTTTCAAAATTATATAGTATATTTTTTTTTATCATCTTTGAATCCAAAACATGGACACTATTTTTAAATTACTCTAGTGGTAAGTAATTTTGTAAAACCTATAATGACATACATATATAGTTTCTTATGTGAGATCTTAATATAATACGCAGCACAAGATTTTGAACCTGCATACTAGAAGGGTCATTAGTTTAACCAATGGCTCGGCGTCACAACATGGGTAATAATTACGTTGAATAAAACAAAACTATGTGTTGCATAATATTACATTTAATTTTAATATTTTTAATAAAACTGTAAAAGTAGAACTTAACCAATATACAAACATTATAACTTGTGACTAATTTTGCCTGATTTACTAATGGTAAATGCTAATAAGAAAATGGGCAAAATGCATCCTCGAATCCATATACTTTCATTTTTTGTTTCAGTAGGTCCCTGTATAAATTTTTGTTTTAATAAGACCTCCTACTTCCATTTCTTGTTTAAATAGATCCTTTGTCAAAGGAAAGTTATCTTTTTCGTTAGCTGAATTCCATTTCATTAATTATTTTCTATTCAAATTCCATGTCATGTCCTACCATATAATTCCGTTTATTTTTCTAAATATCGTAAAAGTATGCACAAAGAAGATAGACCATGTGTGATTGCTCACTTTAAAATACAGTAAAATCTCCTTATAAGAATACTCTATATAGAAATAACCACTCTATAATAATAAAAAAATCATGATCCCGATTTAAAACCAGTTATATTTAGGAATAACCTCTACATTGTAATAAGTCATATTTTTTTCGATCCCGTCTCAAAGATTTATGCCTCCATATAAGAATAAATTGCAATATATATAAAAAATATATAATATTATTAAACAAAATTTAACATGGCCTAAAATACTTATCTCTGATTGATTGTGATAACATTTTAATTTTATGGGTTGTCACTATATCCTTCAATTTGCATGTATGTAATAACTCATCTACATATACACCCTCTTGTTTTAACAAGGTGAATGCATAGTTTAGTCAAATTTATAGTATTAATTAGGTACATCAATATGCTAAATGTGTCTATATAATATACTCCCTTCATTTCATGGAGAATGACCATTTTGCTTTTGGAACTTTTGACACATTTTTCCACGCTTCAAAATGATGGGTTTTAAAATGAATTTTTGAAAATTTCTTTCTTTTACGGGATACCACGACTGGTATCCCGTAAAAGAAAGAAATCTTCAAAAATTCATTTTAAAACCCATCATTTTGAAGCGTGGAAAAATGTGTCAAAAGTTCCAAAAGCAAAATGGTCATTCTCCATGAAATGGAGGGAGTAGTATTTAATTGAACACTTTTTTTGAAAAAAAAAAATTATTTTTCTATGTAAAAACTCTACATAGTAATAACCTTCATATAGTAATAATTTCTTCCCGTCCCGAGAATATGACTGTATAGAGGTTTTACTGTATTCAGATGGAATTGAATCTTGATATTTTATTAAACAATATTACCTTATTGAGCACATATTTTCTGACGCCTTAGAGGTAATCTCTCGTAGATTGATTCCACCTCAACTCTGTCACTCTCACAGGCACGGCGAAACATTTGTTGGATATATATTATAGAATTGGAGCGCCTTTAAAGCCAACAAGAGGAACTCACTATATGTAGTTTGGTACAGAAGCCAATACGTTTGTACAACATTTCCAGATTGGAATCATCTGTCTTTCAATTGCCGCTGAAATTCAAGAGTAGAGAAGATAGTCAATGATAATGTCACTAGCAAGCAGTAAGTTTAAGTATAGCCCATTTAATAAGATACCAACTAGAGTTGCAGGGGTATATTAGACAACATAGAGCATAAATATGTAACTTACTCTAGGCCCACGATTGATCACTTGCTGTTGCCTATTGGGAGCGTGGTCCGATTCTTGTATCATATCAGAGCTACCAAGCTTATAAAATGTCTCTAGAGCTCTTGTGACAAATGGGCGCACTATATTTGCTTCCATAGCAGATAAATTCTTAAGCTGCAATTTCAAGGATAATGGTAAGAAGAGAAAATATAGTAAATAATTTCATGCAACTGGCCTTACAGACCCAGCTACCATTCTCCCAAACATATTGAGTAATGTCATATTCTATTCCTATTCAAGAACAACAATCAAATGTGACGAGATGAGAAGAAATATATTGCATAAGCTATCCAAAAGATGCAACCAGATAGACTGGTTCCCGAATGCACTATTTACACTAGTTAGCAGATATTATGCCAACAAGTCAAATATTACAGCTGAAAACCTTTTTTTATCAAGAAACGGAACTGAGACATGATTCCTATCAGTAGCGTACATCAGCCGGTAAATTCGAAAACCAGATAAATACAGTCCAAAGAAGGTTACGAATAGCAAGTCACAAGATACACCAATTTTGTGATATTAGAGAATAATTAACTCACATTTGTAAGACATGTCATTGGTTGGAATAAACAATTCCAAACCGAAAAATATATGCACATAGGTATAAGTACAACTAAATGCAGCAGTAGAGACATAACTGAGGAATTGTATCATACCCTCAGCGCATAAGTACGTTCCTTTGAGATAATTTCCAAGCCATTCCCAATTTTGTGAAAGCGCACATCCTTTATGTCCTCAATGAGGGACCTTATCTATATGGAAATTGCAATCAATCAATCATGACTCAGAGATATGTGATGGGCCAAAGATATGAACATAACCACAGCTCACTAACCATGTAGATATCAGGAATATCGTCCTGTGCACTGCATGAAAGAAAATATGTTTGAAATCACTTCTAAAATATAACAGGAAAAATTAAATTTATCATAAAATTACTTACTGATCAAATAGAAGCCTTGATATTTCTACATAGTGAAATGGCAAAGGCTGAAACTTCTCAGAGTCTCGCTCTGCTTCCAGCACTTGTGTTAACTTATCTATGACAGAAACATATATCGATAGCAATAAGGATATTTCATTTTAGATGTGTGCAAGAAAAGGAAAAGAAGATCTTAATAGAGTAGGTTGTGAAAACTTGTGAAAAGTTTGGCTTTTCCCTAAACAAGCAGTTTGGCGTGTCAGGATTATCCAGGAATTTTGTTTCTCTTTAACTTCTATCAAGCAGTGCACAGCCTTTTATTGCACTGTATATCAAATTGGTCCAACCTACCAGCCTTTCAATTGAGTGACTTCTATAGACAATAATAGAAAACTGACTTGTGGTGATAGAGAAGGGCAGGGCATCAATACTCTTTAGGAAAATATGTGATAACTCTGAATTTGAAAAAGAAAAGCTTTGGAATGATATCAGAAGAGCCGGCGAAAGATGCTATGATATCAATACAATCACTCTAACGATTTGTCCTCATAGACCTATGCATCATGGGCTAGAAAGTAGCACGGGCTGTTTGCTCACATATAAATACTTGGGATCCATTGTTTCCGTCCGACTCTAGTCAAGCAATATATAGCTTTTAAATCCTTTGCACTCTACAGCCATTGTTACAAGTTCATAACCAGGATTTTGCTAAAGATTTTTCAAAAATCAAAACCAAATAAAAAGCATTCTATTTCACCTTTTGAAGCAAAACAGTTGTTGTTTTACCATAATAAAATAGCACACTGAGGGAAATTTGGCTATTAAAGTACAGAAATGTCGAGATCTTCAAATCAAAGAAAAGAAGTCACATTCTGCAGAAAGAATCTTTAAGACAGAATCCACTAGCAGAATAACATCTCTCCTAGCTAAGAACTATATCAGGAAAAAAGGGCAGTACTAACAACTGATCCAATAGGTCCCAAATTCCCACATGAAAGATTATAAAGCTAAGTTCAGGGATAAGTCAAATTTTGAATACTTCAGGAGCGGTCGTAAACCAATTGGTTTAGAGTTGTCACTGCAACATGATATGGACTTCTCATTGGACATGGAATATAACAAACTGAATGGGGAACTCAAACTAATCACCCCTTAAAATAAACACAAAGATGGACCTCGATGACTAAAAATAACTAAAGAAATAACAATTATCATTCAATGATGCATAATAGTTGTAATAACGCCTCTTGGTACTTTTATAAATTTAATCACAGAAGACATGATTTCTCTTCGAACTCACCAACAGACATCCACTCCGGAGCTCGAATCGTGCACTTTCCTCTCTTCATTAAGGCCACGGCCAACCAGAGTGGCGCTTGAGATGCTATTTGTGGTCTAAAGGGACCAAAATCCCCCTGTTGGTGGAGCAAATCAACCACAAATCATAAATTAAACTTCAATGGTGCTCTTACAAAAATAAAAGCGTACATATAAGGGCAAGTATAAAGAAAGAGTAATACAGATATGAAATTAAGCGGGTCCATTCTCAAATTTGGCACAATTTCAATCATTTCATCCTCCGCAAGAAACTCCAGCTGTGTTAAAAGAAAAGGCGGTGAGAAAATGTAAGAATCGAATGGAATCGAATCGAATCGATGGAGAAAGATGAAAACGGACCTCTGCTGCAGAAAATGCGGAAGCATGGGAATGAGAGGCGCCGGCCATTGATTGATTGTGAGTAGGGTGTGAGCTCCCAGCCCTAACTCTCCAAAAGGAGCACAATAATGTTACTTATAAAAAAGGAGCAGAATAATATTGTTATTTAGAAAAACATCAGATTCCATCTTTCCCAATGTCGAGTTCTTGAAGCTCAAAAATTGAGATTTTTCCTAAATTGAGAAGTAATACTACTAATACGACATACTGCGAAGTGCGAACAACAAATAGCAGATTCTCCCAAATTGAAGCAACCAACTATTTACAGCAAATCATGCCATAATTGAACAGCAAATTTCTCCCAGCAGATTCTCCGACGTACCTGTCTCAATGACGGAGAGGCCGAAATCGGTGACTGGATGCTGCAATCTGTGGCTGGTGACAGCGGCGGCGCAGGCTCGTTGCGTGGCGGTGCAAGCAGGCGACGAACTAGGAGGAGAAGCCGGTCGCAGATTCGCAGCTGCTGCCCGGAGAGAAGCCGAGGAGGAGAGAAGCCATAAGATAATTGGGCTTTCACTTACAATTAATCAGGCGGGCTTAGCCCAATAAATATTTTCTGGGCTTTGGCCCATTACTAAAACTCTTGGGTCCGGCCCAATAAATTAACTAACGGGCTTGGCTGTTTAATCTATTAGTGGGCTCTGCCCACTTTATTCACTTGGGCCTTGGCCCAATTTTTCCGAAAATAGAGTTTTATTAATTACACGCAAACGGTACAAGAGGTACCAGTCGGCAAATCATACGACGACTACTCCCTATTCCAAATAGCACTAAGATAACGATTAGCCCAGACTTTAAGAACTCACCACGCACCAATTTTAAAAAAAGTTCTTCCACGATCCTCCTAAAATCTCAACTCTTATTTGCGAAAATCACATCATTCCTCCACTTTCATATCCCGCCCAAATAGCACATATCCATAATCCTCCTAGTCTTCTCTTCCATTTTTTGCCGTGGAGCAGCTCCATAAAGCTAATAAAGTGACCCTCGATAGACTTTGGGCAGCCCACAACACTCCAATCCACTCGATCAACCTGTTCCACAGCCGCAAAACCTCTCCACATTCAAGGAAAAGGTGGACAACCGTCTCCTCCTCCTGTCCGCATCCACCGCAACATCTATCATCAAGACCCAATTATATCCTCTTACATTATCTTTTGTTAGTAAGCGATTCTGTAGCAACCTCTAAAAGAAATAGTAATCGAGTTGCTAACTTCTAATCTAGATATTCTCAATTGATTAACACTTAGCTAAAAGTAATCGAGACTACTAATTATTCGCTTAATGGAATAACTTAATCTATCGCTTTAATCAATTAATGATCATTGGCTAATAAGAATTACAGACATCAAGTTACTACTCGATTTATTTAGGAGGATGTTATTCTCATCATCCAGAAATTTTACTACTAGAAGTTGATAACTTATTTAGCAACATATTAATTGTTGAAAATGTACAACTAGCCGGGCGTACAAATTACAATGAAAAATATCGAAGATTACAAGTGAAATTAGAAAATAACGAACAAAGTGAGAATTGAAGTCGAGTCAAGGAAACCCTATTTCCGCAAGACGAATTACGCCCCGGCTAGTGCTCACGGATTTGGCGCTTCATCCCCAAAGATAAAACGACTTCTTGTCTTCTTAGTAGCAGCACCGCAAACCAAGAAGCTCCGGTAAACTGGAAAAGAGGCGAAGGAACTGAGCTCGGAAAAGATGGAGAATGAAAGAATGCAGAGATGCTTTTCGTTGGTGTGTTTGTGAAATGCAGCCATGCCTCCTATTTATAGGTTGATCACCATGGGGAGATTTAAAATGCCATCATGGCATTTACGAGCCACTACTTGGCTGTTACCGTCGGTTTCCGACTGTTGGAGTGAAGGCTGTTGTAACAGCCATTCCGGAAGATTCTCTTAGGCTGCACAAATCGGGCCGCGCACACACACGGATAGGCTAGATGTTTGGGTTCCCAAAACATGGCTCAATTCACTATATATTTGGAGGTCCAAAAAATATAATACACAAGGCCCAAGCTCAAGCCCAAAGCCCAAAGGACCAATTGCCAAGATCCAAGTCCACGGCCACGAACCGATCGAGTGTGTGTTCACGCGAGAGCCCAACCACACACTTATCCACTTACTTGGCCCACTTGATACTAAGCCCATATGTTTAAACACTTTTAAACATCACACCACATTAATATTTAATCGATGTGGTATAACTTACACTTCATTAATTAATAAAGCAACTCTTCACCCAACTTTGAACATTTATATCTCACTCACCGGAAATCAATTTTGAGCATATAAATATACCACGTTCATCTACTCCGCGAGTAGAACAATAATTTAATATTTAATTTAATTAATTAATTAAATATTAATTATTATTAATTTGGTCAAAACTAAATTTCCAACAATCCCCCACATGAGTGAGATAGCCATATGTAAATGTATGCAAATGCAAGAGCTCAGTCCTCACGAGGTATAAAAGTATTAGGATAGGTAGTTTGTGGCTTTGAACCTTCTATAGTCAACACCATCGAGTACACAGGATGCATAGTAGCGCGCAATGCTTTGAACTATCCCTCCATGGCGTACACCGAGATAACGATGTTAACGCTTATACACCTCAACCTCATCCGTTCTCACGTTTTGTGTCCATTTCAGCGTTGGACACCCCTTTGGATTCCTAAGTGTATCTTAACGAAACGGTCTCACTTCACACTTACATAGATGATTCTTTACCGAGTATCTTGCCATACTCAACCTCCTCGAAGTATTTAGGAATCATTAAAAGTCATAGACTTAACCTCACCACTAGGCAAGCTTTCAACACTCAAACGCTTTCTAGGGAATAGATAAATGTGAGTGTTTTCACACGAACTTTCATAGCTTAGTTTTCCTATTGAACCAAGTCCTTGGGGTTTCCAATCATCATGGTTGGGTTACCACTATGATAGTTCTTAATTTGTGGATTTTACTCCCATTCCATCTAGCAACTTATTCATTTGATCACGATTTAACCATTTGGTTAGTGGATCTGCCAAATTATCCAACGACTTGACATAGTCGACTGAGATAACCCCAGTTGTGATCAAATGTCTCACTGTATTATGTCGTCGATGAATATGTCGAGACTTACCATTATACAAACCACTTTTTGCCCTACCAATAGCCGCTTGGCTATCGCAGTGAATCATCACCGGAGGCAATGGTTTCTCCCAACATGGAATGTCCTCAAAAAAAGTTTCTTAGCCATTCGGCTTGTTCACCAGCTATATCTAAAGCTATGAACTCCGATTCCATGGTGGATCGGGCTATACATGTTTGTTTTGTGGATCTCCACGAAACAGCTCCACCCCCAATAGTAAACGCATACCCACTTGTAGAAAGTGAATCTTTCGTGTCCGAAATCTAATTCGCATCACAGTACCCTTCAAGTACCGGGGGGTATCTCGAAAAATGCAGCCCATGACTTTGAGTATACTTCAAGTATCTCAAAACTCGTACTAGAGCTCTCCAATGCTCTTTGCTTGGATTGCTCGTGTAACGACTCAATTTGTTCACGGCACACCGACTCACCTTGGTTCTTGCTAAAATGAACATTGAGTTCTATTGGAGTTTTAGGAGTTTTAGCGGGCACGCTTTCAAAAGCGTTAAACTTCTTAAGCACTTTCTCAACATAGTGAGATTGTGACAAGACAATCCCATCGGACTTTCTTAGAATTTTCATTCCAAGAATTACATCCGCTAAACCCAAGTCTTTCATGTCAAAGTTCCTCTTTAACATGCTCTTAGTTTTGTTAATTACACGGATATTACTACTCATGATTAACATGTCATCTACATAAAGACACACAATAACATACCCGTTATTCGTGTTCTTAATGTACACGCATTTATTACACTCGTTTATCTTAAACCCATTTGATAACATCACATTATCAAATTTTAAGTGCCATTGAAGTGACGCTTGTTTCAATCCATAGAGGGACTTAACCAGTTTGCAAACCTTCTTCTCTTTACCAGGTTCTACAAATCTTTTTGGTTGTTCCATATAGATTTTCTCCTCTAAATCTCCATAGAGGAAAGCAGTTTCTACATCCATTTGATGTATCTCGAGATTGTGCAAAGCAGCAATTGCGAGAAGCACCCGAATGGATGTAATCCTTGTTACAGGAGCATAGGTATCGAAATAATTATACCCTTCTTTCTGCTTAAACCCTTTGACAACCAAACGGGCTTTGTACTTGTCAATTGATCCATCGGCTTTGTATTTCCTTTTAAGGATCCATTTGCATCCTAAGGGCTTACAACCTTCGGGCAAATCAACTAACACCCAAGTGTGGTTTTGTCTAATGGAATCAATTTCACTTTGCACCGCTTCTTTCCAAAGCGGACTGTCCGATCTAGAAAAAGCTTCTTTGATCGTCGTTGGTTCTTGATCCAATATGAACACTACATAATCCGGACCAAATTGCTTTGGTTTCCGAACTCTACTACCACGTCTCGGTTCACTATCTTCCGGATTAGACCTTTGTCGTTTGCGTGACTTAGGTTCTTCATCCTCAGATTTAGAACTTGTGGCTTCACCTTCAATTCTATTGCTAGAATTGGTTTCTACAATACCCTTATCTTTACAAGGATATATGTGTTCAAAGAATATCGCATTCCTGAACTCGATCGTTGTTCCCACAGTCATGTCGGGTACTTCCGACTTGTGGATAACAAAGCAATAGGCGCTACTGTTATGCGTATACCTAATAAAGATGCAATCAACTGTTTTAGGGCCAATTGTAACTTGTTTAGGTAGAGGCACTTCAACCTTCGCCAAACACCCCCACACTTTAAGGTATTTGTACGATGATTTCCAACATTTCCATAACTCATAAGGTGTAACATCTTTACCTTTGAGTGAAATCTTGTTCAGTATATAGTTGGTTGTCAAAACAGCTTCCCCCCACATGTTTTGGGGCAATCATGAACTAATCAACAAAGCATTCATCATCTCCTTAAGAGTTCAATTTTTATGTTCAACAACGTCATTTGATTGTGGTGAGTATGGAGCTGTCGTTTGATGAATTATACCACTTTCGTTGCATAATTCTTCAAACGGAGCAACATACTCTCCACCTCTGTCACTTCGAACACTTTTAATTCGACCATTTAGTTGATTTTCAGCTTCATTCTTGAAGTGTTTAAATGCTTCAATAGCCTCATCTTTACCTCTTAAAAGATAAAGATAACAATATCTCGTGCAATCATCGATGAACGTGATAAAATATTTCTTACCACCACGAGTTTGCATATACTTTAAATCACACACGTCAGTGTGAATTAAATCAAGGGGTTTTATAGCATTTAGATTAACATGTCCTAATCTACAATGCCATAAATCAGAGCACTCAAGCATATAAGAGAAAGTAGTAGCATTTTCATTACTCTCAATAGATTTTGGTACATGGCGTGTAACCAATACATTCAACCTAAAGAGACCATCAGAGAGGTAACCATTTCCAAGGAAAGTACCACTCTTTGACAAAATAAACTTGTCAGACTCAAAAACTAGTCTAAACCCCTTACTAACTAGAATAGAGCCCGAGACCAAGTTCTTTCGGATGTCGGGAACATGCAGCACGTTCTTCAAAGTTAGAGAATTTCCGGATGTAAGCTTTAGCACCACATCTCCAACTCTGACAACCACGGACGAAGCTTGGTTCCCCATGTTGAGCTTCCTCCCCTCAACAGCTTGATAGGTAATAAACTTGTTCCTATCCGCACACACATGCGCAGTAGCACCAGTGTCGATGAACCAGCCTCCCAGCTTTTCGACTTGGTTGACCTCCTCGGCGACCACAACCGTAAAGTCTTCTTTCACCCACTCGCCGTCTTTCTCGGCGATGTTGGCAACATGTTTCTTCTTCTTCTTGTTCTTGGGCTTCTTGCAGTCCTTCGCAGTATGCCCATGCTTGCCACAGTTGTAGCAATCACCATCAAACTTCTTCGATGGTACATTTGCCTTGCCCTTGTCTTTGGCATTTGGGCGATCACGCTTGTTGGAGGGACCGCCCTTCTCCATCAAGTTTACCTTGGCATCAGAAGGTGCCTTCGATTTGTCTTAATCACGCACATCAGACTCAATGCGTAGCTTCACAATCAAGTCTTCAAGAGTCATCTCATTTCGCTTGTGCTTGAGGTAGCTCTTGAAGTCTTTCCAATTTGGGGGTAGCTTATCGATCACGGTCGCCACCACGAACGCGTTCGGAAGGACCATCCCCTCAGCCTGGACGTCATGCACAATGAGTTGAAACTCTTGTACTTGCTCCATCATCAGTCGAAAATCGACCATCTTGTAGTCCAAGTATCGGGTTACAACGAACTTCTTCGTACCCGCGTCATCACTACGGTACTTCTTGTCTAATGCCTCCCAAATTCCTTTGGAGGTGTTGACACCAGACTACACATTGTACAAGCTATCATCGAAGGCATTTAGGATGAAATTCTTGCACAAGTAGTCTCCATTGCGCCAATTGTCATACAAAGCACGAACATGGAAGTTCGCCTCATTGGCATTTGGCGCAGCCGGTTCATCTTCCGTGAGGAAGTTTGCCACTTCCAATGTTGTTAAGTAGAACAACATCTTTTGTTGCCACTGTTTGAAGTCAGCTTCGCTAAACTTCGGCGGCTTCTCGGCGGGTGGCATCACCCTTGGTGCCAAGTTCGCTCCCACAAGGGAGCCACTTGGGTTAGGCCCATAGGCCGCCCCCACAATCGAGCCCATGAATGGCGCTCCAACAGTTCCACTAAAAGTGGAACCAACAGTCCCACCATATGTGGGACCCACGGTGCCGCTTGAAGCGGAACCACCACTTGACAGAAACAGGTATTCCAAACCCATGAAGTTGAAGGCATAGTCGAGCCTCCGGTTGAACCGCCAGTGTTGGAGTTCATTACCGATGCAGTAGTGAAGCTTGGCAATGACATGGTTGAAGGTACAGACGACGGAACCATTGATGACATGGTGGATGGCAATGTCGAAGCTCCGATGGACGAGTCGGTGGAAGTGGCAGCACTTGTCATCTTCGAATAAGTGATTGAACTTCAAACTCCTTGGAATGGCAAGTATAATTCGTCTTGCGATTGTTGGAAATGTACAACTTGCCGGGCGTACAAATTACAATGAAAAATATCGAAGATTACAAGTGAAATTAGAAAACAACGAACAAAGTGAAAATTGAAGTCGAGTCGAGGAAACCCTCTTTCTGCAAGACGAATTATGCCCCTGCTAGTGCTCATGGATTTGGTGCTTCGTCCCCAAAGATAAAATGACTTCTCGTCTTCTTGGTAGCAGCACCGCAAACCAAGAAGCTCCGGCAAACTGGAAAAGAGGCGAAGGAACTGAGCTCGGAAAAGATGGAGAATGAAAGAATGCAGAGATGCTTTTCGTGGTGTGTTTGTGAAATGCAGCCATGCCTCCTATTTATAGGTTGACCACCATGGGGAGATTTAAATGCCATCATGGCATTTACGAGCCACTACTTGGCTGTTACCGTCGGTTTCCGACTATTGGAGTGAAGGCTGTTGTAACAGCCATTCCGGAAGATTCTCTTGGGCTGCACGAATCGGGCCAAGCACACACACGGATAGGCTAGACGTTTGGGCTCCCAAAACATGGCCCAATTCACTATATATTTGGAGATCCAAAAAATATAATACACAAGGCCCAAGCTCAAGCCCAAAGCCCAAAGGACCAATTGCCAAGATCCAAGTCCACGGCCACGAACCGATCGAGTTGTGTTCACACGAGAGCCCAACCACACACTTATCCACTTACTTGGCCCACTTGTTACTAAGCCCACATGTTTAAACACTTTTAAACATCACACCACATTAATATTTAATCGATGTGGTATAACTTACACTTCATTAATTAATAAAGCAACTCTCCACCCAACTTTGAACATTTATATCTCACTCACCGGAAATCGGTTTTTAGCATATAAATATACCACGTTCATCTACTCCGCGAGTAGAACAATAATTTAATATTTAATTTAATTAATAATTTAAATATTAATTATTATTAATTTGGTCCAAACCAAATTTCCAACAATAATTCCCATGCTAGATAGGAAATAAATTCTGATATCTCTAGGTTCTAAGGAGTTTTGTAGTATTCCATGTCACAATTTATCCAGAGATAAATAAATTATTAAAAATAAAATAATCACTTCTAGCAATTGAGATAAACCCTACCTTATTCCATCATCTTATATACTAGAATTGTACACCCGTGATGCAGGGGTTTGATCTATAAATAACATGATAAATATCTAATACTTACTTTTTATTTTAATTAATAATTTCTACTTTATTTCATATGATGACGAAAGAAAAAATTATTTCTATAGACATGTGTACTCTCGTATGTTGTGTTATATTTGAATATATATATATATATATATATATATATATATATATATATATATATATATATATTTGTATTTATACACATTTTATATGCATGTGTAAATTTATAGCTCATTTTCAGAGATTGTTTGATTAAACATTTAAATATGGATCAACTTTATAATTATAATTTTATAAGACTCCTGACATAATTAATTGAGTTATCTAAGTTCGCTATCAATTGTTATATTATTTGTGTGTGTGTAAAAATAAAAAATGAACATGCATATACTGATATATTTTTTATTTTCATAACAAAGAATAAAAAAATAAAATATAAAATATTACATTAGCTTGAGATGTTGAGACAGTAAAATTGATATTCACTACTTAGTTTTAGTATTCAAATCGATTATTCAAATTATATTTAAAAGAAATAAATGAGAAGAAATTAGTTTGTCAAATTAATACTTATACTTGAAATTTAATTAATGTGTTGAAACTTAATGAATAAAAATGAGTTTTCATAGGAATAAATGCATTAATTACGGAATTGTATAGAAAACAACATAATAGTAGTATATTTTAAAATATGTATAACTTAATTAATTATAAAAATTAAATGAGTTCAAATATCAATATTGGAAGGAAACTATCTTTTTTTCTTATATTAATATAGACTAGTATTGCACATGTGCGATGCACGAATAATATAATGACATGAAAAGAAATTAAAATATTAAAATAATCAATTGACACATTAACTCAAATATAATGGATGCAGACATAACAATTTACAATTCATATTACATATGGAAAGAATCAAAATAGTGGAACGTGCGCATGTAAACTTAAATAAAGGAACTAATAAATACAGTTTAATTTTCACCAGAATATGTTGAACGGCGCACACACCATTTAGTAGCACTTAGAATACATTACAACAAATAAAAAGAGCTCTAGCAAGTTATGTAATATAATTGTGACCTTGTATAGCAATCTGAATGTGTGCATATGTGTACCACACATATTAAATGACAAACATATTGTAATATCCTGAATTTTTCCAAGTAGAATTTAATTAATTTAAGAAAGTCTGCACACTAATATATGTATACTATATATATATAGAGAGAGAGAGAGAAAGTTTATAATGAATAGTTACTTTAATTCATAACTATATATATAGATATACTTACACGTATATTATTATGTTGATTGTCTATATATATACATATATTAAGGAATAAATTATTAATATGCACGTATATAAAGTTGATATTCATATTACGTATAGTATGCATTTTGGGAAACTGCTAAAGTAGAATAAATAGTCTTCATTAGAGTAATTTATATACTATGTTTTACTATATAATATATATAGCATGTTAAGTTATCAATATCTATATAACATAAATTACATGCATGCATTTGTAGGTAAGGCATGACTTTATATATATATATATATACATACTATACAAGAGTTTTGATAACTCTTGACTATCAAGTACTAGCCGCCAGCTCACACCCCTGTATACGTGGCCATCCTAGGTTAAAATAGAGTGGTGAATAACTATTCTATAGCTTCAATGACTAACCTATGCTAGAAGTGGTGACTAATATAAGCTATAAGCATGACTGAGCAACTTAGTTTTTCCTATAAATACCTAACATAAGCTCTTCATTATTTTCATACTGTAAGCTTCGACTATAGTCATCCCTTCTCCATTAATTCTTAGAAAAAAATACTATCACTCCCCTTTTAGAAAGTAAGTTTTGAAGGAGCTTTTCTTGAGGATATATAGAAGATGGAATATAGTTATTAATTTAGAGCTACTTTCGAAGTTGCTCCAAGTTACAGGTGGGTCCAAAATATTTTCAAAGCATGCAATGTTTTAAATACCGTTTTTATGTTATAAAATGCAATTATCCATAAAAATATTTTGTGTGTATGTTCCAAGAAATGACTCTATGGATCGATCGAGATTCATCGTTAGTATCAGATATACTAACTTTGAATTGTGCGCACCCCGGTTACATATGGTGCCTTGATCACCATCGTATGTAACTAATGGCGAATTCCTTGAGTTTTGGCTCGGGTTTTCTGCAAGTACTGGGATTATTTAGGGTTTCGACCCTGAACCCGGTCTAGATGAACCAAAGGTGATTTGTAGCCTTGGTTGAGTCCAAGAATGAATATCACACACCCCAAAATGATATTTGTATTTTCAAGAGTTGTTTTCTGCAAGCCTCTTGATATACCATGTATGGATAAATTGCTAGTTTTCAAAATGCTTGCCAAATGGGCATGATCCACTGAGTACATCAAGTACTCAGCCCAAAACTCTTTCAAATGTTTTCAGGTCTGGAAGCAGGTGATGCGCATCAAGGCTGAGGCAGGGGTTGTTGCAGGGCCTTATAAAGTTTCCGCTATGTTATTTTGCTTATAACTCTGATAACAAGACTACTAGTTTGGTAATAATAAATAAGTCGAGGGCGTCATCTTCCAACCCTCTAGTTATATAATATGGTTTCTTTGTTTTCTAAACTTATTTATCTCTTCCCACTTTACTTATTGTTGGATGGAGAGTGCCGTGTATCAGTTCCTTTTGGAAGCTCGAATTCCCACTCAATTATGGTTATCCCATTTTTTGAAGTGGATGTCGACTCCTCTAGTTTACTGAAAGCCGGTTTACCCCATCTTTTACTTTATGCATGGTGGAAAGTGTCATGCAATGGTTCCACTTGGACGCTCGATTTCCTACTCACTCTTGGTAATTCCAATGTGTCGTAGTAGATGGTCGACTCCACTTGGCGACTTGACGCTGGTTTACCCCATCATTTTCTTTATAGTCTTAGATTATATTTTAGAGTACTCGTAAAATGGTCATAAATTAATATTATCTCTTTTCTTCCCCACTTCTTTAATCCAACCCCCGTCACACCCTGGTTCACAGGAATCGGGGCGTGACAAGGTGGTATCAGAGCGGAAGACTCTGAGACCATAGTCTATGTAGAGTCTAGAATCTTAATTCTAGCTATGTTAGTTAAGCAACAATCACCCTCAGCTTGCCATCATCTGCTCCAGCTAAGGTACATTTAATTATGTATATTATATGAAGCAAGTTGCATGAAATTGTTTGTTACATCTTCAAGTATTCTAAGAAATGATTGTGTTTTACGAAACACCAGATATGATGAAACTCCCTGAGTTTCCATGACTTGATTTCAAGTACTAGGAAAAAAAAATGTGGAACTTTGTTTCCAGAGAATGAGAAATCATGCATGATTCAAGTGTTATTTGAATATTGTGTTATTTTATCAAAATAGCACCAGTGTTATCTATGAGTATGATTCTCCAGTTAAAGTCGAGGATCTATGATATGGTCACTAGGGAAATAAGAATCCTACTTGGCCTAGTGAACAATAACCCTTAAAGTAAATAGTGGTTTAAGTCAATTTACTTAAACCTAGAAGTGGTCATTTTAAGTTAAACATTTATTTAGAAGTTTTATTATGATATTCATATAAAATATTCTTGCAGTATGAGGCCGCCACTTAGATCTAATGTTATGAGAGGAAGAGAGAGAGGGGGAACATTGAGGAAACACGTGTAGATTTCCTTGCACCTAGGAGTCCACTAGTGATAGTAACAGTGCCAATTAGGCGAGTAGAAGTGCCAATGGTAATAAATATATTGTCCGACTAGGATGAACCCGAGGAGATAAACCTTGATTAAGAATGAGAACAATTGATGAGGCAATATTATATGTAGATTTGTTGTTATCTATACAGTTGCAAGGATGATCCTTGTATAAGACTCATGATCTCTAGAGAAATTATTGGAAACTAGAATCTCAATACTTTTAGAGCAAATCTATTTATTATTGACACAATAGGTTTCGATATCATCTTCGGAATGTGTTGGTTAGAAAGAAATGATGCAACAATAAACTGTAAGAGAAGAGAAGTTATTTTCTAAATAAAGAACGGTAATGTGATTGCTTCCAAGGAAAGGATATGGGAAAGAAAATACCAATACTCTCAGCCATGAATGCTGCTAGGATGGTAAGAAATAAAATTGTCACAGACCATGGAGGAAATTGGGAGGTACTTTTGCCTCTAGTAGAATTTGCTTAAAATAATAGCTTTCAATCTATAGTTGGAATGGCACCTTACGAGGCTTTTTATGGTCGCAAGTGCAGGTCGCCACTTTATTAGGATAAAGTGGGCGAGCGCAAATTGTTAGGCCCAGAACTAGTACAACATCTGATTGAGAAAGTTGATCTCATTAGGCAGAGAATAAAAGAAGCCCAAGATAGGCAAAAAACCTATGCTAATACGTGCCAATTAAAGTTTAGAATAGAGGATCGTGTTTTCCTCAGAAGTTTCTCCTATCAAATGAGTCATACGTTTCGAAAAGCGGAAAAACTTTGCCCTAGATATAGAAGACCATTTGAGATTAGAATAAGCCATGTAGTCTATGAGTTGGCTTTATCGCCTAGTATTGAAGACATACACAATGTCTTCCACGTAATTAATTATTATGAAGTTGTTTTAGCCTAAGACCTAAGCTATGACGAAAAAAATCATTCTAGATTCATGACCGAAAGGTCCAAGTGTTGAGGAAAGAGCAAATACCTCTAGTAAAAGTTATATGGAATCACCATGGACAAGAAAAAGCAACATGAGAATTAGAAGATAAGATAAAGAATCAGTTTCCAAAGCTACAGTGTGCAGGTACGTAAATTTCGAGGACGAAATTTTTATAAGGAGTGAGGGATGTAATATCCTGAATTTTTCCAAGTAGAATTTAATTAATTTAAGAAAGTCTGCACACTAATATATGTATACTATATATATATATATATATAATTAGAGAAAGTTTATAATGAATAGTTACTTTAATTCATAACTATATATATAGATATACTTACACGTATATTATTATGTTGATTGTCTATATATATACATATATTAAGGAATAAATTATTAATATGCACGTATATAAAGTTGATATTCATATTACGTATAGTATGCATTTTGGGAAACTGCTAAAGTAGAATAAATAGTCTTCATTAGAGTAATTTATATACTATGTTTTACTATATAATATATATAGCATGTTAAGTTATCAATATCTATATAACATAAATTACATGCATGCATTTGTAGGTAAGGCATGACTTTATATATATATATATATACATACTATACAAGAGTTTTGATAACTCTTGACTATCAAGTACTAGCCGCCAGCTCACACCCCTGTATACGTGGCCATCCTAGGTTAAAATAGAGTGGTGAATAACTATTCTATAGCTTCAGTGACTAACCTATGCTAGAAGTGGTGACTAATATAAGCTATAAGCATGACTGAGCAACTTAGTTTTTCCTATAAATACCTAACATAAGCTCTTCATTATTTTCATACTGTAAGCTTCGACTATAGTCATCCCTTCTCCATTAATTCTTAGAAAAAAATACTATCACTCCCCTTTTAGAAAGTAAGTTTTGAAGGAGCTTTTCTTGAGGATATATAGAAGATGGAATATAGTTATTAATTTAGAGCTACTTTCGAAGTTGCTCCAAGTTACAGGTGGGTCCAAAATATTTTTAAAGCATGCAATGTTTTAAATACCGTTTTTATGTTATAAAATGCAATTATCCATAAAAATATTTTGTGTGTATGTTCCAAGAAATGACTTTATGGATCGATCGAGATTCATCGTTAGTATCAGATATACTAACTTTGAATTGTGCGCACCCCGGTTACATATGGTGCCTTGATCACCATCGTATGTAACTAATGGCGAATTCCTTGAGTTTTGGCTCGGGTTTTCTGCAAGTACTGGGATTATTTAGGGTTTCGACCCTGAACCCGGCCTAGATGAACCAAAGGTGATTTGTAGCCTTGGTTGAGTCCAAGAATGAATATCACACACCCCAAAATGATATTTGTATTTTCAAGAGTTGTTTTCTGCAAGCCTCTTGATATACCATGTATGGATAAATTGCTAGTTTTCAAAATGCTTGCCAAATGGGCATGATCCACTGAGTACATCAAGTACTCAGCCCAAAACTCTTTCAAATGTTTTCAGGTCTGGAAGCAAGTGATGCGCATTAAGGCTGAGGCAGGGGTTGTTGCAGGGCCTTATAAAGTTTCCGCTATGTTATTTTGCTTATAACTCTGATAACAAGACTACTAGTTTGGTAATAATAAATAAGTCGAGGGCGTCATCTTCCAACCCTCTAGTTATATAATATGGTTTCTTTATTTTCTAAACTTATTTATCTCTTCCCACTTTACTTATTGTTGGATGGAGAGTGCCGTGTATCAGTTCCTTTTGGAAGCTCGAATTCACACTCAATTATGGTTATCCCATTTTTCGAAGTGGATGTCGACTCCTCTAGTTTACTGAAAGTCGGTTTACCCCATCTTTTACTTTATGCATGGTGGAAAGTGTCATGCAATGGTTCCACTTGGACGCTCGATTTCCTACTCACTCTTGGTAATTCCAATGTGTCGTAGTAGATGGTCGACTCCACTTGGCGACTTGACGCTGGTTTACCCCATCATTTTCTTTATAGTCTCAGATTATATTTTAGAGTACTCGTAAAATGGTCATAAATTAATATTATCCCTTTTCTTCCCCACTTCTTTAATCCAACCCCCGTCACACCCTGGTTCACAGGAATCGGGGCGTGACACATATACTGTATATCATGATACCCACACTAAATGTATAAATATTCATTCATTTATCATATTTGCAATTCATATACTAAGTAGTAAGTAATGCATGAATTTTCCAAAAAAAGATAAAAAAAAAACATTTATGTTTAACATAAACAAATAACAGTATTTGAGTGTTATTTGATGAAGTTAAACTAACATCATCATAATTTTTTTTGAATAATAATAATAATAATAGAAAAAAATGTCCAATTACAACAAAGTCCAACAATCATAAAATCTATTAGCATCATAATTTTGTGGTAAAAAATTTCATACGTTGAAACATGTTGCATGTAGGTTCCAAAAGCATAATAAAGTGAAACCCCCCATTAATTGTCTCTTATCACTTCTTATATCTCATGCTACATCTCTTTCTCTCTGTTCGTGAGCGCCACGTTTGATATTCCTCATTTTTAATGAGCAAGCAGTAAATCACTATAAAAGTTAGAGCTTCACAATATATGATACATAAAGATATTAATTGATGAACAATAACCAATAGCTAACAATTACACATGATTTTATTCTATAAAATCTAGCACATATTTAGTGGTCTCAATTGGAGGGAAAATGACATTTATGTAAATATTGTCAACAATTTTGCTTTTATATATTGTAATAGATATCCGAAATTTGTAAAAGAAAATGATGACAACTAAATGAGTTGTTGCCACTTGGCCACTTATTTTCTTACCAATTAACTAGTATTATACACGTGCGATGCACGTGAAACACTTTATGATAATATTGTGGCACTTTATAGACAACATTATTAATTTATTATTTCATGATTACTCCAAAACATTTTTGCACTTTCCAAGATTATAAAACCCAGCTACAATAAGCATTTTTTTTTTTGGCAAAAACACTTGAAAAATATGTATAGATATATTTCAAATATCTTATGTGCTAAAAAAAAATACGACAAATCCCTCAAAATAAAATGTCTATATATTTGTGTGTTACTGAAGAAGAGATAATACAAAATAAATAACATAACGATGATGCTGTCAATTACACAAAAAGAAAAAATGTTATAGAAAGATAGGTAATTAAGCAAAAAATAATGGTACAGAAATCAACGCAAAAAATAAAAATAAGAAATAATTTATACAAATAAATGACCAAGGAGAAAAATATTGTTTGCATTTCTGAACTAAACATCCATAATTGCCTTTCCACTCAAAGGTAAACACAAAACGATCTTAACGCACCACTTGTGCGAATTGCTGTAGGTATCTTCAAATTGAAGAAAGGTCTATCGAGCTTCTTAAATTTTGACACTCTTCTAAAGAGTAATTCTTTGAAATTCTAAAAAGTTAAATGCATTTAGATAATTGCATGTTAATACAGGCTCACTTATCAAAATTATTTAACTGTTTGCTCCAAAAATAGACCTGAAGAAGCCGAAGTCACTTTTTTGTAACCGATTACTGATACTAAAATTTGAGCATAAATTTTGATAAGGATTAATATATTACCTTAGCCCAGCAAGCAAATTTATTAGAAGAGCCCGTATAATGGGCCCATTAAGGGATCAGGATCTGCAAACCTGCTATAGCGAGATCCTCAAATGCACATCCTAATCTGCTTCTGCATTTGCAGCATATGCTCTAGCATCTGCAATAGGAAAGTGCTTATGATTATTTCTATCTAATAAAAATAAAGGAATTATATTCTTATACACGCGTCTTACGCGTATTAGCTATGAATTTCATACGAATGTATTATACCAAATAAGTATCCTTTAGGACGATTCGATCTTATCTAAAAAGACAAAAATACCCTTTTCGTTGCTAAGAATTTACCCCATGTTCATGGTCATCTTTCAACTATAAATACAAGGTTTTAGACACATTTGAAGGTACGCTCTCTTTTATTTTCTAAGTTACACATTCACACACTTAAGAGGTTTTTCTCTTCGAAAAACCTCTGCAATTTCATTTTCAGTTCTAAAACTGACTTAAGCGTCGGAGGTCCTTCCCGGAGGACCCCCAACCACTCCTCCGGTGTTGTTTTGTAGGATCTCATAGCTATTCAAGGTAAAGAAAAGCTAGGTTTCTTGAAGATATTCCACTATATTTCTGGGAACTTAGATTCCTTAACACTTCTAGTGTTTTCACTCAAAAAGTTAGATCCATTTAGGGTTTCGACTTTTATGGATCTCGTTGAAGATCTTAGACCCAGATCTATTAATTGGCGCCGTCTGTGGGAAAATCTGACTAAGGCGTCGATTTTCTTTTCTCTTTGAAGCAAACGCACTTCTCTCTAGATTTATTAATTCTTGTTTGCTGAAGAACAATCTTCTTTGAAAAAGGAGAATATTAAAAAAAAATCTTTAGAGTTTTATCTATTTTTCTGCAAATTAAGTAGAAATTTCACATGGAGTGCTCACCATTTTTCCCCAAAAATGGTGGAAAATACCTAGATTTGTGAGGGAAATTTCAAGACGAGAAAGCCAACACCTTTCAGTCATCTCTAACGTTTTCCGGCAGCTTCAATCGAGGAAAATCTCCAAATCTTATTTTCAAAGTTTTACGTATTAACCACTGAAAGGAAAAATTGAAGATGTCTTTTCGAAATGTGTGGAGGAGCTATAATCTCCGAAATCCCACTGCCGGCGAGCCGACCGTCGCGTCGTCTTACCGTCGATTTGCTTTGGGAGTAGTAGGGCCGTAGCTCTAAGCAAGAAGATAAAAGAACTTTTATCTAAAAATGATCCGAGGAGGCTTACTACACATTTATTCACGTATCTCATTTCATTAGAGGAGACACGGAGCTCTGTTTCAGTTCGGAATTGCAAAGCCGCAATTTATCGAATTCATTGGCATTCTCCTTTAATTTCTTGGGCATGATATATTGCCATCTCCACTCACCCATATCATTTGGTTTTCCCATGGAAGAGAAGCTCAGAAAGCCAGAGGGCCAGAAGCACAAAAGCTCAAATCGGCCCTATAGAAATGCGGAAATGTTTCTACCCAAAGCGCAGAAGCGGCAAATACTCGCTTGGGGAGATAGTATCTGCTGGTACTGGGTCTTCATGATCCCAATATCTAGATCGGAGAAAATGTGGATGATCTTCTCCTAAAGAGTGGAAGTTGCCCCTGCTGATGGAGGAAACAGCTGCGACTCGTCATTGAGGACTCTAGAATCTCTGCACCTAACTCGTCTCAGCGCAAAAGAACATGATAATAAAGGGTAGGCACATCAAAAACAAGTTCCATGCTTTTAACACTTGTGCCCTGCAGGTGTTTGATGAAATGCTCCAAAGAAGGGCAGTTTACAGATTGAAATCATATTTTACAGCTTCTATTCAAGCTAACAATGAAGAAAAATTGTAGTTGGACTACAAGAGAGAAACATAGCCAGTGACAATAGCGCGCAGCACGCAGCGAATTCCGCCATCTCTACCCGAGTGGAATCGCAACTTAACAACACATATACCTTTGAAAATTTCGCAAAATCTGCCGGCCCCTGTTCGTAAAATCTTTTGGGATGCCATCTCCAACCTGATTGGAACCCATCAATATTGGAAGCTAAAGCGCATTGACTTGTTTCCAATTTAACTTTACGTTTTTTGTTTATTAATCAATAACAAAGCTGATGCAATGGCTTATGTGTGTACCTTGCAGCACTTGAACACCATGAGCTACTAGCCGGGTTCTTGCATGAACGAATGGATGCACCATGCCGTGACCTTAGTGGAATTGGTTTTTAGATTGAACATGCGGGAAAGGATGATTGCTAGACAAAGTAACGAAATAGTAAAAAATAAAAAAATAAAAAGGAGTCATGCTCTCATCCGAGTCTTGTTGAAGGAGGCAGAAAGGGCACCTGAACTTGCTCATACTTTCATACGCATTGCCATGTTAATACACTTGGTTCCTAATCCTCGAATAAACTAGCTTGTGGATGCAAAATTCTCACTCAAGCTAAGTGTTCTTTACCTACATCCTTTATAAATTATATGGAATTTCTGTGATCTTAATTGCGTGTGCAAATTTAGCACCCACTCTTGGGAGGGTGTAAGCCCCTATTGGAAGGGAATTATGAGATTATCGTTGATGTTATCTTGGAATAACGATTTTGCCTTTGTTCATGAGAAGAAATTCCATCAGAATCACTGAGAATGAAATATATCTCTATACTCGAAGTTGTTATTAAGCAACAACAGTAGCAGGAGGATCTTTTTCTCGAAAAAGGAAGCAATCTCATAGCACAGTTGTGATGTCTCCATCCGGAGAAATACACATATGAAGCTGCTGATCTGTTAGCTCCAGAAGAACTTTTACAGGAAATTTGACTCCTTTAATTTCATAAAGATTTTAGGCTAGTATTTTATAGTGTGAATTATCTGAATTTAACCTCAACTCTTGGATTTGATTCTCTGTGTATGCTTACGCAAAGCATATGGCAATCATGAAATATTTAATATCGCTGTTATTTATTGGAACATTTTCTTCATCGATGTGTTTAGACATATTTATGTGTTCCCCTCTTTATGCAGATATTATCAGTAATGCCTATGTGAATAATTACAAGTTGATTGTGTGTAAGCTCAGGTGTAGGAGCACCTAATCGAATGGTAGCAAATAGTGGGGCGCATTGAACAAAGAAGTTCAAGCCGCGATTCTTTCTCCCTACAAAGTCTTAACATGAGTTTGGTATCATATTGAAATATCATTTAATTATGTTGGAATTCTCCGGTGAATTCATTTCCTCCTTATTCCAGCTGATGGAATCTTGAATATATATATAAATTGTAAGATATCTTTTCTTGATGTGAGAAACTGCAGAGTTGTGATTGGGGATCTTGAATCAGATCATAAAGTTTTTTATCTCCATATTCAATAAATATAATTTCGCCCCTCCAAGCTCCCATATGCTACTGACAATTGTGTTTGAGATGCTCTACAGCAGCTGTATAAATATCGGATGAAAATCAAGAACATCTGGCAGCACATCTGAATGATTTGGGATTGTACTCCCAAAATATAGTAATTTTTTAGTGGCATTAATTAATTGCTTCTGGTTGATCCTGGTAAATAGTTAAAATTCACAACTCTTGTAGCGTGTGCAGGAGAAAAATTCAAAAAATGGTCCAATAATAAAGAAACCCCCGAAAGAAACACATGAGTACATGCATTCATGATCCTTTGCCAGAAGCGCCAGAAGGCAAAAGCGCCTGAAGGCCAAAAGCGTGGAGGACAGAAGGCCAGAAGGTGCATAAGAACAGGGTCCACCTATGATCAAGCCCCCATATCTATCGTGATGAAATCAAAAAATGACAAATGCACACGGGAAAATCTGCTACAAAGTCTCAACACTTATGGCCAAGCCCATCCATTCCCTCACCAAAGTTACGTATCTTCTTGCAGAATGAAAGAGAGTAAGCCAAGCCTGATAGCGTCTACTAAATCATTGAATTTGAACAGTTTTTATTGTCCAAAATCTTGTACTTTTGATAATAGGGAACTATTCCCTCTTTAAGCAACTCACTGAACATTAATATAAGTATGCCCTCAAGGGCCCTCATATCTTATAACATTTTTAGTTGAAAAGGTCTTGTAGCATGTGATGATTACCTCATCAGAAAGTGAATAAATAAAAAGAAAAGGAAGGAGATGTCTGCCCACTCAAGACTTGTTAAAAGAAGAACTGGTGTTCATTCAAAGAGGCACCCGCATACAAGTCTTCCTACCTTCTGCCAAGTCCGCACACCTGCTGCGTAGATGCTCTTGGTTTGGATAAAAGCAGTCATGTTTATTTGTCGGAACTCAGAAGCACGGAAAACAGCATGGCAGATCCCCGCCATGCTTGATGTCAGAAGCTTGATTTGGACAAAAGAATATCAGGTCCTTGCCTATGCTGGGATCTGGCCACGCGGATGCTGAGTTTTCGTCACTTTAAATCAGGTTCTTGAGACCGTTAGCACCCAATTAATAAATTCTAACATCAATAATATTGTCTGAATTCTTAAAATTCTTTATAATAAGGGGACAACCCCCTCTCTTGGTAAACTGCTGAACAAGTTGAATATGACTTGTATCACTGAACAATTTTATGATTTCACTATCTAGTTATTTTATAACTATGCCCTTAGGGGCACTCATACTTTACTAACTTCCTTAGTTGAAAAAGTTTTATAACATGAGATGACTCGCTCATTGACAAGCGAGCAACATAGAAGAGAAGGAACAAATATTCTTGCAAAGAAGCACGTGAGGCTCAATGGAGCATTTATCTTTGAGAACCTCAACTACACGAACCAAACCAGAAAGCCTTTGGAAAAATTGACATTCTTTTAATTTTTTGTGAGAAAAAAGAGGAAGAAACGCTATACTTGAATCTTGAAAGGTAAAGAAGAAAATATCAACTATTGTTGCTACTGATTCTGGTGAGTTTAAAATTACCGCTATGAATTTTAATTTGAAATGCTACGAGCACACTTGGAAAATGGTAAATAAAATAGGATATGAAATGAGGTAGTGATAACCAAGGATAAGCCCTGGCAAAAGATCTAGGCTCTGCCGCCATTACACTCATATCCAAATCCTCTTCAGCACAGAGCCACTAACAGAACGGAAAGGATAAACCTTGCTTATGCTGCAGGTACCATACCCAGATGCCAAAGCTCTACAGTTCCGGATAAGCCCCAAAACTCTTGGGCTCCGATGAAATAAAAAAGCCCTACTAAGTAGGCATTTTGGAGGGAAATACGGGACAAAGTCTCAAGTACCTACTCAAACTATTCTATTAATTAAATACTTGGTTATATAAAAATGGAACAAAGTTCCAAGTACCCCTTTCCAAGTAAACTATAAGTTTCTCCTACAAATCAATAAACTAATCGATTGATCTATCTTATGTGTTTTAGAATGACGGATAAAGATATAGAATTTGCCCGAATTATGGGTTTGCATCACTCTGCCATATGTGATACTTCTCCAAATAGGGTGGAAGAACACTTTTGCATAGCTCCAACAGCACAAAGCAAGAAGTGGCACTGAAGTATCCATGCCACCAACATGGAGGAAGCATAGGCAGGTCTCATAGAAGATGCCACTTAAAAGAAGGTAGTAGACCTCGAACTTGAAATTAATAATTTGCTCTAGAAGCAAATGGTACAACTAATGGCTGCTAAATCTGCACTACAACAGACATATACAAATCTGTGCTTTTGCAGATGGATTCAGCCTGCGCCTCTGCAGACTCAGATCTGCACCTGCACTTTGCAGACAATTCTGATTTGTGCTTCTATAAGCAAATTCGCATCTGCGTGTGAACTTACTATATAGACATATTCAGCATGCACTCCTACAGACTCGGATCTGCATCTGCACTTCTGCAAACTTGGACATGCATCTGCATGCACTTCTGCAGACTCGGATCTGTATATGCACTTCTGCAAACTGTATCTGCACTTCTGCAAACTTGGATCTGCATCTGCACTCGCACTTCTGCAGACAGACTCAAATTTGTACTTCACAAACAGATTCAAATTTATGCCTACACTTTTGGCAGATTCAAATCTGCATCTGCGCTCCTGCCGTTACATCTGCACATACATCTCTACAAATTAGGAAGGACCATAATTGGTCACTTAAATACTGAAAGGAGTATATAAGCTCAAAAACATAGAAGAAACGGTTTCTACCAATACCTCGGACAACATTAACATTTTGAAGAAGTTTGTATCTTTCAAAATAGACCATTGAGTCTATAAATTATAATTCCTTCGTTTTTCTTATAATTCACTTGGGGAGGGAGTAGGGGTATACCCACTATATTCCGCCGTATAAGGCAAATATCTATTTTATAAAATTGATTCTTTTTCAAAACATTCAACCATAAAGAACAGAACAAGATTCTGAGAAAAAAAAGGATAAGTCAAGCAAAACGCATATGCGACAATAAGATCAGAAATTAGAAGAGGGGATCAGCATCAGCCCCTCGAGCGCCAGGTTCTATGATTGTTGTGGGAACATCTAGGATAATATCCTCGGAATGAGCTTCTGTAGTGGAAGAAGATCCTCCCGCGATATGAGAATTTGCCTCTGGGAAAGGAAGCACTTCCACCCCTTGTGGTTCTGAAATGTTTCCTTGAGGGATTGAGTCCTGAATTTTGGCAGATGGAGTTTGCCTCTGCAATAGGCGTTGGTCAGAAGCCAAAACAGCTTGTTCTGCTTCTGCCAGATCTTGCTGAATAGCAGGGAAGATATTTTTTGTCCAAAAAAAAATAAAATAATAATAACATATATATATATATATATATAAGCAAAGCACATGGCGAATCATCATGTTATACTTCCTTCAATTAATAAAGGAAATAGTACAATTGTATGGTATGATAAAATTCATCCTAGTATTGAAAACTAATAAGCATTACTTGTTTATTAGAAAATAAAATATAATTTTGTCGCCAAAAGGAGGTAAGGTATGCGCCTCTGCTCTCACAGGTTGATTCTGATGGAACGTGCTTGTAGAGCGGGGGAATAATTGATACGGACTAAATATATATTAGTTAATATAGCAAGTAAAGTAATTGGTAAGGCCCGAATAATAAGGCCCATTAAAGGACCCATTATGTAAGAATATAATGTTGGGGATCTGCGTGAGTCAGATCCTCAAATACCGACTTAGATCTGTCTCAGCATCTGCTGAAGAAGTATGCAATGACATCAGATCCTAGAGAAAATATATCCTAAAATATTCTATATTCAAGGCCCATTTCCAGATTTAAAGAAGGAAGTCAGAGGATCTGAAAAAATAAATAAATAAATAAATAATTAAATAAAAATAAAAATAAAAATAAATAAATAATAATAAAGAAGAGAAATAAGCGCAGATCCCAGAAGAGGTGTAATGCAGATCGCAGATGCCGTATGAATTGAAAGCAAATGGTTCAATGTATTAAAATCAAAATAATAAATATATATATATATATATATATCGATAGGAAAAGATGCATAAGTTTCTGCTCCTCCAAGCTTTTTCTTTGGTAAATAAACTTGTGGAGCAGGGGGAACAGTTGATAAGGATTAATATATTACCTTAGCCCAGCAAGCAAATTTATTAGAAGAGCCCGTATAATGGGCCCTTTAAGGGATCAGGATCTGCAAACCTGCTATAGCCAGATCCTCAAATGTACATCCTAATCTGCTTCTGCATTTGCAGCATATGCTCTAGCATCTGCAATAGGAAAGTGCTTATGATTATTTCTATCTAATAAAAATAAAGGAATTATATTCTTATACACGCGTCTTACGCGTATTAGCTATGAATTTCATACGAATGTATTATACCAAATAAGTATCCTTCAGGACGATTCAATCTTATCTAAAAAGACAAAAATACCCTTTTCATTGCTAAGAATTTACCTCATGTTCATGGTCATCTCTCAACTATAAATACGAGGTGTTAAGACACATTTGGAGGCACGCTCTCTTTTATTTTCTAAGTTACACATTCACACACTTAAGAGGTTTTTCTCTTCGGAAAACCTCTACAATTTCATTTTTAGTTCTAAAACTGACTTGAGCATCGGAGGTCCTTCCCGGAGGACCCCCAACCACTCCTCTGGTGTTGTTTTGCAGGATCTCATAGCTATTCAAGGTAAAAAAAAGCTGGGTTTCTTGAAGATATTCCACTATATTTCTGGGAACTTAGATTCCTTAACACTTCTAGTGTTTTCATTCAAAAAGTTAGATCCGTTTTGGGTTTCGACTTTTATGGATCTCGTTGAAGATCTTAAACCCATATCTATCAAAATTCTGGATGATCCAATGGCAAATTGGGTGAGAAAAACTTTTAGCACTTAGTTTTGCTTATATATATATATATATATATACTACCTCCATCCCATTACATTAGTCCTCTTTGCTTTTTGATTGTTCGGCACGTTTTTCCACCGAAACCTAGTCATAGTACCCCGTGAAAAAATGAATACGTCAAAATTATATTTTAAAACTCGTACTAGGTTTCGGTGGAAAAGCGTGCCGAACAATCAAAAAGCAAAGAGGATTAATGTAATGGGATAGAGGTAGTATATATATATATATATATATATAAAGCTTATGTTTTTATTTTTTTTACAAATTTTTCTCCAAAAATAAGCTAAAAAATACATGATAAAAATGTAAAAATACAACAAACAAATAAAAAGAATGCTGATTATTGAGATAATAGGATTTATGCATATGACTTGCTAATTAGCAATTTCAAAAGGCACCAAAGAGTAAATGCCCAAACCGTAAGATTTAAACAAAAGAATGATTAGTGCTTTCGGTATCGGCCTAATTTTTGAAGTTTCATTTCCAACTTCCACTGCCGAAGCTCCGCATAACATTCTCTGCATGTATCTCAGTGAAATTCGGATATGGATGTTAAAACTTAAAATAACCCGTGCATAGCAAATTTTAGAAAGAAAAAAAAAAAACGAACAAAAAACAATTACAAAATTTGACAGCATACTTGTTTTGTGTTCTGCTCTCGATTATTCAGATGTTTGATAAACAAACAAAGGAGCAGTGACAAAATTTATTTTTCAATCTGCAAATCTGAAAGAAAAAGAAAAGAACCATTAATTTTGTATAGTTAAATGAATCCAAACTAATGAACAAATTATATGAACACCAAATTGATAAGAAAACAGCGAGTTAGTGTTCCACTAACTCTAACACAGCCGCTCCTACTCCTTCACACCTTCACACAAATTTTCTTTCCTCCAGTAGACATCTTCTCACAAAAAAAAATAAAAAAATACTCAGACACAATAATTTGATTTGATTTTACATAAAAAAGCCATGCGTAATACATATGAAACTTCCCAAGATCTACTCATCAATTTTTGGCAGTTCTTCTTCTTCTTGACCGGAGATGCTTACTGCTCTACAACCACCTAAATAATTCAATTTGAATTTGAATTAGAATTATCACATATTAATTTGATAAGTACTGTACTACATTATTATGCTGCATTATCTTGTGACTGTCAAAATAGAACAATATTGAAAAGAAAGAAAAGAGAGTAGATATTGCCAGATTACTTCTGCTAACTTCTGCCGCCAATCCGCTCGAAGTTCTTGAGTATTTTTTTTAAATGTTGATTCTGGCTAGCGAAAAATCAAGCGCCTATTTATATAGCAAATGATGCATACGAAAATGAAAATAGCTGAAATTGTGTAATGGAAGAAAGTGACTGTTCATTTGCCCGAGGAACTCTCACGAATATCTATGGAACAAACAATAAAGCATGTTATAAGTTCATTTTAAAAAAACAAAAAGTCTGTTCAGCTTCCAAAGTGTTGAAAACAATCAGAATCAAATAAGAAAATAATACATAAAATATAGAAGCTGAATAGACAATAATTTTGGGTGGGAAAATTTTTTGGCTCATGTTTTCTGTTTTAATAGATATGATAACAAATAAACTTTTTTATTTATTTATTATCTTACTAATGCGTCTGATCGTTATAAACATAAACTAGTGTACTGCCCGTCGAAATTTGACGGGATTATTTTATATTGTAATTTTAAAGTAAAATTTAAAAGTTATCTATTTTAAATTGATAAAAAAGCAAAAGTTCATTTTAAAATATTAATATGAAATTATATCAAAAGAAAAAAAAGTAAACGAGAGACAATATTTCGCATTTAGTATTACATATTTGCAATATCAAGCCGTCCATTTCACGGTAATAGAAAATTAGATTAATAAAAATTTTCAAGTAGTCCTATTTATTCAAAAAAAAAAAATTCAAAATGTTCGTCATACATGTAATAAAAAAATAGATTTAATAGTGATATTATTTTTCAGGCATTTTCGTTTGAAGTCTAGCCGCCCGTTGTTTGGTTCAACCATTTGAAGTTAACATTTGTCGAAAGTTGTATGCATTTTTTGAGTTGTTATATTTATTTCAAAAGTTTCCCGTTATTTGGGCCAACTGTTTTTATGGATAACATTTGTTATGTTGCATTTCTCAAGTAAAGTGACTATATTCATTTTGAATATGAAGCCGTCCGTTGTTTAGATTATCCTGAAGCCACCCGTTGTTTGGATTATCCGTCGAAGATATAATATTTATTGGGTAATTGTATTCATATTGAATATTGAGCCCCGTTATTTGGATTATCTTGAAGTCATCCGTTGTTTGGATTATTCTTTGAAGATATAATATTTCTTCGAAGATATAATATTTATCGGGTAATTGTATTCATATTGAATATCAAGCCCCCCATTGTTTTAAAGTACCATAACATTCAAAATCATTTGAGGGTAACATTTGTTCGGGTAATTATATTCATTTTGAATATGAAGTCGCCCGTTGTTTAAATTATCCATTGGAGATATAATATTTCTTGGGTATTTATATATATTTTGAATGTCAAGCCGCCCGTTATTTGGTCCAACCGTTTGAGAGTAACATTTGTTGGCAGTTGTATTCATTTTTAATGTAATATTTTTTGAAAACTACGTTGCCCGTTGTTTGGGTCAACGGTTTCGAGCAATAACATTTGTTGGGTTGCATTTCTCAAGTCGAGTAGTTATGTTCATTTTGAATATGAAGCCGCTCGTTGTTTGGATTATCCATTGGAGATACGGGTCAACTATTTTGAGGGATAACATTTATTGGGTTGCATATAGCTATATTCATTTTGAATATGAAACTGCCCGTTGTTTGGAATACCGATCAGAGATATAATATTTTTCGTGTATAAACCTGTCTGTTGTTTGATATAAATATTGAATGATAAAATATCTAGCCGCCCATTAAATTTTGAATATCAACGCACTCGTTATTCACAATAATAAAAAAAAACATAAATTAATGAGGGTAGCATTTCTTGACTCATCGAACATGTTCAATTTTTTATTATGTCAATGCACCTGTTATATGTGTAATAGATTCATGATGAACATTTTTCGACAATAATCACTTTATGTCAAATAAAAAAATATTGATTGATGAGATTATTAATGATGAATAAATTTAATGATAAATGAATTTAATGATAAATAAATTTAACTCGTGGTATGTATAATACTTATTTATTTAAAATATATATATCTTTATTAATGATGCATATCTTGTATGAATATCATATTTTTTAAAAATTAATTGATTGATGATGAAAATTTAGGAAAATATTATATAATATGCGTATATATGGAGATATATTATTATATACTCCGTAGTATTTATATTGATTAAATTATTGCCTAATATAGCCAAAGCCACGAGAATTTAGGAAAATAATCACAAAAATTCTATATAATTTCACGTAGGATGGAGATCCGTTTTCGTATTTTATATATAATAATAATAATAAAATTGATTAATCAATGGGCTTTTTTTTCTCCAAAAAAATGAGATGGGACTTTTTTCTTTGTTTAATTTTTCCCCACACTTTTAGTTCCGAAGAAAACGAACAATGTGTGAATGATTTCCTCCAAGTTTAATGCGTATTTAAATAAGTTAAAGTTCTTTCAAGATTTCATGATCTAATTTGCTTTAAAGACTCCATTAACTCAAGGTGTAACAACTTTTTATGATTGTACACGCCATGAATACTTTATGATTTTTTTGTAATTTATTATTGCATATATAATACTACCCCCGTTTCATCTCATTTGGCTCGTTTGTTGAATAAATATATGGTATAAAATAATAAAACGAGCCAAATGAGATAAACCAGAGGGAGTACTATCATAAATGCTTCCCTACTCACAGTGACACACTTAATATGCTCACAACTGATGTGACAGTGTTACTTCAAAAAAAAATCGTAAGTTTTATTTTTACAAAGTATATTAATAATAATTTTTTTTAAATATATCATCGTCACATTAGTTGTTATCACATTAAGTAGTCTACGTTAGCTACAATAGCATTCCTCATATAATATACCTGGTCTATCGATAGAAAATATTTAGAATCTTTTGGCAATACATAACATCATTTGTATATGTAATATTAAAAAAAAAATCACTATATCTCGCTAGTTAATTAGTTTAGGTATCGAAAATCTCAAAATTTTATTTAATTAAAATACATAAAAACATTTTATTATTCTGCACAAAATTATTGGCTTTAACGCCAGTGAGAAAACGATCATCGATCTAATTCGACGTTACAAACAAATCAATCTAGCTAGGTATCAAAATAACAAATCCCAAGTCAAAAAAATAAGGTAATGGAGTATATAATGATGATTAAGTATTATTAATCTTCAAAGCCAATTTGTTTCCAAATGGCATTTCTAACCCTACTCAAATCCCTACCCTTTAGGGTTCTCCCTTCTCCTTCATGCACGGAGAAAGAAGCCCCTCTAGTCCTCGCCAAATACTCATGAGGGGGCATTCGGTCATTTCCCTCCTCGCCCACGTCATCCTCCACCTCATCTCCGGCGCGTCGCATGCACTCGCCGCCGAGGATCTTAGACCAGTCGGGAACGTTCACCGGCAGTGATCTCGCTAGGCGATCCACGGCGCCGCTCTTCACCCTCAACGGCTTTCGCGCCGGCCGCTCGCCATGATGATGCGACGCCGTTTTGAGCTCGGGTGAAACCACGGCGCTCCAAACCTCGGACTCGTCGAATTCGAACTGATCGTCGGCCGACACCGGAGTTACGGCCGCCGTCGTGGTGGTGCAGCCGAGGTAGCGGTAGCTCCTTCTTGCAGTCATTGCATATGTCAAAGAAAAATGATGATAAATGAGACAGGGAGAGAGAGAGAGAAGGGGAGGGATTATTGAGTTTGGTTGAATTGATTTATAATGGGAGGATTGGATAAGTTAGGGACAGTTGATTTTGGGTTTAATATTTTAAAATTAGAATAAGATAAGTTGTGATCATCATATGTTATTACTATATGTGAAGAAATGTATTTATTTAAATGGAAAGGGGGCCCTTTAGATTATGAGATAATTGAGAAGGAATTTGAGTGGGACAGATTTGAATAATTTCCATTCATCCAAATTTGTCGTCTTCTATTTTGTACGTGACTACGTGTGCAATCAACAAATGGTTAGGTGACAAGATTAAATAAGTATTTCCTTAGTATTATTATTATTATTTTCATTTTTGGGTAGAATATATTTGAAGGCTTAAAAATCACTTTAAAAAGTTTATTAACTTGTTCTTCTTAATCGAAATAAAATTAATTTTAATTTTTAAAGTGATCCTTCAACGTTTGACTAGGTCCTATTTCGAATTATACGACTATTTAAGACCTCCGTGAAAAGGTCTCGTTCAAGCATTCTATGATGTTGTATTTAAAATTTAATGTTAAAAATTGTTGAAAAAAAGAATGAGAGGCAAACAAATTGATATTTTACAGACCTATACAGTGAAATAGGAATTACATTACATTGACATACACTTGAGAATAGAACAATGTCCAAATAAGAAAATATAAAAAGGTAATATAATTATAATAACTCAACCATAAAAAATACTCCGTAACTAATATTTATAATAGTTTTCAATTTCAACCATGAAAATATTGGGAGAGGATCACCTGCTGTGTGCCAAAGCACAGCAGCACCTGCAGTGCACCATACCGTGCCGTTTTGTATCTTTTTTACAGATTTTATTAGTTTAGATCAGTTGTTTTTCTTCCTTCCTTTTTCTTTCTTTTTTATTTATTTTATATTTTTCCTGTCATATGTACTTGTTTTAAACATATTGATTTGATAACCTAGTAAAATTAAAAATAAAAAATAATCATAAATCCTAATTATATTTGAAAAATCTACCCTATAATAAAAAGTGATATTGATATTAACATAATTGATTAACTAATTAGTAAAATAATATAATTATGTTTATGAAATAAAATCTATTAAGAATCATTATTAATTTAATAGGAAAACATTAAAAGAAAAATAATCTAAAATATCAAAAAGAAGAAAAAACAAAACTGAAAATCAATGTAAATCCATTAAAATGAATAAGAAAAAATACATAAAAAAAGTATTGAATGAACAAAATACTCCAAAACGGCACCGTATGGTGCACTGCATGTGCTGCTGTGCTTTGGCGCACAACAGGGGATCCCCACGTGAAAATATTACTACTTCATCCCATTACATTAGTCCTCATTTGACTTTTGACTTTTCAGCACGCGTTTCCACCGAAACCTAGTACGAGTTTTAATACTCCCTCCGTCCCATTTAAACAGGCCTATTTCTTTTTGGCACGGGATTTTAGGAGAGTGTGTATAAAGATAAATTATACTCCCTCCGTCCCTTTCAAACTGAGTCACTTTCCCGATTGGACCGTCCCTTTCAAACTGAGTCATTTCCTCTTTTGGCAAAAATTAGGAGTTAAAACACTAAATTAGGAACAACTAATTGCACCCCTTATTTTTTACAATTAACCTCCTAATCACTAGGCCCCACTCCCCAAACTTAATTCTAAAAGGAAAAAAAAATCGCTGTGACATAATCTCTCTCTCTTTCTCGATTGTTCTCGCCTAATTCGCCTAAATCCAGAAACCCTAGATCTGTGAAAGGGAGCAGATCGCCATTCCCGTCTCCATCCTTCACCCCATTCTCATCCATGGCTGAAAACTTCACCATCAAACCGAAGGGAAAGAAACGCTTCTCGCCGTCGGAGCCTCTTTCTCCACCGCCTGAGTACCGCGCGGTTCTATCTTCTGTTTGGGGGTCCCTGGCCGCCCTTTTGCCGCAATGATGGCTTACTGGAAGAAGGTGATCGCCGACGAAGAAGGAAGCGTGGAGAAATTCGACAATATCAAGAAGGAAAAAAGCCCTTCTCCAAGCACACCCGATGAAGACAGCTCTCCACCGTTCTTCCCTTTTGAGATGTTTGGCGACTCATGGGATCAATGTGTTGCAGAGGCAGAAATTAAGTGTCAAGAAGCAAGCGACAAGATCAGGAATGTAGCAGCTTGCGATGAATAATTGTTGGTATAATTTCCTCCAACCTGAATTATATGATGTCTATTTATTGACTGTTCTGAACCTGAAATTGATTGCTGAAAACCCTAATGTGAAAGTGCAATGTTGTTCTTATTACTAGGATGTGTGATTTGTTCAATTTTTTTGATCTGAATGATTGTATTCTCATTTAAGGATTTGAGCATGAGCCTTTTCAATTTGTTGGATCTGTAGAAACCGAAATTGAGTGTGTTAGAACTTGTTCGAATTTGAGGATTTCAAAGTCAATTGTCTCTGAGTATGATAGAAATAATGCATTGAATCTTCAAAAAATAATAAAGTTACACCTTTTTTAATTAAACTAGTGCATACATGAATCTGTCATAGGTAGAAATTTAGACTTTCTAGCAAAATAGAAGTCAACACTCAAAAGCTTCAACAAATGTTCAAGGATTACACTTTTATGAAGTCAGCTAGTGCATACATTATCCATGCAATTGGTTCATGTTGCATATCATACCTGCACAAAAAAGAGAATTATCTGCCCAAAAAGAGAATTGTATGCACAAAATATGAGTTCCCTACTCCCTCCATTCCTTAGGTACTTCAGATTTCCATAGAACTAAACAAATCAAGTAAACCATGCCTTTCTTGAATGCCCAGCCTTTCAGTCATTTCATCTACTCCATTGATGTGCCCTGACTCTATCAGAAACTTAATACACTCTTCTGCCAAACACTTTGGCACTTCCAAGTTAATAGGTAGCTCATCACTCCTCATCAGAGCATCCTTGCCCATGTGTGGGGTCTTGTAACAATTCTGACCCTTAACTTTCATAATCTCAATTAAGCAAGTTTGAAGTGTTAAGAACACTTTGTTCAGAGTGTGAGCAGACAATGTGTAGAATGCTTCAATAACAACAGCCACAAGCTCATCCAAACTTTTACAAGCACTCTGAAATTGTAGGGACTGAATTGCTTTAAAAAAACCCAAATCTAGCACATTGCAATCAGGGGAATTAGGAGGTTGCTGCACAAGCCTAATATCAAACCCATTTTGTGTTGCTGCCCTTCTGAAATCTGGATCTGAATCTTTGATATGTGGTTTTGCATTATCTTGCTAAATCATTATTTTTTTGCTTGCTCCTTGAGGCCATTTTTGCATTATAGCTGGGAGTATCTGTTTTGCATTCATTGAAAAAGTATAGTATAGAGTGGTATTAGCTGAAATACATTGAATGAATGCATTTATTTGATCAAGCATAGGTAGTTGCAAGTGCATTGATTATTGAAGAAAAAGTAGGGAAATAAATTTGCATTCAGTACATGAATTTCAGAAATTCTATTCTAAGACAACTAAGTAGGAACAACTTCAGAAGTTATTACCTTTGCTATTAAAGTCTCTTTCATCACTTGCCTAGTAACAACATCAATAGGCTTTGTATATGGTGTACCCTTGGGCCAGTTCTTGCTCCCCCTAAGTGCTGTTGCAGTCTCTATGAAAGAAAATATACCAATCTTACCATCAAATAAAACTTCACCATCAGCTACAAGTAGTGGTCTAGACACAGCACAGACAAACATAATCTTCCCTATGAATTTTTTATTCTTACAAGTTCTATGAGGATCTGGTTCATCAGGAGCAAGGTAGTATCTGTGGCTCCCTTTAGTAATATAGAACCACTTCTCATCAATATGCACAGTGTTGTGCATATTGGAGAACCTAAGAGTGTTCAAAATCCTATTCAACTCTAATGCTTGAAGGCTGAATGTTATTCGAAGTAGCTTGTTATGTGCTGTTAGGTCAGGCTTGATGGCTGAAGTATGAGCTCGTACCTGATCACTTTTGTGCCATCTCCATACTGTATTTTTACACACCCCCATGTGCTTAGCTGTGTTCCTGAAAGTACCCCTGTCATTTACATGTATGCTCTTCAGCTTGTCAGGATCAAAAGGCTTCAAAATTCTCTTTGCCTTTGTTTTCTTTCCTGAAACTGAGTGTAGAGCTTGACCAGCTTGTTGTTGTTGTTTTGCAGTCCTCCAAAGCCTGCACACAGTCTGTCTTGAGATAGAGAAGACGATGGTAGCTTCCTTATGCTTTCCCCTTGCTGGTTTTCCATTGCAGCAGCTTTCAAGGAGGAATTGGACCACCTTATTTCTATCGATGGTGCAGAGTTCGTTGTGCTTGGCCATGGCTGAACTCCCTCCTTTCTTTCTCACTCTTTTGAAGTTGGTATTTTTGTATGGAACTAAGCCTTTCCTATTGTATTTAGAGTTAGCAAGTTTGAAATTCAACTTTTAGCTTTTAGTTTGGGGGGAAGTTCAAATTTTCTAGTTTACTTTTGGTTGGTGGGAAGTTCAAATTTTTTCACATGTAGAGTTTAACACTTTTTGGATGGCCCCTCAATGAAAAAGTGTTTTCCTTTATTTGATTTAATTGTTTGTTCAGTTTTATTTTTTCAATCCGTATTAGTCTCAGAATTTAATTGTTTGTTCAGCTTTAATTAGATTACTTTAATCATAATCCTGAAGAAGAAGAAAAAAAATCTTCAAAAAAAAAAAAAAAAAGAACAACACTTTAATTAGATTATTTTAATCATAATCCTGAAGAAAAAAAATTTATCAAAAATATGATTTTTTTAATTTTAATATTGGATAAATTTAAATATAAATTATAATCTTAATCACATCCTCTCCTCAATTACCAAACTCACTTTAACAACTAAACACTACTATCTTAATTCCCGTGCCGAAAAGTTTTGACTCAGTTTGAAAGGGACGGAGGGAGTAGTGTTTAATATTTTAATGTCAATTTCATTGTTTTGAAATTAAATCATCATAAATGCATCAAAATATATTGATGTCTGATCTTAAATGAAAGATCGTATCAAGACCTTTAATTTGATATAAAAATCATAAAAATCGGAGAACAAACGAACAAGTTATGATAGTTTAAACTTTTAGAATTTAAATTATATTGGGATACGTGCTGAGAAGTGAGTGGATGATGGGGTGATTAATAGTGGGTAATTCTTTCCTTATTAGGAAACTGACATATTCTAATGGGACGTCCCAAATAGGAAAACTGACCTATTCTAATGGGACGGAGGGAGTATATAATTTTTGAATATTTTTTCTTTTACGGAATACTATGAGTGTCATTATATCCCGTAAAAGAAAAAATATTTCAAAATTATATTTTAAAACCCATCCTAAGTCTCGGTGAAAAAATGTACTAAAAAATCAAAAATCAAATAGGAACTAATATAATAGAATGGAGGTAGTACTAAGCAATTCACCATCATAATCAACTTCTAGTCACTTCCAGCACATCACTCTTGACTTTCTCATTTCCTTTGTAGGAGTAGTATTTTACAATTTCACCATAGTACGTGTTCCTACATAAAAAAAAGGATTTCGTAAATTCTCTAACAAAAATGGCCTACTGACAAAGAAATACAAATAAAATAAAATAGAATACAAATCTTGAAAAACATTGATTTAAAAATAATTGTTCAATATTCAAACTAACAACGGGAAAGAAACGTAAGAATGTTGCTATTTTTCACCCAATCATACAAGAGTGACGCGTAGGAATTTGGTGGATTTATTCATTAATTAATATTTTAATAGTTTTTGGAAGGTCAATAGAAATTTAAGAGAAGCTACACGTAGCTTCTTAATATTTATATTCATTGTAATGTATATGCTATATTTAGGCATTATAAAAAGACTCATGAAATGCAAATAAGTGACGTGGACTTTTTCTAGCAAATGTAAGTTAAGTCAATTCGGTGATGGGAGTAATGCTCCAATACCCACTGTGGGCACGCTTAATATATAAACGGATGATGTGACATTGGTATAAATAAATAAATCAATAAAAGATATACCAAAATTAATTAAATTATACTATAAAAAACTAAACCTACTTAAAATAACTAAACCCTTAATAGGAAAGATTGCCGACGTGATATTACCACATCACCAGTGGGCACACTGGTAGGCATTGGAACGTTTCTGATTGATATTGTACTACCACTATTTAGATTATAATATATTATGATCATATTTCTTTTGTATTGTCTTGATATTAATACATAAAATACTTTTGGAGATAAAATATTCAAATTTTAGTAATATGGGTGTTTAGCCCAAAATGAATGGGAAGATTTCGTTTGTGAAAGATTTTATAACTTCCACCATACAACCGCAAATTATGTAAACCTTTAATAATTGTGTGGTGCTCAAGAATTGTTTTAACTTAATCCCACTTGTTCTTACATCACTTTATCAAGTAAACCAAGATGTAATTGTTTATATTAATGCCAAGAGATTTCTTGCACGAAATAGCTTTTTGTAAATTAAACTATAGGGATGCTAGTATGAATATGATACCCTTTTTTAATTCAATAAATATATTCTTGAAATTCAAGAATCGTGCCAATTACAGAAACTTGTAACCATGATGGTTTAGGTGTTTTATATAATGTATTGTTATATAAAAGCACATTTACATGTATATATAAAGTGATGTTGTAATTTATCCGAACACTAATACAGTATATTGCTAATTGACCTCTAGATTTTTCCGATCCGACCACCACTGAACCGGTCAACCCAGTTTTGACGAACTGAAACTACAATCGGTTCCCATTTGACCGGCTGGTCCGATCAGATTATTAAGACAATAATAATGACTAGAGTTTCACACATGGTTTGATCAAACCACCTTATAAGCAGGGACGGAGCTAGGAATTTGAAAATGGCCGGGCAAGATTAAGCAAAAAAATTCAATATTTTTTTAAAAAAAATAGATTGGAATTGGGGACTAAAATATTAAATAGATTGTGATTTGGGGGACGAAAATATTATAATTAGGGAGGCAAAAATCTAGAAAAATATAAATTAATACTATATATTAAAAAAAAAAATATCCGAACGATCGCCGTGTCGTGCCCGGGAGGTGGCTCCATCCCTGCTTATAAGAGACTCGAAAAATCAATCCAATCCTAAAATTTATTGTGTAGGCCCACAAGTAGCCCAAATACAATTTAATGTTGTTAAATATGCCTTGATTGGAATGAAATTTGATGTAGTCCAAAAAAAAGAAGCAGGCAATGCATCATAGATCTCATAATAAAATGGTAAAAGAAAAAGGCCCCATCCAGAAATTGAGCCCTGGAAAAAAATTAAATCAGGAAATCTGAATATGCCCATATTCTATAATTTAACTATGTACACTATGGGGAAAAAGCTTTGATTTTCTGGTAAAAAAAATTATTGTAATACATAAATTATATGGAGATTGATTGATTATGATAGGAATTATATTAATTGACTATTGATTAGATCAATTTGGAGGGTTTAGATTTATTTCTTTTGAAAAAATAATTTTGAAGATTAATTAGTACAGCATAAGTGAGTTAGTACAAATTTTAAGCAATAAGTTAATGCTTTGTCTCTTTATGGCTTCTTACAATTGTGGTGGATAGAGATTCTTGATTGAATAAAACTATTGCCACATAGTAATTAAAATAATTAAATGTGATCAAAGTTTAATTCAATGCTTTAAGTTTCTAATGCTACAATGTTATAGTATTAAGCATGTGATAGTCAAATCATACTTTGTCCAAAAAAAATAGGTAGTATTATGGAACAACTCATTATAATGAATATGGACATTGTTTAATTGATTTATCCATTGTATTTTTTTTGTACTAATAAACTGATAAACAGCAAAGTCTTACTAAGGTTGTACTCCATTGTTTATGTCTAGTCATAATAATGTATAACTTGAGTAAAATTTAAGACAATTTTCACAACTTTAGCAGATAACAAGTTTACTGCAGACAGAAACCTAGTAAAACCCAAAGTTTTCCCTTCCTGCAGTCGAATTTAACAAGTAACCTTCATCGATAGTAAGGCTTTCCTTTTGGTGCCAAAATAATGATGAGCAACATAAAATGATAGAAACAAGAAATGGATTGAGCACAGATTGCAACGCGTTTGCAAAAGAGACGAGAGCAACGAACAGATTTGACGAAAGTTTAGATTCATTCGGTAAATGCTAATATCCTAATACATAGATAAATTCAGATTGAAAATATATTTTCATAATCATCAGGTACTATATGGTTCAGAGAGCACTCCTCATATTTCATTGCCTTCTCTGCATAACATAGATTACGATTACCTTGAAGATACTGCATCAACTACCTTCAGATTTCTCCAGAGCTAAAGAAAACCGTGTAAGTTTAGCTAAGACTATGTTTAACAACCACCACTTCCTCAACCCAACCTTCCCACCTTTATATTATTATATTCATTCTCTCTCTTCTATAAATTTACTATTCCTCCCAACCCAACCACCTCTATTTTTATAGGTTTATCAGTGACCTCATTTTCAACCCAACCTTCCCATCTTTATATTATTAAATAAATTTTTTATATATATTATTATTTTAATAATTTTTTGATTAAGCCGCTTATAACGAGCTCTTAGCGCCTCCGAAGTTCTTATGTCGAAGTTCTGTATGTTGTTGTCTTTTCCGGATCTTTTGTACAGCTCCTAAATGCTATTTCAAAACCGTGTGCTCTTTTGATCAGTTCCAATAGCAGGATTCTCACTAATGATACACCATGAAGACATAAGCATAATGTCTTCTTGATTTGTCCAGACTTTTGGAGTGCTTGAAGTGTTTGTTTGTGGAAGTTGAGAATTTTAAAGAAAATTTTGAGAGATGTTTGTAGGGGGTTGGTGATCTTCGGAGATAGGAGATTGGGTGGAATTTTGTGAAAATTGTGAATTCAAATTAGTATCCGAATTTTGGAACTCTTCAGAGTTCTGGATATTGTCAAGGCTAGGATAATAACCTTGAGAGGAGATAAAATCTTGGTAATTTGAGTAGGGATTATTGGAATTCATTGAAAAGATGAACACACAAAAAAGATATGAGATGTCAAGGAAAAGAAAATAAGAAGTGATTTCTAAATTGTGAATAATTATGTCAAGATTGGTCTCTATTTATAGAGGAGAAAAAAATATGAATTTTGGTATAATTTATATATTTTTTAAATATATTATACGAAAGATAATTTGATTTAATGATAATATGATGATAAAATATATAAGAACCAATAGTATGTTGACACTTGGAATACAAATAAATTAAAAAAAAAAAAAAAAAGTGTTGTGGACGGTGGAGGTGGGTGGACTACTTGGGAGAGGCCGTCCATTTTTTCCCAACCTCATTTTATCTTTTTTTTTAATTGATGGAGGGCGGCCCTGGACGCCGATAAAGTCGGTCTAATTATGCAGCAACCATGCAAAATCACTATATTTTTAAGCATTGAGGTTTTTAAATTTTATAGTTTCCCAAATACTTAATCTGATACTTACATTTCCTGTTATCTAGTTTGAACTAACAAACTAAATTAAATTATTGCAATCTCAAGCTTTATGTCTGATAGGATAGGCCCAATGGCCCAGACCAGCTCGGCCCATCCAAAGGGAGGCCCAATAACACAAAGTCAACAAAGATCAGCCACCCCACGATTTCTCAACCACTGCACAGGCGGACGTGCGAGAGCAACAACATCCATGATTTCTCAACCACTGCACAGGCGGACGTGCGAGAGCAGCAACATCCATGATCTCTCAACCACCCTTGACCGAAACTATCTATAAATAAGAGCCATTTTGTAAGAGGGGGGGGTGGGCACTATACTATTTAGAAAAGATACTTGAATATACACATTCTCTTTCTCCTCCGTGGATGTAGATCGACTCAAAAGATCGAACCACGTAAATCCTTGTGTTCCCAGTCTTCTACAAATCTCACCATCACTAAAACACTCTAAAATCGACGATCGATCACTGGCGCCGTCTGTGGGAATCGAAAGAATTTTGTGAAACCGATCAGCACATTTTCGAGTGAAAATACGATGGTAAGACCAACCCGCTCCGCCACCACCACCGCCGCCGCCGCTGCTGCCAAGGCGAAACAGAAACGAGTTGACCTCTTTTCCAATCCGCCTTACATGCCGACCAACGAGGAAGAAGGTGACGTTAGTCAAGCTCAGAAAACTGCTTCCCAGATCCAACGTGACCAACAGCCCATTCGCCGAACTCCTGAAGGCCACCCGGAGGATGTCCCATCTGGGGGTTCAGCTAGCGGCGACGGACCAGATCAAAGTGGCAGCCAACGCGGAAATACCGAACTCCAACCCGAGCTGGGAGACGCACTGAAGGCGTACCTGAACCTCCACGAGCAGGATTTTCGCAAGTTCGCCGATCAACACCGACAACAAAGTCAAAGCAAAGAAGACGAAGTCGAACCGTCACAAAGGCCATCCCTAAGTCTCCAGATCGTTGGAGACAGGGAGGCCGAAGTTCCCCAAAGGCGACAAAACAATCGCCGTAGGAACGATCGCGCTTCACCTCGCCGCGGTTCAACGTCACCTCGTCAAAACGTCGTTCCTCATCGGCGTGACGAAGGGAACGTCCATCAGAGAAGATTCGACGTTGAGGCCGAACTTCCCCGAAGGCGACAGAGCAATCGCCGCGGGAACGATCACGTTTCACCTCAGCGCGATCCGACGCCACCTCGTCAAAACGCCGTTCCACCTCGGCGCGACGACGAGAACGCCTACCAAGGAAGATTCGCCGTCTACGGTCGAATCTCGACTCCCTTCACTAATAGGATACTCTATACTCCCCTCCCGTCGACGTATAGAGTACCTCCTATCCCACCTTACAACGGAACCCAAGACCCCGGCAACTTTCTATCCCGGTTCCAATACAACATGATGAACCAGGGGTTGGCCGAAGACGTTTACCTGTGTAAAGTCTTCCCCGAGCTACTAGTAGACAACGCTAGGAGCTGGTTTGATAGCCTCCCTAATTACAGCGTAGGGTCATATGCCGACCTACTGGACGCCTTTGAACGTCGTTTCTTCCAAAAAGCCGCGGCAAAGATCAGCCCAGCCCAGCTCCTCACCTTAAGGCAAGGGCGGGGAGAAACGATCAGTGATTTTCTAGCCCGTTTTTATAACGAGAGCCTAAAAGTCGATCGTCTCTCCGACGACGTGCTTATCTCGGCCTTCCAAAATGGCATCCAGTCCGGAACTCTCTTCAGAGAGCTCGTAAAGGCACGTCCCGCGACCTCCAGGCAGCTATGGAGGATCGCCGACACATTCGCCGAAGCGGACAAGGCCGATCGGAAGAAACGGGCGGCAGATCGGCCCGAAAACAACGATAAGAGAAAAAAAGAGGAGCGCACTGACTTTGGGCAAGGCCGCCGAAGTGCCCTCGAAAGGTTACAGCGAGGACCCCTCGAGTCCCGCCTAGGACCTCGACCCAACCAAGACCGAAGTCAGTATACACCGCTGACAAGGTCCAGGGCCGAAATATATGAGCTCCACTCAGACTTGTTCGAGAAGCCATCGCCCTTATCCCGAGGTGGCTCGAAGCGCCGATCCAAGGAAAAATACTGCAAGCTCCACAATGACTATGGTCATGAAACTGAGGACTGCAGGGACCTCGCCTCGAACATAGAGCATATGGTGCGCGATGGTACCCTTAAACTGTACCAAAGTCGCGACCAGAAAGAGGCCCGACCTCAAGGGAAGGGCAAGAGAAAGAAAAATAAGGGAGGCCATAACTGCGCCTCCAAAACCGACAAGAGGCCAAAACGCGATGACGAGGATGAGGATGAAGATCAACCCCGATATGATGCAGTTATCACTGCCATCACCGGACTGCCTGAAGGCACGACGAGGTCATCGTTGAAAGCTGAGGTGCGAAGTCAACAACGGGAAGAACCTACCCAAAAAAGGTTCAAGAGGGAGGAGGTCGTCACCTTTTCAAGCAATGACCCAGTTCCCCATGCGGTACCTCATCAAGATGCCACCATAATCGAGGCCGTGGTGGCCAACAAACTGGTCCACCGCGTATTCGTTGATAGTGGAGCATCTGTGAGTGTGCTCTTTAAAGACTGCTTCGATAAGCTAGATATCGAAGAAGCACGTCTGAGGCCAGTACCCATGCCATTAAAGAACTTCACACAACAAGAGACGACGACGGAAGGTATAATTTCACTGCCCGTGACAGTTGGAAAGAGCCCGTTGTCTACTACGAAGATAATCCACTTCTTCGTCGTAAAAGCCAGCTCCCCCTATAACATCATCTTAGGAGGCAATCTGCTCGGCCTACCACCTAACGATTAAAATTCCGTCTAGAAACGGAGTGATCACGCTTCGAGGAAACCAGCAACAGGCTAAGGAGTGCATGCAGGTCGCACTCCGAGGTGATAGGAATCAACACCCCCAGGCATAGCAACTACAGAAACCCGAAGAGGTGGAGCTGACGTCGCCTCTATCCGTCGAGCCAGTAGAAGACGTCGCATTATACGAAAATAACCCTACCAGGGTCGTCAAAGTAGGGTTCGTCGGCGAAAACGAGCTCCGAAGTTAACTTATCCGGCTCCTTCAGGAATATATAGATGTCTTTGCTTGGTCGCCGCTAGACATGACTGGGGTGGCACCAAGCATCATCACTCATCACCTCAACATCGACCTTGCAATAAAACCAGTTCGGCAGAAGCAACGAGCCTTCGCAGCCGAACGAGGTCAAGTGATTCACGACGAGGTTCGGCAACTGCAACAGGCCGATATTTTATTCGAAGTAAAATATCCGACCTGGTTGGCCAACCCTGTGATGGTGAAAAAGCAAGGAGGCGGGTGGCGGATGTGTATTGATTACACGGACCTTAATAAGCACTGCCCAAAAGACTGCTACCCTCTCCCCAACATTGACAAGAAGGCCGAAGCTCTTGTTGGCCACAAGGTGTTCAGCTTCTTGGACCTATACAAGGGATACCACCAAGTCCTCATGAATGCCGAAGATGCGCCGAAGACCGCCTTCGTCACGGACTTCGGCATCTATGCATACAAAAAAATGCCCTTCGGACTGAAGAACGCCGGAGCCACATACCAAAGGATGGTCGATAAAATTTTTAAAGCCCACGTCGGTAGCATTGTCGAAGTATATGTAGACGATATAGTCGTAAAGAGCAAGGAGATCGCCACTTGTGTAAACGACCTTAAAGTTGTCTTCGGCCTACTTCGTAAAGTAAACCTAAAATTAAACCCAGAAAAGTGTACTTTTATGGTCTGATCTGGAAAATTTCTAGGGTGTTGGGTTTCACGCGAGGGGTTAAAAGTCAACCCTTCAAAAGTCCGAGCTATCCAAGAAATGCAAGTGCCGAAGTCAATCCATGACGTGCACAAACTGACGGGCTGCCTAGCCGCCCTAAGTCGTTTTCTATCTAAGGCCGCCGAAAAACAACTCCCATTCTTCAAGATACTAAAGAAGGCGCCGAACTTCGAATGGAACGACGAGCACAGGAGAGCTTTCGATGGCTTAAAGAAGTATCTCGCAAATCTCCCTACATTATCTGCACCAAAGAAGGGCGAGCTCCTCTCTTTATACCTCGCCGCTTCGAACGAGGCAATCAGTGCAGTCCTGGTATGAGAAGAAAGACGTCATCAGCTACCCGTCTATTTCATAAGCCGAGCCCTAAAAGGACCGGAGACGAGGTATCAGCCTTTGGAAAAGGTTGCACTTGCGTTGGTGAATGCAGCAAGGAGACTCCGACCGTACTTCCATGCACATCAGATACAAGTGTTGACCGACCTACCACTTCGGCAAGTGCTTACAAAGCCGGAAGCATCTGGGCGAATAGCTAAATGGGCTATAGAACTCGGCGAGCATACGATTTCCTTTGTACCTCGCCAAGCAATTAAAGGGCAAGCCCTGGCCGATTTCCTGGTAGAAGCCAAGTTCACGGGTACACAGCAATCCGTTGAACCTACTGAGGATAAATCAAAGGCCGAGGCACCGAACCCACAACCGCGAGACTGTTGGAAGGTCTACGTGGACGGGGCATCTGGTAACAAAGGAAGCGGAGCCGGGGTTTTACTCATCAGCCCGGAAGGAAAGGAGGTCACCCACGCACTCTGGTTCAATTTTCCGACCACAAATAACGAGGTGGAGTACGAAGCTCTAATCGTTGGACTTCGCCTAGCCCAAGCTCTCCAGGTAAGGGCCATTCAAATCCACAGCGATTCCCAAATCATAGTGAATCATATATTAGGTAAATACGAGGCCAAAGGAGAACAAATGAAGAAGTACCTTCATAAGGCCAAGATCCTACAACAAGGCTTCTCGTACTTCGAGTTGGTGCGAATCCCAAGAGGGGATAACGGACGAGCTGACGCGCTAAGCAAGCTCGCGTCATCATCAACAATCTCTCCAGTGGAAGAAGTACAGCTCCGAAGTATCGATGAAGCCGAAGTTAATGTAGTAACCGAAGACGGACCGAACTGGATGACTCCACTTCGCAGCTATTTAGAGATAGGCGAGCTCCCCACCGATAAGGTTGAGGCTAGAAAGCTCCTGGCCAAGTCCATCAAGTATGTCTTTGACAGGGAGTGTTGTATAGAAAATCCTACCTCCAACCTCTCCTAAGATGTGCGGTGCCCAATCAAGCGAACTACGTACTGCGCGAGGTCCATGAAGGTTCCTGCGGCAGTCACATCGGAGCCCGCGCCCTGACCAAAAAGATCATGAGGTGGGGATACTATTGGCCTACCATGCTCCAGGACGCTACCGACCTCGTCAAAAAATGCCCGAAGTGCCAAATCCATGCGACGGTTCCAAGATTGCCATAGACCGAACTGGCCAGCATGCAAAGCCCTTGGCCATTCATGCAGTGGGGAATCGACATCGTCGGTCCATTCGAAAAAGCTCCCGGCCAACTACAGTTCCTCATCGTGGCCATCGACTACTTTACGAAGTGGGTCGAAGCCGAACCATCGGCGCGAATCACAAGTAAAAACGCCCTAAACTTCGTTTGGAAAAACATAGTTTGTCGCTTCGGCATACCTCACGTCCTCATTTCAGATAACGGAACCCAGTTCACAGACAAGACGTTCAGAGAATGGTGTGACGAACTCCACATCCGACAGAAGTTCACCTCGGTAGCCCATCCTCAAGCGAATGGTCAAACCGAGGTTACGAACCGAACAATAGTCAAGGGGTTAAAAACCCGGCTGGATAAGGCCAAAGGAGACTGGGCAGCAAACTTGCCCCAAGTCCTATGGTCGTACCGAACCACCCCGCGGACGTCACACGGTGAGACACCATACAGCTTGGTGTATGGAACCGAAGCAGTGATCCCGGTAGAGATCGGTTTACCGAGCCCCCGAACGCTTAACTTCGCGGCCCAAGACAACGAAGACGGACTTCGAACTAACTTGGATTTGCTAGAAGAAAAATGGGAACAAGCCTACATACAAGAAGCTCGATACAAACAGCAAGTAGCTCGGTATTATAACAGCCGGGTGAAGCATCAACAGCTCCAAGTGGGCGACTTCGTACTTCGGAATAACGAGGTCAGCAGGGCGGAGAAGCTCGGCAAATTAGAAGCCACCTGGGAAGGACCGTATCGAGTTCAAGAAGTCCTCGGAAAAGGGTCGTACAAGCTCGCCCACATATCTGGTGAGCCCATACCCCGTACATGGCACATTACCCACTTGAAGAGGTACTTTGTATAAACAGAGGGTGATGTCCAAGTTCATTTAGGTCGTAGGAATTGAGTTATCTTGATAAAATTTATCTTATTTTGACTTCGTAAAACTTTTGTCTTATTTTGACTTCGTAAAACTTTTTGTTTATTTTGCATGCATTTTGCATTTCTCTCTCTCATTTATACTAAGTATCTCGATTTTAAAAATCCTGACGAGGATACGCAACTAAACTCCGCCTCGGAGTCACACCCAAACGCGCGTAAGGGGACCACCCCTATCGATAAATTCGACAAATAAGGAACCTAGAGAGCCTAAACTTCGTCGTTAGACGAAGTGGCCACCTAGAAAGCCTAAACTTCGTCGTTAGACGAAGTGGCCACCTAAAAAGCCTAAACTTCGTCGCTAGACGAAGTGGCCACCTAGAAAGCCTAAACTTCGTCGCTAGACGGAGTGGCTACCTAGAAAGCCTAAACTTCGTCGCTGGACGGAGTGGCTACCTAGAAAGCCTAAACTTCGTCGCTAGACGGAGTGGCTACCTAGAAAGCCTAAACTTCGTCGTTAGACGAAGTGGCCACCTAAAAAGCCTAAACTTCGTCGTTAGACGAAGTGGCTACCTAGAAAGCCTAAACTTCGTCGTTGGACAAAGTGGCCACCTAGAAAGCCTAAAAGGCCCAAACTTCCTTTCTGGACGAAGTGGTCGACCGAAAGCCTAAACTCCGTCACAAGATGAAGTGACTATGAGAAAGCGGCCTTCGTTGAATATAAGGGAACCTGCCTCGGTTAAAGGCAAGGATAGAAAGCTTAAACAAAAAAAAAAATTTGTTTTATTTGAATAGAAATAAATGTACAATTGTTACATTAAAAAGACGAGGAACCCGGAGGCTTTGGCTTACTAAAGCTAAGCCAATCTCTAGCAAAATCCCTGCCGGAATTAAAGTTCAAAACATCGTCTATACTAAACCTGCCCTGACCACGTCCAGAAGCCGAACTTCGGCCTCTACCTCGGACATTCTGGCTCGCCCGACCCCGACCCCGTCCCGACGCCGATCGCCGCTCTTGACTATAAATTTCTCGAGAATGACGTGTCACAATCTTCGGGTCCGGCTCAGCAGACCTCGAAGATTCACCTTCCAAAAATTCTCTAGAAGTACGGTCGAGCAACCTCGGATCCGGATCGGAAGACGCAGAACCAGCTTCTAAAGACAAACGTCGCTTCAACTTCGGAAAGCGATCAAGGACTGTCTCATAAATGCTCGCCACGCGAATGAGCTCTTCAAACTCACCTCTAACCTGCCAGGATTCACTCCCATATTCCTCCCTGTAACTTCGGCATCGGGCCTGGAGCTCCTTGACCTTATCGTAAGTCTCGGAAATCGTGGATCCCCCAGCTCGGTGAATTATGGTCTCGTACTCCATATGCTCCTCGACGATCTCTTTGCAAGTCTTGATGTCGTCCCGAGCTCGCTGGTACTGGTCTTCAAGCTCCATGTATCTGGCATGCATCTCATCAAGTTTTTCCAAAGAAGCCCGAAGTTTCACCTCGGCCTCGATCTCAATGTTATTAGCCCGCTTCTTCCAGTTCGAAACATCGAGCTCGGCTACCTCTACAGCTCGGCGAAGCTCGGATATTTCTTGAACAAGGCGGGAGGCATCATAAAACTCGGGAGCAGACTACAGAACAAATACAAGCAAGGTTCAAAAGGAAATCTTTTTATTTATATATAGCCGAGCACGGCGAAAGAAACGCCACCCTAACGGTGACGAAGTACAAAACTAAAAATAAAAAAAATAAAAAAAAAAAGAGAAGAGGGAAAGAAGCCAAAAATCGTGAAGTGTCAATTCACTCCATCATGATTTTTTCCTTCTAGGCCGACCTCTGGTTCCTCGGGGTCGTCGCGAGCTGGTTCCTCGGCGGTCTGTGCAGCCGGGGTCTTCTCGAGGTCGGCAATGACCGTCTCCAGGAGTTCATACCTGTCGGCGGGACATCGCCGAATAGCCCCTTCAGTGAGCAGAACCCTCTGCGCGGCGAGCTGCTCGACTACCGGGATTGAAGAACCGTGCTCCAAAAGCACCCCGGCGAAGTCCTGCAGCGTTTCCTCCTCCGTCATGACACCATACCCGTACTTGGTTTTATCAAGCTCGGGGATGTCGGCGGCGATGTTGTCAAGCGCTGCAGAGACGATCGGGGTACTCAAGGCACTCGCCAACTGAACGGCCATTTGGGAGAAATGCCTCGACCGGAAGACACGTTCCACCACAGCTCGGAATACGTCTCCCTGTCCAGCCACCACCCCGGCAATCTCGCTTGTCAGCCGGCCCACTTCAACCTCCAGCTCGGCGTTCCTCTTTTTCGCCTCTTCGGCGGCAGGCAAAGCCACCGCCTCCCTCTCCTGTGCTGCCTGTGCCGCGGCTTCGGCGGCACGGACCCTGGCCTTCAGCCGATCCTCCGTAGCCGCAACTTCGGCAGCCTGTGTATGGAACTTGGCGACTCCACTCCTAATGAAGCTCGCCAAGCCCTGCAAAACCGCCTCGGCTCCCTAAAACCCAAAAACAAATGAGAGAAATTAAAAAGGGTACAATCACTATATATATGTATGTAATATCCAGTTTTACACTTACTTCAGGGAATCCTTGGCTCGAGGTCGTGCCACTCTCGACGATCGTCACTTCGCCATCCAACGAAGGTACGGTTCCTCGAGGTCGTCGGCCGACCAACTGCAGTGGAGAGGAACCCCGGACAGGCGTGTCCAGCTGTGAGCTCACGGATACCGACCTTGGAAGGTCGGTCGTCCTCTCCGACGACGTCGCCGAAGTCGCCTTCTCCACCACGGAAACAGAGGGCTTCTGCCTCTTCCTCTCATTCTTGCCTTGCAAAGCGGCCTGGAAAGCTTGGGCATCCACTACAAAAATATATATATATATATGTCAGTAAAAAACGAAAGAAATCACGAAACGCAAATCAGCGAAGCAGAGCCTCACCCAAGTCCGCGTTAGACACGGAGTTATACGGGCTTAACCCATGATTCGCAAGCTCGGCCTCGGCATAATTCCTTTCAACGAGGCCGAGGTTCACCAAGCTCGTCTCAAGCTCACCGGTCGGTTTCCCAGTGTCTCGAGGAGCGAACTTACCCTTCATCCAAGGGTATAACGGGACACCTTCACACCGGCAAAAGAAGAACTTCTTTTGCCAGTTCGGCACCTTAGAAGGCGTCCCCAACTTGAACCTATTAATAGGGGAAAGGTAAGCCCACCCCGTCGGACCAAGCTTAGGCCTAAAAAACCTAAGGAACGACTCTACGGTAGGCGTACCTCCACGTCGGCTGACCTCGAAGCAAAAGCCGATGATCTGCTTGACAGAGGGTGGTTGCAACTGACCTAACGCCAGTTCAAGCTCTTCTAAGAGCTCGACAAAAAAATGGTTCAAAGGGAACCGTAAACCGAAATGAAGGTAATCTTCATATACGGTAAAAAAAACCCACGGGAGGCGAACTACCCCTATCAACATCGCGAGGTAAAAGGAGTTCGACTGACTCGGGAAATAAAAAACTGCGGGCCAAACCCTGCATATGAGATACAGACATGGTGGAGGCCACAGCCAGAGACGCGTCAGACCCGACCAACGACGGGAATTTAATTTCCCTAAATGCCGGCGGGACTAACGCGCGGGTATATACATTTAGCCAAACCTTCGCCGGAAACTCCCTAACCGGCGAAGGCGAAACCTCTACGTTCGCACTATCAGTATCTACTGGGAGAAAAGAAGCATCCATTGTGAAGGAAATTACTTACTTGTCACAGATTTTCCGATCAAAAATCACCGGGAACTGACTGGACGGCGGCGGCGGTTGCAAAATTTTGAGGCTTAAGGTTTTCTCTATTGCGCGAAATTGGAAATCAATTGAGGGGGAAAAATATTGTTTAGCGTACATGAGAAGCTTTTAAAAGCAAAGGCACGCCTTTTCAAATCTCGTCTCTTCATCTGCTCCAACAAAAAAGCGACGCGTGTCCTACCTACGCTGACAACAGCAGTCGCACCTCACATCACGTCCATTCGATTCCAACCTCGTCAAAACGAGGCGGTATGTACTTCGACTTCGTCGAAATACCAATTTCGACGGGGGCAAGTGCAATTCAAGCTCGACCTCGTCAAAACGAGGCGGTATACATTTCGACTCCGTCAAAATCTCAATTTCGACGAAGCAAGTACAATTCCCCCACAATGACCTCGCTGCTCCGGTCTTTTGGGGGGGGAAGTGATAGGATAGGCCCAATGGCCCAGACCAGCTCGGCCCATCCAAAGGGAGACCCAATAACACAAAATCAACAAAGATCAGCCACCCCATGATTTCTCAACCACTGCACAGGCGGACGTGCGAGAGCAGCAACATCCATGATTTCTCAACCACTGCACAGGCGGACGTGCGAGAGCAGCAACATCCATGATCTCTCAACCACCCTTGACCGAAACTATCTATAAATAAAAGCCATTTTGTAAGAGGGGGGGGTGGGCACTGTACTATTTAGAAAAGATACTTGAATATACACATTCTCTTTCTCCTCCGTGGATGTAGATCGACCCAAAAGATCGAACCACGTAAATCCTTGTGTTCCCAGTCTTCTACAAATCTCACCATCACTAAAACACTCTAAAATCGACGATCGATCAATGTCCATTGTGCCAAATTGGTTTCCCGTCTAAAACACATGTACATGTTCCACTCCTTCACTGTGAAGTGTGCCGATACAATTCTTCACATCTATCACTAAAGTCTATACTTATTAATCACAATTTTGCCACCAAAATTGGGTGCAAAAATAGACATCATGTCTATACAGCCAATTCAAATTCCCAAATACATGGTTAAGAGAACACAGTTTGTAACTGCATTCAATATACATACATGAGTTACCATATATCTCATACTTTCCATTATTGCAGCTCTTTCAAATTCAACACACAAACATCATCATGCTGGAATATCATATGTATAACACAAAAGAAGGTTATCGAAACAGCTTCACATACAAGTCCAGTGACCGCAGGGAAGAAGACAGGTATTTCATGAAATGGAATAACTAAAAAGGCAATATTACAGGATCGGACTTAAAACTTAGTCAACAAAAGTTTTCTAAAAATCTCATTCACCATATATCTAGATGAGTCAAGGTAGGCAGCAGCATATTCAACTTCTGAGCATTCCAGTAGGTGGGGAGTAGAGAGCTCAGTACTTGGGGGGTGGATGTTGGGTCGGAAGCAGACCAAAGCGCTTCTTCAAAAGAATTCTCTGCCTTGAGTATTTATCATCAGGGGAGAATCGAGCTGCATGGAAGAAATGCGTAAAGATGCATTTACAGCACCGGGCATTATATGTATGACATGACATGTTTGAAATACATTATAACACAAGTCGCAAGAATCACAAATTAAGCACAAGAGACTATACATACTGCTGCTGTAGCAAAATGTAAGACAAGTTACAGAGGGGTAATGATTCATTTATTCTACCATCACTTTCAAAAATACATGATTTCACTCACACGTTACAAAGTATGCGGAAATGACCAAAATCACAGTCCATACCAACCCGCAAGCTCCTCCTCATAAGCTTATGTCAACATCAGCAAGTAATCTATGAGATTCTTAAATAGCAATACACATGTAACATAGAGGAGCAAGACTTAAGGATACATTAAAAACTAAGGGAGTTTTCAGCAATTTTGTGAAAAAAATAGAAAATGCGGCCTACTACAAGAAAACAAACAATTACTGATAAAAAGAACTATAAGAGAAAACCAAACTAAAAAGCAAACACAAGAATGCCCATTATTTATAAATTTTGTCCATCAATACACCAAGAACACCATATTTTTTTGCATACTATTTAAAAAACTATAGTAAAACAAAATGTTATGATAACTTCAGCCCAACCAAATCTTTTCAATTACACAAGAACCTCAAGTCTGGGACTCAACGACAGCACACATGAACACTCAGATATGCACATCATCAGTTGGGAGGAAAACAAAACAACACAAATGCACTCTAGAATTAAATATTCGGAAATATTACCTGGATGAGCTGATTCTGTTGCCCTACCTAATGGTGACTCCTTCTGCAAAGAGAAAATTGCCAATAGAATCAATTCAGTTCTGTGTATTAAGTGATGAAAAATACGGAGAAAAGCAAATTTGAACATGTGAAAATAGAATAAAATTCAACAAAAAAATTTCAGATACATTACCATAGATATAAAACTTATTTGTAAGTAACGGTACAGTTAATATATATAGATATATATATAGATAAATATAATTTAAACAAAGAATTCGCACAAATACAATGCAGAGAAAATTAAGCAGAAAATGAAGGGGAAAAGAAAGGACCTTGGTGGTGTAAACTTTGTCACCATTTTCGTTGATGTAAAATTGGAGATACATCTTCAGCAACACTCAGTCTGCGCTAAAAAAAATGCTTTAATCTGCAAAAAGATAGTATTTCATAAATAGGCCATTCCTGAGAAGAAGGCAAATCTATTACTACTATATACTAGTATTATGTTTTTATGCAGAACTCGAGGTCAGTTCTCATATTTTCGCTCTTCCATTGTTGTTTTTTCGTTGTTGTCAACTCCTACTACTCCAATGCATATTACAATCACAATGAAATACAGTCAATAAAAACTCCCAACCACTGTAGTGCAATGAAACACGTAATGCAAACAGGAGACCTTCAAATGCAGAGACAGCTTCATAAGATTGCTTTGTCTATGGCTATAAACAAAGATAACATCATCTATTCATAATTATACATATATATATTTCATTATATGCAACATTCAAGAAATATTCAGTGGTAAAATCCAAATTATAGAGTTCAAAGAATCCAACTTACCCTCTAAAATCTGAAGGAATAGGAGGACAGAGATGATTCAAGCCAGCGAAGAAACTCTGAAGAAGAAGAAGCGCCGACCAAATTTAGGTTTAGGGTGTTCCGGTTTTATTGTTTCCTTCTTCCCCTTTTATGAATATGTTTATTTTTAATTTATTTTCTGAAGATACTCCATTGTTCGGAATCAGGCCCAAGCCAACGCTACTTGGAATGGATTCACTTTTATAAATAATCACTACTCCTACATTGTACGGAGTAATTTATATTTTTTCCTTTATTAAAAAAAATACTATATTTTTCGGTCTCATTCTAAGGGTGTGTTTGGTAAAGAAGATGAACCAAGATAAACCAAGATGAGAGAGATCATCTTGGTTCACCTCACTGTTTGGTAACCAACTAAAATAAACTGGAGGGCCCGAGATAAATACAAGGCCCGTTGATATTTCACTGTTCCGCCTTGTTTAGTCATCTCACGTTTTTGGTCGGATGAGGTGAACTCATTCAAACAGTAACACAATATTTTCTCTCTCTTACCATTTTACCCTTATGTATTTATACGATTTCAAATAATAATAATAATAATAATAATAATAATAATAATAATAATAATAATATAATAAAATAATAATAATAATAATGTAATAAAATAATAATAATAATAAATAAATAAATAATAACAATAATAGTAATAATAATAATAATAAATCAATAATAATAATGTAATAAAATAATAATATTAAGTAATAAATAATATAAAATAATAAATAAAATATCAATAATACTATAATAATAATAACATAATATAATAATACTAATAAAAATTCAATAATAATTAAAATAATAATCATAAAATAATAATAATAATAATTAATTAAATAAATAGTAAATTATAATATAATAATAATAATAAA